>CM057456.1:631155909-631795681 GCA_016271365.2 Neoceratodus forsteri | reverse complement strand
CTCTTCCTCCTGCTTTTCCCTCTGCTGAAGTCATTATAACATGTATATACATGGTGAGGGAGTTATGTGTTCTTATGTTTCCGATACATTTGAAATCATATTCTGCCTTGAAAAGGAAGATAAATGTCCAACACCCATGGTGGTATACTTTGGCAAGTCCTCCCTTTAAAGACCCATCTTTATGTTGCAAATCCAAACACAGGCCACAGCTTTTTTGACTGCGTCACACAAGGATGTCCTTTTCTGCAGCGTTCCACATTGTCAATGGGTAGTCATTAGAGGTGGGTATTGTGCACCCCTACTAGGGGAAATGGCAGAGCCCAAGGCTGTTAATCAACTAGAATGTTGGGCACATGGAAATTCTGGACAGCAGCAACTCCTCAGTCTTTGCTGTGCCACCAAAGGGGAAACAACTGAAAAGCTTCTCTGAAGAAACATCAGCTTCTAGTTTTCTGGGGCTACAATTCTGCATAGCAGGTTGGGGCTACCTGCTAAGAGAGAGCACCCCTAAATTAAAATTGTGCCTGTTAAGCTGCGGCTTTCAAACTGGCTAAACTGCTCTTCCAATTTCCACTGCCTGTGCTTGGATTGGGGGCCACGTCTACCACTTACGTACTTTAGGGGTATGTATTTTCAACAAGTCTCTGATTTCTTTATAACAGCAAAAAAGGTACCTCAGGTAAGTACCTGTTTTTTCTTTGGGGGTTTAGTCTAGGGCACTTCTGGGGGCTCCCCTCTGTCTCTAGGTGTTTGTTCCCCCCCCCCTCACCCCCAGTTTTTACAGTCCCTCTTGATTGTGTTTGCCTGTCAAGTGTTTTTTTTGTTACTCTTTGAAGGGACATTTCCCCTTTTAATTTGGCTCTGTGCCTTACAGGGACATTTCCCCTTTAATTTTCCTCAGTCAACAACAACAAAAAAAAAAACAGGTTTCTGAAGTGAGAGCCTTTTATCTCTGGGTACCCATGAGTCTTTTCGGTAGATTAATAGTCCATTTTTTCCACCCTTCAGGCAGTTTGGCAATCTTCCTAGACTTAAGTCTTCTCTGTTTATTCACACTTCTGGGCTCTAGCCAGAGGCACTAGGACCTTGCAGGAGCCATAAATCTTCAGGCGGGCCAGCGCTGTGGTAGGACCACGCATGCATGGCACCACGAGATAAGCTTGAGCCTATATACACTACCTCAGCGTCAACCCTCCAACCACCTCCATTCCTTTTTTCCCGGGAGTCAGTTCTTCACGTCTATACGACAGCAGCATTTAGTTGTTCAGTTCGTTTTAGTGTTTGTTATTCTTTGTTGTTTAAAAAAAAAAAAAAAAGGTTTTTTCTCTCAGCCTTGCCATCGACAGAATCGACTATGGACAGTCTCAGTGACAGTAGGGAGACTTCACTGGAAAGCTGTTCTGGCAGTGGGGCTGTGTCTGGTCCACCACCCTTTTCGGAGGGGGGGTCCGACCACAGGCAGTACGGTGCTCGAGAAGGAGGGCAGTCCTCTCACAAGCACAAAAAGAAGCAGGCCCATTCCCGGTCTCAATCAGGGACCCGACACTGCTCTACCTCAAGTTCTTCTTCCTGACAGAGGAAGAAGAGACGGTACCACTCGAGGTTGCCCTCTGGTATGTCTGCGAGGGAATCTTCGGTAGTGGAGAGCGGCAGGCCTACCCCTACTCCTCCTGGGTCCCTGGTGGCCTCTGCTCGTAACAGCCGGGACTCTCGACACCAGAGCCCCTCTCTGTCCTCATGCAGGATTTCCGGTAGGCAGTTTCCTCATTGGGCCGCTCTTATGGAGCAGTGGGTACAGCGTCTTTCTCGTGTTCCTCTTCCTGTGGACCCAGTTCCAGGGTCTTCAGGCCTAGGTGCCGCTGGGCCATGGTCTGGGCATTCGGGACGACACGTGTTCAGTGTCGGCAACAGACATTCCCACCTTGCTGGTATCAACACCATTGACGCCCATTCCGCGTGCCTTCCCTCCTCGCTTTGACTCTTTGCAGGGGCCGGCATAAGTACCGCATCCCTTCCCCTCTTTTTCTAGGTCTGGTGGTGATTCACGGTCTCTGGTTTCGCGTCCAACAGTGCCTCCTGCACCGTGCACGGCACCAGGGTCTTA
The DNA here is from genome assembly GCA_016271365.2 of Neoceratodus forsteri. Lineage (NCBI taxonomy): Eukaryota > Metazoa > Chordata > Ceratodontiformes > Ceratodontidae > Neoceratodus > Neoceratodus forsteri. Next base: position 631,793,577 of record CM057456.1, on the reverse strand, counting down.
TGCACCATTGCTGGTTCCGGTGTCTCCAGTCTACTTCCTGCCCAGGTCAAGCTTCGGACTCTCAGTGCCTGATTTCTGCAGGGTTGAGGTAGAGAATAAGTCTGACCCTGACCTTATCTTGTCTGATGACGGTGAGATGACTCATGCCTTGGTGAGAAGCCTTCTGTCTGAGACAATAGACGAAGATCTTTCTTTACAGTCTTTCCTCAGGAAAATTGGGACAACCTTGACCCTACAGACTTCCACTGTACATCCAGGTAGGCTTTTGCGTCTGGAGTTCCTTCACATTCCTTATATCCCTATGAGTCTTATGCCTCCTGTCCCCCCTCCTTCGAGACCTTGTCTCAGACTGTGTGGGAGAGGCCAGCTCTCATTCCTTCTCTGCCCCGAGGACAGATCTTTCTTAGCATCACAACCCATTGCAGATGCTTTCGTGGTCCTTGCAGAGAATGACAAGGCTGTTCTCCCTCAGGAGGCTTCAGCTCACCATATCATAAAGAATCTCACAAAATTGACACCTTGGAGAAACAGGCTTTTGCAGCCGCTACTCTGGGCATGCGTATTGCCAGTAATCAGGGACACTTCTCTCAATATGAATATGTGCTTTGGAAATCTCTTAAGTCTGTGGTTGAGAATCTTCTGACTCTACTGTGGAGCTTCAGTAAGCTATTACCAGGGGCATAGAATTCAGCAGTCATCAGCTGAAAGCTTCTATGGATGCCTGTGACACTGCTGCTAGGGCTGCCACTGCTGGCATATATATATCAGGCGGCACACTTGGCTCAGAACATCAGGATTTTCATCTGATGCTCAACAAAAAGTCATGAGTGTCCCATTTGACAGTACTTATCTGTTCAGTCTTCAAGCAGAGCAAGCTCTGGAGGCCACTCAGAAGACCAGGATTGCCATTAAAATGGCCAGGCCGACTCCTTCTGCTCCACAAAGGGGCGGGAACCATCGACGGTTTTGTAACAGGTAGTTCGAGGTAGAGGCCGAGGCACCTTTAACAAAAAACAGACGACTCAGCCGCAAATAAAATGCAGCACAAGGCACAGGGCCCGAAACCACCCAGTGCAACCCTCTGAAAATTTGGCCCTGGTCCCACCTCAACTGCCCGAGGTGGGCATCACAGGGGCGGTGGGAGGTCGTCTGACTCGGTTCTACAATCAGTAGAAGCTCATCACCTCAGACAAATGGGTCCTTAAGATTGTTCAGGAGGGTTACTCCCTGAATTTTGCAGAGATCCCTCCAGATCTTCCACCCAAGCGACAGCACAGCCTGTCCACTGCTCAGTCAGACCTTCTCACCTCCGAGATACATGGAGTAGAAGTGGTTCCTTGGACAGAAGTGAACACCAGTTTCTACTCCCGTTACTTTCTGGTTCTAAAGAAGACAGGTGTCATGCGCCCTATTCTCTGCCTCAGAAAGTTAAACAAGTTCTTATTCAGGGAGAAGTTCAAGATGGTCTCCCTGGGACACTACTTCCACTTCTTCATCAGTATGACTGGCTGGCGTCCCTGGACATGCAGGATGCCTACCAGCATGTCACAGTACACCCAGCTCACCATAAGTACCTTCGTTTTGTGGTCTTGGGTCAACACTATCAGTTCAGAGTCCTGCCCTTTGGGCTGTTCTTGGCACCTCGGGTCTTTACAAAGTTAACAGTTCTCGCTGTACACCTTCGAAAGCTCGGCATTCAAGTCTTCCCCCACCTAGACGATTGGCTCATAGCAAGGCCGTCCAGGCAAAAAACACAGGAGGCTGTCTCCACGTAATCTCAGATCCTCACCTCCATGGGGGTTCTGCTGAATCTGGAGAAGTCGCAGCTTCAGGTCTCCCAGCTGCTTCTCTTCATAGGGGCTCTCCTCAACTCTTCCAAGGTAAGGGCCTTTCTCCTGGAGGACAGGAGGAATGACATTCTCCAGATGGCTCGCTTCATCAGAGAGAGAACAACCCTGTGCAAGCTCATTCCATGCAGCGTATGCTGAGTCTCATGGCCTCGTCCATTTTCCCAGTGCCTCTGTCTCGATTGCACATGAGGACCACTCTCTGGATGCTCAGCACACAGTGGTCCTCAATGATGCACCCGCAGTCTTAACCTATCAAGGCAACAGATCATCTGAGGTGGTCATTTGCATGGTGGATTCAGGAGGACAGCCTTCGACAAGGTTTGTCCTTTGCCCCTCCAGAGTCTCAGATTACCATCACCATGGATGCATCTCTGAATGGCTGGCGGGCGCACTGACAGGAGATCCACACTGAAGGAGTGTGGAACCAGGAGGAGTCTCACCTTCATATCAATGTTCTGGAGATGAAAGCGGTCCTGTATGCTGTTCGAGCCCTAAAGGATGTCTTCTTTCACGAAACAATCCATCTTCAGACGGACAACAAAACAGTGATGTATTGCATCATCAAATGGGGAGGAGCACATCCCTACCCCTTGTGCAGAGAAGCAATGAGGATATTAGAATGGTGCCCAAACACAGCACTCTGATTCAGTTGGTTTATCTCTTGGGAATTCAGAATGACCTGGTGGATCACCTTAGCAGAATAGAGACAAACCCTCACGGAGTGGTCGCTCGTACAAGACATTGTGCAATTGCGCTTTGACAAGTGGGGCAGTCCGGACATGGACCTTTTTGCATACCCACTCAACACAAAACTGCATCTGTTCTGCTCCAGAAATCCAGAACCTGGCACTTTCTGTCAGGATGCATTCAGTCTGCATTGGACAAGACACTTTCTGTACACATTTCCACGCTACCCCTAGTTCAGAGGGTGCTGCTCAGACTAGAGGCACAGGGGGCGCAAAATGATTATAGTTGCACCGTACTGGCCTTGACAGATATGATTTCCATTAATCAAGTTGTCAGGGGCTCCTCTGAAACAACTCCCTCTACAGACCTCCTGACACAGGGATCCCTGGTTCTTTATCTCCATACCTGGCTCCTGAGGAGATAGAATTGGGAAAGTTCAAGGTTTCTCAGAGAATCTCGCAGATTCTCTTAACAGCATGTAAGCCTTCCACCAGGAAGATCTATACTGCTAAATGGTAGCATTTCTCGATTTGGTGTGCTAAGATCCCTCTAGATCCATTCCGATGCCCACCGAATAAGGTGTTGGAATACCTGTTAGACCTTTCAGACGCAGGACTACAGTATTCTGTGGTCAGAGTATACCTATGCGCATGTTCTGCCCATTACAAGCCAGTCCAGAATATGTCTCTGGCTCAGCTGTGTTTGTCAAGAGATTCCTCAAAGGCATTCTACACACAAGGCCTCCGGTTGGGAAACCAGTGGCCGCCTGAGATATTAACCTCATGCTGGACATGCTAACTTGTAAACCTTTTGAGCCTGTAGCCACATGTGAATTGAAGTTCCTTACCTGGAAAACTGCCTTCCTGGTGGCCATCACTTCTGCTCGCAGGGTCTCTGAGAAACATGCCCTGGTCACAGACCCTCCATACACAGTCTTTCACAAAGACAAGGTGGTTCTCCATACTCACCCCAAGTTCCTACCTAAGGTGGTCTTGGAATTTCACCTCAACCAGCCCTTGGTTCTATCTGCTTACTTCACTAACTTCCAAAATGAAGGGAAATGTACCCTTCATTCCTGAGATATCAAGAGAGCCCTATGGCTCTACATAGATGGGACGGGGGAAATCTGTAAAGCAAAGCAGCTCTTTGTGTCTTTCACTGCAGCCCGGCTTGGTCAGCCGGTATCCATGAGATGCATATCTGCATGGGTAGTGGCATGCCTTCGCCATTGTTATTCTATGGCACAGGTGAAGTTGGAAGGTTAGGTACGCGCCCACTCAACTTGAGCGGTTGCTGCATCCCTTGCAGAGATGCGCTCAGTCCCCTACTGAGATTTGCAAAGTGGTTACTTCAAGCTCAGTGCACACCTTTGTGAAGCACTACACTCTGGACAGCCATGCCAAACAGCATGCTTCCTTTAGCAGGACAATCCTTAATGGAATTCTGTCCTGAGTGAGCTCTGTCTCCTGCCGCCCTGCTCAGGGGATTGGTTTAGCTTGGTACTCTAACCCAGAAGTGTGAATAAACAGTGAAGACTTAAGTCTAAGAAGATATGGAAATTATGTACCCACCGTAACTCTTGATCTTCTTGGACAAGTCTTTACCATTTATTCACATGCCCACCCACCATCCCCTGAGCTCACTTATTCTGTTCCTGATCTCCACTCCCTCGTTGGTTTGGCCTGTGAAGACATTGTTATTTGACCCTTCTTATATGGATCAAGCAGGGGCTATCTTACACCCTGGTTAGGTTAGGTATTTATCTAGTTTTATTTTATGCTGCACCCCTTTGGTAAAAAAGGTACTGAGACAGTTGGAGGGTCGACACTGAGGTGGCCTATACAGGCGTGAGCTGATCTTGTGGTGCCACGCATGTGCGGTCCTACCACGGTGCTGGCCCTCCTGAAGATTTTTGGTTCTCGCAGGGTCCTAACACCTCCAGCTAGAACCCAGATGTGTGAATAAGTGGTGAAGACTTGTCCAAGAAGATCAAGAATTACGGTAGGTACGTAATTTCCATTTTTTTTCTAGGCTCCATTGAGCTGCACAGTTTCCTGCCGTTTTTCTCCCGTTCTCTGACCGTTGAGCATGCACTCTTTCTCCAAGAGGCTTCTCTAGGCTCAGCATGTTGTTTGTGTGCCGGTGTTGTGTACACGTGCCTCTCTGGCGTGCCGATGTCACGCACAGTATGGTGATGTCACTCAGGCACATGTATTTAGAGATTGCAGGTGCCTGCACTACCTCGGTGCTAGACGTAGTGGCTCTGCTTGTACAGCCCTTTTCTTTCTGCAGTAAGCTTTAGGGGCTGAGAGGCATACTTTTTCAGGTTTCTGTCCTTTTCCCCACAGTTGGAGGTGGGCATCGTGGCAGTAGTACACTGTATTTCATTTTGGGGAAACAACTTCAGGTTTCTAACCTTGGGCACCTGCAGGGCAACTTTACTTGGCACTTTGGCTTATTGAAGACCTCTCATTTTTGAAAGATGTAAGACCTGCAAAAATGTAATGTAACCCTCTCCTCTGGGTTCTTTGCCCCCATTGTGTTACAGACTAAAGCAGAAGACCACTCAGTAGTGTAGCAGAGGATCCACAGCATAAAAAACAGAGTTCAGTAGCAGGTCTCAGCAGTCACTCCATATAACAACATACCCCAACAACTTTTTGAAAAAGAGCCAGTGTGGCTTGAAACAGAGTAGTGTTAGGTGAGTTTTTTTTACTTGATTCAAATCTTGAATAAAGTTGAAACAGAAGGAAGAATGTTTGACTTCCCTTTGCTATATGGCGTGAGTGTTGAGACCCCATTGTTACTCAAGCTACTATGTCTCTTATGGTTCCCCCCAGTCAGACCTCTGAGCTGGGGGGTGCACCTGGGCAAAGCAGAATTGTGTAACTCTTTCTTGTTTTTCTTAGGAGAGCTTTTGGGCCCCAGTGTTCTGCAGGGCATGTCATCAGACACATCCGACCCAAAACCAGGCCGCTCAGGTCAGGGGAGCCCACACAGGCACATCCAGGTGTGCCACTGCAGGACAGGGCTGCTAATATGGATATGCGGGTAGACCCCGACCCTGACCATACAGAGGGTCAGAATGAGGATATCGGGGATCTTGGGGAAAATCCTGACCGTAGGAAGCTGCTTGATGATGAGGAGGATGACAGACCTTCTGAGGAGGAGGAATGGGAGTGGACGGAGCAAAAGAGTATTCCTATCCCTCCCCTATTTGATACCAAGTGTTTGTCCTATCTGATAACTGAGGCGTGTATTGCATTACAGCTCAAGGAGGTGCAGTCCATGTAGGCATTTGATGTCAGTCCTATCCTGTCCGCGTCCTCCTCTGCTCCAAAGTGTTTTCCAAACTTTATTCCCTTTGACCAAATTATTGAACAGGAATGGGCAGGTGTGGAGCAAAGAAAATATCTGCTGAAACCTAAGGTATGGTGTTTCGCTGTTTTGTAAGAAAATAATCAGAAGTGGGGAAACCCCTCCTCTGGCAGATAAAGCAGTTTATAACTCAGTCAGACACACCACTATTCCTGTTGAAGGGTGTTTGGCCTTAACAGATGCGCATGACAAGCGAGAGGATGCTTTGTGCAGTAGAGCTCTCGCCTCCAACGGTGCAATCCTCCACACCTCCTTTGTCTCCTTTATTGTTGCCAGAGCTTTAAACTTGTGGGTTACAACCCTAGGTAGTTGCATTCCACTGGATTTGGAGGGGGCGAGCATTTTGCAGTTGGTATACGTGGCCTCCACCTTCTCAGGGGATGCCATGGTGGAGAACTTGCGTATGTTGGCTTGCTCCACTTACCACATTGTGTCCGTTATGCGAGGAGTGTGGCTCCAGCATTAGGTTACTGATCAGGCTTCAAAGATCAAGCTACCGTATTCAACTTAGCCTTCGAGAGAGGCTTGTTATATGATACTGGCCTGGATAATATTTTGAAAGATATGCAGGGTAAAAATGGCCACCTTCCAGTGTCAAAGCAACAGCAAAAGATCGGTTCAAGTTCAAAAGGTTAAGGAGGTGGCCAACAGAGGCAGTATCGAGGGGATTTTCATCCCTTTTGGAACTTTGAGAACCAGAGGAGCAAAGGAGCGTATTCTGGTTTCAAGAGCAGTAGTAGTAGCAGAGGAGTCCTTGCCCGAAGTCGCAGTGGAGGCACAGGGCAAAAAGCGGGCACCTCATAATGAGGGTACGCAGGACCATCTCTGCCTCCCTTCCCTTGGTGAAAGACTGACAGTGTATCCACAAGATGGGCCCAGATAACATCAGATGCTTGGGTTTTGGAAATTCTGGCTTTGGGTTATGCAATAGAATGTTCAACAATTCCCTCAAAGGGTGTTTTCTGCTGTTCCAGTTTCAAAGGACCCTTTGAAGAGGCAAGCGGTGTCACAGACCCTGTACCACCTCACTCAAATCGGGGTGATTGTTCTGGTGCCTCCTAGTGAGCAAAGCCAGGGATTCTACTGGATCTGTTTCATCTTTTTCAAGAAGTCGAGAGGTTTCAGACTTGTGCTGGATCTCAAACACCTAAACAAGTTTGTTCGCCACACGACCTTCAAGATGGAGTCCCTGCATTCAATCATCTGAGCTTTCCAGCTGGGGATTATCTAGCTTCCATAGATCTGAGGGATGCATTACTCCACATCCCCATCTGGTAGTCTCATCAGAGGTTCCCCAGGCTGACGGTCCTGGGACAGCACTTCCAGTACAGGGTGCTCCCATATGGGCTGGCAGCAGCCCCTGTGGTCATCTCGAAAGTGCTCGTAGTCCTTCTGACAGGAGGGACATCATGTCTATCCATACCTGGATGATCTACTCATTTGAGCACCATCTGCACTGTTGGCGAGGAAGTCCGTGACCAGGGCTTTGGATGTTTTGGAGTCCCACGGCTAGGGAGGGTGTACCAGGAGAAGAGCTTGCTTGAGCCATCACAAACTCGAACACCTAGGAGCAGTGTCTAGGACAGATAAGGAGAAGGTGTTCCGCTCACCAGCCAGGAAGGAGACCCTGTTGAGAGAGGTTCAATGGCTGAGGAATCAGTAGTTGGCTTCATCTCACCACCTTCTGTGAATTCCGGGCCTCATGATGGTGGCGATAGAAATAGTTCTATGGGCTCACCTTCACATCAGTCAATCAATCAATCAAAATCTTTATTTAACCAGGCGAACATTGTTGAGCAAGGTCATTTTCGAGATGGACCTGGAAAGGAGAGGTTAACAAGACATACAAAGGAATACTTAGTTACATCATAATTGGGTAAACAATATATACAAAATGAATTCATACTTACATAGTACTTACATAGAGCAGTAATTATACACAGGAGGTTTATAATACACATGAAATAGAGTATTAAAAAGAGCCATTAAGCTAAGACCATGAAGAGTATGCAGCTAAAAAGTATAGTAACTATAGTACAGCATATACAGGTTAAACTACGCAACTATAATTACAGTGTGTATTTGAAGCATCCTTGAATGCAATTATTGATTGAAGGAGCTTGGTGGGGTATGGAAGGGGTGAAGAGGGGAGGGGGGACGCAAGAGGGTGAGTATGGAGAGGTACATGGTATATGGAGTGCCCGCAAAGGCATGTAGGGATTGCAGGAGGGAAGGTGGCAACAGTTAGGGAGTGGAAAGCAAAACACCATGATGGTGTCAAGGGGGTAAACAAGGAGTGTAGGAGGGAGCCAGGGGGACATGGAAAAGGAACTAACAATAAGGAAAAAAACACAGGGTCGGGATGGAAGGAGCAGTCAGGCAAGTTCTTATAGGCTGTAACATTGCCCAAGAGGAGTGTGGGAAAGAAGTACCAATAAAGAGATGCGCTGGAGCAGATGGAGCTGAGGCTAGGGTAAGCAGTTACAGGATTTCTTGATAGAGCGAGAATAAGGTGATTTGAAGGCTGATAGTTTGATTGGGTAGGCCAACTTCAGGGTTTTTTGCAAATTCCATAGAGAGGGTAAAACATGAGATATGGCAGGCCTGCCGAAGTGCGACTTGAACTTCGCTACTGCAAGTGATATAACGGAGGAGCTCCTTAAGGCATATTTACCTATCACACCTAGAGGAAAACAATCCAAGATGTACTGAGGCAACATCTTCGTGATGGCCCTAAATGTCCAGAGAGCTGCATTCCTCTGTCTTCTGTAGTTAAGGGATGACCATCCTTTTGCGGAGTAAAGGGAGCAGTGATGTGTGGAGTATGGGAGACCAGTTATGAACTTCAAGACCTGATGGCGGAGTGTGTCTAATTTAGCCAGGGCAGACATGGGGCCTTGGCTGTAATGGAAATCTGCGTAGTCCAATAAGGTAAGGAATGTGGTTTGGACCAGTCTCTTCCTGGCATCCAGCGTTAGAAAAATTTTTATCCTATAGAAGAGGCCAGGCCTCTGCCTAAGCTTCTTTAAGAGATCCTCAGTGTGATCACAAAAGGAAAGCTTTTGTTCTATCCACACCCCCAGGTTTTTGAATTCAGTAACATACTGTAGAATTGATTTATTTCGCTGTAAAAAAAAAAAAGTCTTGCTATGTTCACTGTAGAAAGAGACCCGCTAAATTAAGTAACTGCTAAGTTAGTTTTCTATGTCAGACTCATTATATGGAAGTACAGGACAGTGAAATTTAACTGCAGCTAACATTTCCCATAGCCTTGGACCGCTAAATTAAATGAACACAATATTTTTCAGTTCTACAATATTCCAGTGATTCGCCAAGAAGAGTGTGGATCTGGGAAATATTACCTTGAGTTGTAGGGTTATTGACGTATGAAGAGGGAGAGAAAAAAGCATCGCCTTTGTTTTTTTGACGTTCAGGAGCAGTTTCTGGTGCAGTAGTTGTAGTTGTACAAGATTAAATTCCCGTTACAGATCCCTGCAAGCTGCTTCCGGAGAGGGTCTTCCGATATAAAGTACTGTGTCATCGGCAAATAGGTGGATGTTGGCAGATGTGATGTCAGCTTCAATATTGTTAATGTAAATTGCAAAAAGCAACAGACCCAGTATAGAGCCTTGTGGTACGCCCTTCAGTAGAGGTCTCAGGGATGAGAATTCTCCTTCAGCCTTGACGTGCTGCTGTCACCCTGTTAGTTCTAGAACCACCTCAGTGATGGGGGGTCGCAGACGATGTTTCTGAGGGAGACAAGGAGCAGCTCCTGGTCAGCCGTATCTAATGCCATGCTTAAGTCTAGAAATACTGCGCAAACGAAGTTCTTCGAATCCAAGGCACACTGCCAGTCGTTAGTGACCTTTGCAATGGCTGGAATAGTACTGTGATGAGGCCTAAATCCCGACTGATAAGGACTGAGCAGGTTCCCACTTTCGAGGTAGTTCCTGAGCTGCACACTCACTATTTTCTCCAACAGTTTGGAAAGAGTAGGGAGATTGGTCTGTAGTTATTCAGGTCGCTGGGGTCTCCAGATTTAAAAAGGGGGATTACGTGAGCCATTTTCCATATGGGAGGAATATCGCCCTGCGAAAGGAAGAGGTTAAAAAAGTGTGTTATGGGCACAGCCAGGACAGGAAGACTAAGGTTCAGGAAGAATGGGTCCATTTGGTCTGCCCCTGCACTCTTCCTGGTATCCAATTGGAGATCCTCAACTTCTGTCGGGGGTAGGCTGGAGGGAGAAGGCCGCACTTGTGACCAGATCTGGTAAGTCCTGTGCTCCAAGACTAGAGCAGAGGTTATTGGCAGGGGAGGCATCGAAAGCGAGACTTGCAGTAGCAAAATGGTTATTAAAAGAGTTGAGGATGGTCGATTTATCCGACACCAAAGTTGCGCCGATGGCGATTTTTGTGGGTAAGGTGCTCGTAGCCGCATGCCCTTAAGTATCCTTGATGGTTTTCTAGAAGTTTGCCGAGCATTTGGTGGAAGCGTACAGTTGTTTGCGGAAATAGCTAGCCTTAGCCTCCCTAACCAGATTGGTACAGTGGTTTCTAGCCTTTCTGAATGATGTCCAGTCATCTGAAAGTTTTGATTTCCGAGCTTTTTTCCAAAGCCAGTCTGTGTGCAGCAGGGAGGCCTTTAATTGGGCTGTAAACCAAGGACATGATTTATTTTTAGAACAAATCTGGACCAATGGTGCATGTTTATCCAGAGCCCCTAACATGATTTCCTGAAAGATAGCATAGGCCACAGGCACTGAGTTGGCCAAGTAAAAATCCTGCCATCTCAAGGAATCTCGCAAGTCAGAGAGGAATTCAGAGATGTCAAAATTATGCCATTTCCTCTTGAGTGAGAATTTGGAAAGGGATGGTAGTTTTGGGGTGGATATTACACCTGCTATAATACAGTGGTCGCTGAAATTTAAGAACACTCCTGCATGTGAAAACAAATGGCGTTTGCTTACTAAAATGAGATCTAGAAGTGTGCTATTTTTAGGACACTTTTTGTTTGGACGTGTTGCTTCAGAAATGAGTTGGGAAAGACCAAAGGAGTCGCAAATAGTCTTTAGGGGTAAGGAACTATTGGAGTACCAGTCCATATTGAGGTCCCCTAGTATAATAATCTCTGATTTGAAGGGATCCCGTTGTATTATTTATATGGTCCAGAAATTGTAGCCCTGTGGATGGAGGTCTATAGCATCCTAGGACGCATATTGAGACAGTGGAAGATAGTTTGACATTGAGAGTCAGGCTCTCAAATTCCTTTGGGAGTGAGGACTAATCTATAACTGATGCAGACAGTTTCTCCTTGACATAAATGGCAACTCCTCCTCCTCTGGTGAGCCTATCAGTTTTGAACAGGGTATAAGATGGGATATTCACCTCACTATCTGGGGTACCTTGTCTTAGCCAAGTCTCAGTGACCACGAGTATATCAGGCATTGTATGGGAAGTCAGTGCTTGAATAGAGGCAAACCTTTCTAGTAGGCTGCACACATTAGTATGCATAAAGCTCAATCCTTTGATACTGGCTAGGTCGGCAGGCAAAGAGATTGCTGCAGGAGGACCAGGGTTGATTTCAAAATTACTAGAACATAACGATAAGAGCAGCTTTTTTTTTTTTTAAATACTCCTCCCCTGCACCTGGCCGGTCTCTCCTTTGGGCCCCCACACAAACTCCCTACCACCCCATATCGCAGCCAACCTCAGGTAACCCCGGTGTATCCCTTCACTGGGCGGGTCTTTTACCTTCATAGGAGAACTGCCCTGGTGGCCAACCAATGATCCTGGGGTGCTGCTGGGACGGCATATGGAGGCCCGGGAGCCTGGTGGTGAGGTTTCTGGAGGGCTGTCACCCGATCAGCCTGGCGCCATTTTCCACTTTGCTCCCCTGGGAAGCGACATGCCACTGACATCAAGGCATACGCTGATGTCCGTCACGCTCCTTAGTGTATTGGGGCCGACATCCTGCCGTGCCTCCCCGGCCTCCGTCAGGAGTCCAGCAGGCACCGAGCGCAGTATCCACCCCGAGAGGCGGCCGTGGTTGGAAGCTCATTTCCTTCCCGCCGGCCCGCCTTCCAGCAACCGAGTCCGCTCCCGAACCCGGGTCGCAGGCATCGCAAGCGGAAATCCAACCGTTGCGCCGGCGGGCCGGTCAGCAAGATTTTCTTGATAGTTTGAAGATGAAGTCTGTGAGCTTTAGGTGAAACTCGCTTAGGGTTCCTATTACATAGCTTCGGGCGGGGTCCCTGAGCTGCATGTCTAGGGGGCCAGATAACATAAAAAGAAGAACTGTGGCTGTAAAAAGCAAGTTGTGCTGGTCGAACAATGCAGAGGTAAGTGGGATCCTATGCTCTGTTACCCTCATGGAAGAAGTACCAATTTGCCATGGGGGTTGGAAAGGAGGACTAAATTAGGTAACATAAAAGCCAGTATGTGAGAATCTGTAGTGCCAAAGAAAACCAGACAATCCAAAGTAGAGCTGTAACTGTCCATGCTGTAGGCAGACAGGTGCGGACTAACACGGGAGTCCAGGATGCAGAACAGTATGAGACAGAGGCAAGAAAGGAAGTAAAAAGCCCCATTATGCTGGATGCATCCAGAATTGACTACTGTTTAGCAAGCTTCCTGTGTGCAGGAAGTGGGTGGCAGCAACAAAGGATCTCAGATCAGATCTAGAGCAGAATTGATTTAGGTGATCTTGCAATGAAGACCAGAAGGTGGCAGTATAAGTATTTTCCACAAGGTTGTTGCCCAAACAAGAGGATTGTCTTACACATCGATCAGAAGAGGTGTAGCCAACCAAGATGGTTGTCCAGGACAGCGGGAGTAGTCGTGTATTTAGGAGTAGGAGTGTATTTAAAGGAGGCCTGGGGTGGGCGTGGGGGGAGGGAAGGCGAAAAATCAGCCTAGCTAGAAGCATGTCAGTCAGCCAAACAGAGCTTTGCTGCTCCTGGAGTAGCCAATAGACTTCTTCCTTTGGCAGCTAATCACTTCCTGGGAATTGGAACCGAGCAAGAATGCAGTACCTGGGGTGAAGTCGGTAGGGAAAGCTCTCCGTGGTGCAGTAATAGCTAAGAAGCCTGGGGTCTGTTTGTAACCCGGTAGGTGCACAGTACTGGGCTTAAAATAACAGTTAAACGAACCAGGCTTGAATGACAAGATTGCACTTAGGTGGAAGTAGTGCACAGCTTAGATTTAAAAGCTTAAACAGTACAGGGCTTGGATTTAAAAGCTGTAAAATTGCTGTTAAACAGTGCAGGGCTTGGATTTAAAAGTTGTAAAATTGCTCTTAAGCAGTACAGGGCTTACATTTAAAAATGAACAGTAAAATGCTGTTAAACAGCCATATACAGTTTACACAGTGCCCTTCCATCAGCACACACAGATAGCAGTAACCCAGTTGGCACCCAAATGCCCAAGCAAAAAAATCTGAGCTGAGGTATCCACGGCTTTTCAACCTAGCTAGAAGCAGATCAGCCAGCCAAATGGAGCTTTGCTGCTCCTGGCATAGCCAATTGGCTTCTTCCTTTGGCGGCTAATCACTTCCCTAGAATCAGATCCGAGCAAGAATGCAGTACCTGGGGTCAAGTCGGTGGGGAAAGCTCTCTGTGATGCAGTAGCTTGAAAAGCATCCGGCAGCTTCCTCTAGCCGGTCACTTAGTCGAGGATGGCCCGGTGGGGCAGCACCGTGGGGAAGTCAGAGGGGACAGCTCTCCGTGGTGCAGTAACTTGAAAGCATCCAGCAGTTTCCTCTTTCCAATCACTTAGTCAAGGATGGTCCAGTGGGGGAGCACCTGGGGTGAAGTTTGTGGGAAAAGCTCTTCATGGTGCAGTAGCTTGAAAAGCGCCTGGCGGCTTCTTCCAGCTGGTCACTTAGTCGAGGATGGCCCGGTTGGGAAAACTCTCTGTGGTGCAGTAGCTTGAAAAGCATTCGGCAGCTTCCTCCAGACAGTCACTTAGTCGAGGATGGCCCGGTGGGGCAGCACATGCGGCCACTTCAGATCGAGTTGCTGTCAGCCTGGGACACAACCTCAGAGGATTATCTGGTCAGGATCCCATTTCACCATGACTGCGACAGTCTCTGAGTTGGTGGGTGACTGGGGAATCTGAGCAAAGGGTTTCCCTTGGAAGTCCCCCCACAGTTGATTCTGACATCTGATGCCAGCCTCTTGGGTTGGGGGGAGGCAGTCCTTCCCATTCAGGGGACTTGGTCAGCACTGGAACGGCACCTACACATAAACATTGTGGAGATGAGTGTTGTTTTCCTCTTTCTCCTTCATATTCAAAGTCAGGTGCAGTCAAAAGCTATGAAAATAAGGTCAGACAGTGCCATCACGGTGGCATACAGAAACAATCAAGGGGACACAAAGAGCAGGCAGATGCTGAAAGAAGCCACCGATCTTCTGTTGTGGGCGGAGGAGAATTGTCTTTCTCTGTCAGCATTTCACCTGGCAGGGGAGCTGAACATTCAAGCCGATTGGCTCAGCCGCAAAAATGTCCATCCAGTGGAGTGGATGTTGAATCTGGAGGTTTTCGACCTTCTGTACCAAAGGTTCAGTGATCCTCAGATCAACCTGTTCGCCTCCAGTCTCAGTGCTCAAGTTTGTTGGTTTTGCAGCTTCTACCAGTGTCCAGAGGCGGAACTACTGGATGCCCTGCCACAAGTGTGAAATTTTGGCAGAGCATGCACCTTTTTTCCTCTGCCACTCCTTCCCAAAGTCATACGCAAAATAAGGCACTCAAGAGGAAGTTTTCTGCTAATAGCTCCGGAGTGGCCCAGAAGACCATGGTTCTAGGAAATTGGTGCTACCTCAGCACGCACTGTCTTGCATTCCAGTGTGGGGGAACCTTATCTCACAGGGCCCCATTCTGCATCCAAATCCTGGAGTGATGCAGCTCATGGCCAGGCTCCTGAAAGGAGACTCCTCAAACAGGGTTTCTCTAAGAAGGTGGTGGACACCCTGATGGCTGCCAGGAAGATTTCCACGTCAGCAGTTTATGCTTGCATATGGGCCACTTTTTCGGCTTGGGCCAAGGAAAAAAATATCCAGCCTTATAAAGCCATGGTTCTGCACCGTACCTAGGTGGCAAGGGCCTGCATTGCTAAGGCTTATGTCGCAGATAAGAAGAGGCCTCTCTCTCTCTCTCATATCAACGTTCACTCCACCAGGGCTATGGCCATCTCTTAGGCAGAGAGAGGTGAGGAGTCTGATCTTCCCGGTGCCATTCTTCACCATTCATCACTGGTGGGTGTCAGCCGTTCGAGACAACACCTCACAACTGCTTTGTGGTATTTCCTCTGCATCAGCGGCCTAGTCTTCGTCCGGCACCGCACCTCGAGTTCAGGGCCATGTTTCTCAACACCGTCGATGCCATTCCACTCTGCTTCACTTCAGTTCTGCCATCCAAGTTACTCAACGCCATCTCTAGAATCCCAGTAAGGTCTTTCCTGTTTTTTTACCTGAATGATATAGAGTCTGTACTGTGTTTTGTATCTGTAGTTTTGTGCTCACATCATGCCCGGTTCGGGGGACAGAAATCGCTCTTCTAAGGCGGGCCGGCCTCCCATGCATCGGTGTTCCTGCGGCCAACATTTTTCCATTACAGACCAGCATGATGTCTGTCTTACCTACCATGGACCACAGCATGACATGGATCACTGCGACACCTGCTTCTCGATGGACCACTGCATTCTCAAGTACTGCATGTTAAAAGTCGGCAGGGCTCTGCAGACTTTCGGGGCGTGTCATCGATCTCGTCGGTCCAAGTGTTGGTCTCTTCACCATTCTTCCGGGTCCCGTCCCAGGCCCTTACAGTCCGGTGAGGAGGAGGCCTCCTCCTCTTCCAGGCTTGCCACAGAGAAGGCTTCTACCACGGTGCCGGAGGGCCGGTCTGGTTCCACCGCCCTGGCAGTCACCTGCTTGGAAGTGCAGGCTCCCCCATTGTTGGGGGACTACGGTCGCTGGGCCCGGCGCAGGGCGTCCCTTGGTGCCACCCACCAGTGCCGTGTTGGATCCTTGAGCCGTTCGCAGCTCCAGTGATCGAGATGGTGCTGCGAGGGGTACTTGGCCCACCAGCGGCACCAGTCATGGTGCCGTAGGCGGGAGAGTCTCCGAGTCGACAGGCTGGAGGTCTTTTGGATCTCCTCCTCTCCGGAGCCGGATGGTCAAGAGGCTGATTCAGCCTGGCAACCAGACTCCTTTGAGTTGGTGGGCTTTCTGGAGCCCAGGACCCTTGCGTCTTACTATGGTCGGCGCCGACTCCAGTGTCAATGGCAGCACCAGGGGCATGGTGCAGGATAGCGGTTCCAGGGCTGAGGGTGTGGTGGTCAGGGCATTGGGGAAGGGGTCGGCTGCCATCCCCGGTGCAATCCCCCTTCCAGATGCTGGGACCGGGACCCCTTCCTCTGCGACCCCTCTTGGGGTGCCTTTGGAATTGGGGGAGGGGGTCCATGGCACACGGTGCGAGGAAGAGGTCTTCCTCGGAGTCGTCGAGGGGATGGGGCGAGGGGCTGCGGCGCTCCTCTGTAGTCCTTCAGGGTTCGGGAGGAGCCACAATGCTGAGCCCAAGTAATCTCCTCATCCCCACGAGGAGTCCTCTCAGGGTGCTGGGACCGCCTTTTTGACTCATGTGCCCCAGTCCCCCTCATAAGGATGCTTCCCCTACAGGGCTCAGTCTGGACTGCTTCGTGCTTCTTCAGCAGCCATTCACAGCAGATCTGTGGATCTCCTGGTCATCCAGGATCACCTGCTAGGTCTCTTAGCCCTGGCAGAGGCACTTCACTTGCTGTGATGAGTTTTTCTCCCTTGCCTCTGCGTCCAGCCCTCCTTCTCCCAGGCCATGTGGGTCCTTCAGGTCCTTTGACCTGGGAACAGTTCAGATCCTAGGCTGCAGATTTCCCCCAGTATGTTATGGCTATGGACGAGCAGGTTTTTTGCCTGTCTCCATCACCGCAACCAGAGTCTGAATCGTTAGGTTCCTCGGCCTCCTCCTCGTCCTCCATCGAGGAAGAGGAGACCTCTGTCCACCTGTCCTCTGATGCTGATCAGACACAGTATCAGCGCTTCCTCGCGAGGATGGTCGAGGACCTGCACATTTCTTATATTGCTCAACGCAATACCAAGCATACGATGCGAGCCTTCTTAGGCAAGTACAGCATGGATCACTTGGTGGTCCTGTCCTGACCTATTCCTTTACAGGAGGCATTGTACAGCGCCTGGCAGCTTCCATCTGCCCCATCTGCAACCCCATTGGACTGCCAGCATCGGTTCTGTGCACCCCAGAGGTCTGCTGGTTCATTGCCGCATCCCCCTGCAGGACTGATGGGACTGGACACCTCCTACTGGGCATAGACGTCCGGTCTGTGTCCGGCCCACGGATCCAGACTGTGCGGAGTTTGACTGCCTGTGGTGGAGAGTCTTCTCCTCGGCACGGATGCTTCTTTGCATTGCATCACATCAGGCGCACCACACTGCCTATAACAGGCACTTGTGGGTGATGATGGGTCAGGTACTGACATTGCAGCCTGATTCAGAGGCAACCAGGCAGGCCACGGCCCTCTCCACTATAGGCCTGGAGTTAGCAAGGCACCAGACAAGGGCATCTTATGATCTCCCCCGGCCAAAGCTCACAGAGGAGAACCCATAGGATTTGGGGGGGGGGGTCCACCTGTTCAACATCTTCCTCCACAAGCAGAGGGAGATCGAAAGGGCAGAAGAAAGAGATACAGAGGGAAATGTAAAAGCGGTAGACCCACCGCCCTCCCTGACCCTGTCCCAACCAGAGGGCATCCCAAGGAGCCGCACACCGAGAGGAGATGGATTAGCCCCGAGGTTCCTCAGTCTCCCAGAACTGGCAAGAAATGGCCCTACTGGTTCTCCTTCCATAAGACATCCTCTCCCCAATTTTGGGAGAAACAAGTCCTAGGGCTGCCAGAAGGTAAGAGGTTTCCCCACTGGACCTAGGGAGGAGAACCAGCAGGGTGGACTGCCCAGGAACTGAAGCCTTCTGAGGGAAAGGTGGGTGGGATTCAGTGATGAATGGTGAAGATACACTGGAAAATCAAGAATTACGGTAGGTACGTAATTTTCATATCTTCCTAGTGTCAATCTTCACCATTGATCACTGGTGGGTTGGTACCGCACCCCCTCCCCCCTGGAGGGGGTTCAGCACTTTCCTGAGGAACAGATGTCCCTCAGCCTCCCGTGGGGGGAAACACAGTGGGGAAGGGGAGGAGGAGTCCCATTACAGACCAGCTAGGCCTGAGACTGGTCAGGATGAGGCGGGGTCCCCCGTTCCTTGGGGGAAGGAAGGCACCCCTGCAGTTCCTGCCTCGCCCTGTGGGAGGTCCCCCCGGAATGTGGAGGCAATCATTCTACGCCGGTCCAGGGGTGATAACCGAGATAGGCGAAGCCACGCAGTCCCCCGATGCAGATCGCTGTCCCCGAAAGCCCTGAAGCAACCTCACTGGCATCATAAGATGCCGTTGTCTGGTGCCTTGCTAACTCCAGGCCTATAGTGGAGAGGGCCGTGGCCTGCCTGGTTGCCTCTGAATCAGGCTGCGTAATCAGCGCAACTGGGCTGGGCTGTAGCTATGCAGCAGCTCCAGACATTGGTGACTCCTGTTCCTGCTCCGTGGTGACCACAGTGACCATGCGTTGCAGAGCTTGGCTGAGGATATTGACCTTCACAGCAGACAGCACCAGCTGACAGATGTTCTTTTTTCTAGGCACTGACTTGTTTGGGCCCAGGGTCAAGGGCCACCTCCCCCATATCGAGAAGTCCAGTGCCACTTTGGAGTCTGTGACATCTGCCCAAAAGGACCCTAAGGGCGCTAAGCAGCAGAAAATGAAGCCCTGTAAGTCCACCTCTATTCCTGCGGTCAAACCCGCCCAGTCCCAGGCTGGTCAGCAGGCCCAGGTCTGGTGACCTTGGCCTAAGTCAGTGGCCTCAGTAATCTGTAAGCCTGGGGGGGGTTTCGGTGGCTCCTCAGCTGGACACTCCTCCTCCTCCAAGCCTGTCCAGTGATGGGATGAGGGGTGTCTCCCTAATGTCCGTCACACCTCCCCTGTGTCCTTCTGTGGGGGCCAGCTTCATCACTTCCTTTCTGCCTGGTCCACTGTCACCATGGACAGGTGGGTCCTTGAGGTGGTGGGTCAGAGCCTGCCTCTGGAATTTTCAAGCAGTGCCCTCCGTGCTGAGCCCATGCCCCACGGGAGGACTTTGTATCTACAGACATCCTGACGGCTCTTCAGGATGACATTGCCCAGCTCCTCCACAAGGAGGTCATGATTCCTGTAGCGGATCCTCTGGGAACACCCAGGGTTTGTCTCCAGGTACTTCCTGGTGCCAAAGCAGATGAGGGGCTAGTGCCCCATTCTAGATCTGTACAACCTGAACAACTTTCTCAAGTTGCACATCTTCAGAATGGTAACTGTCCCAGATCATACCATCTCTGGAACGAAACATGATTTTGTTCACTGGATCTCCAAGCCACGTTCTTTCATGTCCCAATCTGTCCATCTCACCGAAAGGTCCTCCGCTTCCGAGTAGCGGGAGCCCTCTGCGAGTTCCAGGCCATGCCATTTGGCCTGTGCTCTGCTCCCAGAGTCTTCACAAGTGCATTGCAGTGGTGGCAGCTTACCTGAGGCACCGAGGGGTCCAGGTTTACCACTACCTGGACAACTGGTTGATCGTGTGTCCCTCCAGACTGGAGGTGGAGTGATCCAGGGACCTGGCCCTCCAGACCTGCATCTCCCTTGGCCTCTTAGTCAGCGAGGCCAAGTCGGGACTTGTGCCTTCGCAGGTGATCAACTTCATTGGGGCAGAGCTTAACTGTTGCAGAGCCTGGCTCCCAGTGGACAGGGCAGAGGCTCTCTCCTCCTCCTTTGTCTGATCATTTCAGGTTGGGCAATTTCGCCCTACCCAGGACTCCCTACGCCTACTGGGTTACATGGCGGCCTGCACTAGCATTATCTGTTGGGCCTGCTGGAGAATGTACTCTCTGCAGTGGGTGCTGGACAGCCAGTGGTCTGAGCGCAAAGCTCACTTTGACCAACTGGTCACTGTGACCCAACAGATGCAGGATGCTCTCCAGTGGTGGTTAGTCCCAGAACATCTGCAGGAAGGGATCCTGTTTATCCGCCCAGAGCTGATGGCCATTCTGATGACCAGTGCCTCTCTCATAGACTGGGGTGCCCACCTGGAGGAACACAGTCCATGGGCTCTGGACCCCCGAGGAGTCCCAGTGCCACATCAACCTGCTGGAACTCCCAGCAGTTCAGCTGGCGCTAACTGCCTTTGCTCCTCACATTCAGGGTCAGGTTGTCCAGGTCCAGCTGGACAACACCACAACCATGTACTTCCTCAACAAAAATGGTGGGGCGCGCTCCCTGCCATTGTGCAAGGAAGCTGTCCTTGTGTTGACCCTTGTGGGCAGCCTGGAGACCGATCTCCTAGCCATCCATGTGGCATTGGTCTCCAACCAGCTGGCAGACACCCTCAGCCGGATGGATAAGGCATCTCACAAGTGGTCTCTCCACCCAGAAGTAGTACTCAGTCTGTTCTCCCAGTAGGGCACCGTTCAGGTGGACCTGTTTGCCTCCAAGGAGAACGCAAAGCTGAGCTGTTTTGTCTGACCACCCCCCTCAGCAGGGAATGCTGCAGGGAGATGCCTTTTGAGGTCCGAGACCCCAGGTCTCTTCTATGGCTTCTCTCCTCCTCTCTTGATCCACAAGGTGCTTCTCAAGGCCAGGAGGGACAAGGCACAGGTGATCCTGGTGGCTCCGGACTAGCCACAACAGTTTTGGTACCCCGATCTCCTCAACCTCAGTAGCAGGCTCTCAAGGCATTTTTCTCTCCGCCTGGACCTGCTTCCCATCGGTCAGGGGAAAGTACTCCACCCGGACCTTTAGTCCCTGCACCTGACAGCCTAGTTCTTGAGCAGCTAGGGTTCCAGGCTTTGGGTCTCTCCGAAGATGTCCTCACTGTTGTGGAGGCATCTAGGAAGGAGTCAGCCAGGAAGTGCTATGCCTTTAAGTGGAAGAGGTTCTCCATTTGGTGCCAGGGCAAGGGATTGAATCCCTTGTCCTGTCCAGTGGCTAGCATCCTTGACTACCTGTGGTCCCTCTCTTAAGTCGGGCCTTCGGTTAACGACCTTTAAGGAGCACCTGGCAGTGATCTCTGCTTACCGGGCATGGGCCGGTCAGCAGTCGGTGGTGCAGGAGAAAGTGGTCTGATGCTTTTTTAAGGACCTTGACCACATTTCCCCTCTGGTGCGTGAAGCATCACCACCTTGGGATCTGCTGCTGGTTTTGGCAAAGCTCATGGGTAAGCCATCTGAAACTATGCACAGGTGTGATATGTCTCACCTGTCATGAAACACCACCTTCTTACATGCGAACATACAAAGAAGCCAGCAGAAGTCCATTTGATCTATTAGGTCAGTTTGTATTGCAGGTCTTGGTGACTGTGACATCAGCCAAAGGATCTGTAAACTCCAGGCGCTTTCAGTGGATCTCCTTACCTGGTCTCCCATAGGGACAAGGCTGTCTTTCGCCCCAACCCTAAGTTTCTCCCGAAGGTTGTGTCAGTTTAATCTTAACCAGGTGATTAATCTCCCAGTGTACTTCACCAATCACACCTCGGAGGCCGAACACAGGCTCCATACTCTGGACCTGAGGCGAGCGCTTGCTTATTACAAAGCGCGCACGGCTGGAGTTCAGGGAGAGGTTCGCCAGCTGTTTGTCACCTACGCTGAAGCCGCACCTGGCAGCCAAGCAGACGATTGGCAGGTGGATTGTATTCTGCATCGACCTCTCTTATAGGTTGATGGGTAGGGAGCCTCCTGTAGAGCTAAGGACTTTTTCCACCTGTCATACTGCTGCATATGTGTGAGTGACAAGCAGTTTCCACCCCCTGAGTAAGCATTAATGGCAAAGCACTAGGGTTAGTCTCTCTGTGCTTGATTGGAATCCACTTGTCAGTTGTTGATTTTGAATGCATATTCAGAGGGTGATTAATAAAGGATTTAAACAGAGCTTTGTGTGAACCGATGATTCTCTCCTGGAGTGCAGTGCAGATTTGTTTGTTTGACTTTGCTGGAACCCTTCAGTCTGCCAATTAGTTGCATGAAACCATTAGTTTGCCACACAGGGTGCCCTTTCATTTGAACAACAGGGACTTTTGAGTAGCAAACTTTAGGAGTAACCAGAGAATCCTACAATTTTACTTTGAGGAGGCTGTTGCAGCAGGCATTAACTGTAAGGACTGAGCTTCCAGGGGCTAGGACCACGTGGAAAACTTCTAGCTAGCAGTATACAGTGGGGAACCGCCCCCGACATCAGTGTGCCGATGTAAGCCTATAGTATAAAAGGGGTGGTCCCCAGCCTATCCCCAGTTCTTTTCCCGCCATCAACCCGCGTGGTTCAGACCTCCACAGACTCCTGCTTCTAGTCGACTGCGATTTTCATCACATTTTGACTGCAATTTATTTTCATAATTTACAATTTGTCTTCACATTCCTGAATGTCTTCTTCTCCAATAACGTCTTCTGACCGGCGAACGAAATGTGCCTGTGACAAGCAGATCCCCGCTAAGGATGGACACTCCTAGTGCCTGCTCTGCCTAGGCCCTAACCATGACACTGAGGCCTGCCAGCACTGCCAGGAGTTTAACCAGGCCACACGGAGATGCCGCTCAAAAACCCTTCAGGAATTCCTTCTGCAGCAGAAGTTGGCGAAAATGGAGAAGGAGCTTCAGGGCAAAAGCTTTTCTTCTTCCCCAGCCTCCAGGGCTTCTACTTCTACTTCCTACAGAGAGAAGTTGATCAGGAAGCACAAGCACTGGGACAAGGATAGGGATCGGACCCAGTCAGCTTCCTGCTCCAGATCACCGCAAAAGTCGGCAGCCACTTCTGGATCTTTCTCCCACAGGAGGTTGGTCCCTCCTTCACTGCCAGCCCTCATCACCATCTCAGGCAAAGGCTCCTCTGGGTTTCAGATGTCATTTCCAGCACCAAAGCCCCTGAAACTTGGGCCCCTTTTAGCTGCGGATTCTCAGCCAGGTGGCTCAACCAGCTCTTCAGATGGTGGGTCTCGGCCCTCCGCCCCTCCAGTCTTGGCGTTGCCTACATTGGTCCCATGTTCAGGGACCAACACCTCGAAGTGATGCCCAGAGCTTGCACTCACCTCTCCCTCAAGGGTGATGCCACTGTATTCGACAGGGGCTTCTTCCCTTACTCAGGTTACTCCTTCACGGGCTGATTTGCCTGACTGGTGTCAGCCCCCTTCTCCTTGGCCGACCCTGGCCATACTGGTGCCGACCTTGGCAATGCCTTCTCTGTCATCCATTAAACCTAAGCCAGTGCCTGTCACTCCTTCAGGACAGCCGCAACCAACACCTGCTACACCAATGCTGGGTCTTTCGAGACTAACACCGTCTAGCCCTTCGCCTCAGGAACTGTTATCTGGTCACTCGGTTTCTCAGGGACAGATGCCAGAACCTGAGAAGCCTCAGGAGCTGACACTAGGGGATCCTGTGCCTTCCCACCTGGCGTCACCTCCCCTCCCTCTGCCTTTGGACTACATCACCCTGTTCACAGCCTGGTGGGAATTCATGCAGAGTAAGGAACCCCAGAAAAGGCCTCCTAACCCACCTCCGAGGGAACTTTTTCACTCACTGGTCCAGGTTCTTCCGTCCACTCCTCGGTCTACTGGTGACAAGGAGGACCGACATAAGGATCACTGTCCACCGACTCCGGTCCCAGAATCTGATCAGTCTAGAGGGGATTCCTCCTCCTCTTCCTCTGAGGACTCCAAGAGTTCCATATTACCCTCGGAGCTGTAGGAGCATATGGATACCCTCAGATCCCCTCCTGATGATCCAACACTCCTGGACGTCATGAAGCACATTCAGTCCCTCATGGACTGGGACTCGGAGGAACTGGACCCAGAACGACAATGACTGCCAACCTTCCTCCATAAGAAGGACACTCTACCCATGGTCATACCTCCCCCTGTTGACTCCTTTGAGGATATCAGCAAGGCTGCCTGGAATCACCCGTCTTCCACCTCGGCCCTACCCAGAAAGGCAGACAGACTTTGCCAGACCCCCAGGGACAAGCTGTTTTATGGGGAGCACCCCGTGGGTCACTCAGTGGTCAGGAATGCTGCTCATAATCATACTAAGAGACCCAGACACCTTAGTATGCACCCTCCAAACAAGGAGTCTCGTCAGGTGGATTTCTGGGGCAAGAAGGTCTACACTTCAGCCACTTTGGCTGTTCAGTCCTTGAACTTCCCAGCCCCCATCATACAATACCAGAATCCCCTGTGGGACAAGGCCCTGGAATTGGTGCAAACCCTGCCAGGTGATGCCACTAAATCTCAGTTGACCCAACTTCTGAAGTCAGGGTCCTAAGGGCATCCTGCAACATTGCTGACTGGACTGGATGGGTGGTGGCCACGGGTATTTGTATTAGCCACCATTCCTGGCTTAGGGGACTTCAATGCCTGGGTCGACGATGAATTCTCTCGGTTTGGTCAAGATTTCCTCCAGTTGATGATATCATTGGGCTTCACACAGGTGGTTTCCTCCTCGACCCATGTGGGTGGACACTCATTGGACCTGGTGTTCCTTCTGGGGATGGGGATATCTGACTTGGTGGTGGAACTGGTTGGATGGTCAGACCATCACTCCATCAGATTCAGTTTTGAGGCCACCCTGTTAGGTCTGCCCTCACGGAGATGGTTCGATCACCGCCTTTGAGGGGTGTATCCCCAGAGGACCTGATGGCGGTGTTGGACCTATCGACCTACCGATAGATTGCATGGATCCAGGTGTTCTGCTACATGCCTGTAATGAGGGGCAGTAACAGGGGCCCTGGATTCTATTGCACCATTCATGTCGTCCTCTTACTCCTGCGCCCCAGGTCTCCTTGGTTTGATGAGACCATGAGGGAATTGAGGAGAGTTGGGCGAAGGTTGAGAGGCGTTAAGAAAGTCCGTCGTGATGATGACAAGCTTAGTTTGATGGACCATTATTTGGTCACAATCCGCAATCTCTCGTAAGAAGGCAGAATTCCTGTCCAGAGAGATAGCGGCTGCACAGAATAGACCAGCTCAGCTCTTTCGGACTGTGAACAGACTGTGCAATCCAGTCTGTCTTCAGCCCAGAAGAGCCTTATCTCAAGAATGGTGTGAGGAGCTCGCTCTCTTCTTTGCAGATAAGGTTGCCAAAATCAGATCGGACATTCGCTCTTCCCCTCCTAATGGGAGCAGCGGTGGTCGTCAAGAGATGTTAAACACCCAGTTGGAATGGTCTGACTTTAGCCTTCCCATAATCGAGGATGTTGTGATGATCATTCGAGCACTGCGACCGACCTGCTGTGATTTGGACCCTGGTCCCACACGCCTCTTAGTGGGTTGCGTGGATAAGATTGGCCTAGTCCTAGCTTTGATTGTATGGAAGTCTTTGGAGAGGGGGAATTTTCCAGATCCCCTTAAAGAGGCTATAATTAAGCCCCTTTTAAAGAAAACCCTCCTTAGACCCATACTGTCTAGCAAATTACAGGTCAGTCTCTAACTTACCCTTTGTGGGTAAAGTTATTGAGAAAGTGGTCGAGTGCAGTTGGAGGATCATCTGACCAACAACAATATCTACGATTCGCTCCAGTCTGGATTTAGGAAAAGGCATAGTACCGAGACAGCGCCGGCGGGTACTAAATGACCTCCTAATGGCAAGAGATCGAGGGACCGATCCATCTTGGTACTACTTGATCTCTCGGCAGCGCTTGACACTGTTGACCATGGTGTGTTATTGAGCGCTTCATGTTAGTCTGTGGACTGTCTGGTATGGTCCTCAGATGGTTTCAATCTTACCTTGAGGGTAGGACTCAGAGAGTGGTGTCGGAATTTTTTCCTCAACATCATTCTCCTGCCTGTGGGTACCGGAGGGCTCCATTTTAGCACCCATGTTGTTTTCGGTGTATATGCTACCATTGTGTGCTATTATTAGACGGACGGTTTGGGTTTTCACTGCTATGCTGATGATACCCAGCTGTATATGTCTTTGTGCCCGGTCAGGACGCTGCCTTGTCGGTATTTAATAACTGCCTTGAAGAAATCCAAGAATGGATGAATGGGAGTTGGCTGAGGTTAAATCCGGAGAAAACTGAGGTGTTGGTTGTGGATTTAGGTCACTGTGAGGCGGGTCTGCCAGAGGGATCACCCTCAGGCCTATGGCTTGGAGGTGTCCAGCTGACGACCTCAGACCAGGTGCGAAATCTTGGCGTAGTACTTGATGACCATTTGACACTCAAATCCCAGGTGTCAGCGGTTATAAAGACTTCCTTTTTTCATCTGAGGAATATTGCCAGGGTGAAGCACTTGGTTCCTCCAGAGGACCTTCCAACATTAATCCACGCCTTTGTTACCTCCGGCTTGACTACTGTAACTCCCTATACCTAGGGCTATCGGGGGTTGAACTTCGCCGTCTGCAGCTGGTGCAGAATGCGGCAGCCAGGCTGTTGACTGGAGTCTCTAGATCCAGTCATATAACGCCTGTGCTCCACAGACTGCACTGGCTGCCAGTGTTTTGGCGAATTACCTTCAAGGTCGGTTTGCTGACCTATAAAGCCCTACATGATCTGGGACCTGCCTACCTGAAAGAGCTCCTGTGCCCCTATAGTCCCTCTCACCCCTCCGATCCACTGACTAGGATTGCTAGAGATTCCCAGGGCACGCCTGAAAACATCTGGTGCTAGATTGTTTAGTTTTATGGCATCTACCCTGTGGAACTCTCTACCTCGTCAGGTGCGAGATTGCCCGACCGTCCTTAGTTTTAAAAGGGAGTTGAAGACCCACCTTTTTAATATAGCTTTTAAGGATTTCTGTTGATTTGATTTACTATATTTATTGTCATATTTATTTGTACAGGCGCTTTGATTTAAGAAAAGCGCCTTTTAAAAATAAAGTTGAAATTGAAATTAAAAAATTAGGGTTTCTGGCTTTGCCCAGGATGTGTAGACCAAAATCCGGAGGAACCAGCATCAACAGTCCCAGGGAAAGCAACCCAGAGGAGCCTTCCAAACATATGGCCCCCTCCCAGGTGACAGGCGCTTCAGCCCCTAGTGCCTCCCCTGCTGTCCTGCCCATCCCAGGTTCTTCAGTATGACTCCTTGCCTAACCTCCCCACCCAGCAGAGGCTTTGGGGGAGGCAGTGGGGGGTCGCTTCTCCCTTTACCTAGATGGTTGGTGCAGGTCCACCTCCGACCAGTGGGTGCTTCAGCTGATAGGGGGCACATTCTCAAGTTTCAAAAGATACCCCTGGAAACCCTCCCTTGCATTCCCACTATCCTCTAGATCGCATTGCCCTCATCCAGGAGGAGGTCCAGGCACTGCTGAGCAAAAAGGCCATAGAACCTGTTCCCACAAAACAGAGGAAAGGGTTTCTATTCCCATTTCTTCCTGGTCCCAAAGAAGACCGGGGATCTGAGACGAATTTTGGATCTTAGCCACCTCAATCTGTTTATAGAATACAAATGCTTCAGGATGGTTACCCTTCATGGTCTTCTACCCCTCCTTCATCAAGGAGACTGGCTCTGCTCCTTGGATATGCAGGATGCCTACCTCCACGTGCAAGTGTTCCAGCCTCACAGAAGTTTACTACACTATTGCTTCCAGGGAAACCATTGCCAGTTCAGGGCCCTTCCCTTCGGCCTCTCCTTGGAACCTTGGGTCTTTACCAAGTGCCTAGCAGTAGTGGCTGCGGCCCTCAGGAGACAGGGTCTTTACATCTGTCCCTACCTCGACGATTGGCTTCTCAAAGCCCCTTCCAGAGGTTAGCTGCTCCGGACAATGGAGATCACCTTCAGTTTGTTTCAGATGCTGGGTATCCCCCTGAACCTACCCAAGTCCTCCCTCTGGCCAACTCAATGACTGCAGTTCATCAGTGTAATCATAGATTCTGCTCAGGGCAAGGCCTTCCTGCCTTCAGACAGAGCAGACCGACTGAAAACGCAGGCCCAATAGGTGACCTTGTCGGGATAATTCAGGTTCAATGGGACCAGCACACGGACAGTTTGGAACAGGAAGTCCTAGTTTCCAAGCCTCTGCGGCAAACGCTGTCTTGGTGGATGAACCTCTCCAACCTCCTCAGAGGGGTCCCCTTCCAGAAAGAATCTCCCACTCAGATTCTCACAACAGATGTATCCTGTCTGGGCTGGGGCGATCACTTGGCAGACCCAGGGGACCTGGTCTTAGCAGTAGCCGCATCTCCACATCAATGTCCTCAAGATGCGCACAGTCCTTCTTGCCTTTCAGGCCTTTCAGACTTATCTCCTCCCAGATCCTCTCTTGATTTAAAACTCCCCTTCAGTATGCCACTGCGATGCTGCAAATCTGACCCGGCTGCACTGTGCTGGAGGCGGCTAAACTTCCACATAAACACAAACCACAATTCACAGTGTGCTCACACAAGGAGTTCAAAGAAAATGCTGGAGTCCAAAGAAAGTGTAGAAAATATCACTTTTAGTGAGCAAGTTTAATTCCAGCATACAAATATACAAAAAGTAGGACTGCAAACTCAGTGCTAACCCCTAGCGCCTCGACTCCTATGACTCTTCAGTGGGGGTGATGCTTCAGGGAAAATGGACTTGTATTTAAGCTATGCATACCAGACACATAATTAATTAGTTGATTAATTCACCTGCCCAATTGGGCCTTATTACAAATAGTGCATCTTAAGGTGCTCAAACAAACAGCTTCAGGAACATCACAAAGAGATAAATAACAATACAGAGAAAAACAATGTTTTAGTTCATTTTTAGAAAAGAAAAATGTATAGAAAAATGGTGATAATTTTTAGGACAAAATGCTGATAAGTAAGGCTTTAAGAATTTCTTGTGCATTTCTATATGTCGCTTCTTTATGCCACAAAATGTCCCATTAAACTATCTGGGTTTGATTGTAATACTATAGATAGCAGGATACCATCCATGGAGATTGTTTTCCAAGACTGATACAATCAAAACAACCCCAATTTCACTTTTTCCGGGTAGGTTGGAGTGACCCCTGGTATGGTGCTGAATTTCTGATTACCAGTTTCTATATAAAAGGAAAACAAAAACATAATTGTAGTTTGCAGAGCCATGATCAAAGCATAAGGAATATATCAGAAAGGCATCTCACTTAAGTAATTGGTGTCAGTGTGGCTCAGTTGGTAGCACATCCGCCTCTGGACCAAAAGGTCGTGGGTTTTTGTCCCACACTGGGATTGGACTTGCACCTAAAAATCGCTGGCATCCGAGTGCAGTATTGGGGCGTGCTGTACTGCTGGGGTGTGCCGTCCTTCAGATGAGACGTTAAACCGAGGTCCCTTCTACCCATCCTGGTGTTGTCCTGGTGGGTGTCCAAGTGGAAGTAAAAGAACCCAGGGTACTCTTCGCAAAGAGTAGGGAACATTCCCGGTGTCCTGGCCAACATTCCCCTTCCCATAAACCAGTTCATGCAATTATCCAGGCTTTGTGTGGGTGGTGATGTGCGATATGGCCGCCACCACACATTCAGTCACTTCACTACCAGTCTAGCATTGCTTGTCAAGCGCTTTGGATGTATGAAAAGCGCTATATAAATGCTGATTCTTCTTCTTAAGTTTATTCGTCTACTAACCATTTTATTATTTCTTTAAAAATGGCTTTATGTCCCATTTATCACTGAGACCATGCAGTTTAACACAGTTTAACTTAAAAATCCACATAACTTTCTTTCTTTCTCAAGTAAGGTGTTGGATCTGTCAACCCCTAGTTTAAGTGGTGTATCCACTCCATACCAATGAATCTCAAATCATCAGGTCTAGAATCATGGTATAAGGCAAAATGGGTTCCTACAGGGGTGTCCTGTCTTTTATTCACAATAGATCTCACATGCTCTTGTATACGTTGTTTAAGAGGTCTTATGGTTTTCCCTACATGAACTAGACCACAGCTGCACCATAGTGCATATACAGCGTAACTAGTGTCACAAGTTATCAGTTCTCTGGTGACCTTATTTTCAGGATCTCTAGGATGTACAAATACTTTACTAGTAGCCGCATGTTTGCAGATGTTGCACCTATTACACTTGTAGAAAGTAACAGGCCTTTTGGGGAGCCAGGTTCGATTTTCGCTCTGTACAACTTCCGGTGATCTACTGTGGCCTGACCTGTCCCTACTAAATGAGACTCTGGGTGACAGTCCCACAGCCACCCCCACCCCACCCCCACCACATCATCACTGAGTAAAATTGGCCCGTTCTTGTGAATTATATTGCCTATTTTTCCAGCCACATTGTTCTGCTCAGTGACGAACGTAAATGGCATTTTATCATTACGATTTGGCCCCCTCTTTTTTTCTTTCAATAGTTCATCCCTTTCCAGAGTAACAGTTTTTCTCTTAGTTTGTTCTAATAGGGTGCTGTCATAACCCTTGCTTTAAATCTTCTATAAGTTCATTCACTTGTATTTCAGAATTGTTTTCTGAATTGCAATTTGTTTTAACCTCAGCATCTGGCTGTAGGGTATAGATTTTTTCAGACTCGGGGTGGGCACTGCTAAAATGTAAAACTGAATTAGTAGCAGTATGTTTTCTAAATGTTTTTGTATTAATTTTTAAGTCCATCATTCCTTTTGTCCTCTATTGATAGGGTTAAATCCAGAAATTAAATTGTGGTTACATCACTTTTAAAAGTAAATTTCAAATTTACGTCGTTTTTATTAAGCCACTCCATGAAATTGGGTATCTCACCCCTATCTCCTTTCCAGATGCATATAATATCAATAAAATGGAACCAATATTTAATGTATTTGTAGTAAGGGTTAATCTGTTCATTAAGAACTATAGCTTTTTCCCAGGAACCCAAAAAGAGATTGGCATAGCATGGTACCATGGCTGCACCCACTGCAGTACCTCTTTTCTTGTGATAAAAATTACCATAAAATTCAAAAAAATTGTGTGTCAGGATGAACTCGAGGGACTTTAAAATAAATTCAGTTGGTATATTATCGAAACCTTGATAATTTTCCATAAATTATTTATTGGCTGCTATATCTTGTTCACGTGTAATAGAAGTATACAGTGACTCCACATCAATGCCCAGCCAACTAGTGTCCTGTTCCCATTCAATATTCTTAAGTTTCCCAAACAGGTCTGTGGTATCTTTAATATATGATGGTAAATCAGTGACTAAAGGTTGAAGAAAGAAATCAATGAATTTACCCAGATTTTGGGTTAGAGAGCCCACCCCAGAAACGATGGGTCTTCTTGGTGGTACTTCCTGGTTTTTAAGCACTTTGGGTAAAATGTAAAAACCTGGCATTATGGGAAATTCTGTCCATAAATACTTCAATTCTTTTTCAGTAATATCCCCCTTCTCTGCAGCTGAATTCAGAAGTATGTACACAGTAGCGGAGCCAAGTTTGGGAGCATTTGGGAGCCGGGGGGGGGCCATTCAGTCAATCATGGGCTCCACAGTGGGCACTAAACAGTGAATAATGAAGGTGGTGGGGCACCACTACTTACACTGGGGAAGCCAGGAGGGGCAACCGCCCCCCCCCAGCCCCCCCTCTAGCTCCGCCACTGTATGTACAACTCCTTCCTATACTGTAGTGTGTGGTCAGAGAGTAGTTTGCCATAACTATCTGTGTCATTCAGTAGTGACATTGCTATTTCCCTGTACATCTCTCTATCCATAACCGCTATGTTACCCACCTTGTCAGCAGGTTTGATAACTATTGACTCATTTTCTGTTAATTTTTCCAAAGCTAACCTTTCACATTTAGTTAAATTTTGTTTGGGTTTCATATCATTTGTTGCCAATAGTTCTAAAACCTGTCTAGACACCACCTTTTCATAAGCAGAGATGACATATTATAAGTTTTAGGACAACGTGTTGATTTAGGTTTGAATACCTGTTCTCTCAATTTCTTAGTCCTTATTCACAACCAAAAGTCCATTGCCTGTTCTTACCTGGTGGGCAATTAAGTCCTGTTCATTTTCAGAAAATAAGCCCTCCAGTGCATGAAATGTAGTATCCATAGTTTCTGAGGTTATGGTGGGACTAGAACCCACTGTCCATTGTTCATCCCTTTCTGTTCTATAAGACTCAGGATTATCTCTTGAATGTTCAGTTTCATGAAGTATTAAATCCAAATCTTCCATCTGAACAATACTGATCTTCCTGGACATAAAGTCTCCACCACTCATTCACACTGATGGGATCTACGCTGGAGGCGCCAGGACCCAGCGGGAGCAAACTTTTTGCAGGAGGGTCGGCGCCAGAGATGGAGCCGTGAGCCTCGGCTCATGCAGCAGTGACTGTCTTGGCGTCGACCCTCCAACCGCCTCAGTTCCTTTTTTCCCGCCGTCGAGTGCGCTACAGTGACAATGACGCTTGCCCGCCGGGAGTTGAACTTCAAACTAGCAGCATAGTTTTCAGTTTTTTATTTTGTAGTATTTCTTGAAATAAAGTACCGCTTACTATAATTTATTATAAGAAAGAAGTCTCAGCCTACATTGACGGAGTTGACCATGAGCTTGTCAGGTGATGGTAGGGAGACTTCGTATGAAAGTTGTTCAGTCAGCCGGGCTGGGTCTGGTCCAATGCCCCCTTCTGGAGGGGGGGTCTGACAATGGACAGTCCAGTGCCTGGGGGATGGGGCGGTCCCCCTGGAAGCATAAAAGAAAACGGTCATACTCTCGGCACCATTCTGCCTTGAGCTCTTCTTCGACCTGTAGGTCCAGAAAGAGAAGACATCACTCGAGGTTGCCTTCTGGTATGTCTGCGCGTCGACGGTCAGTCATTGGGGTCAGTTGCCAGTCTCCTCCAGAGTCGCCGGTTTCTATCGCTGGTCTGTGACCTCGTCGACATCAGAGCCCTTCCCCACCTTCTGGTAGGGCTTCACATGAGCAGTTTCATCAGTGGGCCACTCTGATGGAGCAATGGGCTCAGAAGTTTGTCCAGCTGCCTGGCCTGGTCACTCAGGGGTCCTCTGACCCTTTGGGTGATCGGTTAGGGTGGTTGGGCATCCCTAGTTGCGCGGCGCCTTCTTTGGTGCTGTCGACTCCGCGCTCAGGTGTTTTCCCATTTCACATGGCTGCAGTGCAGGGGGCCACACCGATGCCTCTTTCTCCTGCTTCTTTTCCTTCTTTTGCCTCAAATCTTGGTTTTCGGGGCCCTGCGTTGCTTTTGACGCCGTTGAGATAGTCGGCACCGTCCTTGGTGCCGTGCGGCTTGTTGGCACCGTGCAGCTTGTCGGCGCCATCTGGCTTTTCAGCATTGTCCTCGGCACCAAGGGCTCTGTTGGCGCTGTGCTGGGCTAGGTGGCACCTTGCTCTTCTTCAGCACCGAGACTTGGTGTGATGTCTTCCAGTCTCCAGGCTCGACTCCGAACCCTTTTTCCTCCTATTTTCCTTCCGATTTTCACTCCTTTCCTATCCATACAGTCCCTCCTGGGCTGTCAGGAGATGATATTGAGCCTGACCCAGACCTTAGGCTGGGTGATGATGTGGAAGGAACAGGATCTAATCCTGCTGCAGAGCCTGTGGTCGAGGACCTGTCATTTAAGTCTTTGCTGAAAAATTTTAATTCCACTCTTTCTCTCCAGACTATGGATATCGATCTTGGGAAGCTTTTAAGATCCAATACCTTCATGTTCCAGACATCCCTATGGATTTAACTCCCCCTGGTATGACCCTTCTTTGAGACGCTTTCTCAGATGGTCTGGAATAATCCTGCTGTCATTCCTTCTGTGGCTAAGTCCATAGATAGGAAGTATGCTGCTCCCAAGGATCGACCCATTTTGGCCTCTCAAGCTTTTGCAGACCCTATTGTAGTTTTGGCAGAGAATTATAAAGTCGTCCTTCCTCAGACTACTACGGCTCAACCTATAAACGAATCTTGTAAGATAGATACTTTAGGTAAGAGAGTCTTTGCTGCATCCACCCTGGGTATGCGTATTGCCAGCTACCAGGGCTATTTCTCTCAATATGAGTATATTCTTTGGCATTCAGCACTTCCAGCTTCACAAATGATGCCCAGCAACAGGTCATGGTGTTGCCTTTTGATGGTGTGTATCTCTTTGGTCCTCAAGTAGAACAAGATCTAGAGACTACACAAAAGACCAGGTCGGCCATTAAATTAGCTCGGCCTGCTCCTGCCCCTTCTCGGGGGGGGGGGGGTTAATAAGCACCAGTTTCACAACCATCAGTCCTTTTGAGGCAGAGGCAGAGGAGGTTTTAATAAAAGCCAAGCCCCTCAGCATCAAAAGAAAATGCAACAGAAAGCACAAGGGCCCAAAGCGCCCAGTGCTGCCTTCTGAGTTTCTGGCCCAAGTCCCACCTCAGCTGCCCGAGGCGGACTCCTTAGCAGTGGGAGGTCATCTGATTCAGTTCTACAATCAGTGGAAGTCTATAATATCAGACAAATGGGTCCTCCGGATAATCCGCAAAGGATATTCCCTCAATCTTTCAGAGAGCCCTCCGGATTGTCTCCCCAAACGGCAGCCAAAACTGTCAACTCTTCAGTCAGAAGTTCTCGCCTCCGAGGTACAAGGCCTTCTGAACAACAGAACAGTAGAAATAGTTCCGCTGGGTCTACGGAACACAGGGTTCTACTCCCATTACTTTCTAGTTCCAAAGAAAACCGGGGGCATGCGCCCGATTTTGGACCTCAGAAAATTGAACAAATTTCTTCCCAAAGAGAAATTCAAAATGACATCGCTAGGAACCCTGTTACCTTTGCTTCATCAACATGACTGGTTAGCCTCCCTGGACATGCAGGATGCTTACCAACATATTCCTATTCACCCAAGGCATCACAAATTCCTAAGGTTCGTGGCTTTGGGACAGCATTATCTGTTCAGAGTCCTGCCCTTTGGGCTATCCTCGGCGCCGCAAGTCTTTACAAAGTGTTGTGCAATTCTCGCAGCGCACCTCAGAAAGATCAGAATACAAGTGTTCCCATATCTAGACGACTGGCTTCTAGCAAGTCCTTCCAGGCAAGGAACTCACTACACCGTAGCCACACCCTCAGACTTTCTCACGTCCATGGGAGTCCTGCTAAATCTCAAGAAGTCACAATTGCAGCCCTCCCAGAAGCTCCTTTTCATAGGAACTCTTCTGTATACCTCCTGTGCAAAAGCTTTCCTACCAGAGGACAGAAGGAGCGATATCCTACAGATGGCCCGATACATCAGAGACAACAGCTCGGTTCGAGCTATGTCGATGCAACAGATGCTGGGTCTCGTGGCATCCTCTGTGTTCACTGTACCCCTATCATGCTTCCACATGAGAACCTCTCAGTGGATGCTCAGTACCCAGTGGTCCCCAACCACTCACCCTCAGTCCTTTCTCATCAAGGTGACAGAACCTCTGAAGAGGTCACTCACCTGGTGGTCGCAAGAGGACAGTCTTCTGGAAGGGTATCCCTTTGCTACCCTGGATCATCAGATTTCCATTACCACTGACGCGTCCCTGATGGGGTGGGGAGCTCACTATCAGAATCTCCACACCCAAGGTACATGGACTCAGGACGAGTCCCAGCTTCACATAAATGTCTTAGAAATGAGAGCCGTCCTTTATGCAGTCCAGGCTTTGAAGAACATTCTCTATCACATGAACATTCTCCTTCAAACGGACAACAAAGCAGTGATGTATTACATCAACAAGCAGGGCGGTGCTCACTCTTACCCTTTATGCAGGGAAGCGATGAAAGTGTGGGAGTGGTGCTTGGAGCACAAGGCTCTAATTCAAGTGGTCTACCTGCCAGGAGTGCAGAATGAACTGACGGATTGTCTCAGCAGAACAAAGACAGATCCTCACGAATGGTCTCTCGACTCAACCGTAGTTCAGTCACTATTCGCAGAATGGGGAACTCCAGACCTGGACCTTTTTGTATCCCCACTCAACACAAAATTGCCTCTCTTCTGCTCTAGAAATCCAGGGCCTGGCATTTTCTGTCAGGATGCATTCAGGCTGCTGTGGACAAAACACTTTCTATATGCCTTTCCGCCTCTTCCTCTAATTCAGAAGGTACTTCTCAAGTTCGAGTCCCAGGGGACAAAATTATCCTCATTGCTCCTTTCTGGCCTTGACAAATATGGTTTCCATTACTCGACAGTATGTCGAAAATACCTCCGAAAGCACTTCCCCTTCAGATGAACCTTCTAACTCGGGCCAGTGGTCCATCCCAATCTAAGATCGCTTCACCTTCACACTTGGCTCCTGAAGAGATAGAGGTGAACAGGTTCAGTGTCTCTACGCAGAGTTTCAGATATTCTTCTGGCTGTGCGCAGCAGCCAGCCACTAGAAAAAATCACACAGCCAAATGAAAGCTGCTTTTTCTCTCTCTCTGGTGCGTAAAAATCCTCTTTTTAAATCCTTTTCCTGCCCACCAACAAAGTTCTGGAGTACCTTTTAGACCACTCAAATTCAGGTCTGCAATACTCTACAGTCAAAGTTCACCTTTGTGCCATTTCAGTATATCATGAGCCAGTACTTTCCTTGTCACTGACTCAGTTACCTGTGGTTAAGAGGTTTCTTAAGGAAATTCTGCATACCAGACCTCCTATCAGATGTCCAGTCACAGCCTGGGACATTAATCTTGTACTAGACATGCTCAGTCGAAAGCCTTTTGAGCTTCTAGCTACCTGTGAGCTGAAATTTCTCACTTGGAAAACGGCCTTCCTGGTGGCCATTACCTCGGCCCGCAGCATCTCTGAGATACATGCCTTGGTCACAGACCCTCCGTATACTGTGTTTCATAGAGACAAAGTAATTCTTAGGACCCATCCTAAGTTTCTACATAAGGTTTTTTCAGAATTCCATCTAAACCGTTTGGT
This sequence comes from Neoceratodus forsteri, assembly GCA_016271365.2. NCBI lineage: Eukaryota > Metazoa > Chordata > Ceratodontiformes > Ceratodontidae > Neoceratodus > Neoceratodus forsteri. Next base: position 631,756,787 of record CM057456.1, on the reverse strand, counting down.
CCTTCCTACGTAATTTGCGAACTTCCAAAATGAAAGAGAACGTACCCTTCATTTTCTGGACGTGAAAAGAGCTCTGCATTTCTATTTAGATAAAACAAAATAAATTTGCAAAGCTCAATGACTGTTTGTTTCCTTCAGCAAGACCCGGCTAGGTCAACCTGTCAGTATCAGATGCATTTCAGCATGGCTGGTAGCATGCCTTCACCACTGTTATTCCATGGCGCAGGTTAAGCTGGAGGGTAGAGTGTACACTCACTCTACTAGAGCGGTCGCGGCATCCCTGGTGGAAATCCACAACGTGCCCATTACAGATAGTTGCAATGCAGCTACCTGGAGCTCTGTGCATACCTTCGACAAGCACTATGCCCTGGATGTCCATGCGAGATGACATATTTTGTTTGGGAGAACCATCCTTAATGGACTTCTGTCCTAAATTTGTGAGCTCTTGGTCTCTCCTGCCGCCCTCTCGGGGGGATTATTAGCTCAGTACTCTCCCATCAGTGTAAATGAGTGGTGGAGACTTTTATGTCCAGGAAGATATGGAAATTACGTACCTATCGTAATTCTTGATCTTCTTGGACGAAGTCTCCACTACTCATTCACACTCCCACCCACCATCCCCCGAGCTCACCTCTGTTGTTGGTCTTCACTCCCTCAGTCTTTAGGTTGTGAAGACTTCTTTCTTGACCCTTCTTATACGGGTCTTATGGAATATCTTATGTCTGGTTTTGTTAGGCTATCGTAGGTTAGTTACACTGCACCTCCTCGGAAAAAAAGGTACTGAGGCGGTTGGAGGGTCGACGCCGAGATAGTCCTTGCCGCACGAGCCGAGGCTCGTGGCACCGCTCCTCATGGCTCCATCTCTGGCACTGACCCTCCTGCAAAATGTTTGCTCTCGCAGGGTCCTAGCACCTCCGGTGTTGATTCCATCAGTGTGAATGAGTGGTGGAGACTTCGTCCAAGAAGATCAAGAATTACGGTAGGTACATAATTTCCATTTATCCAGGGTAGATTCCATTACCAAACCGATATTGAAACCCATTTCTGTATTTTTTTCTCTTTCATAAAACAGTTTAAACGTAGTTTCCTAAAGAATTTATACAAATCAACAAAAACTTTAAAGTCATTCACCAAGGTGGTGGGGATAAAACTCAGACCCTTCTTAAGAATTTCTTTTTGTTTAGTATCTAACACAGTCGAAGATAAATTTTGTATCTGTAAACAAGGCCTTTCTTTCTCTCTTTCTCTCTTGTCAATTGCCTTTCTGTTCCTGCTTGCACTATGTCCTCCTCGTTTACCTCTGTGTGTATTTCTTTTTCTTTTGCCTTTGCCGACTGTCGTTTTTGAAAATCCTTTTCTTTCTCCAGTGCTTGTGCTGTTCTTCTGGTCGATGGTTTTGTATGTTTTTTTATGACTTATATCGTGGTATTGTTTTTTTTTCTCTTCTTGACAAACCTCATCCTAGACCTTTGTCTGCCTCTGCTATTGGATCTGGGTTTCCCACATGACAAAATATCCCCTTTAGAATAATTGCTGTGGTCTCTGTTAAGTTTAGTAATTTTTCTCTGTATTATTTCATCTTCATACTTTTTAAGTTTATTTTTTAGTTGTTCATTGAAATCAGGAAACTCGATACATTCTTTATACACAGCAATTTCAGTTTTAAGCTGTTGTATTTCCTGTGATAAATTAGTATGTTTACTTAGATCATCCTTAATTAGTAGTTCAATAAAAATTTTGGAAGATTTAATTGCAGCTCTAGTCCATTCTTCCTTAAATTGGAAGTTCCTAAGTCCACAGAAGGGAGTAATGGAAACTCTAAGGCCCCTCGGTGCTTGACTTCTGTCAATGTATTCTTCTAAAGTGCTGATGTTATAGCTAATTTAAAGTTCTTTAATAAGAAGTTTTTCAAAAGTAATGAAAGCATTTCTGATACCTTTAAATGCCTTGCCGCTCGTCTCAGATCTGTTCAAATTGCTTCTGAGTTTTTTCTCCTCTCATCGAAGCTGAGCAGTTCCGTTTTTATCCCAATCAGTTGTCGTGTTGTCTCTTCTGTTAGAAGCAGATGCAGCTCCAGCATTCATATTTCCTTCAGATGTAATCCAATAGAAGAAAAATAAATCAGGCACCTGAAAACCGAGTGAGTCAAGGAATAAAAATAATCTTTGTTTTGAGTCAAAGCCGTCACCCCTGTGGCGGTCATGATCTGCAGTGGCTGTAAGCACTATGAACAAAACTCCCCTTCAGTACACCACTGCGATGCTGCAAATCTGACCTAGCTGCACTGTGCTGGAGGCAGCTAAACCTCCACATAAACACAAACACAAACCACAGTTCACAGTGTGCTTACATAAGGAGTTCAAAGAAAATGCTGGAGTCCAAAGAAAGTGTAGAAAATATCGCTTTTAGTGAACAAGTTTAATTCCAGCATACAAATATACAAAATGTAGGACTGCAAACTCAGTGCTAACCCCTTGACTCATACGAGTCTTCAGTGGGGGTGAAGCTTCAGGGAAAACAGACTCGTATTTAAGCTATGCATACCAGACACATAATTAATTAATTAGCTGATTAATTCACCTGCCCAATTGGGCTTTATTACAAATGGTACATCTTAAAGTACTCAAACAAACAGCTTTGAAGAGATAAATAACAATGAATACAGAGAAAAAAAATGTTTTAGTTAATTTTTAGAAAGAAAAATGTATAGAAAAATGGTGATCTTTAGGACAAAATGTTGATAAGTAAGGCTTTAAGAATTTTTTGTGCATTTCTATATGTCACTTCTTTATGCCACAAAATGTCCCATTAAACTATCTGGGTTTGATTGTAATACAATACATAACAGGATACCATCCAGGGAGATTGTTTTCCAAGACTGATACAATCAAAACAACTCCAATTTTACTTTTTCCGGGTAGGATGGAGTGACCCCTGGTATGGTGCCGAATTTCTCATTACCAGTTTCTATATAAAAGAAAAACAAAAACATAATTGTAGTTGCAGATCCATGATCAAAGCATAAGGAATATATCAGAAAGGCATCTCGCTTAAGTTTATTCATCTAACCATTTTATTATTTCTTTAAAAATGGCTTTATGTCCCATTTATCACTGAGACCGTGTGGTTTAACACAGTTTAACTTAAAAATCCACATACTTTCTTTCTTTCTTTCTCAAGTAAGGTGTTGGATCTGTCACCCCCTAGTTTAAGTGGTGGTATCCACTCCATACCAATGAATCTCAAATCATCAGGTCTAGAATCATGGTATAAGGCAAAATGGGTTCCTACAGGGGTGTCCTGTCTTTTATTCACAATAGATCTCACATGCTCTTGTATACTTTGTTTAAGAGGTCTTATTGTTTTCCCTACATTTTCCTGAAGCTGTTTGAGTACCTTAAGATGTACTATTTGTAATAAGGCCCAATTGGGCAGCTGAATTAATTAACTAATTTATTAATTATGTGTCTGGTATGCATAGCTTAAATACAAGTCTGTTTTCCCTGAAGCTTCACCCCCACTGAAGACTCGTATGAGTTGAGGCGCTAGGGGTTAGCACTGAGTTTGTAGTTCTGCGTTTTGTATATTTGTATGCTGGAATTAAATTTGCTCACTAAAAGCGATATTTCCTCTCTTGATTTAGATAGACAACATGTTGGTAGTCTATTATATCAACAAGCAAGGGGGGACTCATTCGTACCCCGTCTGCAGGGAGGCCATGAGAGTGTGATATTGGGCCATAGAACACAATGTGGTTCTAATGGCAGTTCATGTTCCAGGCATCCAAAACATCCTGGCCGACACCAATACTGTTTTTCTGCAACAGCTTAAGTTGCTCCATATCAAAAACACATTGAGTGGGAGCTCCTATCCTCTGTGGGCGACGATCTCTTTGACCGGTGACATCATCCTGAGTTAGACCTCTTTGCGTCCCCACTGAAAGCAAAACTGCCCAATTTCTGCTTGCTAGATCCAGGGTCTAGTGTTTTCTGGTGAGATGCATTGCCAATCTCTTGGACAGGGAGGTTTCTGTATGCCTTTCCTCCCTTCCCGGTTTTGCAGAGAGTTCTTCTGTAGCTGCAATCAGAGGGGGCAAGCATGATTCTGATAGCCCCTTACTGGCTGCGACAGATATGGTTCCCATTGTTGCAACAGTTAGTAGTGGATCCTCCTTTTCCTCTTTGCTCTGACCTGCTGTCCCAGGACCAGGGTGCTCTGATTCACCTGGACCTCAAGTCTCTTCATGTACATGCGTGGCTCCTTCAGACTTGGCCATTGCATGATCTGGGGTTTCCTCTAGGGTGGCGGATGTTCTGGTGGCGCGAGGAAGCCCTCCACCAGAGCCACTTGCGCCATGAAGTGAAAGTGGTCTTTCTTCTGGGCTACCGTCTGGCATTTGGATCCCTTCACCTGCTTAGTAAATCTCATCCTGGAGTACCTTTTTTCACTTTCAGACTCCAGTCTGGACTACTCCTCTATCAAGGTGCACCTTTCTGTCATCTCTGTGTACCATGCACCCATGGATCGCAAAATTATTGCCCAACTGGATCTATCCCGCACCTTTTTGCGAGATATCCTTCATTTGAAACCTCCCATTAGGGTCCCAGTCCTGCCATTGGATTTGTTGTTTACTTTAGAGAAGCTCACTCTTCCTCTCTTTGAACCTGCCATAAGCTGCGAGCTGCACTTTCTGCTGTGGAAGGCGTTGATCTTACTTCAAGAGGGCTCTTGCAATAGGTATTTATTTATAGGACTGCGCCCCCGGCATCAGGACCACGTGGAAACTTTAGCTAGCAGTGTCTTACGGGGGGGGCTACCCACCCGACGTCACGTGACCGACATCAGCATGACACTATATAGTGGACGGTCCCCATGTCCGCCCTCCAGTTCTTTACCTGCCATCGACCTGTGCAGGTTGGACCTTGTGAAGCTCGTCCCAGCAGTTCGATCACCTTAATTTAGGATTATGCAGGGAAGCAGTGAGGGTCTGGAATTGGGATGTCCTGCACCGGGCTCATCTCCTGGCAGCCCACGTTCCAGGCAATAAGAGTGCATGAGTGGGAGCTAAAGCAGAATGTAATAGATCACATCTTCAACCTGTGGGGTCGTCCAGATGTGGCTTGTTCGCGCAGACCCATCCAACGCCAAACTTCCCAAGTTTTGCTTGCTTGATCCCATGTATGGTGCTTTCTGGCAAGACGTACTGTCGCTTTGTTGGACAGGGTGGTTTCCGTACACCAGTCCAGATCCATCAGTGCATAACATGTAACACTGAGGGAATTATCTGCTTGGCTACCTGCTCATGTGGATCATTTTATGGAGGAAAAACTAGTAGAACTTTCAAAACTAGGGTTGGGGAACATCTGAGAGCCATTATTAGAAAGGATGATACTTATGCCACAGCTCTGCATATTATGACCAGCCCTGATCCTAATCTGCATAATTTCACGTTCACAGCTCTCGATAAAGTCTGCAGGAACCCAAGGGCTGGTGATTTTTGAGAACTTAATCCTGACGAGAGAACTTTTGGATAATAACCCTGGGAGCTACAAAGAAGCCTGGACTTAATACCCATCTTGATATTAAACCTTACTTAAAAAAGAAGAAAAAATGTTAAGGACCTTGGTCCTTGAAAGTACAGTTATGTAGGAACTTACTGTAACAGTAGATCTTTGAGAGGTGCTGTTGCAGCAGGTAATACCAGTGGGACTAGGCCAACACGGAAACATTTTCTAGCTAGCAGTCTGTGGTGGGAGACTGCCCCCAACGTCGACTCCACCCCAGTGTCAGACGTGGTATAAAGGGAGCAGTCCCCCGACGCCACCTCAGTTCTCCCACTGGGGACCCAGCTGAAAAAACAGGTGGAGAACCGAGAAGGATCTCCCATCCCCAAAGAGAAGATGTAACGTTTGTCCCTGGGGGCAGGTGGATGGGTTGCAGCCACCTGCTGCAAGAGCTCCTCTCTAAGATCTACTGTTACAGTAAGATCTTCCCTTGTCAATCTTCACCATTCATTACTTCCTGGGTGTTAGCCGGAGGCGCGCACCCGTCACGGAAGTTTTTTTTTTTTTTTTTTTTAATATAAACTTTGGCTAACGGCACCGCCCTCGAGAGTGACGTCATGCATCATGGGCGGCCGTTAGTAGCGACCGACTCCTCCTCCAACTCAGTTCTGTTTCTCCCGCCGTCGTGGAAGCACCTGCTCGCGTGTGTAGCCAGTAAACTGCGTAGTAGTGTTCCGACTCCTGTTTTTTCTCTTCGTACTCGACGCCGATCCGGTAAGACTGTTCCTTTTCTATCTAACGGCGCCGGGTGTGTTTCCTACTGTGTTTTAGCCTTAATAGTTTCGCGTTATGTCCGGTTCGGGAGCTAAGCGCTTTTCTAAGACGGGCCGCGCCCCTATGCGTCGGTGCTCCTGTGGCCGGCATTTCTCCGTCTCGGACCGGCATGACGTTTGCCTTCGTTGCCTGGGACCAAACCATGATATGGATTCGTGTGACGCCTGTTTCTCCATGGACCGTCGCATCCTCGAGATCCGCGTGTTTAAGCTCGGCAAGGCCCCGCCGACCTTCGTGGGACGACGTCGCTCTCGGGATTCTCAGGCAAGGTCGTTAGGCCCTTCCCCCGGGTCCCCTCCCGGGCCTATACGGTCCGAGGAGGAGGGGGTCTCCTCGTCTAATCTTGCCGAGGAGGAGGCCCCTTCTGCGGTGTTGGGGGAGTGTCGTAGTCCCTCCCGGGGCTGCGACGCCACACCGCCTCAGCAGTCATCTCTTGAGGTGCAGGCTCCCGTGTCGAGGCCCTTGGCTTTTGGGCCTGGCTCGGGTGGACCCTCGCGCCCGCTCTCGCGCTGTTTGGATCCGGCACCGTTCGCGGTGCCCGGCGATCATCGGTGCCGTTTCTGGCGCCGTTTTGGATCCGGGCGGTGATCGGGCGGCGCGTTGGCAGTGCCGCTTTGGGCAGCGGCGCCCGATGGATATGGGCGGCGCCGCCCGCCTTCGGCGCCGCCGGCCTTCTCTTCCTCTGGGCGGTGCCAGGCCTGCGGGCCGTTGGGGTATGGAGTTAGGCCTGGCTGCTACCGGCGTGGGGGGGCGGCGTCTCCCTTGGTACCAGGGCCGTTTGCGGCCCCGTGGCCTCGGGGACCCCTGGGGTGGCCAGCATTGAGGTCCTGCTGGTCTCGTCCTCCTCGGAGGGCGATGACTTGAGGTGGACCCATCCTGGCACCCCCACTCTTCGGGGTCTGGATCCCCGGTGGCTAGGGGTACCAGGCGGCGCAGCGGGCCCCTCCCTCTGTCCCCCTCACCGTCATCTCCTGAGGGTTCCCGGCTGGGGTGGCGGGAGCCCGGGGGCAGGCGTGGGGTGACGGAGGGGAGGCCCTCTCTGGAGGCTCGGTGACAGCTACCCCTGGGTGCTGTTGCCCCTCTAGGGACAGGGGACGCCGCTGGTCGAGGAGGAGGCCCTCTGAGTCCGAGGGGTTGAGGGGCAGGGGGTCTGCTGCTCGAGCCTTTGGCCACCCCAGGGGGTGGCCAGGAGTCAGAGTGCAGAGCCCTCGCCTGCTCCTCCAGGGTTCTAGGTGTCCTCCGGCGGTGCGCGACTGCCCTTCTGGATCCATGCAGTCCCGCGCGCCACAGGAGGTTCTCCCAGGGCTCTTCCAGGCTCCGCTTCCCAGAGTTCCGTTCTGCGGCCTGGTCTGATATCCGGATCCCTCCTACTAGGGCTCCTTTCCCGGATTCCAGAGCCCTCGCAGAGAGCAGTTGCCTCCTCGGAGGTGCCCTCTCCCATCTCTGCTGCCTTCACCACCCCCGCTCCCAGGCCATGTCGGTCCTACGGGTCCGTTATCCTGGGAGCAGTTCAGGGGTTCTGCGGCTGCCTTCCCCTCATATGTTAGATACATGTACATGCATGCGCGGGTCTTTCAACTCTCCCCACCGCCGCAGGAATCCTCTGGACATTCCAGCTCCCCATCATCCTCGTCTCCCTCCTCTGAGGGAGAGGAACCCCCTGCTCATCTGTCCTCCGATGCTGATTTCACTGAATATCAGCGTTTCCTCTCGAGGATGGTGAGGGATCTTCGGATTTCCTATGTTCGGAGAGACAATACCGAACGGGAGACGCGTGAATTCCTTGGTGAATTCAGTGCCCAGCATTTGGTGGTACCTTCCTGGCCTATCCCCTTCCAGGAGGCGTCTATCCGGTCCTGGCAGTCCCCTGCCGCTTCTTCTCCAGCCCCGGCCGACTGTCAGCGTAGGTATTGTGCCCCCTCTGAGTCTCTAGGTTCCCTTCCCAACCCGCCCTCTGGTTTGGTTTACCTAGATACTCCTTCTGGGCGCCGCTGCCTGGCGCACGACCGCCCACCGGATCCGGACTCTCTCCAGTTCGACCGTTGGGGGCGAAGAGTGTTCTCTTCTTCTCGTGCGAGTGCCTGTATTGCATCACATCAGGCTCACCACGCTGCCTACAACCGGCATTTGTGGTCGATGATGTCCCAGCTGCTGGCATCAATGCCTGACACGGAGCAAACCAGACAAGCTGTTGCCCTCTCCGCGGTAGGCCTGGAGCTGGCAAGACACCAAGCAAGGGCATCTTATGACGCCAGTGAGGTGGCTTCCAGGCTTGTGGGGACAGCGATCTGCATCAGGCGGACGGCATGGCTTCGTCTTTCCAGGTTGTCACCCCTGGCCTGGCATAGGGTGATTCGCTCCGCCTTCCGGGGGACCCGTCTTTTCTCCTCTAGAGTTAGGAGACTTTTACAGGGGCTCCCTCAGTCTCCTCGTCCTCGGGAGGCACCTCCTAGCTCTTCCCCCACTTAGGCTTTCTGAATAAGCCAGGGTCTTCTCCTTCTGTTTCTCACCAGCAGAAGGCTGAGGGTCTTGTTCCTCAGGGTATGGCCTCTTCCCCTCCGGGAAGAGGAGCTTGGTATCACCCAGGAGGTAATGAATGGTGAAGATTGACAAGGAAGATATGAAAATTACGCACTCACCGTAATTTGGATCTTCTCTTGTATCTTCACCATTCATTACTTACACCCGCCCACCATCCCCTCAGTGGCCTCTTCTTGTGGCTTCTCCACCTCCCGTCTCCTTCCTCTCTCTGCAAAAAAAAAAAAACTTTAAAACATAGGAAGAATTGCTGTTTTTCCAAAAAAAAAAAAATCTATTCTTTGGGGGTTCTTATTTCTCCAGAAAATTATTTACTCTAAGATTCGTGGGCCATCTCGTGGATTTGCATTGGCGATCAAACTGCACAACTATCTCTTGCCATTTCTCGGGCGAGATACCTCTGGGGTTATAGCCTGGCTCAGGCTATTCAGTTTTGATCCTGCAATCCCGTGCTCCAGCTTTTCGCCCTAGAATCAAAACCCTCCCCTCTATTCTTGCCTTGCAGAGCAGAGGAACGGGCACGTCTGTTCTTTTCTTTTCTAAAAAAAAAAAAAGAAAAAGGGGAAAAAATGCTGAGGGAACTCTCTTCGACTGCTATAGGCATCCTTGGTATTGGGGTCATGCTTCTAGCCTGCAAATTATTATCTGTAAAAAAAAAAAAAAGGAAAACAAACAAGAGGGGAGATGAGAGGGCAGGCAACCCTTCTCGTGAGATTGTATAATTGGTTTTTCCTTTCAAGTGTCCTCCTGGACAGTTTTACAGAAGAGCAGTGCTGACCATATCCAATCCCAGCCAGCCTAAGCCTCTGGCCTGCCTTAGTGAGTCCGACTGAGTCCCACTTCTATGCTTGAAACGCCTGAAAGGCTTACATTTTCCGTTTCTAAACCCCTGAGCAGCGCTCTCTTGCTGCCTGGGGTTTATCTTCCCTCCTCGGTGTCCTCCCGATTCAAGGCCTTTCGCGGCCAGGAGCCCGAAGTGGGTATCAACAACAATGGCATGTTGAAGATAAGGACTATGCCCTCCTGAGTCTGTCTAGTGGGTTTGGTGAACCTTCTCTTCAGCTCTATCTCCGGGGATTCTTGCTTCCCTGTTAGTCGAGCCTTCAGCTATAAGCTAACTATGCTCGTTGGGCATTCTCGTCCCTTCAACATCCCATCTCTCTCTTCTCTTCTTCTTCTTTCTCATTTCCTTCCTTCTCTCTCCTCCTAGAGTCGCCCAGGTAAGGAGGCCCTGCAGTCCCTAGGTTAGGGATACTCTTATCTCCTCTGTCCTTCCTCCATCGGCTTATTCCTTTTCAGTTCATTCTTCCTTGCTTTGCTATCCTTGGCTATCTTGCCTCGCTATTTCTATTCCTGCTTTAGCTTTTGCCTCTCCGGCTCACAGAACTGAGTTGGAGGAGGTCGATCGCTACATGGCGCCTCGCATGGCGATCACTCTCGGTGCCGTTAGCCAAAGTTTAAAAAAAAAAAAAAAGTTTCGACGGGTAAGGCCCGGCTAACAACCTAGAAGTAATGAATGGTGAAGATACAAGAGAAGATCAAGAATCACGGTAGTGCGAATTTTCATTTCTTACGTAACTGTACTATCTCACTTCGAGGGGGAGCTCTTGCAGCAGGTAATGCCATTAGGACGGAGTCCCAAGCAGTGCTCAAGAAGAGACCCAGATTGAAAGGGTGGAGGACAATAGAAAACGAGTAGATTCGGAGAGAAGTCCCTGAAGGACTTCCAGGCCCAAACCTGCTCTCCTCCTTGAAGCAATGTCCAGACTGTAATGCCTCACAAAAGTATGCACTGAACTCCAAGTAACAGCTGCACAGAGGTCCGCTGAAGATACATTTCAAAGGGAAGCGAAAGATATCGCCACCCCTCTGGTGGAGTGACCCCTCAGTAGGGGTTTGTTGTGGTGCTGGTAGCAAAAAGTGATGCAGTGCATGAGCCACTTAGAGTTTATTTTCTGACTGGTACACAATGGGGGGTGAGATACTAACAACAACAAAAATGGAAAGGGACCTGGGGGTAGTCATATCAGATGACCTAAAGGTGGGCAAGCAATGTGAGAGGGCAGCAAGGAGGGTGGGGGGATACTGGGATGCATAGGGAGAGGCATCATCAGTAGAAAACAGAAAGTTATTATCCCTCTGTACAGACGGCTGGTGAGACCCCATCTGGAGTACCATGTGCAGTTCTGGAGATCCAACCGCAAAGATGTAGACAGGATGGAAGCTGTCCAGAGGAGGGCACTGAAATGGTGCAGGGTCTGCACCGGAAGACATATGAAGGAGACTTAAGGAGCTTAATATGTATAGCCTCGAGGAAAGGAGGGAGAGGGGGACATGATAGAAACTTTCAAGTACCTCAAGGAATCTACAAAGTCTAAGAGGGTAGCATCTTTCAAAAAAAGAGGTGTGCAAGAACAAGGGGGCACAATTTGAAGATTGGGGGGGGCTCGGAGGTAATTTAAGGAAGTATTTTTTCACAGAGATGGTTGTGGATGCATGGAATGGCATTCCAGAGGAGGTTGTGGAGTCAAAAACTGGTGGAATTCAAGCATGCTTGGGACAATCATAAGGCAATTCTAGGGGGTGGGGGTAGGAAGAAGTAGGCTGCTGGTAAACTAGGATCTGCAACTTATCCATTGGGTAGGGAAATGGGCAGACTGGGTGGGCCAAGCTGTCCTTATCTGCCTTCAAATTCTATGTTTCTGTGGTGCTCCAAGTTTTCTGTGGACAAAGGAGACAACTGGTCTGACTTTCTGGTGGAACTAGCATAGTTGTTGCCGGGGATTTTGTCTGGTTCGAAAGAATCACCCTTTTGAAACTCCCCCTTTTTTCATTATTTCTGTTTATTTTGTGACTGTCACAGAGTACTAATGCACACATGATGAACTCTAGCACTTTCTCTCTGCATGTGCCCTCCATTTGCTGCCAATCAGCTCCCTCAGTACCAGTAAGATGACTGGAGCTGCTTTGAGAGTCTTTCTCTGCACCCTCCCCCTATGACTGGCTGGCCAATTGGAGCTCACAGCAGCATCATGAATGTGACTGGAATACAGCACTGCTGCTGCCCACAATTCACACTGTCAGCTAGCACTCATGGAAGATGGAACATGGTGGCAGGCTCAGAGACGACGTCACCAGGAGAGCAACAAAGAAGTAGAGGGCCTCGACTTACAATATTATCAGTCACCAGCAGGTACATTTTGCTGGGCACTTTTGCTGAAGATGTGTCCCTTAATAACTGTATATCAATGGATAGGCTGTGCAGTTGGGCAAGGGAGCTTTTCAGATGGGCAGGCTGAAAATTTAGCAATAAATTACTTAAATCCCCCTCTATACAAAAAGCAAAGTTTATATGTTTTATATTCCTGTTCATAAGTTAAGCAAAAGAGTTACCACAGTGGAAAGGCAATGCAAGTGTTTGGAAGGGTCTGGCTGGGGTCTACACTGCCACTTCACTAATTGTGCCTTTCAGAGAGATCTTCACTGTGGTCCCATTTTCACTGATATTCAGTTCCACTTTTGTCTGTGTCATCTGTGTCAGAAGCCATTAGATCAAATAAATTGTGATAAGTGTTTTCTCCAGATGACCACATGTGTTAATAGAATGACATTTGTTGCTACAGTTCAGTGTTATGAACATACCCACTATACTTTTGGAAGCATGGTGGGGGTGGAGGATAGGCATTTAGGAGATGGTAACTTTGCACTGGGAATCCCTTGCCACTGTCAAATTACCTTTCTCCTCACCCCCTTTGTCATGCCTACTACGTTGGAGAATGGAGTGGGGACAACAATTGTAGTACCCAATATTGAACTACGAATTATGTTACAGATTTTTTCCAAGCAGGGTGCCTGGTATAGAAACATAGACAGTGATGGCACAAAAAGACCAGAGGTCCATCCAGTCTGCCCAAGTTCCCTATAATACCTGGAACCTACCGTTTCTCCAGGGTACTAACCCTCCCCATCCTTTCTCTATTCTCCTTGGTCCTGACACCCCCGGTAACCACTATTTCCTTCATTATGTCCCAGCCCTGCTTGAATCCCCTGCCTGATCTTCCTGAACATAAAGTCTCCACCACTCATTCACACTAATGGGATCTATGCCTGAGATGCTAGGACCCAGCAGGAGCAAAATTTCAGGAGGGCCGGTGCTAGAGGTGGAGCCGCGAGGAAGCGGCACCGCAAGCCCTGGCTCGTGCAGTAAAGACAATCTTGGTATCGACCCTCAAACTGCCTCAGTTCATTTTTTCCCACCGTCAAGTGTGCTTCAGTGACGACGTCGCTCTACCACTGGGAGTCAAACTAGCAGCATAGTTTTCAGTTTATTATTTTCTAATTTATCTTCGAAATAAGTACCGATTATATTTGATTTTACTTTTTATAAGAAAGAAGTCATCAGCCCTCCATTGACGGAGTCAACTATGAGCGGGTCAGGTGACGGTTTGGAGACTTCATATGAAAACTGTTCAGTCAGCGGTCTGTCCGTCCACCCCTCTCTGGAGGGAGGGTCTGACAGTGGTGGTCCGATGCTCGGGAGATGGCAGCCCCCCCGGAAGCATAAAAGGAAATGGTCCCACTCTCGGCACCGTTCAGCCTCGAGCTTTTCCTTGGCTCACAAGTCGAAGAAGAGAAGGCATCACTCGAGGTCGCCTTCTGGTATGTCTACGCATCGACAGTCGGTTATTGGGGCCAGACGTCGGTCTCCACCTCTGTCAGAGTCGCCGGTTTCTGTCTCCAGTGGCCGACCTCCTTGACATCGGAGCCTGTCCCCACCTATTGGAGGGGCTTCCGATGAGCAGTTTCACCAGTGGGCTGCTCTTATGGAGCAATGGGCTCGGAGGTTGGTCCAGCTGCCTGAGCCAGTCAGTCCGAGGCCTTCAGGCTGTTAGAGGGAATGGGTAGGGCAGTTGGACCTTCCTAGTCATGCGGCGCATTTGGTGCCATCAACTCTATGGCGCAGGGGTCCACACCGATGCCTCTATCTTCTGTAATGTTTCCTTCTTTTACCTTAAATCGCAGCTTTCAGACCCTTGGGACACCCTCGGCACCGAGGACACTCTCGGAGCCGTCCACGGCGCCAGGACGTCTGTCAGCACTGTCCGTGGTGCCGGGGGCACTGTCGGTGCCATCTGCGACACCAAGGAGTCTGTCAGCGCCATTTGCAACACCACAGGTTCTGTTGGCACTGTCTACAGCGCCGGGGCTCTGTCTGTGCTGTCTGCAGTGCCACGGGCTCTGTCAGTGCCATAGCCTCTGTTGGCGCCATGTGCTGGGCTGTTTCCAATGCACCGTGTTCTTAGTCGGTGCCGAAGCTTGGTACGGCGCCGTCCGGCCTCCAGGGGTTCTTGACTCCAATTCTTTCCTCTTCTATTTTTCCTACTGATTTTAATTCCTTTCCTGTCCATACAGTCCCTCCTGGACTGTCAGGAGATGATTTGGAGCCTGACCCAGATCTTCAACTGGGTGATGATGTTGAAGGAGCAGGGATCAATCCTGCTGCAGAGTCTGTGGTCGAAGACCTTTCCTTTGAGTCTCTGCTTAAAAATTTAAATTATGCTCTTTCTCTCCAGACTACAGAAATCGATCCTGGGAATCTTTTGAGACTCCAATACCTACATGTCCTGGAGATCCTGTGGATTTAACTCCTTTGGTATAACCCTCTTTTGAGATCCTCTCTCAGATGGTATGGAACAATCCTGCCCTCATCCCTTCCATGGCTAAGTCCATAGATATTAAGTATGCTCCTCCCAAGGATCGCCCCATTTGGGCCTCACAAGCCTTTGCTGATCCCATTGTAGTCTTAGCAGAGAATGATAAGGCCGTCCTTGCGCAGGCATCTACAGCCCGGCCTGTAAAGAATCTCGCAGGATAGACTCCTTAGGTAAAAGGGTCTTTGCTGACTCCACCCTGGGTATGCGTATTGCCAGCTACCAGGGCTATTTTTCTCAATATGAGTGTGATCTGCCTGGACATAAGTCTCCACCACTCATTCAAACTAATGGGACCTGCGCCAGAGGCACTAGGACCCAGCGCGAACGAACTTTGTTGCTGGAGGGCCAGCGCCAGAGATGGGGCCGCGAGCCTCAGCTCGTGAAGTAATGGCTATCTCGGCGTCGACCCTCCAACCGCCTCAGTTCCTTTTTTCCCGCCCGTCGAGTGCGCTTCGTGACGACGTCACTTGCCCGCCGGGAGTCAAACTTCAAACTAGCAGCATAGTTTTCAGTTTTGTTATTTTGTAGTAATATCTCGAATAAGTATCGCTTAAGTTTATTCTTATTTACAAAGAAGTCTCAGCCTACTTTGACGGAGTCAACCATGAGCAGGTCAGGTGACAGTAGGGAGACTTCATATGAAAGCTGTTCAGTCAGTCGGGCTGGGTCTGGTCCGCCGCCTTCTCCGGAAGGGGGGTCTGACAACGGTCAGTCCAATGCCCCAGGGGACGGGTGGTCCCCTCGGAAGCATAAAAATAAATGGTCGATTCTCTGCACTGTTCGCCTCGAGCTCTTCTTCGCCCACAGGTAAAAAGAGAAGGCATCACTCGAGGTCGCCCTCTGATATGTCTGCGCGTAGACGGTCGGTTATTGGGGCTAGTTACCGGTCTCTTCCTTCGGAGTCGCCTGCTTCTGTTTCCGGTAACCAACGTCTTCGACATCGGAGCCCTACCCCGCCCTCTGGTAGGTCTTCAGGTGAGCAGTTTCATCAGTGGGCCGCTCTTATGGAGCAGTGGGCTCAGAGGTTGGTCCAGCTGCCTGGCTCAGTCACTCAGGGGCCTTCGGGCTTCTTGGGAGACCAGGTAGGGCGGTTGAGCCTCCCTGGTTGTGTGGCACCGTCTTCGGTCCCGTCGACTCCACGCTTAGGTGTTTTCCCCCCCTCACATGGCTGCAGTGCTGGGGGCTACACCGATGCCTTTAACTCCTGCTCTTCTTCCCTCCTTCCCCTCAAATCCTGTTTTTCAGAGTCTTGGGGGGGGTTTTTGGTGCCCTCAGCATCGATGGCTTGCTCGGCACTGTCTTCGGCGCCGATGCGTCTGTCTGCGCCGACCTTGGCACTGTGTGTGGCGCTGCTGGCAGTTGCAGTGCTGTCTGGCCTCGTGCCGCTCTTCCGTCCTCCGGCGCTGTCTTCGCACTGTCTGGCTTCTCGGCGCCATTCTCGGTGCCGTGCGCCTCCACGGCCCCAGGGGTTCTTAGGGCGTCATCAACTTTTCAGGACTCCTCCTTTAACTCCTTTTCTTCATCATTTTCCTCTGATTTTCACTCCTTTCCTGTCCATATAGTCCCTCCTGGACTTGTCAGGAGATGACATTGAGCCTGACCCAGACCTTAGACTGGGTGATGAAGTGGATGAAACAGGATCTATTCCTGCTGCAGAGCCTGTGGTCGAGGACCTGTCCTTTAAGTCTCTGCTGAAAAACTTGATTTTCACTCTTTCTCTTCAAACTACAGACATCGATCCTGGGAAATTGCTAAGACTCCAATACCTCCATATTCCGGAGATCCCTACGGATTTGACTTCTCCGGTACAGCCCTCCTTTGAGACGCTGTCTCAAATGGTATGGAATAATCCTGCTCTCATTCCTTCGGTGGCTAAATCCGTAGATAGGAAATACTCAGCCCCCAAGGATCGACCCATTTTGGCGTCTCAAGCCTTTGCGGATCCTATTGTAGTATTGGCAGAGAATGATAAGGTCATCCTTCCCCAAACTACTACAGCTCGACCTATTAAGGAATCTCGTAAGATAGACACTTTAGGTAAGAGAGTCTTTGCTGCTTCCACCCTGGGTATGCGTAATGCCAGCTACCAAGGCTATTTCTCTCAATATGAGTATATCCTTTGGCACTCTCTCAAACAGATGGTTGAAGCGCTACCGGAATCGGATACAAAGCCAGAACTTCTTCAAACCATTACCAGGGGTATCGAATCTAACAAGCAGCAGATTAAAGCAGCTATGGATGCTTTCGACACTGCTTCCCGAGCGGTGGCTGCTGGTATTTGTACCCGCCGTCATTCCTGGCTGCGCACTTCAGGCTTCACGAATGACGCACAGCAGCAGGTAATGGCGTTGCCTTTTGATGGTGTGTATCTTTTCGGCCCTCAAGTAGAACAGGCTCTAGAAGCTACACTAAAGACTAGGTCAGCCATTAAGTTGGCTCGACCTCCTCCTGTCCCCTCTTGAGGGAGTGTTAATAAACGCCAGTTTCATAACCATCAGTCCTTTCGAGGCAGAGGAAGTTTTCATAAAAATCAAACTCCCCAGCCTGAAAAGAAAACGCAACAGAAGGCGCAAGGGCCAAAAACACCCAGCATCACCTTATGAGTTGTTGGCCCAAGTTCCATCTCAACTGCCCCAGGTGGACTCTTCCTCAGTGGTGGGAGGTTGTCTGATGCACTTCTACACTCAGTGGAAGTCCATAACCTCAGACAAATGCGTCCTCCGAAAAATACGCGAGGGTATTCACTCAATCTTGTGGAGACCCCTCCGGATCATCCCCCCAAACGACAGCCCAGGCTGTCAACCCTTCAGTCAGACCTTCTCGCCACCGAGATTCAGGGCCTCTGAACAACAGGGCAGTAAAGAAGTAGCTGCATCAACGGAACACAGGATTCTACTCCCATTACTTTCTGGTTCCAAAGAAAACTGGGGCATGCGCCCATTTTGGACCTCAGAAACTAAACAAATTTCTGCCCAAGGAGAAATTCAAAATGATTTCTCTAGGAACCTTGTTACCTTTGCTTCAACACGACTGGCTAGCCTCCCTAGACATGTAGGATGCTTACCAGCACATTTCTATTCACCCAAAGCATCACAAATTCGTGAGGTTTGTAGCTCTGGGACAGCATTATCAGTTCAGAGTCCTGCCCTTTGGGCTATGCTCGGCGCCGCGAGTTTTTACAAAGTGTTGTGCAGTTCTCGCAGCGCATCTCAGAAAGATCGGAATACAGGTGTTCCCTTATCTGGACGATTGGCTTCTGGCAAGTCCTTCCAGGCAGGAACCCTGACGCCTGTGAGACATGGCTTCACGCTTCTCACGCCCATGGGAGTCCTGCTAAACCTCAAAAATCGCAGTTGCAGCCCTCCCAGAGGCTCCTTTTTATAGGAACTCTTCTGGACACCTCCTGTGCGAAGGCTTTTCTTCCAGAGGACAGGAGGAGCGATATGCTTCAGATGGCCCATCATATCGGGGAGAGCAACTCTGTTCCAGCGCTCTCGATGCAGCAGATGCTAGGTCTCATGGCATCCTCGGTGTTCACTGTACCCCTAGCACGCCTTCACATGAGAACTTCTCAGTGGATGGTCAGTACTCAGTTGTCCCCAACCACTCACCCGCTGTCCTATCCCATCAAGGTGACAGAACCTCTAAAGAGATCACTCACCTGGTGGTCGCAAGAGAACAATCTACTAGAAGGGTATCCCTTTGCTCCGCTGGATCATCAGATTTCCATTACCACAGACGCGTCCCTGATGGGGTGGGGAGCTCACTGTCAGGCTCTCCACACTCAAGGTACGTGGACTCAGGTGAGTCCCAGCTTCACATAAATGTCTTAGAAATGAGAGCCGTCCTTTATAGTGGTCCGGGCGTTGAAGGACATTCTCTGTCACAAGAACATTCTCCTTCAAACGGACAACAAAGCAGTGATGTATTACATCAACAAGCAGGGCAGTGCTCACTCTTACCCCTTATGCAGGGAAGTGATGAGAGTGTGGGAATGGTGCTTGGAGCACAAGGCTCTAATTCAAGCGGTCTACCTGCCAGGAGTGCAGAACTAACTGGCAGACCGTCTCAGCAGAACGGAAACAGATCCTCACGGATGGTCTCTCGACTCAACCATAGTTCAGTCACTGTTCAAAGAGTGGGGAAACTCCAGACCTGGACCTTTTTGCATCCCCACTCAACACAAAACTGCCTCTCTTCTGCTCCAGAAATCCAGGGCCTGGCATTTTCTGTCAGGCTGCAGTGGACAAAACGCTTTCTTATATGCCTTTCCACCTCTTCCTCTAATTCAGAGGGTACTTCTCAAGTTCGAATCCCAGGGGGACAAAATTATCCTCATTGCTCCCTTGTGGCCTCGACAGATGTGGTTTCCACTACTCAACAATATGTCAGCAGCTCCGCCGAAACCACTCCCCTTTCAGACGAACCTCTTGACTCAGGGGCCTGTTGTTCATCCCAACCTGAGGTCGCTTCACCTTCACGCTTGGCTCCTGAAGAGGTAGAAGTGAACAGGTTCAATGTCTCGTAGGGTTTCAGATATTCTTCTGGCTGCACGGAAGCCAGCCACTAGGAAAACTTACACAGCCAAATGGAAGCTGCTTCGCCTGGTGTGCAAACTTCTAAACTCCTTTTTCTGCCCACCAGATAAAATTTTAGAGTACCTCTTAGACCTCTCAAATTCAGGTCTGCAGTACTCTACAGTCAAAGTTCACCTTGTGCCATTTCAGCTTATCATGAGCCGGTACTTCCTTGTCACTGGCTCAGTTACCTGTGGTTAAGAGGTTTCTTAAGGGAATTCTGCATACCAGACCTCCTACAAGACGTCCAGTCGCAGCCTGGGACATTAATCTTGTGTTGGACATGCTCACTCGAAAACCTTTCGAACCTCTAGCTACCTGTGAGCTAAAGTTTCTCACCTGGAAAACGACCTCCCTGGTAGCCATTACCTCAGCCCGCAGGGTCTCTGAGATGCATGCCTTGGTCACAGACCCTCCGTATACTGTGTTCCATAAAGACAAAGTAGTCCTTAGAACCCATCCTAAATTTCTTCCTAAGGTTGTTTCGGAATTCCATCTAAACCAACCTTTGGTCCTTCCCTCTTACTTTGCGAACTTCCAAAATGAAGGAGAACATTCTCTTCATTCCTTGGACAATAAGAGAGCTTTACGTTCTATCTAGATAGAACAAAAGACTTTCGTGAAGTTCAACAACTGTTTGTTTCCTTCAGTGAGACCGCTGGGTCAACCTGTCGCTATCAGATGTATCTCAGCATGGCTAGTGGCATGCCTTCACCACTGTTATTCCATGGCACAAGTTAAGCTGGAGGGCAGAGTTTACGCTCACTCTAGTAGGGCGGTAACGGCATCTCTGGCGGAAATCCGCAACATGCCCATTGCAGATATTTGCAACGCGGCTACCTGGAGCTCAGTGCACACTTTCGTTAAACACTATGCCCTGGATGTCCATGTCAGACGACATCTTTCCTTTGGCAGAACCATCCTTATTGGACTTCTTTCCTAAAGCTGTGAGCTCTTGGTCTCTCCTGCCGCCCTCTTGGGGGATTATTAGCTCGGTACTCTCCCATTAGTGTGAATGAGTGGTGGAGACATGTCCAGGAAGATATGAAAATTATGTACCTACCGTAATTCTTGGTTTTCTTGGACGAGTCTCCACCACTCATTCACACGCCCACCCTCCATCCCCGAGCTCACCCTGTTGTTGGTCTTCACTCCCTCAAATCTTTAGGCTGTGAAGACTTCTTTGTTGACCCTTCTTATACGGGTTGTCCGGACTATTTTATGTCTGGTTTTTAGTTAGGCTATCCCTCTAGGTTAGTTACGCTGCACCTCCTCGGAAAAAAAGGTACTGAGGCGGTTGGAGGGTCGACGCTGAGATAGTCATTACCGCATGAGCTGAGGCTCGTGGTACCGCTCCTCGTGGCCCCATCTCTGGTGCCGGCCCTCCAGCAAAAAAGTTTGCTCCCACTGGTCCTAGTGCCTCCGGCGCAGATCCCATTAGTGTGAATGAGTGGTGGGAGACTCATCCAAGAAGATCAAGAATTGCGGTAGGTACATAATTTTCATTTCTTTGGCATTCGCTCAAACAAATGGTAGAAGCTCAGCCCGAGTTGGAAACTAATTTAGAGCTACTTCAGACCATAACCAGGGGTATCGAGTCCAACAACCAACAGGTTAAAGCTGCAGTGGACGCTTTCAATACTGCTTCCCGAGTGGCAGTGGCTGGCATCTGCACCTGTTGTCACTCTTGGCTACGTTCTTCGAGTTTCACGAACGATGCCCAGCAGCAGGTCATGGCTTTACCCATCAACGGTATGTATCTGTTCGGGCCCCAGGTGTTGCAGGCTCTGGAGGCCACACAGAAGACTAGGTCTGCCAATAAGACAGCTCGACCCGCACCCGCTTCCTCCCGAGGGGGTGCCAACAAGCGTCAGTTTCACAACCGTCAGTCCTTTCAGGGCAGAGAAGGTTTTAACAAAAACCCCAACCCTCAGCCACAAAATGAAAATGCAGCAGAAGGCACAAGGCCCCAAAGCACCCAGTGCCACCTTCTGAGTTTCTGGCCCAGGTCCCACCTCAGCTATCTGAGGGGGACTCTTCCTCAGCAGTGGGAGGACATCTGACTCAGTTCTACAACCAATGGAAATCCATAACATCAGACAAATGGGTCCTCTGGATAATCCGCAAGGGGTACTCGCTCAATCTTTCGGAAACCCCTCTGGATCATCCCCCCAAACGACAGCCCAGGCTGTCAGCAGTACAGTCGGACCTTCTTGCCTTCTGAACAACAGGGCAGTAGAAGTAGTTCCGCTGGATCAATGAAACACAGGTTTCTACTCCCATTACTTCCTGGTCCCAAACAAAACTGGTGGCATGCGCCCCATTCTAGACCTCAGAAAATTAAACAAGTTCCTTCTCAAGGATTGCTAGGCCCCCTGCTACCTTTGCTTCATCGACATGATTGGCTAGCCTCCCTGGACATGCAGGATGCCTACCAACACATTCCTATACACCCAGAGCACCGCAAATAGCTAAGGTTTGTGGAGTTCAATCAACATTATCAGTTCAGAGTCCTGCCCTTTGGGCTATCCTCAGCACCTCGAGTTTTTACAAAGTGGTGTGCAATTCTCGTAGCGCATCTCAGGAAAATTGGACTATAAGTGTTCCCATATCTGGACGGCTGGCTCCTAGCAAGTCCCTCCAGACCAGGAACTCTGGACGCCGTAGCCACGGCCTCAGACTTCCTCACGTACATGGGAGTCCTGCTAAATCTCAACAAATTGCAGTTGTAGCCCTCCCAGAAGCTCCTCTTTATAGGAACTCTTCTGGACACCTCCTCTGCGAAGGCTTTTCTCCCAGAGGACAGAAGGAGCGATATCTTACAGATGGCCCGATACATCAGAGAAAACAGTTCGGTTCAAGCTTTCTTGATGCAACGGATGCTGGGTCTCATGGCATCCTCGGTGTTCACTGTACCCTTAGCACGTCTCCACATGAGAACCTTTCAGTGGATGCTCAGTACTCAGTGGTCCCCAACCACTCACCCTCAGTCATTTCCCATCTAGGTGACAGAACCTCTGAAGAAGTCACTTTTCTGGTGGTTGCAGGAGGACAGCCTTCTGGAAGGATATCCCTTTGCCCCTCTGGATCATCAGATCTCCATTACCATGGACGCATCCCTGATGGGGTGGGGAGCTCATTGCCAGAATCTCCACACCCAAGGTACGTGGACTCAGGACGAGTCCCAGCTTCACATAAACGTCCTGGAAATGAGAGCTGTCCTGTATGCAGTCCGAGCCTTGAAGGACATACTCTGTCACAAGAACATTCTCCTTCAAATGGACAGCAAAGCAGTGATGTATTACATCAATAAGCAGGGCGGTGCACACTCTTATCCATTATGCAGGGAAGCTATGAGAGTGTGGGAATGGTGCCTGGAGCACAAGGCTCTAATCCATGCGGTTTACCTGCCAGGAGTACAAAACGAGTTGGCAGACAGTCTCAGCAGGACGGAGACAGAGCCTCATGAGTGGTCTCTCAACTTAAGCGTCGTTCAGTCACTCTTCTAAGAATAGGTACTCCAGACTTGGACCTTTTTGCATCCCCACTCAACGCAAAACTGCCTCTCTTCAGCTCCAGAAATCCAGGACCTGGCATTTTCTGTCAGGATGCGTTCAGGCTGCAGTGGACAAAACGCTTTCTATACGCCTTTCCTCCTCTTCCCCTAATTCGGAGGGTACTTCTCAAATTCGAGTTTCAGGGAGACAAAATGACCCTCATTGCTCCCTTCTGGCCTCGGCAGATATGGTTTCTGCTGCTCAACAGTCTGTCGGAAACCCCCCCTGAAGACACTTCCCCTTCAGATGAACTTTCTGACCCAGGTTCCCATGGTCCATCCCAATCTGATGTCACTTCACCTTCACGCTTGGCTCCTGAAGAGATAGAGGTGAATAGGTTCAGTGTTTCTTGTAGGCTTTCAGATATTCTTTTGGCTGCACGTATGCCAGCCACTAGAAAAACCTACACAGCCAAATGGAAGCGTTTCTCTATGTGGTGTGCAAAATCCTCTTCGAACCCTTTTTCCTGCCCACCAAACAAAGTCTTTGAGTACCTTTTAGACCTCTCCAATTCAGGTGTGCAATACTGTACAGTCAAAATTCATCTTTGTGCCATTTCAGCTTATCATGAGCCGGTACTTTCCATGTCACTGGCTCAGTCACCTGTAGTTAAGAGGTTTCTTAGGGAAATTCTGCATACCAGACCTCCTATCAGATGCCCAGTCACAGCCTGGGACATTAACCTTGTGCTAGACATGCTCACTCGGAAACCTTTCGAGCCTCTAGCTACTTGCTAGTTGAAATTCCTCACTTGGAAAACGGCCTTCCTGGTGGCCACCACTTCGGCCTGTAAAGTTTCTGAAATACATACACTGGTCACAGGCCCCCTGTATACTGTATTTCACAAGGACAAAGTAGTTCTTAGGACGCCCTAAGGTTGTCTCAGAATTCCATCTAAACCAACCTGTAATCCTGTCTACCTACTTTGCGAACTTCCAGAATGAAGGTGAGTGTACCCTTCATTCTCTGGATAAGAGAGCACTGCCATTCTATCTAGATAGAACAAAGGAAATTTGCAAGGCTCAACAACTGTTTGTTTCCTTCAGTAAGAGCCCGCTGAGTCAACCTGTCACTATTAGGTGCATTTCAGTGTGGCTGGTAGCATGCCTTCACCACTGCTATTCTATGGCACAGGTTAAGCTGGAAGGCAGAGTGTATACTCACTGTACTAGAGCAGATGTGGCATCTCAGACAGAAATCCGCAACGTGCCCATTGCAGATATTTGCAGTGCGACTGCCTGGAGCTCAGTGCATACTTTCATTAAGCACTATGCTCTGGATGTCCATGCCAGACGACATCTTTCGTTCGGCAGGACTGTTCTTAATGGACTCCTGTCCTAAGTATGTGAGCTCTTATTTTTCTTGCTGCCTGTCTTGGGGGGGGGATTATTAGCTCAGTACTCTCCCATTAGTGTGAATGAGTGGTGGAGACTTCATGTCCAGGACGATATGGAAATTATATACCTACCGTAATTCTTGATCTTCTTGGATGAAGTCTCCACCACTCATTCACACACCCACCCACCATTCCCCAAGCTCACTTCTCTGTTTTTGGTCTTCACTCCCCCTGTGGCTGGGCTGTGAAGATTTCATTGTTGACCCTTCTTACTTGGGTCATTCAGACTAACTTTTGTCCGATTTTGTCAAGTTACTCCTTCTAGGTTAGTTACGCTGCACCTCCTTGGAAAAAAGGTACTGATGCGGTTGGAGAGTCGACGCCGAGATAGTCTTTACCGCACGAGCCAGAGCTTGCGGTGCCACTTCCTAGCGGCTCCATCTCTGGCACTGGCCCTCTTGAAAAGTTTGCTTCCCCTGGGTCCTGGCGCCTCCGGCGTAGATCCCATTAGTGTGAATGAGTCGTGGAGACTTCGTCCAAGAAGATCAAGAATTACGGTAGGTATGTAATTTCCACCCACCAATTCAGCTGACAGACTGTTCCAAAGTTCCACCACATTTTCCGTAAAGTAGTACTTCCTCACATCTCTCCTGAACCTACCTCCTGTTAATTTTCATTCATGTCCATGTGACCACAAATTGGTACTCAGACTGAATAGTACCCCACAGTTCACTTTGTGAATTCCTTTCAGGAACTTGAAGGTCTCGGTCATATCTCACCTCTCCCTTTCGGTCTCCAATGAGTACATATTTAGTGCCTTGAGGCTCTCCTTATAGGATTTGCCCTGATGTCCCTGAATCATTTTAGTTACTCTGCGCTGTCTACAACCTATCCTTATCCTTTCTGAGGTGAGGACTCCAGAACTGGCCACAGTACTCTAGGTGAGGCCTCAGCAGGGATCTGTAGAGGGGAAGTATTACCTCCTTTCTTCTGCTATCAATACCCCTACCGATACATCCCAGCATCCTGCTAGCCTTGCTATAGGCCATGTTGCACTGACTCAATTGCTTAAATGGTATATTGAGTTGGGGATGATGGGGGTTACAGCAAGGGGTAGATGGAGATCAGATATGAGTTATTTAGACTTAAGCCACAAAAGTGCACCACAGAGCATACCGTAGCCTATGGTTTCTGGGGGCCTATTAGCCCCAGACCCTGTCCTAGAAGCAAGCCAGCACTGCAGTTAGTTATTGTGTACAATTCCCAGTCAAAACCAGCTGCAGACTCTGCATTGAGGTTCAGTGCATTAGACTTTGCGCTCGCGTTCTCTCTCTATATACATACATACAGTATATATATATACTGTATATATATTTATATATATAATTATATATACACACACACACACATATATACAGTATATATATGAGTATCTGACTATATCAACCTGCGCAGTTTTATTGATGACCCTGTACTAAACTGGTTTCATGTCATTTATAATGCTGCATATGTTCTTCTGCACCATGTAATATGGCTCCTGTATTTCATGATATCTATATTTGCTACGTATTGCTCACTTTCACACTATGTGTACCAGGCCATTGCCTAATCCTGTGTCCATTGAAGTTTCACTGTATTTTTTTCTACACCACCTTGTGTCTGAGGTGTGAATTTACTGCATTTGATTGTATTTACCGTATGTGTGTGTACTGCTATGTTTCTCTGTATTGTTTGCCACCTGTAGCCCAGGTCATGATTGAAAATGGTCCTCTGGATCAGTGCACTTACCCAGTAAACAAAGATGTAAATAAATACATAACATACATATTATACACACATGCACACAATCTGAGCCACCCAGATAGTAATAATTGTCCTTGGAGCAGGAGGTGGAGGGGAGCTCACAGATGAGTTGTTTTGCTTTAGAATAAGCCACAAAAGTGCACCACAGAGCACACCATAGCCCATTGTTTCTGGGGACCTATCAGCGCCAGACCCTGCCCTAGAAGCAAGCCAGCACTGCAGTAAGTTAGTAGTGTACAGTGCCCAGCCAAAACCAGCTATAGACTCTGCACTGAGGTTCAGTACATTAGCATTTGCTATATATATATATACACACACACACACACACATATACATACACACACACAAAAGCTGAGCCACCCAGATAGTAATAATTGTCCTTAGAGCAGGAGGTGGAGGGGAGTTCACAGATGAGTTATTTTGCTTTAAAATGAGCCACAGAGCATCTAGTACCCCAAAACCTCTGGGGGCCTGGCAGCCCCCAGACCTCGTACCTACACACCAGTAGATACAGCTGCAGACATTAAAGCTCATAATATGTCTGAGGCAATGCCTTAGGTATATTACATTAACAGCATCTTGCTGCCCTCCAGTACTCAAGACATATGTATTCACCCTGCAGCCAGCCAGATAATAATTTTGTTTAGAGCAAGAGGTGTCGGAGATCTCAGGTATGACTACTTTAGCTTCAAAATAAGCCACAAAATGCACCGCAGAGCTTCTAGGACCCCATGGCTTCAGGGGGTACTGCTGGCCCCAAGACCCAGCAACTTTTTTTTTTTAAAAGGTCACAGACTGCATAAAAAGAACCCCCTTGTGAAGATCCTGGCAGCAACCCTGACTAGTCCTGGCCAGACAGTAATGCTAAATTCTGTGCACATCCAGAGTGTGTAACAACACCTCCTCTTTGTTTGAGTACTCTGGGTAATAAACTGGTAGTTTGATGTCCGGATTCAATGTGAACTCTGACACTACCTTTGGTAAAAACTTTGGGTTTGTATACAGGGCTACTCTGTCCCTGTGAAAAGAAGATAAGGCTCTTTACACATTAGAGTCTGCAGCTCGGAAATCCTCTGGGCTGAGATAATGGCAACTAAAAATAACCCCTTCCAAGAAAGAAGGCGGAGCTCACGGTTTGTGGCTGGTTCAAAAGGTGGCAAGATGAGCTTTCCTAAAACAAACAGGAGATCCCAGGATGGTACTGGGTCTCTCCTGAGAGGTTTATTATGCAAGATACCTCTCAGGAAGGTCTTGCAAATGTCCACCTGTGCCAGAATCTTCCCGTTTATTGGTGCATGATAAGCTGACAGAGCACAGAGATGCACCTTTATGGACCAGTAACTGAAACCCAAGTCCGACAGGCAGAGAAGAAATTCCAGCACAGATTCCACTGGACAACCTGGGGGATCCAGAGAATGGAGAATCACCCATAAACAGAAACGCTTCTATTACATGGCATAGGTCACCCTGGTAGAGGGTTTTCTCACTGCCATGAGCACCTCTGCCACTCTAAGGAATACTCCAGACCTATCCCTAGTTAAGTTCTCAGGAGCCAAGCATGCAGATGCAGGGACTGGAGAGCTGGATGGACCAACATCCCTTGCTCCTGGGAGAGCAAGGGAGTGGAGATTGGCAACGGAACTGGTGTTTCTAATGCCAGCTGTTGCAACAGCAGGAACCAAATTTGTTGAGGCCAGAATGGTGCTAATAGTATCATTCTAGCTTCTTTTGCCTACAGTTTGAGCAGGACCCTCTGAAGAAGAGGGAAGGGAGGGAAAGCATACAGAAACCTCCCTGTCCAAGAGAGGGACAATGCGTCTCACCAGAAACCCCAGGCCCTGGATCTAGCGATCAGAAATTGGGCAGTTTGGCGTTGTGTGGGTACGCAAAGAGGTCCAGACTTCCCTTGTCAGTTTTCACCATTCATTACTGTTGGGTGATAGCCGAGCCGCACCCGCCACGGGAGCTTTTTTTTTTTTGAGGAGCCACCACTGCATCGCCTCCTGGCGGGACGCTCATGAGAGCGGGGTGGCCATAGGCACCGCAGACCCTCCTTCGTCCCATTTCTGTTTCTCCCGCCATCAAGGCTGCACCTGCTGCATGAGTTTTGGTAGTTTTACTTCATGCCATAGGCCGCTTGAAGTTTATTTCACACCTTCATCCCAGTATTTTCGACGCCGCTTCACCGTAAGCACCTTTCCATTATTATTTTTTCTTTCGACGACGCCGAGCCTTTTCTGTGTTTTTGCTTGATTATTTAGCATCATGTCTGGTTTGGGGACAAAGAGTAAGTCTAAGGCGGGCCGTGCCCCTATGCGTTGTTGCCCTTGTGGGCGGCAGTTTTTCATCACTGACCGTCATGATGTTTGTCTCCGGTGCCTGGGACCCTACCATGATATGGACCATTGCGATGCCTGCTTCTCCATGGACCGCCGTGTTTTAGAAGTCCGCGCGTTGCGAGTCGGGCAAGCTCCGCTCACTTTTCGGAGGACGTCGCCCTAGGGCTTCCCAGGCCAGATCTCTCGACCTTTCCTCCTGGTCCCCTCCCAGGTCTATACAGCCCGGCGAGGAGGAAACCCCCTCCACTTCCAGCCTTGCCGAGGAGGAGGAGGTTTCTTCTTCAGTGCCGGAGGAACGGCGTGATCCCACCCGGGGTCGCGCTGTTGGTGCTGTCCCTGCAGTCACCTCCTCGGAGGTGCAGGCTTCCCCAGTGTTGTGGACCCTAGCTGCGGGGCCCGCATTTCCAGGCTGAGCCCTCGTTGCCGTCTCTCATGAAGTGAGTCTTCCGCTTCTCATGGCGCGGCGCTCAGTCCAGGGGCTGTTCTGGGCCTTGGCGTCGTTCACGGTGCCGTCTCTCTGGGATGTGGGCGCCCGTGGGTTTGAGCAGCATCAGCAGTGTCGCTCTGGGCGGGGACTTGGGCGGCACCGTTGGCAGTGCTGCTCTGGGCCTCTGCACCATTCGCGGTGCTGGGGACTCGTGTAGCACCGTTCGCGGTGCCGTGCCGGATCTTGGCGCCATCGCGGGTGTCGGGTACTTGGGCGGCACCATTCGTGGTGCGGCCCGGGAACCGGACACTGCCAGGGGGACGGATGACTCGGCAGACGTGTTGCTCATCGCAGCCTACGGCGGTACCAGGCCTGGTGCCACCTCGGGGCAGGTTCCTGCTGCAGTTGGTTTGCAGTTTTCCCTTGTCGACCCCTCCTCGGAGGGAGACGACTCAGGTGAGGACACAGACCAGCAGCTAGAGTCCTCTGGCTCTGAACCTCCTGTAGGCCGCAGTATCCCTCTCCTGGACTCCCCGGAGCTGGTTAGCCCGGATGGCTCCACAGCTAGGTGTGGCCTGGAGTCATCTTTGGTGGACTCTTCAGAGGTTCGACAAGGGATTCCCTTTTCTGGTAGGTCCCAGGCAGCCGCTGTTTCTGGTGCTGCTCAGGTCCTTCAGCAGAGGGAGGAGAACCCTGCTTCAGTAGATGCCCTTCAGGGCCTTGCTCAGCAGTGACCTCCACTGCTGGTTTCGAGGAAGAGGGCTGCTTCGGAGTCCAAAGGGTTGAGGGGTAGGGGTCAAGAGCAGCGACGAGCCCCCACCGCCGTGCGGGGAGGAGTCATAGCGCTGATCCTCACCTCTCTCTCTCTGAAGGTCTCTAAAGCGTCTTCTAGTGGCGGTTCTGAGGGTTGCCCTTCTGGACTCATGCAATCCCAGGCACGCCACGGGAGATTCCCCTTCAGGGCTCTTTCCGGAGTTGCCTCCTTTCCTCTCTTCTACACAACCCGGCATGATCACAGGATCCCCAGTTTTGGCGGCATCGCTGCCTGGATCCCAGAGCTCTGGCAGAGGCCGGGCACATGCTTTTAGGTGCCCTTCACCCATCCCTCTGCAACCACCTCCCTCTCTCCCAGGCCATGTGGGACCCACTGGGCCATTAACTTGGGAGACGTTCAGAGCTACTGCGGCGGCCTTCCCGTCCTATGTTAGGGCTATGGATGAACAGGTTTTTCATCTGTCATCCCCGCCGCAGCGGTCTTCTGGGCATTCGAGCTCCACTTCCTCCTTGTCTTCCTCAACTGAGGAAGAGGAACACCCTGTCCACCTTTCCTCTGATGCTGACTTCACTGACTATCAGAGTTTCCTTTTGAGGATGGTCTCGGAACTTCGTATTTCCTACGTTCACCGAGACCATACCGAGCAGTAGACGCATGCTTTTCTCAGTGAATTCAGTGCCCGCCATTTGGTGGTGCCTTCCTGGCCAATTTCCTTCCAGGAAGTGTCTGTCCGCACCTGGCAGTCTCCAGCCACTCCTTCTCCAGCCCCAGGAGACTGCAGGAGATGGTATTGTGCCCCCCACGAGTCTCTAGGTTCTCTACCTCACCCACCTTCGGGTCTGACGTCCCTAGATACTCCTTCTGGGCTTCGCCACCCAGTGTATGACAGGCCTTCAGACTCGGATTCTGCTGAGTTCGACCGGTTGGGATGAAGAGTTTTCTGTTCTGGTCGTGCATTGCTGTGCATTTCCTCCCATCAGGCTCACCATGCTGCTTACAACAGGCATCTGTGGTCGATGCTGGCTCAGGTCTTAGCTTTGCTACCTGACTCAGAGCAGTCTAGACAAGCCATTGCCCTCTCTGCACAGGGTCTGGAACTTGCAAGTCACCAAGCGAGGGCATCCTATGACACCAATGAGGTGGCATCCAGGCTAGTAGGGACAGTGATCTACATCAGGCAGACGGCATGGCTTCGTCTCTCCTGACTGTCACCCATGGCCCGGCGTAGGGTGACTGTCTCTGCCTTCCGGGGGACCCGCCTATTTTCCTGTAGGGCAAGGAGACATCTTCAGGGGCAACCCCCTTCTCACAGCCCCTTGGGGGCACCTTCTCCTCCTCATCCACCTTAGACTCTTGTCTATTGGTCAGGGTCTCCCCCTCTCTACTTGTCACCAGTAGGAGGCTGAGGGATCTGTTCCCGCAGGGATTTTCTCTCCCCCCTCTTCTGGGGGAGGGGGCTTGGTACTCACCCAACAGTAATGAATGGTGAAGATTGACAAGGGAAGATATGAAAATTACGTACCTACCGTAATTCTTGATCTTCTCTTGTATCTTCACCATTCATTACTGAATCCTTCCCACCATCCCTTCAAGGGCCTCCTTCTTCGGCATCTCCCTCCTGCCTCGTCCTCCTCCCTCTTCTCCCTGGGCCGTTAAGCCAGAGACGAAAGAAAGAAAAAAATTTCACGCTCTTTCCATTCCTCTGAACGGATCTTTCCCTCTGAGAATAGGAGGAATGAGCTTCATTTATCTGTCCTGAGGGAACTCTTTCTGACTGCCCTTAATGGGCATCTCTTGGCTCTCCCCAGCCATTTCTTCTCAATTCACAGTTTAAAGGGACGATCCCTTATGTGGCTTGATTTCTCTTTTCCAGACCACTTCTGGCAGGTCCTAATCCTATTATGTCAGCCTCTACAGGTGTAGTGCTATCCGGCACTCCAATTTCCTTAAAGAGTGTTCCCTGCCTTGCCTCTAGGGAGTCCAATTGAGTTCCCTCTCTCTCTATTTGGTACAGAGGTGCCCCCTGCGGGCCCCTCCTCCCCCCACTTTCACATGATACTGTGTTATCACTTAACAAGAAGCTAGTGGGCTTCCTCCTTCCTAGCTGGCAGCTCTCGTTTGGAACAGAGTTTTTCCTTCTTAATAATTAAAGAGCTCCTGGCTAGAGTCTGGGAAAAATTGGGTAGGCGGGAGGTTAGGGAACCTGCCTTTGGTGTCCATTCTGAGTGAGAAGTTCAGTTGACCTTCTTCTTCAATTCCAACATGGGATCCTTGCTCCCTTGTTTATGGTTCCGAGCTTATAACCCTTAGCTAATTGCCAGCAGCAGTCTTCCCCCCTCCAAGCTTCCCCTCCTATTCTTCTCCTCTCTTTTTACCCTTCTTCTTTCTTCTTCCTATCTGTTCCTCCCTTAGACCCGCCCCATAAGTGAGGCCCTTCCGTCCCTTATGGTAGGCAGTTCTTCCTTTCCCTTCTATCCTCTATTGGCTTATTCCTTTTTCAGTTTATATCCTTTCCTTTTTTTCTATCCCTCGGCTCTCTTGCCTCACTCTTTCTTCTAACCCTTTTTTTCGCCTCTTCGGCCAACAGAACTGGGATGGAGGAGGAGTCTGCGGCGCCTAATGTCCACCCCTCGCGCTCTACGCAGAGCATCACTCCAGGGGGCGGCGCTGTTGGCACCGGCCCTCAAAAAAAAAAAAAAAAAAAAAGTTCTATGGCGCGCCTCCGGCTATCACCCAACAGTAATGAATGGTGAAGATACAAGAGAAGATCAAGAATTATGGTAGGTATGTAATTTTCTTTTCTGGCTGACCCCACCTTTCGAAGAGGTCTTCTATGACTTTTTGCTGTAGTTCCCACTCATGGTTCTGAGACCGAGAGCAACCTAGGCTGTCTGCGAGTATGTTTTGGATGCCTGGAATGTGGACTGCTGTGAAGCCCCGCTTGTGATCCACCACCCAGGACCAAACTCTCATCACCTGTCTGCATAGGGGATACAAATGTGTACCCCCTTGCTTGTTGAGATGGGAAACTACTGGGATTTTGTCCAACTGGACCAGTAGAGGTCCAGGAAGGAGTATCCCTTGGAAGGCTTGAAGGACATAGGACGGCTTTCATCTCCAAAATGTTTATGTGAAGAGCTTGTTCCATTGAGTTCCAGGGGCCCCTTGTCTGATGAGAAGCAAGATGTGCCCCCATCCCAGTCCTGATGTGTCAGTGTTGGGAATCTACTGCGGACTGGGTCGCTGAAAGGGGACCCCTATGCTCAGATGGTCCAGAGTGAGCCACCAGGTCACGGACTGTCGGACTGCGCTGGAGATCTGAATGGGGCTCTTCTAACTCTTCCGCACCTTGATCCCATTGAGCCTTGAGGTGCCATTGCATGATTCTCATGTTCAGACGCGAGAGTGGAACTGTAACAATGACTGCTGACGTGACCTAGCAATTGTAGAACCACTCTTACTGGAACCAAGTCCTGTACCCTGCGAGTGACTTCTCTTAGCCTTGCTGCTGTCTGTGGGCAGAAAAGCTCTCCTTTGGACTGTGTCCAGGACTGCTCCTATGTATTACAGCCTTTGAGCTGGCCATGGTTGTGACTTGGGCAGGTTTAGGGTGATGCCCAGAGTCTGGAATAGGCTGAATGTCTCCTCCAACATCCTGTTCAATTGGTCTTCTGTTGGTGCAGTAAGAAGCCAATTGTCCAGGTCGGGGTATACGAAGTGACCCCCCTGTCCTGAGGGTCACCACTACCACTGCTCAGCACTTGGCAAAAACCCTTGGTGCCGAGGATAGACCAAATGGCAGCACTCTGAACTGGTAGTGTTCTCCTTGGAAGGTGAAGTGTAAATACTTCCTGTGGGACGGCAGAATCTTGATGTGTATATAGGCATCCTGCATGTGTAGTGAGCAAAGCCAGCCTTCTTGGTAGAGCATGGTAACAGGATCACCAGGGTCACCATTCTGAACCGTTTGTATTCGATAAAAGTGTTCCGGTGACTGAGGTCCAGAATGGGACGAAGGTCTCCTGTCTTTTTTGGGACAAGGAAGACATGGGAATAAAATCCCTTTCCCCTTTGAGCAAAGGGAAACTCCTGTATGGCTTTTTTGTACAGTAAGGCCTGTATCTCTGCCCTCAGGAGGAGTGCATGGGAGGGGTGAGCAGTGGGAGGGGACTGGTGGGTCATCCGGTGGAAACTGGGTGAACTCTAGGTAGTATCCCCTTTCTACTATCTGGAGGACCCATTGGTCCGATGTTATACTGGACCATCCAGATAGGTGGAGGGCGAATCTCCCTCCTACCGCATCCCCCTGCACTGGCTGTGGTGAAGGGGGGGTCGGTAGGGAGTCATGCTGTGTTGGAGAGTGTAGGCAGGGGAGGTCTTGGCGCCTTGGGGTTTTTGGGGCCCTGGGTGCCTGAAGGGACAGGGTGGCCTTTTCTTTTGAAGCCTCCCTTATGTTGTGTCTGGTGCCTTCCTTGCTGTCCCTGATTTTTCCAAAAGGGATGGCGGCATGTGGATTGTGGCTCCGACCGGTACAGTTTGTGGACTTCAGATACAGCTTTACCTGAATCTTGCACTCTGGTGATCCTGACTGAACAGGACTGGTCCTTGGAAAGGAGCATCCAGGATAGCATCCTGAAGATCCTGTCGGAAGCCCAAAACCCTGAGCCAAGCATACCTCCGCATGCAAATGCCAGTGGCCGCTGCTCTTTTTGCTGTATCCACGGAGTCATAAGAACTCCTGAGGACGTGCTTATCCACATCCATGCCAGACTGAATGACAGCAAGGAGTTCCACCTTACCCTCTGAATCTTGATCTTCCTGGACATAAAGTCTCCACCACTCATTCACACTAATGGGATCTATCCCGGAGGCGCTAGGACCCAGTGGGAGCAAATTTTTGCAGGAGGGCCGGCGCCAGAGATGGAGCTGCGAGGAGCGGCACCGCGAGCCTCTGCTCGTGCAGCAATGACTGTCTCAGCATCGACCCTTCAACCACCTCAGTTCCTTTTTTCCCGCCGTCGAGTGCGCTTCAGTGACGACGTTGCTCGCCCGCTGGGAGTCAAGCTTCAAACTAGCAGCATAGTTTTTAGTTTATTATTTTGTAGTATTTTTCCAATAAAGTACCACTAGGATAATTTATTCTTATCAAAGAAAGATGTCTCAGCCTACATTGACAGAGTCGACCATGAGCGGGTCAGGTGATGGTAGGGAGACTTTGTATGAAAGCTGTTCAGTCAGCCGGGCTGGGTCCGGTCCACCGCCTTCTCCGGAAGGGGGGGTCTGACAACCAATGGTCCAGTGCCCGAGGGAATGGGCGGTCCCCCCGGAAGCATAAAAGTAAATGCTCCCATTCTCTGCACCATTCTGCCTCGAGCTCTTCTTTGACCCGTAAGTCAAAAAAGATTAGGCATCACTTGAGGTCGCCCTCTGATATGTCTTTGCGTCGACGATCGGTCATTGGGGTCAGTTGCCGGTCTCCTCATTTGGAGTCTCTGGTTCTGGTCTCCGACCTCTTTGACATCAGAGCCCTTCCCCGCCTTCTGGTAGGGCTTCCGATGAGCAGTTTTATCAGTGGGCTACTCTTATGGAGCAGTGGGCTCGGAGGCTGGTCCAGCTGCCTGGCCCGGTCACTCAGGGGCCCTCTGGCTCTTCGGGAGATCGGGCAGGGTGATTGGGCCTCCCTAGTCACATGGCACCCTCTTCGGTGTCGTCAACTCCGCGCTCAGGTGTTTTCCCCCCTCACATGGCTGCGGCACAGGGGGCTACACCGATGCCTCTATCGCCTGATATTCTTCCTTCTTTTTCCTCAAATCCAAATTTTCGGAGCCCTGGGTTGTTTCAGTGGCGTCGGTGGGTCGTTCGGTGCCATTTTTTGCACCGGGGCGCCTCCTTTCACCATCCTCGGCACTGTTGCACCTATCGACGCCGCTCTTGGTGCCATGCGGCCTTTCCGCACCATGTGGCTTTTCAGTGCTGTGTTCTTCTTCTGCGCCGTCTGCTTTGTCACTGTCATGCGGCCTTTCCGCGCCATGCTGTTCCTCGGCACTGAGGCCGGGCTTTTCTTCTACCAATCTTCTGGGCATCCCCTCTCTGATTTCTTTTCCTTCCTCTTTTTCTGCTGATTTTCAATCCTTTCCTGTCCATGCAGTCCCTCCTGGACTGTCGGGAGATGATATTGAGTCTGACCCAGATCTTAGACTGGGTGATGATGTGGAAGGAACAGGATCTAATCCTGTTACAGAGCCTGTGGTCGAGGACCTGTCATCTAAGTCTCTGCTGAAAAATTTGAATTCCACTCTTTCTCTCCAGACTATGGACATCGATCCTGGGAAGCTTTTAAGACTCCAGTATCTTCATGTTCCGGACATCCCTATGGATTTAACTCCCCCGGTATGACCCTCCTTTGAGACCCTTTCTCAAATGGTGTGGAATAATCCTGCTTTCATTCCTTCTGTGGCTAAGTCCATAGATAGGAAGTATGCTGCTCCCAAGGATCGACCCATTTTGGCCTCCCAAGCCTTTGTGGATTCTGTTGTGGTCTTGGCAGAGAATGATAAGGTCGTCCTTCCTCAGACTACTACAGCTTGACCTATAAACAAAGAATCTCGTAAGATAGATACTGTAGGTAAGAGAGTCTTTGCTGCATCCACCCTGGGTATGGGTATCGCCAGCTACCAGGGCTATTTCTCTCAGTATGAGTATATTCTTTGGCATTCACTCAAACCAAATGGTGGAAGCTCTACCGGAGTCTGACACTAATTCAGAGCTTCTTCAAACCATAACCAGGGGCATCGAGTCCAACAACCAACAGGTTAAAGCAGCTATGAACGCATTCGATACTGCCTTCCGAGCAGCGGCGGTGGGCATTTGTACCCGCCGCCATTTCTGGCTGTGCACTTCGGGGTTCACAAATGATGCCCAGCAACAGGTCATGGCATTGCCCTTCGATGGTGTGTATCTCTTCACCCTCAAGTAGAACAGGCTCTAGACGCCACACAAAAGACTAGGTCATCCATTAAATTGGCTCAACCTCCTCCCGCCCCCTCTTGAGGAGGTGTTAACAAATGCCAGTTTCATAACCGTCAGTCCTTTCAGGGCAGAGGTGGAGGAGGTTTTAATAAAAATTAAGCCCCTCAGCCTCAAAATAAAATGCAACAGAAGGCGCAAGGGCTCAAAGTGCCCAGTGCTACCTTCCGAGTTTCTGGCCCAAGTCCCACCTCAGCTGCCTGAGGGGGACTTCTTAGGGGTGGGAGGTCATCTGACTCAATTTTACAACCAGTGGAAGTCCATAACTTTGGACAAATGGGTCCTTCGGATAATCCGAGAGGGGTATTCCCTCAATTTTTCAGAGAACCCTCCAGATTGTCTCCCCAAGCGGCAGCCGAAGCTGCCAGTTCTTCAGTCAGAGCTTGTCGCCTCCAAAATACAAGGCCTTCTGAACAGGGCAGGGGAAGTATTTCCGCTGGATCAACGGAACACAGGGTTCTACTCCCATTACTTTCTAGTTCCAAAGAAAACCGTGGGCATGTGCCCCATTTTTCTTCCCAAAGAGACATTCAAGATGATATCGTTAGGGACCCTGTTACCCTTGCTTCATCAACACAACTGGTTAGCCTCCCTGGACATGCAGGATGCTTACTAACATATTCCTATTCATCCAAAGCATCAGAAATACCTAAGGTTTGTGGCTTTGGGACAGCATTATCAGTTCAGAGTCCTGCCCTTTGGGCTGTCCTAGGCGCCACAAGTTTTTACAAAGTGTTGTGCAATTCTCACAGCGCATCTCAGAAAAATTGGAATACAAGTGTTCCCATACCTGGTCGACTGGCTTCTAACGAGCCCTTCCAGGCAAGGAACTCTCAACGACGTTGCCACGGCCTCAGACTTTCTCACGTCCATGGGAGTTCTGCTAAACCTCAGGAAATCGCAGCTGCAGCCCTCCCAGAGGCTCCTTTTCATAGGAACTCTTCTGGACACCTCCTGTGTGAAAGCGTTTCTACCAGAGGACAGAAGGAGCGATATCCTGCAGATGGCCCGATACATCAGACAGAACAGCTCGGTTCAAGCTATCTCGATGCAATGGATGCTAGGTCTCTTGGCATCCTCGGTATTCACTGTACCCCTAGCACACCTTCACATGAGAACCTCTCAATGGATGCTCAGTACTCAGTGGTCCCCAACCACTAACCCTCGGTCCTTTCTCATCAAGGTGACAGGACCTCTGAAGAAGTCACTCACCTGGTGGTCGCAAGAGGACAATCTTCTGGAAGGGTATCCCTTTGCTCTTCTGGATCATCAGATTTCCATTACCATGGACGTGTGCCTGATGGGGTGGGGAGCTCGCTGTCAGACTCTCCACGCTCAGGGTATGTGGACTCAGGACGAGTCCCAGCTTCACATAAATGTCTTAGAAATGAGAGCCGTCCTTTATGCAGTCCGGGCTTTGAAGGACATTCTCCGTCACAAGAACATTCTCCTCCAAATGGACAATAAAGCAGTGATGTTTTACATCAACAAGCATGGCGGGGTCTCACTCTTACCCCTTATGCAGGGAAGGGATGACAGTGTTGGAATGGTGCTTGTAGCACAAGGCTCTAATTCAAATGGCCTACCTGCTGGGAGTGCAGAATGAACTGGCAGACTGTCTCAGCAGAACGGAGACAGATCCTCACGAATGGTCTCTCGACTCAACTGTAGTTCAGTCACTATTCCCGGAGTGGGGAACTCCAGACCTGGACCTTTTTGCATCCCCACTCAACACAAAACCGCCTCTCTTCTGCTCCAGAAATCCAGGGCCTGGCATTTTCTGTCAGGATGCATTAAGGCTGCTGTGGACAAAACGCTTTCTATACGCCTTTACACTTCTTCCTCTAATTCAGAGGGTACTTCTCAAGTTTGAGTCCCAGGGGAGCACAATGATTCTCATTGCTCCCTTCTGGCCTTGGCAGATATGGTTTCCGTTACTCAACAGTATGTCAGAAACCCCTCCAAAACCGCTTCCCCTTCAGACGAACCTTCTGACTCAGGGGCCTGTGGTCCATCCCAATCTGAGATTGCTTCACCTTCATGCTTGGCTTTTGAAGAGATAGAAGTGAACAGGTTCAATGTTTCCTGCAGAGTTTCAGATATTCTTCTGGCTGCGCGCAAGTCAGCCACTAGGAAAACTAACACAGCCAAATGGAAGCGTTTTTCGCTCTGGTGTGCAAAATCCTCTTTGAATCCTTTTTCTTGCCCACCAAATAGTTCTAGAGTACCTTTTGGACCTCTCAAATTCAGGTCTGCAATACTCTACAGTCAAGGTTCACCTTTGTGCCATTTCAGTTTATCATGAGCCAGTACTTTCCTTGTCACTGGCTCAGTTACCCATGGTTGAGAGGTTCCTTAAGGGAACTCTGCATACTAGACCTCCTAGCAGATGTCCAGTCACAACCTGGGACATTAATCTTGTGCTAGACATGCTCACTCGGAAACCTTTTGAGCCTCTAGCTACCTGTGAGTTGAAATTCCTCACTTGGAAAACGGCCTTCCTGGTGGCCATTATCTCAGCCCGCAGGGTCTCTGAGATGCATGCCTTGGTCACAGACCCTCCGTATACTGTGTTTCATAAAGACAAAGTAGTTCTTAGGACCCATCCTAAGTTTCTCCCTATGGTTGTTTCAGAATTCCATCTAAACCAACCTTTGATCCTTCCTACTTACTTTGCGAACTTCCAAAATGAAGGAGAGCGTTTTCTCTTC
This sequence comes from Neoceratodus forsteri, assembly GCA_016271365.2. Taxonomy (NCBI): domain Eukaryota; kingdom Metazoa; phylum Chordata; order Ceratodontiformes; family Ceratodontidae; genus Neoceratodus; species Neoceratodus forsteri. Next base: position 631,717,646 of record CM057456.1, on the reverse strand, counting down.
ATTCTTTGGATGTCAAAAGGGCTTTGCGTTTCTATTTAGAGAGGACAAAATATTTTCGCAAAGCTAACAACTGTTTGTTTCCTTCAGCGAGACCCGACTGGGTCAACCTATCGCTATCAGATGCATTTCAGCATGGCTGGTGGCATGCCTTCGCCACTGTTATTCCATGGCGCAGGTTAAGCTGGAAGGCAGAGTGTACGCTCACTCTACTAGAGCGGTCGTGGCATCCCTGGCGGAAATCCGCAACGTGCCCATTGCAGATATTTGCAGTGTGGCCACCTGGAGCTCAGTGCATACTTTCATCAAGCACTATGCCCTGGATGTCCATGCCAGACAACATGTTTCATTTGGCAGAACCATCCTTAAAGCAGCAGTGCAACAAAAAAAGTTATTTCAAAAAGCTAATTTTCTGCTATGGTTATAAACAAATATTGGCAGAACTGTTGATTTGGGTTTTCTGGATGCTTCCTATGCTGTGTACTGTACATTTGCATTTTTTGCCTGGACTCTTATCCTCCTGGGGTCCTTAATATTATTTCTATGCAAAAATGAGGCGGCCATCTTTTTTTCTTGAGAAATAATTACTTCAAAACTTTCATAAAATTCTTAAATGTTAATGAAAACTGAAAATGTCATCACCAAAATAAACTTGAAGACATCTGGCATCAATTAGGAAGAAAAAAAGGTAGGATCAAATTTTAACCCATTTTCATTGCACTGCTGCTTTAATGGACTTCTGTCCTAAATCTGTGGGCTCTTGGTCTCTCCTGCCGCCATCTCGGGGGATTATTAGCTCTGTACTCTCCCATTAGTGTGAATGAGTGGTGGAGACTTTATGTCCAGGAATATATGAAAATTACGTACCTACTGTAATTCTTGATCTTCTTGGAGAAGTCTCCACCACTCATTCACATGCCCACCCACCATCCCCCGAGCTCACCTCTGTTGTTGGTCTTCACTCCCTCAATCTTTTGGCTGTGAAGACTTCTTTCTTGCTCCTTCCTACACGGGTCTTCCGGACTATCTTATGTCCGGTTTTTGGTTAGGCTATCCTTCCAGGTTAGTTACGCTGCACCTCCTCGGAAAAAAAGGTACTGAGGTGGTTGGAAGGTCGGCGCCGAGATAGTCATTGCCGCATGAGCAGAGGCTCACGGCTCCATCTCTGGCGAAGGCCCTCCTGCAAAAAGTTTGCTCCTGCTGGGTCCTAGCGCCTCCGGCATAGATCCCATTAGTGTGAATGAGTGGTGGAGACTTCGTCCAAGAAGATCAAGAATTACAGTAGGTACATAATTTCCATTTGAGCCTTGGCCAGGTCCATTGCATTTTCCCAAAGGGATTTTTGGTAGGTGACCATGTGGGCCAAGAAGTTGAGTGGCCTAACAGTTCAAGTTGCCGAAGAGTACACCTTGCGTCCCATCTGGTCCAATGTTTTAGATTTTGGGCCTGGTGGCTGGGCACTCTAATGTGGTGTGATTGTTGTGCCCTGCATGGGCAGCTGTCTGGACCATCAATTCTGCCTTTGGGTGTTTGCTCAGAAAGGGCTCCCCTTTTTCCCCTTTTGGTGTTTTGTAAAGTCTGTTGCCTTATGAAGTACTGCAGTCGTAGTAGCCGGGTGCCTCCATGTGCACCTGGTCACATCTTGAAAAAGTTCCACCAAAGGGGAGGGATGACCAATGGCTTAGGATCTGTGGCTCCCAATAATCTGGCCAATGTGTGCCATTCTGGGTGTAATTCTTCAGTTCCCATTGGTATAGCGCTTGAATATGGTGCATAATGTCCAAAAAGGACGGGTCATCGGGGGGTGACCTCGGCGAGTCCCTCTGATTTGGAGATGGAATGGGAAGCTCATCCTCTGAGGAATAGTCCAAAGATGAGTCCCCTGCATCACCCACGGAAGATGACGGTGGGTGTCCACTGGAGGATGGGACAGATGGATGCGTTTTGTGGCTGCCCGACCCAGACGTCCGCCTGTCTTCTTTATCTTGCAGCTGGAGCTTCTTTGGCAGTAAAGGTCGCTCAGGAGTGAGGTCTCTAGGCGGAGGACATACTGAGGATGGATCTCTGGGTCTGTGGAGAAGATCCCCTTTGATGGTATTCCACCATGCATTAAATGGTACTCCCACTTCAGCTAGTGGAACGACTGGTGATGGGTGTGTCTGGTTCGAAGTGCCAGAGGGACCGGGCATCTGGCCCGGAAGCAGTGGTGACTGGTCCTCAGGCACTTTGTCAATGGGTACATTGGGCATCAGATTCTCGATGTCTGGTGGCCTGACATCCACTTCTTTTGATGGAGGCTGCCAGGCGTCCGGTACCCCTTTGTCTGGGGGATTGGCCACCGGGGCTGACGGACGATCCTTTGGAGCTGATGGCTGGTCCTTAGTGGCCAATGGCCTTTCCTTTGCTGGAGGCACTTGCTCCTTTTCTGACGCCTGGTGTTCGGGTGGGGGGGCCATCCGGTACCTGACAACCTCCCGGCATTTTGCTGGTTCATCTGGCTTCTTGTGTTTCTCGGACATCCCAGAAGGCTTTCGGGCACCGGGCTCTGTCAATATGCCCGAAGCCAATGCCTGTCCCTCATGGGTCGACCCATGTTTGTGGGGTCGGTGGGGCAAGAGAATCTGGGAGGACGGCTGTCCCTGAGAAGTAGACTGCCTCCCTTTCACCTGTGTAGAGGCAGTTGACTTCCTGTGGGTGTCCCCAGAAGCTGCTTTGGTACCTGGGGGGACCAATTCTGACCTCTCTCCAGAGGTGGAAGTAGTAGATGCCTGGTAAGGCGACTTTGGGTGGAACTCCGATCTGGCCCTCTCCTTCTCCTGGTGGTGGTGGTGATGTTTCCCTCCTGATCTCGTCTCCTTGGGGGGGAGACTCCCTGGTTGAAGTGGACAGACTATGTCCCGATGGGGCCTTCTGCTTGGTGGCTACTTGCTGCTCAAGAAGATATACCTTCAAGGTGTTGGCACGGCAAATCCTGGTCTTGTTGTTCAACATGACGCAGTGCGGGCAGTCATCTGGCTGGTGGTCTGGGCCTAGGCAGATCAGGCAGGCAGAATGGCTGTCCTTCTCTGGGATCTGCTTCCAGCACGTACACTTTGATTTTTGCCGCTGTGTCGATGAAGACATTAAACTGACAAAAAAACTGTTGAGGAAAAGTTATTTTAATGAGAAAAAAAAACTGTGTGATGCGCAAGAAAAAAGGCGGTCAACTGCAACTATGGTGTCCGTAGATCCGATGTTCGTGGGTTGACGGCATGAAAAGAACTGAGGTGGCGCCGGGGGACCGCCCCCTTTATACCACGTCTGACGGGATGGAGCCAACCCCCCACCACAGACTGCTAGCTAGAACATTTTTCCGTGGGGTCTTAACACCTGGTGGCCTTCGTCCCGATGGTATTACCTGCTGCAAGAACTTCCCCTCAGTGAGATCTGTTCTTGCTCATATGGATACTAGATAGCTCTATGCTTTACAGGAGTTTATTATCGAATGCAACTTGGCATTCACAATACTATTGTCTATTAGTAGCCCACCCCAGTGGAATATGTAATACTATACGACAGGTATCTGTTCACAGCCAACCACAAAAGAGACCAGCTTTCAGTTATTCTCTCACAAACTGCAAACCAACCCTGCCCACAGTCGGTTAATGACACACTAACCCCGCCTACAGTCAGTTAATCAACCTTAACCACACCTACAGTTGGTTAATGAGAGGTATGCCAAGCCCACACTCAGGACACTGTCAGGATTCACAACAAACAACTGAAGGTCTGTGGAGTACCAACTCATATTATAAAATGTAAATATCCTCCTTTTAAACTACTTTTTACTTTCGATATTAATTAAAAAAACATTTTGTGTCCACCGTCGGAAACCTCAGTGCACCACGTTCACCCCGGATGTTCACACACTGCAGCAGCGCAGAGCCGAGGGAAAACTCGTTTGTGAATGAGTTACACATTTTTGATAAAACACAAGTAAAGCATTGTTTTTCATACACCTGGCAGCACAGAATAGCACAAATTTACTCATAGCCTAAAACAAATGCTGTAAACTTATGTAGTTTCTGTCCAGAAACTAAAGCGGGATTCCACACATGCGCATTAACACCTCCGCTAATGTGCATGCCTGGACTCCTGCTTCAGTTTTTAGACGCAAACTACATGACTTTACAGCGCTCGTTTCAGGCTGTGAGCAAATTTATGCTGTTCTGTGCTGCCAGCTGTATCAAAAACAATGCTTTACTTGTATTTTACCAAAAATGTGTAACTTGTTTGCGAATAAGTTTTCCCTCAGCTCCGTGCTGCTGCGGTGAGTGAAGGTGTGGCACTGAGCTTTCTGATGGTCGACTCAAAATGTCTCTGTACTTCAATTTTACCAAAATTTACATCAACTCCATGTGTCATAGAATATTCAGTTGCTTAGAGTACAGTCACAGTTAACTGGCTTCTGTGAACGATTAAACACCTCGGCTTCGCCTCGGCATTTAATCATCCACAGAAGCCGGTTATTGCTTCATATACTCCAAGCAACTGAATGTTATCACTTAATTATATACTTTAGTTCCCTAGGGAAGTGGATTCATGTCCCACCACTGCCTTGGTCAAATGTAGCTCTTGATACAGCATGTAACAGTATTTATTGCATTAGCACTTTGATAACTAGTTATTTTGTTGCAAAATAAGGAGCGTATCATGCATAAGTTTGCACTTGAATGTTAGTTCTTTAATAGGGCAGGTGGATTATAGTCCCACCACTGATACACTTGTATCCTCTATTTTCTTAAACATTTCTCTCCTTTTCTCTGCCACTATCCTTTCCCTAGTGTTTTTAGTCTGTGTTCTTGGCAAGTAATTAATTAACAGGTAGTTTGGGGATTTATAGCAATTACCATGATTAATTCCTTAACTTTAAAGGACTTGGTGTTTTAGTGTTTGTATCCATTGTGGTATATGCCTTAAGTGGCAATACCTTTTAAAATTGTCTTTCTACTTTTTCCTTCCCTCTGCCCCCCCCTCTTCTCGCTCTTTCCCTTTCTATTGTTCCTGGCCTGGACTTGTCTGTTTTGTTTTTCCTTGTTATGTTTATTTTTGTTCTTTATTCCTCCTGTCCCTTACCTTTCTTTTCCCCCTTATTTCTTTATCTCCCCCCTCTTCCTTTATTAGCTTTTTTCCTACCTTTGATATACTGCTGCTGTTCTTATGCAGCATTTTAATGATTGTTTTGGGTTTATTGCTCACATATGTATTTTTTCCACTAATGTGTGTTTCTAACTAAAGTCATTTGACATTAGCATATTTAATTGCTTTTTAACCTATCACAGTGAATTATGTCACAGGGTGTTTACCAGTACCACATGTTCTTGTTCTGTCTTTATAATGGGACCCTTAGTCTGATGATGTAACCTTTGAGAAAGGACGTGTTGTCCAAAACATGTCAGGTATTGTATACTGTTGGTTGCGTTTTAAATGTACATTTTTTGCTACTATTTTTGGTGTCCCAGTATTGGTTAGTGTGTGCAGGAAGCCTTGAGCAACAAGGTTTCTGTACGCCTTTCCTCCCTTCCCAGTTTTGCAGAGAGTGTTGATCAAGCAAAAGGGTCTCAAATTATCCTGATCGCCCCTTTTTGGCCTTGACAAATATGGTTCCTGCTTCTTCAGCAGCTGGCAGTGAAGCCCCCAGTTCCTCTGCTGCTTTGTCATGATCTCCTGACCCAGGAAGGGGACACACTGGTTTATCCAGGTCTCAGGTCCCTTCACCTTCACGCGTGGCTCCTCAAGACATAGTTGCTTCCAGATTTGGAGTTTCCCCTAGGGTAGCTCAGCTCTTGGTAGAGGCCAGAAAGCCTTCTACCAGGATGACATACTCTATGAAGTGGAAGTGTTTCTCCATCTGGGCCACCTCGAAGGGTTGGGAACCTTTATCGTGTCCCGTTCCTCAGGTCATGGAATATCTCCTTTACCTATCTGACCTAGGCCTGAGCTATTCATCTCTGAAGGTGCATCTAGCAGCCATTTCTGCCCACCACACACTGGTGGAGGGCAGAACTCTGGCTCAGTTGGAGATTTCTAAAACCTTTTTAAAAGGGATTCTGCATTTGAAACCTCTGGTGCGTAACTTTGCCCCACTGTGGGACCTCAGTTTTGTTTTGGAGAAATTGACCTTGCCTCTTTTGAACCAGCAAGTACATATGGCATGCGCTTTTTGTCCTAGAAAGCACTCTTTTTAGTTGCTGTTACTTCTGCTCAGAGGATTTCCGAGCTTCAGGCCCTGATGTGTAAGGAGCATTATTTGATTTTTTCAAGAAACTGGGTAGCTTTGCATACCAATCCTAAGTTTCTTCCGAAGGTAGTCTTAGAGACTACTTTGAATCAGTCTATTTAACTCCCAGTCTATTCCCCTGAGCATGCTAATCAGGGGGAGGCAATTCTGCTTTCTTTAGATGTTCACAGAATTTTACGTTACTACACTAACAGGACAAAAGCTGTCTGGAAAACTGACCCACTTTTTGTTTCTTTTGCACCCAAGCGAGAGGGTGCGTCAGATTCTAAGCAGTGCCTTTCCAAATGGTTGGCTCACTGCATCGGTTTTTGTTATCAGAAGTATGGTAAAGCCCTTCTGGGGCAGGTCAAAGGACATTCTACCAGGAGCATGGCTGCCTCAACGGCCTGTTTCAGAAATGTGTCAGCCATGGAAATTTGCGTGGCTGCCACTCAGTTCTGTCCACACTTTCACAAAACACTACAGTTTGGACATCGCCTCTAGACGTAGGGCTGGTTTCAGACTGGCTGTCCTCCAGGGACTCAGGTCCTGAAGCTCTTGCTGCTTTTCAGTAGTTTAGTTCCAGCCTCCTGTGTTATTTCCTGTCCCTCGGACTCTTACTGCTTAGGACTCAGGCCTGTGAGTAATTTCCTACTGCAAGAGCCCTCTCGAAGTAAGATAGTACAGTTACGTAAGAACTTACGGTAACAGTAGATCTTCAAGAGATGCTCTTGCAGTAGGTAACCTTTTTCCCTCCCTCCTTCCCCCTTCTCCTGTAGCTCTTTTTCCTTGAGCCTTTCTTGGCTTCAGGAGGCTTTTTCCCATTCTCTTGTCATGCCTCTATGAGGTCTCCGGTTGGAGAACTGGAGGACGGACTAGTGTCACTCTGACATCGGTCACGTGATGGGTGGGTGGTCCCCTGTCAGACACTACTAGCTGAAGTCTCCGTGCGGTCCTGACGCCGGTGGCGCAGTCCTATGAGTAATTACCTACTGCAAGAGCCTCTCTCGAAGATCTACTGTTACAGTAAGTTCTTACGTAACTGTACATTTTTAGTTGCCATTACTTCAACTCGGAGGATTTCCAAGCTCCAGACTCTGATGTGTTAAGAGCCTTATTTGGTTTTCCACAAAGACAGAGTATCTTTGCGGACCAATCCTAAGGTGGTGTCTGAGTTTAGTTTGAATTGGTCCATCCACCTGCCTGTTTATTTTCCTGAGTATTCAAATCGGGGAGGCTTTACTTCATACTCTATATATTCATCGGGTACTTCGTCTTTATCTGGTCTGCACCCTCCCTTTCAGAAAATCTGACCAGTTTGTTTCATTTGCCCCCAGGAAAGATGGGGCTCCTGTTTCCAAACAGTGTTTCTCTAAGTGGTTAGCTAATTACATTGTTTATTGGTACCGCAAGTACAATGAGCCTTTGCCAGGTCAAAGGTCATTCTGCAAGGAGCATGGCTTCCTCCACTGTCTCCTTCAGAAATGTTTTTGCTGCAGACATTTGCGCAGCCGCCACTTGTAGTTCTGTCCACACTTTTGTCAAGCATTACAGTTTGGACATTGTTTCCAGGCGTAGAGCCAGTTTCGGCCTTGCAGTCCTCCAGGACCTCCTGTCATAAAGTTTCCATGACTGCTGTTCTCCTCCCAGTTGACTGAGTCTATTCCTCTACTGCTTGGGATTCGGTCCTTACGGTTATTGCCTGCCGCAAGAGCTCCCTCGAAGTAAGATAGTACAGTTACATAAGAATTCACCATAACAGTAGATCTTCGAGAGAAGCCCTTGCAGCAGGCACTGCATTGTCTCCCTCCCTCCCTCCTTCCCCCTGAGTGTTGTTTCTCCATTGCAGCTTTTCTCATTTACGAGGAACCTTCTCAGTTCTCCAGTTTCTCTACGTGCTGGGGTCTCGGGCGGAAGAACTGGGGATAGGCTGGGGGACCACCCCTTTTATACCACTGGCTGACATTGGCATGCCGACATTGGGGGCAGTGCCCCGCTGTATACTGCTAGATCTCCAGTTACGGTAATTCCTTACACATAACTGTACTTTATCCTTCCAGTTAGCTAACTGTACTAAAGTACTGTATTAGTATGCCACATCCTGTTAAAATAAAAGTCAGCTTGGAAGTCACCAAAATCAGTCTTGTACAATCTACTGTACTGTTGTAAACAGCAATTAAAAAAAATTGCACACAATGTGCAAATTCAGACCAGCCCCACACTTGGATGTGGGGCTCTTAATGCTAACTGCTCCCCTTTAAATGTGACCATCAGTAGTTAGTTGCACCAGACTCCTGTTGTAACAGACATACTGAGGTCTGTCTGGAAATTGAAGGTAGGATGCCCATCCCAGAACCCCTAACAAAGTGGATGTCTCCTGTTGAGTATCCACTTATCCAATCTATTCTTGAATGTAGTTTTATTTTCTCTGACAATTATGTCCGGTGGTAAATTATTCCACACTCCTATTACTCTGTGAAAAAAAGAACCTCTGTTGTTTGTGTTGTACTTAAACATATCTGATTGCAGTGTGTGCCCCCTAGTTTCCACTGTGTCCTGTTTATAGGCAAATCCCATTTCCAGAAAAAGGAGTCATTAACAACATCCCACAGGAGCAACAGATCCCCCTTTGTCATTTTTACGTTCGCTTGCGCGCATGCGCAAGGAATGTTTTGGGAGAGTAGCACACTTTGGAGGTGTACCACTCCCTTGCAATCCAGTGCTCTGTTGAGCAGGCATGGCGGTCCTGCACAATGGGTGCGGGAGCTTTGTATGACAGCGGTGGTCTTCTGCTTCAAAGAAAACCACCGCTGTCATACCGAGCACCACGCCACGCTGCCCCTCTCGCCACGCCGCCCCCCCATCACGCCCGCCCCAAAGCTTTGGTGCCACGCTGGGAGCCCACCCCAGCATGGCAAACGTCCCCGCCGGCTCCACGGCCCCCTGCCATCTATCTGCCACGCTGGGAGCCCACCCCAGCGTGGTAAACGCCCTGTATTTTGACGACGGGGCGCCATCCCGCCGGCTCGCCTCTGCCAGAAGTTTAGCCGACGGGGTGCCTAACTCGCCGGCTCCCTCGGCCCCCCTGCCTGCCACGCTGGGAGCCCACCCCTAGTGAAACGTCCAACGAGTCCTGTTTTTTTTTTTTAAACCTGTAAAGAAAAACGGTCCCACGTAGTCTCCCAGTCCCCTCCCACAACCCGCACCCACCCACTGCGCACTCCAGCTCTCCCACACCCCTCACCCCATACTTACCTCCAGAGCTCGGCGCGACGATCTTTGATGGACCGGAACACGCCTGCACTCTTCAAAGCCGACCGCGAACTGAGGAAATGCCGTAAGCTGTATAATGGGCTAGATAGGGGGTTCAACTTTATTAGAGCTCGAAGCATTTGGAATTTTTGCACATTTCAACATGGGATTTTTGGGACCCCTTCTCATGAGTGATGTCACTGTCATGGCGTTATTCAGGCCCAAAGTGTGATTTCGCAGTCACTGTGTGAAATCACCCTTCAGGCCTGAATAACGCCATGACAGTGACATCATTCATGAGAAGGGGTCCCAAAAACCCCATGTTGAAAATTTGGTGCAAAAATTCCAAAAAATGACTGTTTTATGAGCGTGCATTGCGCAGTTCATACGCAGGCTCGTAAGTTCGCTAATTTTCAATATTTTCACTCCAGATTTTCAACATTGCCATTTTACCACACCTCCTTATGAGCAGTACAGCTGTCTTTTTTCACATCCTGCCCAAAACGTGTTTCCGCCCATGTAGCGCACAATGGCGCAGTCGGTGTGCGAAATCAATGTATGGGACACATTAAGAAAATCACAGTGTCACTGTTCATGAGCAGAGAGCTTAAAATGGCTATGTTGAAAATTTGATGAACAAATTCCTGAAAATAACTGTTTTACTAGCGCAAGGCTAGGAATCCCTACGCTACGCTGTAGTTTGTGAATTTTCAATATTTTCACTCCAGATTTTCAACATTGCCATTTTACCATACCTCCTGGAGCAGTACAGCTGTCATTTTCACATCCTGCCCAAAACATGTTTCCCTCATGTAGTGCACAATGGCGCAGTCGGTGTGCAAAATCAATGTATGGCACACAGTAAGACAATCACAGTGACACTGTTCATTAGCAGAGGGTTTAAAATGCCAGTGTTGACAATTGTGAAAAATTTCGACAATGACTGTTTTATTGCCAGTATGCACAGTTCCTACGCACGCTTGTAGGTTTGCGAATTTTCAATATTTCCACTCCAGATTTTCAACATTGCCATTTTACCACACTTCCTTATGAGCAGTACAGCTGTCATTTTTCACATCCTGCCCAAAATGTGTTTCTGCCTATGTAGCGTACAATGGGGGTAACAAAAAGGTCATGCTGAAAATTTATTGTGCAAATACCAGCAATCGCACAGGGCGTTAGGGTAAAGCACTATACATGCCAAACACCACTGCAAATACCTGCAAGCGAACGTTCGCCATTGACAAATGCTTGTTTTTCCAGGGACATAAGATCTAGTGATTCGAGTCTGGTATGTATTCCTTATCCTTAAGACCACTGGTTTGTTTAGTAAATTTTCTCTGAATTTTTTCAAGATGTACGTACAGTAATTTAAAAATTGTATTACAGGAGTCCAAATTGGCTGTCAGCATAATTGTTTGATATTATTACATCAAGGTTCATTGTTTTTCAATATTCTCCCAATAAACTAGGAACTCTGTTCGGTACCCTGTTGCTCCTGACTGGGAAATTAGGCTTAAATCATGACTTCAGTCCCTCTGTTGTTGGGAATTAGAGTAGAAACAATTACTACATTAGAGTTCTAAAGGTGCCAATCAGAGAATTAGTGTCTAAAATAATATTTACAGGATTGTTTCACCTGTGCCCTGAAAATAACATATGCCCTCTAAATTTGACGCATGCATAATTTTGTTTGCCATAAAATGCGGAAAGTGTCACAAATGTGTCAGGATGTTAGAAAATATGACATAAACAGCCTGACCCTTATCCCTGGATGCAGCTTGCATTAGAAGTACAGATGCAAGTGCTGCATTCATCTCTTTCAGAATCCCTGCCACTGCATACAGAAATTCCAAATTACAAGGGACTACACTAATCTTTTAAAAAAAATCAGTATTCATCATTGATTCCCACTAGTGGGTCTAGGACCCAACGAGAGCCAGAACTTTTCAAAGGGCTGGAGCAGTGGTAAGCATACGCAGCATCGTGAGTCAGCACACGTGGCCACTAGTTTACCTGTGCATCCGCCCCAGTCACCTTAGTTCCTTATTTTTTCCCTTTGAGTGTGCATTAATGACAATGTTGCTCACCTACCACGAGTCAGAACTTCATGCCTACATGACAACAGCGTTCTGTTGTTTTCAGTTTTAGTGTTTAAAGCTTGTGTTTATTTTTGTGTCAGTTTAGCTTTTGTCACAATTTAATAACTTAATTCTTCTCAGCCCTACTGAGTGTCAATGACTAACGACCATGGAGAATGGTAGGGAGCCTGAATGGGCAGGCTGTTTTGTCAACTGGACCACAACTGGTCCACTCTCTCCACCTGAAAGGGGTTCTGATAATGGGTGGCCCAGTACTCATAGAAACATAGAATTTGACAGCAGATAAGGACTGCTTGGCCCACTTAGTCTGCCCATTTTCCTACCTGATGGATAAGCTGCAGATCCTAGTTAACCAACAGCTTACTTCCTCCTACCCCCCCCCACTAGAATTGCCTTATGTCTGTCCCATGCATTCTTGAATTCTCCCACTGTTCTTGACTCCACAACCTCCTCAGGAAGGCTGTTCCATGCATCCACAACCCTCTCCGTGAAAAAATACTTTCTAACATTACCTCTGAGCCATCCCCCCTCTATCTTCAAATTGTGCCCCCTTGTTCTTGCACATCTCTTTTTCTGAAAGATGCTACCCTCTTGGACTTTAATTCCCTTGAGATACTTAAAAGTTTCTATCATGTCCCCACTCTCCCTCCTTTCCTTGAGGGTATACATATTAAGCTGCTTTAGTCTCTCTTCGTATGTCTTCTGCTGCAGACCCTGCACCATTTTGGTTGCCCTCCTCTGAACAGCCTCCACTTTATGTCTTTGTGGAGATGGGGTCTCTAGAACTGCATGCAATACTCCAGATGGGGTCTCACCAACTGTCTGTACATAGGGATAACAATAATCCCACTCTATAGGATAGGCAGTCTTCCTGTATGTACAAAAAGAAGCGGTCCCAATCCTTCACTTGTTCTGGATCCGGTCCAGGTACCGCTCAGCCTCTTCCTATTCTGAAAAGAAGGGGAAGAGAAGGCACCGGTTGAAGTCACCCTCTGCGAGGTCTGCTGCAAGCCACTCTACTTCCTATACTCTGAGATCCACACAGTTATCACAGGTGACTCCAGGGACCTCTAGGCCTGGGAGGTCGGTATCTCGGGCCTAAAACCCCCTCTGTCTTTAAATGAGGGTTCCTGTGGGACAGTTCCACCACTGGCAGCTCTTACGGAGCAGTGTGTGCAGCCTCTGGCCCAGGTGGCACCGCTAGTGGCACCAGTCCCTCACCCTTCATGTTCGGCTGGGTCAGTGTCGCAGGCAGTACTGCTGGACCCGGAAGAGTGTTTGCTTGTGGCAACAGCCTTTGGGTCCTTATCGGGAGCAGGACCACCAATGTCTGCCTTGCTTGTGGTGTCTTCTCCATTCTGCCCTGAGTTGGAGACAGCCATGGTGCCATCACCGATCACTCTGCTGCCTGCTAGCTAGTCGAAGATGCAGGTTCCTGTGTCGCGTCCTGTGCTGCTTTCAGGCACCTCAAAGCCTAGACTGTGTCAGTCGCAGTGTCAGGCCTGGCATCGCGTGGGTTTACAGTGCCGGGAACCCTTCTGGTGCCACCCATGATGTCAGTTCTGGCACCACGCCAGGTACTAGTCCTTCATCCCATGGGACCAGGGCTAGTGTTGCCACAGTCACACAGTACATTGTCAGCCCTATGACCCCACTCTCCCTTCTATCCTCTTTCAGAGGAGGGTGTAAAGGGAGATGAGTCAGACCCCGAACTTATTACCTCTGAAGGCAGTGTAGATGACTATTTTTATTCTCATGAGGTCTCAGCCCCAGTTCCTGAGTGTGTATCTCAGGAGGATCTATCTTTCTAGCCTCTACTCAGAAATATATACTTGGCATTAGATTTTGACCCAGCAGCCATTTACCAGGCTAGGCACCGCCAGCTGGAGTTCCTGAACATGCCTGATATGTCGGTCAGTTTAGTTCCTTTTATGCAACCCACATTTGAGACCTTGTCTGAGGCAGTTTGACAGCTGTTCCCAAGCAGGTGGACAGGAAATATGCTGCTCCTTAAAATAAGCCAGTATATTTCACTTAGCCCTCAGCTCATGCTATTGTTATTCTCACTGAGAATGACAAGGCCATTGTGCCCAAGGATGTCACCTTGCACCCCACCAATAAAGAGTTGCCCAAGATTGACACTATGGACAAATGAACCCATGCTTCAGCCACCTTAGCATGAGAAATGCTAGCTACCAAGGGTATTTTCCCAAATATGAGTATACCCTCTGGAGCAAGTTAAAGTCTCTGGCAGAGACTCTGCCAGATTCAGAGGCTAAACAGGACATTCTGTCTGTTTAAGCAAGGTAATGAATCCAACAGTCAGCAGCTCAAAGCCTCTAAATATGCCTTTGATGCAGCTTCTCGCTCTGCAGCTTCAGGCATCTGCATCTCATGGCATTCCTGTCTGCAAATTGCCAGCTTCATGCAGAATGTCCTGCAGCATGTAATGAATGTTCCTTTCAATGGCACTTACCTGTTCAGACAAAAAGTGGAGCAGTCTCTTAAGGCATCTAATGAAAGTAGAATGACTCTTGGGACCTCCGGACCAGTTAGTTTCAACTCCCAGAGTGCCAAGGGACATGAGTCCTTGAGCAACAAGCAGTCCTTTCATGGCAGAGATAGGGGAGCTCATACGAACAGGCATCAGCCTCCGGCTACAGAAGAAGGCTCAACCAAAAGCATAGGCAAAGAAAACATGCCACCATCTGAAGCTCCGGTCCTGCTCCCTGAATTTCATAGAGCCTCAGATTACCCACTCCAGAAGGTAACTCCCTTTGTCAAGCTCACATGTCTGAGCTTCTGGTGCAGGAGATTGTGGGACTGAGCAACAGGGCAGTGGAAATAATATCTGAGTCAGAATGAAACAGGGATCTTCCAGGAATCTGTCTTTACCATTCAGTACTGCATATGAGTCTAAACTGGAGGTGCTAGGACAAAGCAGGAGCAAAGTCTTTTGAAATCTGGGGGTACCGGCGCCACCCAAGAGGCAGACACAATGATGTACTCATGGGTTGACCTGTAACTGACACTGGTGCCCTCCATTCCTCAGTTCTGTTTTTCCCGCCATCAAGTGTGCACTGTGGGTGCCTTCAGTAGTTGAAACTGCATCACAACTTCCTCAGTTTGCTGCTGCCTCAGTTCAGTGCTGAATTTTCTGGGGACTGTGTATTTTACTGGTTCTGTTTCTTTCTGTTGTTTTAGATCTTCCTGGACATAAAGTCTTCACCACTCATTCACACTAGTGGGACTACGCCAGAGGCGCTAGGACCGAGCAGGAGCCAAAAACCTTCGGAAGTGCCGGTGCCGAGGTAGGACCTTGCATGTGCAGTGCCGCAAGACTGGCTCGCACCATATAGGCTACCTCGGCGTCGACCATCCAACTGCCTCGATTCCTTTTTTCCCCACCGTTGAGTGCACTTCAGTGACGACGTTGCTCACCCACCAGGAGTCAAATCTTCACGTTTATATGGCACCAGCATAGTCGTTCAGTATTTGATTAGTTTTAGTATATTCTTTCTTTTTTTTTTTTTTTTTTTTTTAAAGTTTTTCTTTTCATTTCAACGAACAGAGAAGTCTTCTTCAACCCGCATTCGACGGAGTCGAACATGAGCGGGACCAGTGATGGTAGGGAGACTTCGCATTAAAGCTGTTTCAGCAGCAGGGCTGGGTCCAGTCCACCGCTCTCTATGGTGGGGGGGGTCTGACTACAACAGTCCGGTGCTTGGGATGAAGGGCGGTCCTCCTAAAAGCACAAAAAGAAACAGGCCCGTTCCCAATCTTCGTCGGGGGCCCTGCACCGCTTGGCCTCGAGTTCTTCATCCCACCAGTTGAAGAAGAAGTGGTACTACTCAAGGTCGCCCTCTGGTATGTCTGCACGAAGATCATCGGTAGCGGGGGACAGGAGGCCAACCCTGACTCCGTAGGGGTCACCTGTGGCCTTGGTTCCCGGTGGCCATCATCCTCAACTCCAGAGTCCCCCGCCCCCTGTGGGGGTCCTCCAGTGAGCAGTTTCATCATTGGGCCACTTTCATGGATTACTGAGTTCAGCTATTGTCCTGACTTCCTGTGCCTGCAGAGCCGACCCTGGGGCCTTTGGGCCTGGGGGCTCCAGACCCACAGGTGGGCCGGTTGGGCCAGTCTAGTTGTGTTGCACCGTCTTCAGTGCCATCGACACTGCGCTCTTGTGCATTTCCCACCTCACATGGCTGTGGCGCAGGTGCCAGCACAGGTACTACCTTCTCCTACTCATGTTTTCAGATCTTCAGCCTTGGATGCCCTGGAGTGGGGGTTGGGGTCTCCAGACACTCGCCCAGTGCTGGTTGCGGTGCTGCCCTTGACTCTGGTTTTGGCGGCGCCATATCTAGTGCTGTTTTTTTATGCCACCACTGTGGATGCTGGGATTTTTAATTCCGATTTGAGGAGCACCTCCTCCTGCTCTCTTTCCTCCCTTTCCTTTATATACTGTCCCTCCTGGGCTAGTAAGAGATGATGTTGAGCCTGATCCTGATCTGCGATTAGGAGATGACTTTGATGAAGATTCATCTTTAGGAATGGAAAGTAAGCCCTCTACTTCAGCAGACCCTTTAGTTGAGGACCTATCCTTTAAATCTCTCCTAAAGAATATGAATTCCACCCTCTCTCTCCAGACATCAGAAGTTGATCCTGAGAAGCTGTTGCATGTTCAATATGTGCATGTCTCGGAAATCCCTGTGGAATTAACACCTGCAATACAGCCCTCTTTCGAGAGACTTTCACAGATTGTGTGGGACAGCCCAGCACTTATTCCTTCTGTGAATAAGTTCATAGACAGGAAATATGCTTCCCCTAAGGATAGACCAATCCTGGCCTCTCAAGCTTTTGCAGACATCATAGTGGTCTTGGCAGAAAATGACAAAGCCATTCTCCCTCAGGAGTCTACGGCTCGTCCAGTAAATAAAGAATCCCATAAGACTGACACCTTGGGGAAGCGAATGTTCGCCACTGCTGCCATAGGAATGCATAATCTTCCTGGACATAAAGTCTGCACAATGCATTCACACTGATGGGACTGTGCCGGAGGCTCTAGGACCAAGTGGGAGCCAAAAATCTTCAGAAGGGCCGGTGCCTAGGTAGGGCCACGAGGAAGCGGTGCCACGAGCCCTTCTCACGCTGTATAGGCTACCTCGGTGTAAACCCCTCCAACCACCTCAGTTCCTTTTTTCCCACCGTTGAGTGCACTTCAGTGACAATGTCGCTCACCCGCTGGGAGTTAAGTCTTCACGTCTGTATGACAGCAGCTAAGTCGTTCAGTTTTAATTTAGTTTTAGTATTTCTTCATTTATTTAAAAAAAAAATAGTTTTTCCTTTCGCAAGAAAGAACAGAGAAGTTTTCCTCAGCCTGCCTTCGACTGAGTTGACCATGAATGGGGCCGGTGACGGTAGGGAGTCTTCACATGAAAGCTGTATTTCCAGCAGGGCTGGGTCCGGTCCACCGCCCTCAACGGAGGGGGGGGGGGTCTGACTACGGGCAGTCCAATGCTTGAGGGAAAGGGTGGTCCTCTCGAAAGCACAAAAAGAAGCAAGTCTGTTCCCAGTCTTCATCAGGAACCTGGCACCGCTCAGTCCCCAAGTTGTTCTTCATCCCACTGGTTGAAGAAGAAACAGTACCACTCGAGGTCACACTCTGGTATGTCTGCACGTCGATCATCGGTTGCAGGGGACAGGAGACCGACTCCGATGCCATCGGGGTCTCCTGCGGCCTCTGTCCCTGGTGACTGGCACTTTCGACTCTGTAGTCCCTCCCCCCCCCGGGGGGTGCCCTCCGGTGACACCTTCAGTGCCGTCAACACCGTGTTCTTGTGCTTTTCCCCTCCCATGGCTGTGGCGCAGGAGCCAGCACAGGTACATCCTCCTCCTTCTCAGGTTTTCAGATCTTTATCATTGGGTGCCCCGGGGTTTGAGTTGGGGGCCCCGAGTGCCCGTGCGGCACCGGTCGTGGTGCCGCCTTTGACTCCTGTCTTGGTGACACCGCGTTCAGTGCCACATGCGGCTTCATCCATGGCACCGCCTCGGATGCAGGGTTTCTCAACTCTGATTCGAGGAGCACCCACTTCTGCACTCTTTCCTCCCTTTCCTTTATATACTATCCCTTCTGGGCTACTAGAAGATAATATTGAGCCTGATCCTGATCTACAATTAGGAGACGGTTTCGATGAGGATTCTTCCTTTGGAGTGGAAAGTAAGTCCTCTACTTCAGCAGAGCCTTTGACTGAGGACCTGTCCTTTAAATCTCTTCTGAAGAACATGAATTCCACCCTCTCTCTCCAGACATCGGATGTAGATCCAGGGAAGATTTTGCGCCTTCAATATCTGCATTTTTTGGAGATCCCTGTGTGGAACTGACTCCTCCAGTACAGCCCTCTTTCAAGACTCTCTCACAGATTGTGTGGGATAAACCGGCGCTTATTCCTTCCGTGGCTAAGTCCATAGATAGGAAGTATGCTTCCCCTAAGGATTGACCAATCCTGGCCTCCAAAGCCTTTGTAGATGCCATTGTTGTCTTGGCAGAAAATGACAAAGCTGTACTCCCTCAGGAATCTACAGCTCATCCGGTAAATAAAGAATCCCATGAGATTAACATCCTAGGGAAGCAAGTCTTCACCACTGCTACCCTAGGAATGCGTATTGCCAGCTACCAGGGCTACTTTTCACAATATGAGTATACCCTGTGGTATTAGTTGAAAACCTTAGTTGAAGCTCTTCTGGAGTCAGATGAAGCTGCAGAGCTTCTTCAAACCATTACTAGAGGCATTGAGTCCAATAACCAGCAACTTAAAGCTGCTATGGATGCTTTTGATACTGCCTCTAAGGCAGCAGCAGTAGGGATTTGTACCTGACGTCACTCTTGGTTACGGACCTCGAGGTTTACAAATGATGCTCAACAAAGAGTCATGAATTTACCATTTGACTGAGTTTTTCTGTTTGGCCCTCAGGTGGAGCAGGCACTGGAGGCAACACAGAAAACTGGGACTGCCATTAAGACTGCCAGACCGTCCCTGCTGCCCCTCAATGGGGCAGAAACCACCGGCAGTTTCATAATCGCCATTCCTTTTGTGGCAAAGGCAGAGGAGGTTTCAACAAGAATCAAGCCCCTCAGCCACAAAAGAAAATGCAGTAAAAGGCACAGAGGCCAAAGGCACCTAGTGCCACCTTCTGAGATTTCGGCCCAAGTCCCACCTCAACTGTCCGAGGGGGACTTTTCTTCGGCAGTAGTGGGGGATCTGACTCAGTTTTACAACTTGTGGAAGTCAATCACATTGGACAAATGGGTTCTCAGAATAATTGGAGAGGGTTACTCTAAATTTGTCAGAAACCTCCCCAGATCATCCACCCAAATGACAGCCCAGGCTGTCTGTCACTAAAGTCAGACCTCCTTGCTTCCGAGATTCAAGGCCTTCTGAACAAGAGGGCAGTAGAAATAGTTCCGCAGGACCAAAGGAACACAGATTTCTACTCCCATTAATACCTAGTTCCAAAGAAAACAGGTGGTATCACCCTATTGTAGACCTACGGAAGTTAAACATTTATCTATTTATTTTTATTTATCAAGTCTAGGATTACAAATACCTTTGAGCCTTGGCTCTTTTACAAAAGTTCCACATCAGAGAAATACAAATTGTGGGGAACATCAAGGCAGACATTACAACAATGTGGACATTGCAAACAGAGTACAGAGTAATACAATTCAAGGGTAGCATTTTAACAAGGCAGCCAGCGGCATTTGTCAGAGAAAATAGACAACAGATAAGAAGTGCCAGAGTCATAGGGAGAGGGGAGTGGGGGAGAAGGAATGTAGGAAGGGTGGGGAGAGGGTGAAAAGTGTAGCACTGGGTATACCAATATGTGAGGGTAGAATCCAGTGAGGAGGGGAGGGGGACAACTAGAGCAGAAAGGGAAGTGGAGAAACAAGATTAAGTTGGGCAGTCACAGGAGCTGTTGGTAGTGAGATAGTCCCGGAGCCTTGTTTTAAACATACCAATTGTTGGGGCAGAGGAGATGGTTGGGCTGAGGCCATTGAACCAGAGTGGCGCTCGATAAGCAAAAGAGCATTGTCCCTGTGAAGTGTGACAGTGGGGGACTTTCAGTAGCTGTAGCGTGGATCTCCTAAGGCACCATTTGTTAATTCGTTGTTGTAACAGAGTTGAGACCCCAGAAGGTACAAGGCCAAGGTAGATTTTTTTCACCATGGAGCAGGTGAGGAACTTTATGCAGTTTGTTAGTTGGAGCCAGCCGGTCTGAGTGTACAGGTCACATGTGTGGGTGAGACGGTGAGCACCAGTGATGAGCCAACATGCTTTATTTAAGGCAGTTGAGAGGCGCCTAAGGGTGGGTTGGTTGAAGGTTTACAAATGATGAGACCATAGTCTATTACAGAGATCACAGAGATCAGGACTGCAACCTTCAAAGCTTCTGTTGTGAGGTGTGGTCTGTATTTGTAGAGGAGACCAGGCCGTGTATTAGCAGCTCTAGCTACATTATCTACATGAAGTCCATAGGAGAGATTAGGGTCAAGCTGTATCCCTAAGTATTTGAAGGACCCCACCTGATCTAGAGTGTTCCCCAGGGTGGTGGAGATAGCCAAGTGGTGCAGCTTGTGTGGGTTATGAGAGCTGCAGAAGAGCATAGATTTGGTTTTCTTGTCATTGAGGACCAGTTTATGATTAAGAAACCATGTCTCTACAGAACTGAAACCAAGTTGAAGGTTGTGTTGAAGAGTTGCAGGATCTTTGTGAGTGGAGAATACAACAGCATCATCGGCATATAGTATGATCTGCTCAGAGCAGTGGTAAAGGAGGGAGTTTAAGAAAAGGCTAAAAAGGAGGGGCCCGGTATGGATCCCTGTGGGACACCCGAGCGAACAGGCAGGGTGATAGAAAGAGCGTCCGCAATTTTTACTCTCCGTGACCGGTTTTCTAAGTAGCTTTTAAACCAGAGAGAAGAGTCAGGTGATAGCCCGGCATTCAGTAGTTGGTGTATTAGTAGTCCATGGTGTACTGTATCAAAGGCCTTGGAGAGGTCGACGAAAACGGCCCCTGTGAGAAGATCGTTGTCAAGAGATTTGTGCAAAGCTCCAGTGAACTCAAGAAGGGCTGTGGTGGGGCTGTGACCTTTCCGGAAGCCGTGTTGTTGACAAGGTATATTGTATTTATCCAAGTGGTCGGTAAGTTGATCAGCCACGATGCGCTCGAGTGCCTTAGAGAGCGGGGGCAGTATGGAGATAGGGTGATAATTTGAGTGATTTGTCTTGTCCCCACTATTATGGATGGGTGTCACGGTGGCTGTTTTCCATAGGTCCGGAAATTTTCCACAGTTGAAAGAGAGGTTTAGGATTTTTGTTAATGGATGAATTACCTCATCGAGGGTGAGCAACAGAAGTTTAAGGTCCAGGGTGTCGCTACCAAATCTAGATTTAGAGATAGCTGCAGTAATATAGCGGCAAGCTTCATTCAGCCTTCCTTTACAAGAAGTTCAAGATAATATCACTTGGTACGCTCCTACCTCCGATTCATCAAAATGATTGTCTGGCCTCTCTGGACATGCAGGATGCCTACCAACATGTTCCTGTGTACCCAAACCATCACAGGTATCTCTGATTTGTGGCTCTGGGTCAGCACTTCCAATTCAGAGTCCTACCCTTTGGGCTGTCCTTAGTTCCTCGAGTCTTTACAAAGTGCTTTGCAGTACACGCAGTGCATCTCAGGAAACTTGGAATTCAGGTGTTCCTGTATCTGGATGACTGGCTTCTAGCAAGCTTGTCCAGACAAGGGACGCAGGAAGCTGTAGCCATGGCTTCCAAATTCCTTACGTCTATGGGAGTTCTGTTGAATCTGGAAAAATCGCAGCTTCAGCCCTCCCAAAATCTCCTTTTCATAGGAGCTCTCCTGGATACCTCCAGAGCAAGGGCCTTCCTTCTGGAGGACAGGACAAATGATATCCTGCAGATGGCTGACTTCATCAAAGAAAATGACTCAGTCCGAGCTCTCTTGATGCAGTGGATGCTGGATCTCATGGTGTCATCGGTGCTCATGGTGCCCTTGGCTCGTCTTCACGCGGACCCCTCAATGGATACTCAGTGGTCCCTGACCACAGACCCACAGTCCTTTCACATCAAGGTGATGGAAACTCTACAGTGGTCACTCACGTGGTGGACTCAAGAGGACAAACTGCTTCAAGGCTGTCCCTTTGCTCCTCTGGAGGCTCAGATCACCATCACCACAGATGCATCTCTACTCGGATGGGGCGCTCACTGTCAAACTCTCCGCACCCAGGATCTGTGGAACCAGGACGTCTCAACTTCACATAAATGTCCTGGAAATGAGAGCTGTTCTGTATGCTGTCCGAGTCCTGAAGGACTTCCTCTGTCACAAAGCAATTCTCCTTCAGATGGACAGCAAAGCGGTGATGTACAACATCAACAAGCAGGGCGGGGCACACTCTTACTTTCTATGCAGGGAAGCAACGAGAGTGTGAGAATGGTGCCTAGAACACAAAGTCCTGATCCAAGTGGCCTACCTACCATGAGTCCAGAACGATCTGGCAGATCGCCTCAGCAGAACAGAGGCAGACCCTCACAAGTGGTCTCTCGACGTAAACGTCATGCAATTGCTCTTCAAAGAGTGGGGCACACTGGACACGGACCTTTTTGCATCTCCACTCAATGCAAAACTGCCTCTATTCTACTCCAGAAATCCAGAGCCTGGCGCTTTCTGTCAGGATGCATTCAGACTGCAGTGGACAAGACGCTTTCTGTACACATTTCCTCCTTTTCCCTTAGTTCAGAGGGTACTGCTCAAGCTGGAGGCATGGGGCAGAATGATCCTCATCACCCCCTTCTGGCCTCGTCAGATTTGGTTTCCATTGATCAACAAGTTGTCGGAAACTTCACCGAGACAAATGCCACCTTCATTCTGACCTGCTGACCCAGGGCCCAGTGCTCCATCCCAACCTGAGATCCCTTCATCTCCATGCTTAGCTCCTGAGGAGATAGAAGTGAGTAGATTTTATGTCTCCCATAGAGTCTCAGACATTCTTCTAGTGGCACGCTAACTGGATACTAGGAGAACTTGCACGGCAAAGTGGAAATGTTTTTCCATCTGGTGTGCAAAGTCTTTTCTGGATCCCTTTTCTTGCCCACCTAACAAAGTCCTGGAGTATCTGCTAGACCTGTCAAACACAGGACTACAATATTCAACCATGAAGGTCCATCTCTGCGTGATTTCAGCCTGTCATGAGCCTATGCACTCTATGTCCCTGGCTCAGTAACCCCTGGTTAAGAGGTTCCTTAAAGGTATACTCCACACTAGGCCACCAGTCAGGAGACCAGTAGCCACTTGGGATATTAACCTTGTGCTAGACATCCTCACCCATAAACCCTTTGAGCTGCTAGCAACATGAGAGCTGACATTCCTGACCTGGAAGGCCGCGTTCTTTGTAGCCATTACTTCCACACGCAGTCTGTCTGAAATACATGCGCTGATCACAGACCTCCCCCCCAACCGTATACTGCATTTCACAAGGACAAGGTGGTTCTCAGAACTCACCCTAATTTCTCCTGAAAGTAGTCTTGGAATTCCATCTGAACCAGCCTTTGGTTCTTCCGACCTACTTCGCGAACTTCCAGAATGAAGGAGTGCGTACCCTACATTCTCTGGATGTTAAAAGGGTTTTGCAGTTCTATATAGACAGAACTAAAGAGATCTGCAAATCAAAACAACTCTTTGTCTCCTTCAGCATGACCCATCTGGGTCAGCCTGTCACTATCGGATGTATTTCAGCGTGGCTAGTAGCATGTCTTTGCCAATGCTACTCCATGGCACAGGTTAAACTGGAAGGCAGAGTATACGCCCATTCTACCAGGGCAGTTGTGGCATCTCTGGCTGAAATTCAAAACGTGCCCATTGCAGACATATGCAGTGTAGCTACTTGGAGCTCTGTGCACACTTTTGTGAAGCACTATGCTTTGGTTGTCAATGCCAGACAGCATCCGTCCTTTGGTAGGACAATCCTGAATGGACTTCTGTCCTAAGTGAGCTCTTCTCTCCTGCCGCCATCTCGAGGGATTATTTTAGCTTGGTACTCTCCCATCAGTGTGAATGAGTGGTGGAGACTTTATGTCCAGGAAGATATGAAAATTACGTGCCTACTGTAATTCTTGATCTTCTTGGTCAAAGTCTCCACCATTTATTCACATGCCCATCCTCCATCTCCCAAGCTCATTGATCTGTTTTTGGTCTTCACTGCCTCAGTGGCTGGGCTGTGAAGACTCTTGTGTTGACCCTTCTTATACAGGTCATTCGGACTATCTTATGTCCGCCATAGGTTAGTTTCACTAGGTTAGTTTTATGCTGCACCTCCTCTGTCAAAAAGGTCGTGAGGCAGTTGGAGGTTCGACACAAAGGAAGCCTATACGGCGTGAGCTGGGCTGGCAGCGCCACCTCCTCACGGCCCTACCTAGGTGCCGGCCCTCCTGAAGATTTTTGGCTCTCACTCGGTCCTAGCACCTTCAGCATAGTCCCATCAGAGTGAATGAGTGGTGGAGACTTCATCTAAGAATATCAAGAATTATGGTAGGTACGTAATTTTCATTTGCCAGCTACCAGGGATATTTCTCACAATATAAGTATACCCTCTGGCACTCACTAAAAGCCACTGTGGAGCTCTTCCAGAGTTGGACATTAGTTCAGAGCTCCTGCAGACTATTACTAGAGGCACTGAGTCCAATAATCAGCAACTTAAGGCTCCCATGGATGTATCTGACACTGCCTCGAGGGCAGCAGCAGCAGCTGGGATATGCACCCGGCTTCACTCATGGTTACGGACTTCGGGGTTCTCAAATGATGCTCAACAGAGAGTCATGAATTTTCCATTTTTATGGAGTTTATCTGTTTGGCCCACAGGTGGATCAGGCACTGGAAGCCACTCAGAAAACTAGGACTGCTATTAAGATGGCCAGAGAAGTCTCCAGCCTTCCTTCGATGGAGTTGACCATGAGCGGGGTAGGTGACGGTAGGGAGTCTTCGCATGAAAGCTGTGTTGTCAGCAGGGCTGGGTCTGGTCCGCTGCCCTCTACGATGGGGGGGGGGGTCTGACTACAGGCAGTCTGGTGCTTGGAGGGATGGTCGGTCTTCCCAAAAGCACAAAAAGAAGCGGGTCAATTCTCGATCCTCGTCGAGGACTCAGCACCGCTCGGCCTCGAGTTCTTCTTTGGCCTCCCGGTTAAAAAAAGAAATGGTACCGCTTGAGGTCACCTTCTGATACGTCTGCATGTCGATCATCGGTTACCGGCGGCAGGGGCTCCGACTCCATCTGCTCCGGGGTCTCTTCTGGCTTCTGTGTCTGGTAACCGGCATCCTCGACTCCGGGGTCCCTTCCCTCCCCCCGGGGGGGGTCCTCCGGTGAGCAGTTTCGCCATTGGGCCACTCTTATGGAGTAATGAGTTTGGTGGTTGTCCTGTCTACCCGAGCCAGCGAGTCCATGGCCAGGGCCTTCAGGCCTCTCAGTTTCGGACCTGCGAGCAGGGCAGTTGGGGCTTCCTAGTCACACAGTGCCTTCTTTGGTGCAGTCAATGCTACACTCTGGTGTTTTTCCCCCTAATAGGGCTGTGTCGCAGAGGTCTGCACTAGTGCCTTTATCCCCTGCTGAATTTCTCAGACTTTCCTCAGCGAGTCGGGGGTTGTGAGCCTCCGGTTCAGTGCCACCAGCACCGGTTTCCCCGGTGCTCGCACCGTGCCCAGTGCCACGTCCTGTGCCCACACCGCCTGTGTTCTTGGCACCACCTTCTGTTCCGGCACTGGGATTGCCTGCAGTGCCGCATGCAACACTGGGGTTTTTGACTCCAATTCGGGGTGCTCCTCCTCTTTTTCCTCCCTTTCCTATCTATACAGTCCCTTCAGGACTAGTAGGAGATGATATTGAGCCTGATCCTGATCTTTGATTGGAGGCCGAATTTGACGAGGATTCCTCCCTAGGGGTGGTGAATAAACCTTCTCTTACAGCAGAACCTCTGGTCGGTGACCTTTCCTTAAAGTCTCTGCTTAGAAACATGAATACCACTCTCTCTCTCTCTCTCTCTCTCTATCTCTATCCAGACTTCGGAGATCGATCCTGGGAAATTGCTGCATCTGCAGTACCTGCATGTTCCGGACATTCCTGTGGAATTGACTCCCCCCATGCAACCCTCTTTTGAGACTCTCTCACAAATAGTGTGGGACAATCTGGTGCTTATTCCTTCTGTGGCTAAGTCCATAGATATGAAATATGCCCTTCCCAAGAATGGGCCCATTCTTGCCTCGTAAGCCTTTGCTGATGCCATAGTTGTCCTGGCAGAGAATGACAAGGCCGTTCTTCCACAAGACTCTACGGCACATCCGATAAACAAAGAATCTCGCAAAATCAACACTTTGGGAAAGCGAGTTTTTGCTGCTTCCACCTTGGGCATGCGCATTGCTAGCTACCGGGGTTATTTCTTTCAGTGTGAGTATACACTATGGCATTCACTCAAGGCCCCGGTAGAAGCTCTCCCAGATGTGAAAGTTAATTCAGAGCTTCTCCAAACCATTACCAGAGGCATTGAATCCAGTAACCAGCAGCTTAAGGCTGCCATGGACGCCTTTGACGCTGTCTCCAGAGCAGCAGCAGCCGGTATATGCACCCGGTGCCACTCTTGGTTGCGAACGTTGGGATTCACAAATGATGCCCAGCAGAGAGTTATGGTTTTGCCTTTTGATGGTACATACCTGTTGGGTCCTCAGGTCGAGCAGGCACTAGAGACCACACAGAAAACTAGAACAGCAATCAAAATGGCCAGTCCACCATCCACAGCCCCTCAAAGGGGTGGGAACCGGCATCAGTTTCATAACCATCAGTCCTTTCATGGTAAAGGCAGGGGGGGCTTCAACAAAAATCAGACCCCTCAGCTGCAAAAGAAAACACAGCAGAAGGCACAGGGCCCCAAAGCGCCTATTGCCACCGTCTGAGATTCCGGCCGAAGTCACATCCCAGCTGTCCGAGGGGGACTCTTCATTGGCAGTAGTAGGGCGGCTGACTCAGTTTTACAGCCAGTGGAACTCAGTCACATCAGACAAGTGGGTACTCGGGATAATCTGCAAGGGGTACTCTCTAAATCTTTCAGAAACCCCTCCGGATCACCCACCCAAACGACAGCCCAAGCTGTCTGTCTCTCAGTCAGACCTTCTTGCTTCTGAGATTCAAGGCCTTCTGAATAGCAGAACAGTAGAAGTAGTCCCGCTGGATCAGCAGAACACAGGATCTTCCTGGACATAAAGTCTCCAGCACTCCTTCATACTAATGGCAGTTCGCTGGAGGCACTAGGACCCAGCTGGAGCAAACTTCTTTCAGGAGGGCCGGCGCCTGAGATGGAGCTGCGAGGATGTGGCACCACAAGCTCCGGTTCGTGCGGTAATGACCATCTCGGCGTCGACCCTCCAACCACCTCAGTTCCTTTTTTCCTGCCATCGAGTGCACTTCAGTGATGACGTCACCTGCCCACCAGGAGTTAAACTTCACTAGCAGCAATAGTTTCGTTTTATTTCGAATCAGTACTGATTATATTTATTAGTTCTACAATTGTACAACAAAAGTCTTCAGCCCTTCATTGACAAAGTCGACCATGAGCGGGTCAGCTGACGGTAGGAAGACTTCATATGAAAGCTGTTCAGTCAGCCGGGCTGGGTCCAATCCGCCGCCCTCCCTGGAGGGGGTATGACAATGGACGGTCCAGTGCTCAGGGGGATGGGCAGTACCCCTGAAAGCATAAAAGGAAATGGTCCCATTCTCGGCACTGTTCGGTCTCGAGTTCTTCTTCGACACATAGGTTGAAGAAGAAACGACATCACTCGAGGTTGCCCTCTGGTATGTCTGCACGTAGGCAGTCGATAGAGCCAGGTGCCGGTCTCCACCCCGTCGGAGTCGTCGGTTTCTGTCTCTGGTGACTGACCTCCTCGACACCGGAGCTGCTCTCCACCTATTGGAGGAGCTTCTGATGAGCAGTTTCATCAGTGGGCTGCTGTTATCGAGCAGTGGGCTCAGAGCTTGGTCCAGTTGCCTGAGCCGGTCAGTCTGACACCGGGGCCTTCGGGCCATTCGGTTTCGGAGGGATGAGTAGGGGTTGGCCTTCCTAGTCTCGTGGCCTCCGCCTTCGTGCCGTCGACTCCAGGGCCGGTGTTTATCCTCCTCGCATGGCTGCGGCACAGGGGTCCACACTGATGCCTCTATCTCCTGTCATTTTTCCCCTCTTTTTCTTCAAATCACAGTTTTCAGACCCCTGTCACACTCTCAGTGCTGTCCGTGGTGCCATGGGCGCTGTCGGCATCATCGATGGTGCAGCGGGCTCTGTCAGTGCCATCTGCAGTGCCAAGGGCTCTGTCGGCGCTGTATGTGGCACTGCTTCTGATGGTGCCTCCCTCCTTGTTCTTGGCACCGTTTTCCTCGACAGCGCCGGGGATTGGTGCAGCGCCGTCTGGTCTTCAGGGGTTCTTGACTCTGATTCTTTCTTCTCCTGTTCTTCCTCCTGATTTTCACTCCTTTCCTGTCCATACAGTCCCCCCCCTGAGCCAGATCTTTGCCTGGGTGATGATGTTGATGACACTGCCCTGGGAGCAGGGATCAACCCCTCTGCAGAGCCTGTGGTTGAAGACCTTTCCTTTAAGTCTCTGCTCAAAAATTTAAATTCTACTCTTTCTCTCAAGACTACAGAAATCGATCCTGGGAGACTTTTGTGACTCCAATATCTTCATGTCCCGGAGATCCCTATGGATTTAATCCCTCCGGGACAGCCCTCTTTCGAGACCCTTTCACAGATGGTGTGGAAGAATCTAGCTCTCATTCCTTCTGTGGCCAAGTCCATAGATAGTAAATATGCCCCTTCCAAGGATCATCCCATTTTGGCCTCACAAGCCTTTGCCGATGCCATTGTAGTCTTGGCAGAGAATGATAAGGCTGTCCTTCCTCAGGGATCTACAGCTCGGCCTATAAACAAAGAATCTCGCAAGATAGACACCTTAGGTAAGAGAGTCTTTGCTGCCTCAACCCTGGGTATGCGCATTGCCAGCTACCAGGGCTATTTTTGCTCAATTTGAGTATGTCCTTTGGCATTCACTCAAAGAAATGGTAGAAGCTCTGCCTGAATCGGAGGTTAACTCAGCTACTTCAAACCATAACTAGGTGTATTGAATCCAGTAACCAACAGGTTAAAGCTGCAATGTACGCCTTCGATACCGCCTCCCGGGTGGCGGCAGCTGGCATCTGCACCCGCCGCCATTCTTAGCTGCGTGCGCGGACTTGCATGAATGACGCCTCGCAGCAGGTCATGGCCTTACCTTTTGATGGTATGTATCTGTTCAGCCCTCAGCTGGAGCAAGCACTGGAGGCCATGCAGAAGACTAGGTCTGCCATTAAGATGGCTAGACCTGCACCCGCCACCTCCCGAGGGAGTGAGAACAAGCGTCAGTTTCACAACCATCAGTCCTTTTGGGGCAGAGGAGGTTTTAACAAAAACCACAACCCTCAGCCACAAAAGAAAGTGCAGCAGAAGGCACAAGGGGCCAAAGCGCCCAGTGCCACCTTCTGAGTTTCTGGCCCAGGTCCCACCTCAGCTTTCCGAGGGGGACTCTTCCTCAGCGGTGGGAGGATGTCTGACTCAGTTCTACAACCAGTGGAAATCTATAACATCAGACAAATTGGTCCTCCAGATAATCCGCAAGGAGTACTCTCCCAGTCTTTCAGAAACCTCTCCGGATTATCCTCCCAAATGACAGCCCATGCTGTCGGCAGCACTGTCAGACCTTCTTGCTTCCGAGGTACAAGGTCTTCTGAACAATAGGGCAGTAGAAATAGTTCTGATGGATCAACAAAACACAGGTTTCTACTCCCATTACTTTCTGGTCCCAAAGAAAGCTGGCGGCATGTGCCCCATTCTGGATCTCAGAAAGTTAAACAAGTTCCTTCACAAGGAGAAGTTCAAGATGATATCACTAGGTAACCTGCTACCTTTGCTTCCTCGACATGATTGGCTAGCCTCCCTGGACAAGCAGGATGCTTACCAACATATTCTAATACACCCAAAGCACCACAAATACCTAAGATTCATGGCATTGGGTCAACACTCTCAGTTCAGAGTCCTGCCCTTTGGGCTATCCTCGGCGCCTCGAGTTTTTACAAAGTGTTGTACAATTCTCGGCGCGCACCTCAGGAAAATCAGAATACAAGTGTTCCCATATCTGGATGACTGGCTCCTAGCAAGTACCTCCAGGCAAGAGACTCTGGAGGCCATGGCCACGGCCTCAGACTTCCTCATGTCCTTGGGGGCAGTCCTGAATCTCAACAAGTCGCAGTTGCAGCCCTCCCAGAAGCTCCTCTTCATAGGCACTCTTCTGGACACCTTCTGTGCAAAGGCTTTTCTTCCAGAGGACAGAAGGAGTGATATCTTGCAGATGGCCCAATACATCAGAGAACACAGCTCAGTTCGAACTATCTCGATACAGCGGATGCTGGGCCTCATGGCATCCTCGGTGTTCATTGTACTCTTAGCTCGTCTTCACATGAGAACCTCTCAGTGGATGCTCAGTGGTCCCCAACCACTCACCCTCAGTTCTTTCCCATCAAGGTGACGGTACCTCTGAAGAGGTCGCTCGCCTGGTGGATGCAGGAGGATAATCTTCTGGAAGGATATCCCATTGCCCCTCTGTATCATCAGATCTCCATTACCATGGATGCGTCCCTCGTGGGTTGGGGAACTCCCTGCCAGGATCTCCACACCCAGGGTACATGGACTCAGGACGAGTCCCAACTTCACATAAAAGTCCTGGAAATGAGAGCCATCCTCTATGCAGTCCGAGCCTTGAAGGACATACTCTATCACAAGAACATTCTCCTTCAAATGGACAAGGCAGTGATGTATTACGTCAACAAACAGAGCGAGGCACACTCTTACCCATTATGCAGGGAAGTAATGAGAGTGTGGGAGTGATGCCTGGAACACAAGGCCTTGATTCAGGTGGTTTACCTGCCAGGAGTACAAAATGAGCTGGCAGACCGTCTCAGCAGAACGGAGACAGATCCTCACAAGTGGTCTCTCGACTTAACCATCGTTCAGTCACTCTTCAGAGAATGGGGAACTCCAGACCTGGACCTTTTTGCATCCCCACTCAAAGCAAAACTGCCACTCTTCTGCTCCAGAAATCCAGGACCTGACATTTTTTGTCAGGATGCGTTCAGGCTGCGGTGGACAAGACGCTTTCTATACGCTTTTCCTCCTCTTCCCCTAATTCAGAGGGTACTACTCAAAATGGAGTCTCGGGGGCAGAATGATTCTCATTGCCCCCTTCTGGCCTCAACAGATATGGTTCCTGCTACTCAACAGTCTATCGGAACCCCCTCCCCCAAAGAAGCTTCCCTTTCAAGCGAACCTTCTGACCCAGGGTCCCGTGGTCCATCCCAACCTGCAGTCGCTGCACCTTCACGCTTGGCTCCCTGAAGAGATAGAGGTGAATAGGTTCAGTGTTTCTCGTAGAGTTTCAGATATTCTTTTGGCTGCGCATAAGCCGGCCACTAGAAAAGCCTACACAGCCAAATGGAAGTGTTTCTCTGTCTGGTGTGTAAAATCTTCTTGTAACCCTTTTTTCTGCCCACTGAATAAAGTCTTAGAGTATCTTTTAGACCTCTCAAATACAGGTCTGCAATACTCCACAGTCAAAGTTCATCTTTATGCCATTTCAGGATATATTGAGCTTGTACTTTCCATGTCACTGGCTCAGTTGCCTGTAGTGAAGGTTTCTTAGGGGTATTCTGCATATTAGACCTCCTATCAGACGTCCAGTCGCAGCCTGGGACATCAACCTTGTGCTAGACATGCTCACTCGTAAACTTTTCGAGCCTCTAGCTACTTGAGACTTGAAGTTCCTCACTTGGAAAACGGCCTTCCTGATGGCCATTACATCAGCCCGTAGAGTTTCTGAAATACATGCAGTGGTCACACACACACCGCCGTACACTGTATTTCACAAGGACAAAGTAGTTCTTAGGACTCGTCATAAGTTTCTCCCTAATATTTTCTCAGAATTCCATCTAAACCAACCTTTAGTTCTTCCTACCTACTTTGCGAACTTCCAGAATGAAGGGGAGCATATCCTTCATTCGCTGGATGTTAAGAGAGCACTGTGGTTCTATCTAGATAGAACAAAAGAAATTTGCAAGGCTCAACAACTGTTTGTTTCCTTCAGCGAGACCCGGCTGGGTCATTCTGTCACTATCAGATGCATTTCAGCATGGCTGGTGGCATGCCTTCGCCACTGCTATTCTATGGCACGGGTCAAGCTGGAAGGCAGAGTGTACGCTCACTCTACCAGAGCAGTCGCAGCATCTCTGGTGGAAATCCGCAACGTGCCCATTGCAAGATATTTGCAATGCAGCTATCTGGAGCTCCGTGCATACTTTTGTTAAGCACTACACCTTGGATGTCCATGCCAGACGACGTGTCATTTGGCAGGACCATTCTTAATGGACTTCTGTCCTAAGTATGTGAGCTCTTTATCTCCTGCTGCTTGTCTCGGGGGATTATTAGCTTGTTACTCTCCTACTAGTGTGAATGAGTGGTGGAGACTTTATGTCCAGGAAGATATTTAAATTACGTACCTACCGTAATTCTTGATCTTATTGGACGTAGTCTCCACCACTCATTCACACACCCACCAACCATTCCCCGAGCTCACTTCTCTGTTTATGGTCTTCACTCCCTCAGTGGCTGAGCTGTGAAGACTTTATTGTTGACCCTTCTTACACAGGTCATTCGGACGATCTTATGTCCGATTTTTAGGTTAGTCCTTCTAGGTTAAGTTACGCTGCACCTCCTCGGAAAAAAGGTACTGAGGAGGTTGGAGGGTCGGCGCCGAAATAGTCATTACCACACGAGCCAGGGCTCGTGGTGCCGCTTCCTCGCGGCTCCATCTCAGGCGCCGGCCTTCCTGAAAATAGTTTGCTCCCGCTGGGTCCTAGTGCCTCCGGTGAACTCCCATTAGTGTGAATGAGTGGTGGAGACTTTGTCCAAGAAGATCAAGAATTACGGTAGGTACGTAATTTCCATTTTCTACTCCCATTGCTTCCTAGTTCCAAAGAAAACAGGCGGCATGCGCTCAATTCTCGATCTCAGGAAGTTAAGCAAATTCCTTTTCAAGGAAAAGTTCAAGATGATACTACTCGGTACACTTCTACCTCTGAATCATCAAAATGATTGGCTGGCCTCCTTGGACATGCAAGATGCCTATCAGCATGTTCTCATACACCCAAACCACCACAAATACCTCAGATTTGTGGCATTGGGTCAACACTACCAGTTCAGAGTCCTGCCCTTTGGGCTATCCTCCTCGCCTCGAGTCTTTACAAAGTGCGTTGCAGTTCTCGCAGCACATCTCAGGATGCTCAGAATTCATGTGTTCCCGTATCTGGATGATTGGCTCCTAGCCATTCCTTCCAGACAAGAGACTCAGGAAGCCATGGCTATGGATTCAAAATTTGTTACGTCCATGGGAGTCCTGCTAAATTTTGGAAAGTCGCAGCTGCAGCCCTCCCAACGGCTCCTCTTCATAGGAGCCCTTCTGGATACCTCCAGTGCCAAAGCCTTTCCTCCAGCGGACAGAAGGAATGACATCCTTCAGATGGCCCACTTCATCAGATAGAACGATTTGGTTCGAGCTCTCTCGATGCAGCGGATGCCGGGTCTCAT
Organism: Neoceratodus forsteri; assembly: GCA_016271365.2. Lineage (NCBI taxonomy): Eukaryota > Metazoa > Chordata > Ceratodontiformes > Ceratodontidae > Neoceratodus > Neoceratodus forsteri. The sequence goes on along the minus strand of CM057456.1, from coordinate 631,684,258 downwards.
TGCATCCTCTGTGTTCACTATGACTCTGACTCATCTTCACATGAGGACTATTCAGTGGATGCTCAGCACTCAGTGGTCACCAACCATGTACCCACAGTCCTTTCACATCAAGGTGATGGAATCTCTGAAATGGTCTCTCACATGGTGGGCTCAGGAAGACAACCTTCTGGAAGGATATCTCTTCACCTCTCTAGAATCACAAATTTCCATCACCACGGATGTGTCCCTACTGGGATGGGGAGCTCACTGCCAGGATCTCCACACTCAAGGTCGATGGAGTCAAGACGAGTCTCATCTTCACATAAATGTTCTAGAAATGAGAGCCGTCCTGTATGCAGTCCGAGCCTTTAAGGATATACTCTGTCACAAGATCATTCTCCTTCAAATGGACAACAAAGCAGTAATGTACTACATCAACAAGCAGGGCAGAGCACACTCTTACCCATTAAGCAGGGAAGCGATGAGAGTGTGGGAGTGGTGCCTGGAGCACAAAGCACTGATCCAGGTGGTCTACCTGCCAGGAGTGCAGAACGATCTGGTGGATCATCTCAGCAGAACAGAGACAGACCCTCATGAGTGGTCTCTTGACACAAACATCGTGCAGTCACTCTTCGAAGAGTGGGGAACTCCAGACCTGGACCTTTTTGCGTCCCCACTCAATGCAAAACTGCCTCTCTTCTGCTCCAGAAATCCAGAACCTGGCATTTTTTGTCAGGATGCATTCAGACTGCGGTGGACAAGATGCTTTTTGTACGCATTTCCTCCTCTTACCCTAGTTCAGAGGGTGCTGCTCAAACTGGAGGTGCAGGTGGGCAGAATGATCCTCATCGCCCCATTCTGGCCTCATCAGATCTGGTTTCCATTAATCAACAGATTGTCAGAAACTTCTCTAAGAGAGCTTCCACTTCATACAAACCTGCTGACCCAGGGTCCTGTGGTCCATCCCAACCTGAAGTCTCTTCACGTCCATGCCTGGCTCCTGAAGAGATAGAGGTGAACAGGTTTAATGTTTCATATAGGGTCTCAGATATTCTGTTAGCCGCATGCAAGCCAGCTACTCGAAAAACCTACACTGCTAAGTGGAAGCAATTCTCCATCTGGTGCGCAAAATCCTCCTGGAATCCTTTTTCCTACCCACCTAACAAAGTCCTGGAATATCTTCTAGACCTGTCGAACACAGGTCTGCAGTACTCACCTGTTAAGGTTCACCTTTGTGCGATCTCAGCATACCATGAGTCCATACACTCTGTGTGCCTGGCTCAGCTACCTGTGGTAAATAGGTTCCTCAAGGGTATACTGCACAGTAGGCCACTGGTAAGATGACCAGTAGCCGCCTGGGACATTAATCTTGCACTAGACATGCTTACCCTTAAAATTTTCGAGCCCCTAGCTACTTGTGAGCTGAAGTTTCTGACTTGGAAGACCACCTTCCTTGTAGCCATCACCTCCGCTTGCAGAGTGTCTGAAATACACGCTTTGGTTACAGACCCTCCATGTCTGTATTTCACAAAGACAAGGTGGTTCTTAGTACCCACTCTAAGTTTCTCCCCAAGGTCATCTCAGAATTCCATCTGAATCAGCCCTTGGTCCTTCCAACCTACTTTGCAAACTTCTAGAATGAGGGGGAGCGCACCCTGCATTCTCTGGCTGTGACGAAAGCTTTACAGATCTATTTAGACAGAACTAAAGAAATCTGCACGTCAAAACAACTATTTGTCTCCTTCAGCATGGCCCAGTTGGGTCAGCCTGTTGCTATCAGATGCATTTCAGCATTGCTAGTGGCATGCTTTCGCCACTGCTACTGCATGGCACAGGTTAAGCTGGAAGGCAGAGTGTACGCACATTCTACCAAAGCAGTTGCGGCATCTCTGGCAGAAAGCCAGATCGTGCCCATCACAGACATCTGCAATGCAGCCACTTGGAGCTCCATGCCCACTTTCATAAAGTACTACGCTTTGGATGTCCATGCCAGGCAGCATCAGTCCTTTGGTAGGATAATCCTTAATGGACTTCTGTTTTAAGTGAGCTCCTCTCTCCTGCTGCCCATCTTGGGGGGATTATTTTAGCTCGGTACTCTCCTATTAGTGTGAAGGAGTGGTGGAGAATTTATGTCCAGGAAGATATGGAAATTACATAGATACGTAGATACATAGACAGTGTCGGCAGATAAGGGCCTATGGCCCACCCAGTCTGCCCATTTGAGCTTGTAAGTTCAGTTTGTTTTCCTAGAAGTCTGTTGCCCCTTACCCCTGACCTCCAGAATTCCTTTATGTCTATCCCATGCATTCTTAAATCCCATGATTGTTTCAGCCCCCACCACTTCCTCTGGCAGGGTGTTCCACTTGTCCACCACCCGTTCTGTGAAGAAATTCTTTATCATGTTTCCTCCGAATCGTCCTCCCTCCAACTTCATCCCATGCCCTCTAGTCCTGGAACATCTTTTTCGCTTAACATACCTACCATAATTCTTGATCTTCTTGGACGAAGTCTCTGCCACTCAGTCACACGCCCACCCTCCATCCCCTGACCTCACTTATCTGTTTTTGGTCTCCACTCCCTCGATGATTGGGTGGGAAGACTCTGTTTTGCTGACCCTTCTTATACAGGTCATTCTGACTAGCTTATGTCTGATATAGGTTAGTTTCACTAAGTTAGTTTATGCTGCACCTCCTCGGTAAAAAAGGTAATGAGGCAGTTGGAGGGTCGACGCCAAGGTAGCCTGTATGGCACGAGCCAGGCTCGTGGTACCACTTCCTCGCGGCCTTACCTCGGTGCCAGCCCGCCTGATGATTTTTGGCTCCCGCTGGGTCCTAGCATCTCCAGCATAGTCTCTTTAGTGTGAATGAGTGGTGGAAACTTTGTCCAGGAAGATCAAGAATTATGGTAGGTTCGTAATTTCCATATATCACTTGGTATGCTTCTACCTCTGATTCATCAAAACAATTGTCTGGCCTCCCTAGACATGCAGAATGCCTACCAACATGTTCCTGTGTACCCAAGCCACCAAAAGTATCTCCAATTTGTGGCTCTGGGTCAGCACTACCAATTCAGAGTCCTTCCCTTTGGGCTGTCCTCTGCACCTCGAGTCTTTACAAAGTTCTTTGAAGTACTCACAGTGCATCTCAGGAAACTCGGAATTCAAGTATTCCTGTATCTGCACAACTGGCTCCTAGCAAGCTCCTCCAGACAAGGGATGTAGGAAGCAGTGGCCATGGCTTCCAAGTTCCTCACATCCATGGGTGTTCTGTTGAATCTGGAAAAACCACAGCTGCAGCCCTGCCAATGACTCCTCTTCATAGGAGCACTCCTGGACACCTCCAGAGCAAGGGTCTTCCTTCCAGAGGACAGGAAAAATGATATCTTCCAGATGGCTCACTTCATCAAAGAGAATGACTTAATTCAAGCTCTCTCAATGCAGCAGATGTTGGGTGTCATGGCATTGTCAGTGTTCACAGTGCCTCGGGCTTGTCTTCACATGAGAACCACTCAGTGGATGCTCAGTACTCAGTCATCCCCAACGACACATCCACAGTCCTTTCACATCAAGGTGACGGAACCCCTAAGGTGTTCACTCACCTGGTGGACTCAGGAGGTCAACCTTCTTCAAGGCTTCCCCTTTGTCACTCTGGAGACTCAGATCACCATCACCACAGATGCATCTCTAATCGGCTGGGGAGCTCACTGACAGGATCACCACACCCAGGGTCTGTGGAGTCAGGACAAGTCTCAACTACACATAAATATCCTGGAAATGAGAGCTGTTCTGTATGCTGTCTGAACCCTGAAGGACATCCTCTGTCACAAAGTGATTCTCCTTCAGATGGACAACAAGGCAGTGATGTACTACGTCAACAAGCAGGGTGGAGCACACTCTTGCCCTCTGTGCAAGGAAGTGATGAGAGTGTGGGAATGGTGCCTGGAACATGAAGCCCTGATCCAGGCAGTCTACCTATCTGAAGTCCAGAACAATCTAGTGGATCGCCTCAGCAGAACGGAGGCGGATCTACATGAGTGGTCTCTCGACTCAAATGGCGTGCAGTTGCTCTTCGAAGTGTGGGGCATACTGGACCTGGACCTTTTTGTGTCCCCACTCAATGAAAAACTGCCTTTATTCTGGCGTTTTCTGTCAGGATGCATTCAGACTGCTGTAGACAAGATGCTTTCTGTACACATTTCCTCCTCTTCCATTAATTCAGAGGGTGCTGCTCAAGCTGGAAGCACGGGGGCAGAATGAGCCGCATCGCCCCATACTGGCCTTGTCAGATTTGGTTTCCATTAATCAACAGATTATCAGAAGTTCCACTGAGACAACTAGCACTTCAGACAGACCTTCTGACCCAAGGCCCAGTGGTCCATCCCAGCCTGAGGTCCCTTCATCTCCATGCCTGGCTCCTGAGGAGATAGAAGTGGGTAGATTTGAAGTCTCCCGGAGAGTCTCAGACATTATCCTAGCAGCGTGCAAGCCATCCAGTAGGAAGACTTACATGGCGAAGTGGAAACAATTCTCCATCTGGTGTGTAAAGTCCTCACTGGACTCCTTTTCTTGCCCACCAAAGTCTGAGAGTCTCTGCTAGACCTGTAAAATGCAGGGCTACAACACTCAGCGGTGAAGGTACATCACTGTGCGTTTTGGCTTCCCACGAGCCTATCCACAATATGTCAGTGGCTCAGCTGCCCTTGGTTAAGAGGTTTCTTAAAGGTATCCTCCATACTAGGCTGGGATATCAACCTTGTGCTAGACATGCTCACTCATAAACCTTTCGAGCCTCTAGCAACCCATGAGTTGAAGTTCATGACCTGGAAGGCTGCCATCCTGGTTGCCATTACGTTCACTCACAGAGTGTCCGAAATACATGTCCTGGTCACAGACCCTCTGTATACAGTATTTCACAAGGACAAGGTGGTGCTCAGAACTCATCCTAAATTTCTTCCAAAAGTAGTCTTAGAATTCCACCTGAACCAGCCCTTGGTCCTTCCGACCTACTTTGCGAACTTCTAGAATGAAGGGGAACGTACCCTACATTCTCTGGATGTAAAAAGAGTTTTGCGGTTCTACATCAACAGAACAAAAGAGATCCCGCAAATCCAAGCAACTCTTTTTCTCATTCAGCATGGCCAAGCTGAGTCAGCCTGTCGCCATCAGGTGTATTTTGGCATGGCTGGTAGCATGTCTCCACCATTGCTACTCGATGGCGCAGGTCAAGCCGAAAGGCAGGGTGCATGCCCACTCTGCCAGAGCAGTTGTGGCATCTCTGGCAGATATACAGAATGTGCCCATTGCAGACATCTGCAGTGCAGCTAGTTGGAGCTCTGTGCACACCTTCGTGAAGCACTACGTCTTGGATGTCCATGCAAGACAGCATCCGTCCTTTGGCAGGACAATCCTCAATGGACTTCTGTCCTGAATGAGCTCTTTTCTCTCCTGCTGCCCTTCCCGGGGGATTTTTTTTGGCTCGGTACTCTCCCACTAGTGTGAATGAGTGGTAGAGACTTTATGTCCAGGAAGATATGAAAATTACGTACCTACCGTAATTCTTGATCTTCTTGACAAAGTCTCCACCACTCATTCAGGTGACCACTCACCATCCCCCGAGCTCACTTATCTTGTTTTTGATCTTCACTCTCTCGATGGCTAGGCTGTGAAGACACTGTTGTGTTGAACCTTCTTATATGGGTCATTCGGACTATCTTATGTCCAACATGGGTTAGTTTCACTAGGGTAGTTTACACTGCAACTCTTTGGTGAAAAAGGTACTGAGGTGGTTGGAGGGTTGATGCCGAGGTAGCCTATGCGGCGTGAGCCAGTCTTGCGGTGCCGTGCATACGCGGTCTTACCTCGGCGCTGGCCCTCCTGAAGATTTTTGGCTCCCGCTGGGTCCTAGTGCCTCCGGCATAGTCCCACTAGTGTGAATGAGTGGTGGAGACTTCGTCCAGGAAGATCAAGAATTACGGTAGGTATGTAATTTTCATATCGGTGCCAAACCTTTTGTTTTTCAATAATTTTTTCTTGTCAACATGTCGGATCTTCAGAAGCATAAGAAGACCAAGAAGGACAAGGGCAATCCCCATGCCTCGTTGCTGTGTGGGGGTCCAATTGCCATCCAGGATCGACATGACAAATGCTGGACTTGCCTTCACACTGACCACAATATAGACAGGTGCAATGCCTGCTTCTCCATGGACCACGGGACCCTTGAGCAGTGCGTGAAAGTAGGGTTGCAAGCCCCTCAACTTCAGAAGCAGATGTCACACCGCAGATGCCAAAGTAAGGTCCTTGGGCTCGTCTCCTGACTCCTTCCCAGTTTCTCTGACACTGAGGAAGTCCAGGGCACTCCCCATACTCACTTCATTGAGATGTTGGTGGCCCTGGGGGGTTTGGTGGACAGCTGGTGTCCCCCAGAGGGGCCACCTGAGCACCCCAAGTCTGTCAGCCCTTCAGGGCAGCAGATGGCTTGGTGGTGAGACTGAAGCTATATGCTTACTCTACACTGGTAGGCACCTTGGTATTGTGGCCTGGTACTACACCAGCTCCTGGTACTAAGGCCAGTACCAGAGAAGGAGGAGGTGCTGGCTGTAAGACCAGACCCCCTTCTGGCACAGGTCACAGTGCTACAAGAGGGAAGGGTTCCGGAGCTGTCCCTGTCTCAGATCTCTCGTGGTTATCTCTTCCTCTGAGCGCTCCTGCAGCCTGGGGGATACATAGATGCTGTCGACAGATAAGTACCGCTAGGCCCATCCAGTCTGCATATTTAAGCTGCCTAACGAAGCATCCAGTAATCTTATCTGGTCATTGGCTTTAGCTTTTTCTTCCTATCTCTATTATTCCTTTGTTTCTGTCAAAGGAATAATGGAGATGATGATGTCAACCTGGGGATGGAGCTGGTGATAATGGAAGCCATCTTGTGCCTGGTTCTGAGCTTGACTCTGGGTCTAGAGTGTCCCCTGTGGTTGTCCCTCAGATTGGCTCCAGGGATGGCACCAAGTCCCCTTCTGGCATCATTTGTGACACCATTTCAGGGTCCTGTGCCATTCCCAGTGCCAGATCTGGTCCCAGTTCCATTCATGGCACTAGGTCTGGTTCTGGTGCCACTGACAGTGTTAGGTCCAGGATTGACTCTGGGGGTGCCACTGGCCTGAATGTTGGACTTGGCCCAGGGGGCCATGTCAGGGCTGGTGAGGGGTTGTGGCGTGGTGCTGGGTCTGCAACTGGCCCCTTGTCCGGTACTGGTGTCCGCTCTGGTGGGGCCCCAGAGCTAGCCCAATACCTACCTTCTCTCAGGAATCAGCTGGCCCTGTCATTGGTGGGGACTGGAGCCGTCCTGTGAGTCCTGTCTGGCTTTGCTGTCCCCACCTGGGGGTTTCACCCCAAGGGCACCATCTGGACCAGTCCTCTCAGTTGATCAGTTCCACGTGAGCAACTTTTCCAGGTCCTTCCTCTGGGCAAGGTCCCTGTGCATTCTTGCAGCCCTGGCAGAAGACAAAGCCTGATCATCCACAGCCCTCCTCCTCCCCCCCTCCTCTGTCCCCCTCCCCTGCATTGCTGGGTATTTCTGGTCCCCTGGGGCCTAGGACCTGGAAACAGTTCAGGTCTGCAGCTGGTGTGTTCCACCAGTACCAATTTAAGGCAGACCAGGGCCATTTCAAGCCCGAGGAAACTGACACCACCATTGCCCGAATCCAGCTCCTCCTTCTCCTCTACTTGCTTCTCTGAGGAAGAGGATTTTTCAGTCCACCTCTTCTCTGATGCGGAGTATTCCTGGTACCAACGGTTCCTGATGGAAATGCTGCAGAAGCTGAATATATAGGGTCATTTCATAGGTAGCAATACTGCTACATTGGTACTGAGATTCCTTGGGCATTTCAGCGATAACGCCTTTGCCATCCCTTCTTGGCCTCAGCTTTTTATGGAGGCATCCAGGAACCTCTGGCTCCACTCTTTGCTCCTTCTCCTGCCCCCAGGGATGTCCAGCACAGATACTCTGCTCCTGCAGGGTCTCCAGGTACTGTCCTGCACCCTACCTTCGGAATTCTGGTGCTGCAGACCTCCTCTAGGCCTAAGCACCTTGACCGTGACCACACCCCTGACCCCAGCTCTGCGAAGATCGCTGCTTGGGGAAGAAACAATTTTTGTGGAGGTATGCACTATGATGTGCATTTCTGCACATCAGGCAGCTTACAGCAAGCACCTGTGGGTGATGCTTGATCAGCTCTTGGTGTCCATTCCAGATTGTGAGTCAAACAGCCATTTGCCTTTATACCCAGGGCCTTGAGTTGGCAAGGCACCAAGAGAGGGTGTCATACGATGTCAACAAGGTAGCATCCAGGCTGGTGAGAACAGCAGTCTGCATTCGGCGGAAAAGTGATGGCTTCACCTTTCCTGGTTGGCTTTCCAGGCCCAGTGTAGGGTGCTTAACTCGCATTAGAAAATGGGTCAGCAAAACCCTGCTCTGTGATTGGCTGAGAACACACTCTACCCAGGCGGGTATCAGGCAGCAGAGACCAGTGAATAACTAGTCCCTGTGCCAGCCTGCCCTTTTACAGAAATTAGTGTGCCAGTAGAATGTTAAGAAACTTGATGATAACCATTTTTTCTGCTCGCTTAGCGAGTAAACAAGTCCAACCCACCCCCACCCGACAAAATCTCAACCCGAAACCTTGACTTTCCCTGCTATCCAACCAGAAATTACACCAGAATAAACTGTTTTTACAGTGAAAAACAAGTAAAAAAGAAAGTCTCTCAAGCCATAACACCTCTATACACACTGTATGTGGCCATGTGGTGCCCTGATACTGCTCAACCAGCCTCACATTCACTGTGTCAGTGCTATTGTTTTTCCATCAAGCGGGAGGGCAGGCTGCATACTGGTAACTGTTTTTCTTATTTCTTTTCTAAATGGGTGCTGATAAATCCCGTGGGTGGTATGGGCAGAGGGACCATGAAACATGCCATTTTCAGCAGCGCAACTCTCAAAGAGCTATTGGCACTCTCATGCCCACCTCCTCCAGCTAACTGCCCACTCACAGTGAAGACTGCACCAGAGTGTAGTAATCAGCTGAATGAATACAACAAAGCTGCTTCTGTGTCTGCTGGATGGGGTAGACAGTTGTGATTAGAAAGTGGGTGAGTCTGTGGCTGTGTAGGGAGCGGGAGCAGTGTGAATCTGAGCAGGCAACCTGTGAAAGAGAAGGTCTGGAGTCCAGAGTGCAACCATTCTGGCAGACTGATTTTCTGTTTTCCTGCCCGACTGCAGCCCGGGTAACACTTCTCCCCCTGATGGCATATTTGAGCAGACTTTCTGTTCTCCTGCCCGATTGCAGCCTGGTAATACTTCTCCCCCGATGGCTCGCTCCCCCAACAGTTACCCGATTATTGGCTGCTCATTTTACTGATTTACTGTCAGCCTGCTAGTTGTTGTTTTTTTGAAATTCAACATCTCTATTTGTTTTATCATAAAAAAACAACCAACTTACAAACATGTAACTTGCCAGACATAATCTGTATTCAGATAACCTATACAGAATATAATAAACCCCCATCCCCCTCACCCCCACCCACTACCCCCCTCTCTACAGCCTCCCCCTTCCCTGGAGTATGCCAACTGAAATTAGTCTTATTGGTAAAGAAAACAAAAAGCAGTACACCACCAACATACAGTATATGAAAAAGGGTAGAGACATATGAGTCCTGACAATTAGTGCAAATATAAAGCATATAATTTGCCCCATTTTTTATTAAAAGCTTTCATGTTGTTACGGGAGCTAGCTACCAGCCTTTCAATATGGAAATATGATGATATATCATTTAACCATTCAGTATATTATATAGTCAGTTGGTCCATCCAGTGTTTAAGAACCAGCTTCTTAACCACAATTGAAATTAAAGCCATGTGAAATTTATGTTCTTGAACAGCAATGTTAGAGAACATTCCCAAGATACATATCTCTATAGTGAAAAGATCCTCCAAACCTAATAAAGGGTCTAGTTTGGCCTTGATTGTTTGCCATAGAGGGGCTACTTTTTCACATTGCCAAAATATATGTATTAAGTTCCCTTCATCTTTACTGCACCTGGTACACATGGGAGCTGGAAGTCTGCCCAGTTTAGCCAGCCTAGCTGGTAATTAATACATATTGTTTAGAATGTGGTATTGGGTGAGTCTCTATCTTGGGTATGATATTTATGAAAATCTACCCACATTTGACCCCATATGGGGCTGGTATCCGGTAAAAGAGAAACCCAGACTTTGGAACCTGGAAAGACATCTGGGAACTTGAGATCCAGAAGGTAGGAGTATATCTTTGACACCCCATGGGGTTTGTTAGCATACTCTTGCACCTGGTCTAGAATGGGCCTAAACCGGGACTCTTTGGGTACGGTACCAAAAAGGGAACAAATTAGATGTCTCAACTGGAATATTTTGAAAATATATTTCTGAGGTATCTTAAATCTGGCCAGAATTTCTGAAGTGAGAAGAGTATCATGAGAGAAAAAGTTTCCTATTAAGGTTCCTTGTAATTGTGGGAGCCAGTCTGAGGAAATCTGTGATCTTCCTATCCTAATATTGGGATTATGGAGAAGGGGTTGGCCAAGATCTTTCTTAGGAGAAATCTTGAAGTAGGCCCAACTCTGGGCCAGGACTTTAAGCGTGGTACAAATAACTGAGTTTTGTAATGAGAGTGGCAATGCCGACTTGGTAATGTGGAAGATAGCAGGCGATTTGAGGTTATGTGACTCTAATAGCCATCTTTTGAGTTGAAGCCAGGCAGGCAAATGCTCCTCCTCCCTGGTAGAAAGCCATCGTCCCACCTTAACTAAGTGTAGCCCAATAATACATAAGAAAGTTAGGGAGACGAAGACCTCCCATTTCTTTGGGAAGACTACGTTTAAGAAAGGAACATCTAGGAAGCTTATCCTGCCAAATAAATTTGGAAATGATTGAGTGAATATGCTGAAAATAGGATATTGGTAGCCACAGATTCAATAGATTTTAGGGGTAGAAGAGACAGGGCAGAACATTCATTTTGATGGTACTAATCCGGCCCCATAAAGAGAGAGGGAGATTTGCCCATCGTTGGAGGTCCCGTTGGATATTTACCAGTAGGTCTTCAAGGTTAAGTTTCTTGAACAACCCTGGGTCTCTGGAAAGGTGTATACCTAGGTATTTAATTGAATGCGGGGACCATTTCATCCCAAATTGAGTAAAATCCACTCTATGGGTGCAGTTGTTTAGGGGGAAGATTTCTGTTTTTGATAAGTTCAGCTTGTAATTAGAAAGGAGTCTGTATTGTGTAATGATATCTAAGGCATGTGCCAGAGATGTGTCCAGATATTCCAGGTGAAGAAGTATGTCATCAGCATATACTGAGAAAGTCAAGATTTGCTGTGAAACCGAGATGCCCTGTATTTAAGAGGAACGTTTGAGATTGAGAAGAAGAGGCTTTAAGTATAAGTTAAAGAGAAAAGGAGATAAGGGACAGCCCTGCCTGGTGCCTGTATACAGAGGGAAACGTGAAGAATAAAGCCCATTGCAGTAAATTTTTGCTGAAGGAGACATATATACCGACTGTATCCACCGGATAAAAGAAGTGGGAAATCCCATTTTCTTAAGGGTTAGCCATAGAAACTCCCAACTAACTCTGTCGAAGGCTTTTCAGCATCTAGCGAGATTAAGGCCATAGAAGTCTGAGAAGTTTGGGCTATATGGAAAATATGTGAGAGAGCTCTAAGATGATCAGCTGACGAGTGGCCCTGTACAAAGCCCACTTGTTCAGGACTCAGTAAATGAGACCAAATCTTTTTGATCCGAAGGGATAGGATTTTTGTCAATATTTTAATATCATAGTTTAAAAGGGAGATTGGATGGTAACTGGCAGGGTCCGTGTGTGGTTTATCCAGTTTAAGAAGTAGTATTATCGTAGCTTCTAACAGTGTAGGGTCTAAAGTATCAGTCTTAAACATATATTCATATAGGTTAAGAAGAAGGGGAGATAATTCCTTACAGAAAGTTTTATAGAAGTTGGATGGAAAGCCACCAGGTCCTGGGACCTTGTCCAGCGCAAGCCCCATAATTGCCTCTTCCACCTCCTTCAATGTAATAGGGGAAGACAGATAAGACCGGTGTTGGTCTTGTAAACAGGGAAGGTCTAGTTCCCGCAGGTATTTCCCAATGCTTGAGGAAGATGTCGTAGAGGTATTTTTGCTATAAAGTGTACTATAGAAAGTTTCAAATACTTGGGCTATGTCCCGCGGTGAGGTTTTGATGGTACCATCCTGTGCTTGTAAAGAGGGAATTAATCTCAAGCTTTCTATTTTACATAGACGAAGAGCCAGCAATCTGCCCGCCTTTTCTTCTTGATCAATGTACTTAGATTTTGATTTTAGAATAGCATATTCTGCTTTTTCCCTTAACAAGTCCACGTATTCGTTTCTTAATGTTAACAGGTTTTCCGGGAATTTAGTGGAGAAGATGAGGATAAAGAATTTTCGGCATCCCTTATCTGAGCTAACAGGGAAATCACTCTTGCCTCTTTTTGTTTTTTTCCTTCTGGGTGCTAATTTAATAAATTCCAGCTTCCATGCAGTCCTGTTTAAACAAACAGAGGACCTCTTATTGTCACTAGATAAAAGAAAGAGTGCCGGTGCCGACAATATTGAACCCTACTTTCTAAAATTAGTCCATTACTACTTGACTGCCCCCATCACCCATTTATTCAACTCCTCCCTAATGCAGGGTGAGCTCCCTGCGCCATGGAAAACTGCGCACATCATACCCTTGTTCAAATCTGGGGACCCGAGCGACATGAATAACTACCGACCTATTTCCATACTACCTACCCTTTCAAAACTACTGGAAAAAATTGTCAACACCCAAGTTAGAGAGCATCTGGACTCACAGAAACTACTAAACTCTGCACAGTCTGGATTTAGCGCCAAACATAGCACGGTATCACGGTTCCCCAAAGTCCAATTCCTGCTTTGCTTCCACTGGCTCTAATTCCTATCTCAGGGACTCCCACTCTACCACTACAGTTCTACCTCATTCTTTTCTCCAAAAAACTTCTCTCCCCTTGCTATCCATGTCCATCACTCTCCGTCTCGCTCCTCTCCCTATCCTTTTCCTCCTCTTAATATTCCTTACCTCCCCCAGAGACGCTAGATGCCCAATGGCGGGCTGTTCTTATGCTCCCATTTATCTGCCTGCAATCCGCCCTCTTCTCCCCTGCCCCTCCTCCCCTCCTTTCACTCACATATTCTGCAACACTATCTATCACAGTTTGTATGGACATCCTCTCACTCCCCCCCGCCCCCGCGTGCATCTTACCATGCTTGCTTTCCCTGCCTGTGCCACCCTCCGTATCCCCTGTACCGCTACACCCCACCATCCCCCTAACCCCAGCCGTCGGAAACTCTCTTTCTGCCACTTTCTCCCAAGAGCAGCTCTCCTCCTCCTGCTCCTGTCTGGCAACATCCACCCCAATCCGGGGCCTGGCTACACTGACCCCCCCTTGAAATCCGCTGGACTCCGTATCGCACCTATGAACATTTGTAGTCTCCTTAAAAAACTGGACACGCTACAATGCTGGGTGATGGATCACAAACCAGATGTGGTTGCCTTGGTTGAAACCTGGCTGTCTGACTCAACCACTAACTCCCAGGTCTCTCTCCCTGGCTACACTCTCCACTGGCTGGACAGGTCTGGTAGGAGAGGTGGGGGATGTGCCTTCTATGTAAAGGACCCACTCATTGGACTAGCCCTTCCTCCCCCTGACCTTGACCATAATGCCCAGGCCCTTACACTAAAGCTATCCCCTGACCCAGCTAGGGGTCCTATCTATCTGACTACAGCCTACATACCTCCAAAGAACCAATCGCAGGCGCTGGGCCCATTAATTGACTATCTCACCTCCTTACCCAACCCCTCTGACCAAATCCTGGTGGGTGACTTAAACATTAACTGGCTCTGCCCTCATCCTCTTCCTCCCACGAGGCTTTTGCTGCTATTGATCTAAGCCAACTAGTCTCCCAGCCCACAAGAATTAACCCCAGAAGGCTCTGGCACACCCTAGATGTAGTCCTCACTCAACAGACCAAGCCGCATCCACAATATCCAAATACTCCCTGACTGCCTTAGTGACCATTCCCCTGTTCTCTTTAACTGGGTTTCCTCTCTGCCCAAGCCCACGGTTCTAACCACCTTTCGGAGGCGACTTAGACCCTATGGGCTGAAAGACCTAAAGCATTACCTCACACATACAGACTGGTCTCCATTGCTAAACACACCAAACGTTGACACGGCGCTGGCCTTCTTTGTCAACACCTTCAATTCTGCCTGTGACATCTTCACACCTGTGACTGCCCGTAGGGCCAAAGTAAGACATGCCCCAGGGGTCACCCCTGCCCTGCGACTCCTTTTTAAGCACCAGGACAACCTGTGGCACCTTGCTGTTGCAACTGACCGCCTTGCTGATAGACAGACTTATGCTGCAGCTCGGAACAGGTGCACCTGGGCTATCCGCAAAGCAAAGGCTGAGTACTATCAAGCCTCCCTTACCTCCTCTTGGGGGAACCCCAGGTCCTTCTGGGACAACGTCAAGCAACTGAATGGTCATTCTCGGTCCCCTCCTCCTGCACTTCTCAACGTCAATGGTTCTGTCTACTCTGATCCTGCCCTCATTGCCACTCATCTCAATAACTCCTTTACTGATCTTAGCCCAGTGCTCCCTGGCAACTTCTTCAGTCCCCCAACCCCCAGGTCTGCACCCTCTATCACTCGCCCCTTGTTCCACCTGCGCTGTGTCACTACTCAAGAGGTCAGGCCATACCTGCTTAAAGCCTTAAAGGGTAACACCATCGGGAACGACTCCCTTGACCCCTGTCTCCTACGTCAAGCCCTGGACCAGGTCATCTCGCCTATCACCTGCATCTTCAACAAATCCCTCTGCCTTGGACAATTCCCCGCTGTCTGGAGGGTCGCCACAGTTACCCCTATTCACAAAGGTGGTGACAGAACTCTTCCAGGTAACTACCGGCCTATCTCAATCCTACCCCCCCCAAGGCCTTGGAGAAAATCGTGGCCACTCAAATCTCTGGCTACCTCTCTAAGTACAATGTTCTCTGCCCAGAACAACATGGGTTCAGAGCTGGCCATAGTACCAATACAGCTCTCCTGGAGTTCGCCAACTTCCTCCATGCAGCACTGGACGCTGGCTCCATGGCTGGTGCGGTCTTCATTGACCTGTCTAAAGCCTTTGATACCATATCGCATCCTCTCCTGTTAACCACCCTTGACCACCTAGGCTTAGCAACTGGTCCAATCACCTGGTGTACCAGTTATCTCTCAGCCCGCTCTCAATGTGTGAAAGTTAGTGGAACTCTCTCCAGCACCTGCCCGATCCGCTCTGGAGTCCCCCCAGGGGTCTATCCTTGGACCCCTTCTCTTCTCCCTCTTCCTCAACTCGCTACCCAGCAAATGCGCAGGTAAAATCCTGCTCTATGCTGATGATGCAGTCCTCATCGCTTCTGACAGTAACCCCTTGTCACTTCAGAATTCTCTCCAGCTTGCCTACGATTCTGCTGAAATCTGGTTCACTGAGCACAGGCTCATAATCAACCTAGAGAAAACCAAATCCATGCTCTTCTGCCATCCCCAAAATAAATCCAGCAATTTTCCCTTGCTATTCACTCCTCCCTCAATATCCCCATTGAGCGTGTACAGTCCTATAAATATCTTGGCTTAATCTTTGACCCAGCCCTCTCCTTCCATGGCCACATCGCCGCCTTGAACACTTCCGCCAACACACGGCTGGGCATTCTCTACCGGCACAAAAAATGCCTCCCTCCCTCCTGACGCCCTCCACCTGGCTGTCACCTTCTCTGTCATATCTCTTATCGACTATGGCCTTCCGGTCTATGGGGCTGCCGATCTGACGGCCCTGTCTGAGGTTCGCCTTATACTTAACAAAGCCTGTAGACTTATAACCAGTGCCCCTAGACTTACCCACACCTGTCAGCTGTACTCATTGGCTACCCTACTCAGCCTGGATGAACGGCTCATGTATCAAACTTGCCAACTCACCTATAAAGCCCTCCATGGCCTGTCCCCCCCTGGCTTATCTGACTCAATACGCCGGATCAATCCTACTGTGAACACCCGCAGCTCATCCAAATCGACACTGATCATTCCAAGAGCCAGGACCTCACAAGGCCAAAGGGCATTCCCCTACAGAGCGCCCTCCTGGTTTAACTCACTCCCTGCCGTTATCTCTGAATCCCGTCCGCTCGCTTGCTTTTAAAGCGCA
The DNA here is from genome assembly GCA_016271365.2 of Neoceratodus forsteri. NCBI lineage: Eukaryota > Metazoa > Chordata > Ceratodontiformes > Ceratodontidae > Neoceratodus > Neoceratodus forsteri. The sequence goes on along the minus strand of CM057456.1, from coordinate 631,667,959 downwards.
GTCTTACAGATCACCTACTACTCTCACATGGATGCCACTGCCAATAATAAAAAAAAATAAAAAAATCCCCCCTCAACGCTCTCGGAGCCACCCCCCCACACACCCACCCTCCACCCTGGCTCTCCTTCCTTCTGCTCCTAGTCCCCACTCCCCTCTTACCCCCCTCTTTCCTTTATATCTCTCCCCACTAACCTCCATCCTGTCTATTTACTCTGCACTTGCATTGGAACCAACTGTACCTGTTTTGATACTTGCTTGAACTTGTATTATCTGTTGTCTTCTGTGCCACTGTCTGTCCTTCATGTGATGAGGTACCTTTGTAAATGAGCCTCTGGCTCAAAGGTTGTTAAACTGATGTTCAAATAAATAAATAAAAATAAATAAAATATCAGCCCTAGCAAAAGTAACCACTGATTGGCAAATTGCCTCGGACTCTAAGAAGCATGTGTTTGCTCTCTTCCTTGATCTTAGTAAGGCCTTCGATACTGTTGATCACAACATTTTGCTTAAGGCACTGAATAACATCGGACTCGATGGCTCTGCCATCAAATGGTTCACTAGCTACCTTACAAACAGGTTGCAATAAGTAAAAGCTGCAGGTGAATTATCTCCACTAAAATCTCTTCCTCGAGGTGGCCCTCAAGGCTCCATCTTGGGTCCAATTCTATTCGCAGTCTATATTAATAACCTTGACTTACACCTGCACACAGCTAATGTGCACTTATTTGCAGATGATACTGTACTCTACACTGCAGACTCATCACTGGACCTGGCCCATGAGGATTTACAGCGAGACTTTATCACCCTCCAATGCAACCTTATTAACCACAAGTTACTACTCAACGCCAAAAAGACTAAAGCCGTGATCCTCTCCCCAAAGGCAGCCTCAGGACCTACACAACATCCCAAGATCCTAACGCTCTTGGGAGAACCTCTTGAGACAATTGATACCTTTAAATACTTAGGGTGCTGGCTGGATAACAGACTTAACTTTCTGTGCCACCTGAATGAGATTTTGAAAAAACTAAGGCAGCGGTTAGGCTTATTCTACCGCATTAAGCATCTATTCACCAAAGAAGCTAGAAAGAGACTAGTCAAACCACATTCCTACCCCTACTGGACTATGCTGACTTTCTCTACAGCCACTGCCCCTCAACAGTTCTCAACAAACTTGACATCCTTTATCATCGAGCCTTAAGGTTCATCCTCAGTCTGCCCCCTCACACCCACCACTGCCTTCTGTATCAAGAGATGGGATGGCCCTCACTCTCAACTAGGAGGAAAAGAAATGCTCTTCTCTGGTTCTTTAGAGTACTGTCTGATAAATGTCCTGCATGTATCTCGAACTTCTTCGAACGTGCCAAGGGATCTTATGGTTTGAGACGCTTCTCCATGCTCTGCTTCCAGATCCCCAGAGTAAATACAACCCATGGCTTGGCAGCAATCAACGTCTCACTCCCATCCATATGGAACACCATGCAAGGTTCCCTAAAACTCTCATTCCTTCCAGGTCCATTCACATTCAAAGCACTAATAGCTAGGTACCCGAAGGAAACCTGCAGTTGTTTTTAGGTGTCTATGTACCTGTAGCCTTGGGTATATTACACAAAGCTCTTGTCAGAGTCTACCTCAACTTACAGCACTGTTAGGGGGTACCCAGCATTTTTTAGCCCTCCTCTTCTTCTCTTTGCCCTCACGATTCTATCCTCCCTTCCCTTCTCACATACTTTCTCCTCTTCCCCTTCCCACACTTGCGATGTATCATAACTGCTATTATCTGTCTTGTTTTTGTCCACTTTATTTTGTAAATTGTATTGATGTCCAGGACCACTTTGAAAATGTGCCTGCTCAATGGTGTTCACGCCTGGTTAAATAAAGTGTGTGACTGATTGATTGAAATCCACTGGACTACTTGTCCTACTGGGTGACCGGGGTTGAATCATCCTAAGCATGGACTTATTTTGTATGTTTTGTTCTGTGTGCTATATTTATCACATAACTGTGTTATCTCTCTCTGTATAGCCCTGTTTTAGTTCCTGGTATGTACAGTTTTTTATTTCTTAACTTGTAACTGCCTGTGATTTTTTTTATGTCCAGGACCACTTTGAAAATGAGCTTGCTCAATGGTGTTATGCCTGATTAAGTAAAGTTTGATTGACTGATTGAAATTCCCCTCGAAGGTAACATTTCAGAGTGCACCATATGATGTCCTCCCTTGACGTGGAACCTTTATTAGTAACTGTAAAATTAGGGATTCATTTTTTAATATGAGAGACTGTATGTTCATCTTTGAGAAGCTGAGTATTTAGCCTCCATGTAGAGTCCCGTTGAAAGTCTGGGACAGGAGAAATCGACACCCATGCCACTGAGTGGTCTGATAAGACTATTGGTTCAATACCTACCTGATAAACGCCAGATAAGAGAGTAAGGCTGGTTAACACATAGTCCAATCGGGACCAAGATTGGTGCACATGGGAGTAGAAAGAAAAAAGGTGGTGAGAAGGGTTAAGAAGGCGCCATGGATCACATAATCCGAGATGACCCATGAAATCCGCTAGGGCCTTTTGAAAGGCGGATAAAGGTTTTAATGGCAAATAGGATCTAAGTCTTGAGATGGCGTAATATTCCAGTCGCCTCCTAAAACTAATGGAGAGGGCAGCAAGCTGGCTATCTTATTAGTTAAAACCATTAGGAAATCTGGGTGTCCCCCAACTGGACCATAAATGGAGCCCAACACTACTTTCGTGTTATTGAGGAGGCCTTTAACTAATATGAACCTACCATCTGGATCCATTAGGCTCTCTTCTGCTTGGAACAAAATGTGTCCTTTTATCAGGATGGCTACCCCCCGGCTTGATGAGGACCCACCCGCAGCAAAGATTTGGGAAAAACCTTGTCAGCGTAACCAGGTAGCTTCATTGGTTAGCAAATGGGTTTCTTGGAGCAGTATAATATCTAAATTTAATAAAACATAGTTTTTAAATACTTGGTATCTCTTCGTTATGTCTCTAACACCTCTGACATTCCATGAGGCAATTTTAAGAGGTTTGTTAGCCATTGTCCAATTTTAAAAGATAAAGACACTCATAGAAAGCTAACTGAGGAAAGTACTTTAAAAGGCACACTCCAAACCTTGCCCCCTCCCATCTCCTCCCCAGAGAAGCTGATCCCGCAATAGAGCTGTGTCTTCCCCCGATAATACATACATTATGGACTCTTATCAGGAATGGTAATAACATTAGTAAAATATCTTTAACCACAATGAAAACTGACCACAGGAGAAGTATCTGGTCGGAAGAACACCCCCCCAAAACCCCCAATAACTATATAGAACAGGTCCCCAAATATTAATAAGGAAAATCCCTAATCCCCTTGAAAAGGCTGCTGGAGACCGAACCCTATTAGCCGTATTTCGGTGGAAATATGTCCGGACACATTGATTCCTATTCTGGATGGGAAACCCAAACTCCAAATTAAAAGAGTGTCTAACTGGACACCCCTTGTCCTCATACCCCATAAGGCTCCCCTGAAATACGCCATCCCCCCCCCACTACTTGTACGCTGTGCAGCTCTCCCTGAGCCTGCATCAGACTGGAGCACCCCCGGCCCCTGCCAGCCACATCCCATCAGTAAGGCTGTGTAATGCCCTGATGCTAAATTTTTAGGTTGGTAAGAAAAGAACTGGGAGAAGAGATTGGAGTTCCTACCTCCCAAAGGCAACCATATACTGTTAATGGTCTGCTAAGGAAACCCTATCCCATACCCAAAATAAAAGATCTATTCCGACAGCATAGTTGGGAAAATAATATGCCAACTTACCCCTGTGTGGCTGACTACTCCAGATAATGGCTAGCGGAACCCTCAACGTGAGAAAAGCAGGTGATCTTGAAAATTGTATGGTGGCGACCCACCTTTGGGGCTTATAAACTATCACAAAACCCCTCAGTAGCCTTAGTCTCAAGAAAACAAGGAAATGACAGGGGGGAACTATATTGGTGGGACCAAAAAATGTCCGTTCCAAAAAGCACAACATGGAAACGACCACCCAAGGTTCCTACCCTCACAGTACAGGAGCAGCCTGCAACACCACGAAGAGAAAGTCAGGCTTACTAGGCTACACTGAGGCCTACCCAGCCCTCCCAACCCTACCAATCAAGGACAAGACACCCCGCGGGTGCCAGGTAAAACGACACAAATTATTTTAACTAACGCTAGGAGAAGATTCTCCCTTTAAACAATTAAGTCCCAGATTAGTCCTCTTAGAAGTCAGCCCACTTTAAAAAGATTGGGAAGCTTGTTTGCGAGCTCTGTAGACGCCTGCTCAGGAAAATCGTAGGCGTGCCAGGTACCTTCGATTGCCGCTTGCAGCTTGGCAGAGTATAACATTTTGAAGTGGATGCCTGCAGCTATCAGCTTGATGATGATTGGGTGGAACGCTGACCTTTTCTGGCGAGTCTCGAAAGGGAGATCTTGTGCAATTCTTATTTTAGAACTGCCCCAGGTTATTGATTGTATCTCTTTAGATTTCGTTAGGATGTGTTGTTTCTCCAGAAAACTGAGGAATTTTATGATGATTGGTCGGGGGGGCACCGGGTTGAGGTTTCGGTCTGAGGGAGTGATGAGCTCTTTCAATGTGGTATTGTGGATTTAATGGTGAGGGGCCCACAATCTTAAACAGAAATTTCTGCAGGAAAGCAATGATGTTGGTTCCTTCTTTGGCCTCTGGTAGACCGATGATCAGCACGTTATTTCTACTGCTTCTCCCCTCTAAGTCCTCCGTTTTAAGCTGGATTTTGTGTACATGTTGGTGGAGTTGGACAATCTCAGGGTCAATTTTGTCCTTCCACCTCTCCAAGGACAAGGATCTGGCCTCTGAGTCGCCCATCCTGGTAGTAAGGCTGTTGAGGTCCCCCATGATAGTTTTCAGCTCCGTGGAGATGTCTTCTAAGGCTTCCCTGAAGGGTAATAACTCTTGAAGAAACCGATCTTCAGTCAGAGGGATCGCAGGAGGGATAGGAGCATTTGTTTTATTAACATTCCCTGATCCTTGATTTTTTTGGAGTTTTCTCCGGGGTGGAGGGTGGAGTGTGCTTAATTCTGGCCTGCCTCATTGCAGCTTTCATCGCCGCGGTGTAGCTATTTGCGAGGTTGGATCAAGCCAGAAAACGATCGCTGAAGGCAGGGGTGTAGCAGAAGTAGGATTTGCTGTAAATTGGCATTTAATCCTTCCAAATGTTGTAAAAAAAAGACTTTTGCAGAGGGCAGTAGGCAGGAGCTCCAGTCTATTGCTGCTTCTAGGTGCTCTGCGTCACGTGACCTGTCAGCCTGCTAGTTTTACTGATCGCATCAGTTACTGCACTTACGGCACTGGCATAGAGGCACATTGATTGAACCTGGAAGTCAGTCTGTGAAGAAATAGCAAGAATCCTAACAAAGTACAGTACTTTTAAGTACTGCGACAAACTTAGGAACCCACATAAAGTAGCCACCAGTTAGTCAATGTAGTATGCAGTTGGGGAGAAGCATTACTGTACAGAGCCACAGTCAGGTTAGTGGGTGAGAAAGTTCAGGCTCAAGCAGGTGAGAGAGATCAGGCAGACTGTAATAAAACAGAAAGCTACACTACTTTAGTATCTCTAATATCTTCTGAAATGTAGGGGGAGAGAGGTAGAGGCTTACTATAACCAGAGAGCTGTTTAACACAGCACATTACTATACTACACCTAGCTAAACACACACACCATTCTAATGCAGGCAGAAGAACTATTTTATTACATGACTTACTTTAAACTAATTTGTTATTAACATTTTTTATTAAACTTATGTATTTTTTTTTTTTTACAGTACCCATTTTCGAGGTGCAATAATACCCTCCAGGGTGGGTGGTATTGTCCTATATCAGACCTTCCAGGGGCTATTATGCCCCTGGGTGGTCCACTATAGCACAATACCACCCACCCTGTTGGATATTATTGCTTACTTACCAGGAGACTCATTTTTTTCTCCCGTAGAGTCCGGCATATGTTACTGGGGCATGTTCCTGCTCCAAGGCCAAGGGAGCCTCCCCTTGTCCCATCTCAGGTACCGCTGGACCTGTGAGAAGTCCCTGCCCTCCAGTGGTTATCCCTCACCAGAGGGCTGAGGGTTAATTTTCCCCTCAGGGTGAGCCAATTCCTACCTTGTTTTGGTGGAAGCTTGCTACTCTGACCCATATGTGAGATTGAATCGAGGGGATTGATTCTTGGAAGATATGAAAATTACATACTCACCATAATTCATGATCTTCAAGAATACCTTCACCATTCAGTCACACACCCGCCCACAATCCCTCTCTCACATAAATAAGAGGCAGGGCTTCTGGGCAGCTCATCATATTTTGACAGTGCTCTGGCACATATTGCCACTACCTCTGATCTGTTCCTTTACCTTGAGGTTTAGCTCTCCTTCTGTTTCCTTTGGGGTAGGTCGTTGCCCTTTTTCCCATACCCATTCGGGGATTTAAAAAAATGGAAGTTGTCCCTTTGCCTTCTTCCTGCCAAAAAAAGGGTATTTTTTTTTTATCCCTTTTTTTCCCCTGACTGCTCTCTCTCGTCCCCTGAGGAAATTCCCTAGTCTCATCCCCTGGTTGTTAAGCCTGTTTATAAAATGGGTAGGCTAAACCAGCCAATCAGGGACCAAGCTCACCATGCATGGGTAAAAAAAAGAACAGCAATAAAAAAGTTAAAATCATTAAGCCTTAAAATGTTGGCATTTTAAAAATGCCACCATTTTTGTTTCCTCACTAATATTAACAGGGAAGGAGAGGGTGAATGGACATTTCTGACCCCAAAAGTAGCAGACTTAATGATCAGGAACTCTGGACAGCTACAGTAGCTACTTACTTAGTTCCCCTTCACACAGAAAAAGCAGGGTAAGGAAAGAAACTACAAGGGGGCGGAAAAAGTAACTCATCTTGTCCACTCTTTCGTGCTGCAACCAGTCTCAGTCCTAGAGCATGTCTCGCCAGTCTCAGTCCTAGAGCATACTGCACTTGCTCTGTGATAGTTCCCGCTGCTCTGCTCCTTCTGGCAAAGCAGTAGCCATGAGTGGAAGAGTTAAAAACAGCGGTCTGAATCTGAATTGAAGCTGTTTGCCTCAAAACAAACAAAAGAAGTGCTTGTACTCATTGCATAGCAAAGAAAAAAATATAAACAGTTCTCCCTCGCTCTCCTTCTGTTCCGATTTATCGCAGTAAAAAATAAAAACGCTTCTTCCTCACTCTTCTTTCCTGTCTGTCACAGTATAGAAAAAACACCACACAAATACAGGAAGGGGATAGGTATCTTGAATCAGGCTGTCAGGAAGCTTTACTACTGATGGCAGTGCAGGACAGAGTTCAACAGCACATCATGATTATGTCATTGTCTGGTGGGAAGAAGGACTATTTTATCATAAATTTGCATAAGCAACTATGTTTTTTCTGCATATAAGCAGTATTTTTTTCTTACTCTAAAGAAAAAAATGTAGCCCATTTTATAAGCGCATTAAGACACTCCAGGTGTGTGCATGGAACATATTTTACTGCACGCCAGGGGCTAAAGGCACTCTGCCAAGGCCTCGTGCCTCATTACGCCCCTGGCCATCCGGTAAAATATGTTCCATGCACACCCTGTCATGTCTTATTTCCTACTTCCTTGCCTATGCTCTGAGCCTCTGCCATTAGACAGTTTCAAGACCTCGCTCAAGGTGCAGCCTGAATGCAAGCCAGGGAGAGACAGATGCAGGGAGTTTGTATTCTTTTCTCTTAGCCTGTGGGCTTGGTGTTTTTTCCTAAACGTATTTTGGGTTTCTTCTACTTTCAGTGCCTGTTAGCACTCTTTGTGGTGGCAAGAAGACTTCTATCTTGTCCTTTGTTTTCCATTTTGCACTTTCCCCTGCAACTCTGGAGCTCTTGAGCTTGTCTCCTAAATTCTTGTCCTCTGCTGACTACAAGATACTAGGTTAAGTTAGCATCTGCCTTCCTAACTGCACTGAGGTCCTCTGAGCCTCTTGCTCCAGCCAGGGCTTTATACCAGAGCTGCTGCCCCTCTCTCCACCTTCCTGTTCAGGAGGCTGTGTTAGGCTCTGGCTCTTACACCCGCTATCCTTGTGCCACCTTTAGGCATAACCCTTAGCAGTTCTAAGTTGGTAGTCAGGTTTTATTATTTTTATTTTATATCCTTTTGGCTAGGAGTCTCTCTCTCTCTCTTCTTTTTCTCTCCCACTTGCTTTCTTTCCTGGCAAACAGAACTGAGAAAGGGAGGTGGTCAGTATCGGCTACTGGCCAACCCACGTGCATAACATCACTACGTTTGCCTCATGGTTGGCATCAGAACCAATGTTGATCCCCTCCTAGGCTGCAAAAGACTTTGCTCCTGCTAGATCCTAGTGCCTCCAGCTTAGACACCTACATGTGACTGAACTGTAAAGATATTCTGGAAGACCAGGAATTATAGTGAGTACGTAATTTTCATTTTCATTTCCATTCCCACTACTGCCTAGTTCCAAACAAATCAGGGGGCATGCCCCTCATTCTGTCTCAAAAATCTGAACAGAATCATGGATCAAGAAAAATTTAAGATTTCAAAGGGCTCCTCGTTACTCTACCTGAAACCTCAGGATTGACTAACATCACTGGATATGCAGAATGCATACCAGCACATACTGGTACACCCCAGCCCCCAGATTACCTAATGCTTCATTGTGCTGAGTCAACACTTATCAGTTCAGAGTCCTGCACTTTGAACTTTTCTCTGCACCACGAGTCGAAGTGCTCTGCAGTATATGTAATGCACCTGAGAAGACTAGAACCAAGTCTTTCCACACTTGGACAACTTGCTAATTGCAAGTCCATCCAAGCAGGGGAGAGAGAACAGGCAGTGACCGCTGCTTCTTAGTTCCTGAATTCCATGGAGGTCTTGTTGAACCTCAACAAGTGTCAGCTTGAACTCCCCCCAGCAGCTGTTGTTCATATGAGTTGTTCTGGATGCTACCCAGACCCGGGCCTTTCTTCCAGACAGCAGACGAGGGGCAGTTCTGCAGATGGCATGCTACATCTTGGAGTGCAAAACTGTGCAAGCACAGTCCATGCAGTGCAGGCTGGGTCTGATAGCCTCATCAGTGTTCACAGTGCCCCTGCACATGAGTACTGCTAAGTGAATGCTCAATGCCCAGTGGTCACAAACATCTCACATGCAGACTCACCTCATTCAGGTGACAAAACAAAACTGACATGGTGATCGGTAGAGGAGAATCTCCTCCAGAGCTTCACCTTCTACCCACTGGAGCCAGAAGTGGTTCATACTGCAGATACTTCCCTGCTGGGTTGGGGTGCCCACTGCCAGGGCCTTCAGACATAAGGTGTCTGGGATCCATCAGAAACTCATCTCCACATAAATATGTTAGAAATGTGAGCAGCTTTGTACAGTCTGAAAGCTCTAGTGGACTTGGTCAGCCACAAAACAGTCCTTCTTCAGACAGACAACAAATCTGTCATGTATTATGTCAAGAAACTGGGAGGCGCATACTCTTACCCTTTCTGCAGGGAGAAGATGAGAGTGGGGGAATGGTGCCTGGAGCAAGGGATCCTGCTCCAAACAGTCTATCTGCCAGAAAAGGCAGGTAGCTCGACTACACAGTCACTGTATGGAAAATAAATCCAGCCACGATGCTTCAGGATAAGAAACTCTTTAATGTAGAGACTAGCAGCAAAGATGCACACACCACAGCTGTTCTCATGGGGAGGGGCGTGTGCATCTTTTCTGCTAGACTCTACATTAAAGAGTTTCTTATCCTGAAGCATTATGGCTGGAGTTTGTTCCATACAGTGACTGTGTAGCAGAGCTGCCTGCCTTTTCTGTGAGTAGCCTTTGCTTTGACTCAGTCTGCATCACTTGAAGGCCGCCTTCCTGCTTTGTTTTTAGTCTTATCTGCCAGGAGTACAAAACACTGACAGATGAGCTCAGTTGAACAGAGACCCATCCTCATGAGTGGTCACTAGCTCTAGGTGTCATGAGATTGCTATTCGACAAGTGGAGCACCCCAGATGTAGACCTTTTTGTGCCCCCACTCAATGCCAGACTGTCTTGATTTCTGCCTGAATTGTGAATTGCTTTCACCACTGCGGTGCCATGGCTCAGATTAAATTAGAAGCCAATGTATGTACCCACTCCACCAGAGCGGTTGCCATGTCCCTGGCAGAGACACTTTGTGCCTTTTCAACAAATTTGCAGAGCTGCAACTTGGAGCACAGTGCAGACTTTTACTAAGCACTGTGCTCTGAATGTCCATGCCAGGAAACATGGTACCTTTTGCAGGGCAGTCCTGAATGGATTATTGTCCTGTGTGTGAGCCCTTAGCTCCAGCTGCCCTAGTCCGGGAACTTTTTGTTGTGTTGGTCTTCACCCCTTTATGCCTGGTTTGAGCTGTGAAGACACTGTGTTACTGGATATGGTGGCCCTCCTTTTATGGGCCACCAGGGCTGTCTTATTATGTTAGGTTAAGTGCATAAGTTTCTTATTAGGTTTTGCTACTCGTCTTCTCAGTAAAAAGGTGCTGAGGCAGTTTCGGACTGACGCCAAATTGAACTAGCAGCCACATGCACTGACTTGCGATGTCACACATATGCACTACTTATCGTGGTACCAGCTTTCTAAAAGGTTCTGTCTCTCTCAGGCTCCTGGTGCCTCCAGTTCAGACTCACTATTGTGAATAAATGGTGAAGATATTCTTAGAAGATCAAGCATTACAGTGCGTATGTAATTTCAATGTTTTTAATTTTTTTATTTCAGTTGTCTGTTCCAGGGTTCCCAATACTGTCCTGCGAGCATATCCATGCAGTCTATGTATAAACCTTTAATCTGGAATTTCTGACCTTGTAGCATGCATATTTATCACATGCCACAACTGGCAACGAGGATACCATTTGTTGGTAATCATATATCCTTAACCTCACAGAAAACTGTAAATAATGAAAAAACAAAACCAAGAAGCATCTGTTATAAATGTAATGGTTTTCACCTTTTTTATTTGTATTGCAGTTGGTATACATTCTGTATATCTCATCAGAATACTTTGAATTTCAAAGTGTGTGTGTGTGTGTGTGTGTGTGTGTGTGTCCATCTCTCTGTCTCAGTGTTGGTTTATCAAAGGACTAGGTGAAAGGCAGTCTCCAGTTGCTCCATGATTTTAAATATTCCAGTATTCATTCTTTATGTAGTATGTCTCCATCTTCTTCTTCAGGTGGCTGAGGAGTTAAAGAAAACAAATGTTAGAAAACTGTGCTGATGTGTGTAATACAGTGCATCCTGGAAACAAAAAGCTACTACTGACATTTGACTATGAGGCCTTCTTTGGGAATGATCTCTGAAGAAGTCCTCCTGTTTGGGCCTGATGGCGTGGTGACAGCAGATACCAGAGACCCGAGTTTGTCTGTCCTCGTGGCTGAGTCTGGTCAGTAGAGTTTAAATAGCATTGCAGAAGTGATGTGCTCAAACCCAGAGAGGGAGGGTGGGTATGACTATCTGCTCTTAATTGCTGTCCTGTGTTTTATATGAAAGCTGTGTTTCAAATACTGATTCACATTCTGTTAGTGTTCAATCTCCTCTAGCCTGGTAAATTAAATGGGTGTTTCTGATGTATGCATCCATGTTCTAGTACAGAACTCTGTTGTTGACAGGGACATAAATTATAACAATTCAAAAATGGTGCTTACCATTACTGAGTAAATCAGAAACACCCAGTGAATTTACTAAATGGCCAGAAAAGATGGAACAGTACCAAAACTGGAACTACCATCTACCCCTCAATATGTAGAAGCCAGAGCCAAGTGAGCCACAGATATGGCGCTGAGGTGTGAGGGGGTTAAAACCAATTTGTATGGGGAGCAGTAGCTTGTAAGATCAGAGCTGTTCTCCTTTAACACCACCACCTTCTTGACATTCCCAGTGACCTTCAAGGGGAATTAAACTCCACCCCCACCCCCACCCCCCATGTGCTGTGCTAGTTTGTAAAAAAAAAAAAAAAAAAATGCAGGATACGGTGCTCTCTGAAGACCCCTTAGCAAAACCGGTCAGAGTCTTTGCTTGTCCTGCCCAGTGCCTCCACATGAGGGGCTGACCACTTTTCTACGAGTTGACTGAAAAAATTTATTAATTTTTGCATTTCTAATATTGCTTTAGTAGTCATTTTTGCTGGTATTTGGCTTTTGAATGGGGTGGTGCTGTTTTTTTCAGTGCTATTAATCTCAAGCCCATCTAGACAAAAGTCAGAGTAGGCATGGCCACTGTCTCTCACTTCCTAGCTTCCATAGGAGTCCTGCTGAACCCCTCAAAGACTTAGTTGGAGCCCTCCCAGGAAATGCAGTTCATAGGAGCTGTTCTGGACATGATTTAGGTTAGGGTAGGATACAATTGGATAGGAACTGTATATCTTACTTCGAGAAGGCTCTTGCAGCAGGTACTAACCAACAGGACTAAGCCAGCAGGACCCCACGGAAAATTTTATAGCTAGCAGTCCCTGGCGTGGACTGCCCCTAGCGTCAGCTGACCAACATCAGTGTGCGTCAGATAAAAGGTGTGGTCCCGCACCCGCCCTCCAGTTCTTTCCCGCCATCTGCTCCAACTCAGTCACCTCGTGGAAGATCAGCACTGCTAGCATCGCAATTTGGATGAGTATTACTCGTTTTTTTCCAAAAATCCTTAATTTCTTCGTTTCAGTCTCTGACATTGACTGTGAAAGTCATCCCCTGTGCCTTCCGAGTCACATAAAAATAAGTGCGATTTCTGCAGGTCCCAACTACTGCACAAGGACAGCCATTCCCTGTGCCTCTTTTGCCTAGGCCCAGACCAATGTGTGGAAGAGTGTGATCACTGCCGCAAATTCCACTCCGCTACCGGAAAAAGAAGGCAGCAGGCCCTGGAAGCCCATATTTTAAAACAAAAGATGGCCTCCATGGAGAAGGAGTTGAAGAAACTCCGACAGATGTCAGACTCTCCTGAAGGGCACCATCGAAAGAAGAAGGACAAAGAGAAGCACAGGGACTGCCACAGAGACCTCCACAACCCTGCAGACTCCGGCTGGGGTCGCGGTTACTTACAGTTTCTTCCCCTCCAAGGGTTTCCACTCCGACGGCCACCTTGGTGGTGTCTGGGCATGCATCAGCCCCCCCGTCAGACTCGCAAGCTGGTCAGATGGGAGCCACTGGGATAAAGGCCTCCAGCCCCGCTCTGGCTGCCATTACACAGTTCAGCAGTGAGGGTGGGTCCGGCAAGTTGGGCTCCGGCTCTGCTGTTTCCCACCCGAACAAGGCTGATAAGTCGCATGTCGAGTCCGACGAGTGCCCAGTCAGCGTTCCCCCGTCGGGCCTTGACGCCTCACCCATTGTCCGGGGTTCGACGCAGGGGCCTTCTCGGCCACTGCTATCGGCAGCTCCTCTGACCAGTCCTCCTTTGGAGCCCGCTCCCCTTTCCTCTCTGGTGGACAAGGATCAGGGGTTGCCTCCGCCATCGGGGGTCCCTCCCCCCGACGTCAGTGCCTCCAACGCTGGATCCATCACCAGTCACTCTGCCACCTTCCAGTAATCCAGTGACCAGCCTTCAGTCCCTCCGCACAGGCCTTCAGGGGCAGGGGACCCAGCCCCCCTCCTGGGCCATTCTTCCCATCCCCTCCACCCGCCGGGCCGATGCCTGGCCCGTTGGCCCCTTCATCAGGGCCTCCAGCAGAATATCCAATGCTGGGCTACCCAACGTTGCATTTTCCAATGCCGGGGTACCCAACGCCATAATACCCAATGCCGGCGTATCCCGGCCCAGGTTTCCTGCCATCAGGTTATGGTTACCCTTACTTCTCATACCCGGATTACCCCCCGCCTCATCCACCTTCTCCCCAGGTGGACCTTAAAGTGGGTTTGTCCACCTGGTGGGCTGAAGTCAGGTCTCGGCTGATATCAGAGCTGGACCGACGTCACCCGGTGCCAGTCCCGACACCGGACGAGGGACGTCAACCTCAAGGGCTTCCTTCGACAGACCCCATTTCCACTCTGGGTCCACCTGCAAGCTAGCCTTCTAGGGAGTATACCCACCCTTCAGATACCTCCAGGCCGGTGGATCTCCCTTTGCCCCATGTGGATACCTCCAGCTCTTCTGAGTCTTCTGACTCTGACAATGGCTATCCCTTGAGCCCAGATGAGGAGCCGCGCACCCCTGAGGCTCCCCAACCCAAGGATTCCCTGAAGTCTCCTCCGGGGATCCCTCATTTCTGGAGTTACTCAAAAAAATCCAGGCTGCTTATGACTGGAAATCGATTGAACAGGACGTGCAATGCCAGAGGCTGGCGGAGCACTTAGACCTGGCTGAGGCTCCTCCCACCCTTATCCCCCCTTGGTTGGAGCCTCATAAGGACCTTGTAACCACTATTTGGAAACAACCATCCTCCTTGGCAACTTTGGCTCGTAAGGCGGATAGATTGTGTCAACCCCCAGAGGGCAAGGACTTTTTAAGTCTTCAACCAAAAGCTGATTCAGTGGTGATCAGTGCTGCACATGACAGGACCACCAGTCCTAAGCATCTTGGCTCTACTCCTCTGGATAAAGAGTCTAAGACCATGGACCAGTATGGTCGAAAGATTTTTTTCTTCCTCCACCCTGGGAGAGCGAGCCCTTAATTATGTGGGCCACATGGGGGATTACAAGAAATCTATTTTAGGACAGATCTCCTCCAAAATAGATACCCTTCCAGACTCCTCTATTCAACAGGAACTGGATGAGCTGGTTCGTTCTGCCAAATCTGCATGTTGCCACATGCTTTGCACCACTTACAACACAGTGGATTCAGTGGGACATACTTCTGCCATCGCTATTGGCCTTCGCAAGCACTCCTGGCTGTGACTCTCAGGTCTGGCTCCTGAGGTCCAGTCAGCCATTATGGATGCCACTTTTAGAGGGTCAGTCCTGTTCGGCAGGAATACTAATGATATAACCACCGACTTACAGGATAAGGGGCAGGCTCTGAGGTCTGTACAATCAATGTACCACAAACCTCAAGTCCAGAAACAATCCTTTTGGAGGCAGTCTAAACGGCAACACAGACAGGTGCAGCCCCGTCGTCAACATAAACGAGGGGCTGCTTCAGCAGTGAAAGCTCATCCAGCCAAGGTTTGTTGAGCTGCAGGCACTCCCACTGTCGCCCCACCCACTACATCCTGACTCGTTGCCTCTCTCTGTCCGTCTCCAAGACTTTCCTCAAAGGAGTTCTTCATTTGAAGCCTCCCATATGCAACCCAGCCCCCCTGTGCTTTTATTTATGTGCTGTGCTTCATTTGCATAACCCTGCCCCTTTTTTCTCAGTGCTGCAACCCCCAACCATGACATCATGCAAGAGAAACAACATTTTTAGGCACTGCGTTGAAACAGAGTCCTCTGCTGGTCAGTCTTGGTATTGCAGACATCCTTTTTCTTTAACAATTTTGGACTCACAGCAGAAGCTGGACACCAAAGAAAAAGAAAAGTAGTCCGACTCATAATTAAACTCCTGAACTACTTATAGTCATTCAGGCCCTATAACACAAACATAGAGAAGTATCGACACGCTCCCACATTGTGACAGGAGCTGCCACTTCCGACTTGTCACTTCACCAGCAGGCAGTAAAAGTCAAACAACATCTACACAGACTGGCATATTATCTTTTTGGCCTACCTACATCACAAAAACAGTTTTCCAGAAACTTTTCTGCAGACTGTACTACTGTAAACACTACCGCCATAGGAGACTACACTTTGATAAGGGAGACAGAAAAATCAGCTATGTACAGTACTGTACCAACAATGCCTTGCTATATACATATACATAGATGTTTACAGCAGATAAGGGTCTACAGCCTACCTAGTCTGCCCATGTATGCAGGTACTTAGCTTCTTCAAGCTTTTCTAGAACTAGGCTATATGTCTGCATATTAGGTGCTGTTCTGCAGTCCCCACTACCAAAATAAGGGACTGCACCTCTGAGTAATGAACATTTAAGTCAACTTTATAATTTACTCAGAATTCCTTGTTGCTGTATGTAAAAAACATTGACAGTTCCCTTGCGTGACATCATTCTGGTGGCGTGGACGCACACAGAAAACTTGAGGGCAGGCAGAAACAAAAACATACAAAAAAATTACTATGACAGATTTTTTTTACAAAACAAATTGCAGCTTCAGCATCTGAAGCATGGGTGGCAATGGCATACTGTGTGAAACAAGCATTTGCGGAATGTGACTAAATCACTGTAAGGCTTGGTTTCTGAAGAAATAGAAGTGAACAGGCTTAAAGTGTCTCCGAGGGTCTCTGAAATACTTTTGGCTATGTGTAAACCTTCCACCAGGAAAACATACATAGCCAAGTGGAAAAGATTTTCCATCTGGTGTTCCAAAACCTTTGTGGAACCTATCAGGTGTTCACCTCAGAAGGTTTTTGAGTACTTGTTGGACCTTTCTGATTATGGTCTACAGTATTCCACAGTCAAGATCCATTTTCGTTATGTATCAGCATACCACAAACCTGCAGGTGCCCTGTCTTTGGCACAGTTGCCACTGTTTAAGAGATTCCTCGGAGGTATCCTGTACACCAGCCCCCTTATCAGGAAGCCTGTGGCTCCCTGGAACCTTACCCTTGTGCTGGATATGCTCACTCACAAATCCTTTGTGCGCATTGCAACCTGTGACATGAAGTTTCTAACATAGAACACAGCATTTCTGGTAGCTCTCAACTCTGCATCCAGACTATCTGAAATCCATGCTTCGGTCACAGATCCTCCATATACTATTTTCCATAAAGATAAGGTAATTCTCTGTACATACCCCAAATTTCAGCCTAAGGTGGTGTTGTAGTTCCATCTGAATCAGGCTATAGTCCTGCCTACCTACTTTGTGAACTTCCACAATGAGCGAGAAAGGACTCACCACTCACTGGATGTAAAATGGGTCCTTAGGTTCTACCTGGACAGGACTAAGGATTACAGACAGTCAAAACAGCTCTTTGTCGCTTTTGAACCTAATCGAAAAGCACATCATGTCACAATCAAATCCATTGTAGCTTGGATTGTAAATTGCCTTCACCACTGGTATGCCATAGCTCAGGAGAAACTAGAGGGCAAGGTGCATACCCACTGCCCCATAGCAGTTGCCACTTCCCTGGCAGAGATCTGCTCTGTGCCAAATGGAGAAATTTGCAGAGCTGCAACTTAGAATGTAGTGCATACTTTTACCAAACACCATGCCCTGGATGTCCATACAAGGCAGCATGCCACCTCTGGCAGGATAATTCTGAATGAATTACTATCCTGAGTGTGCCTTGAGATCCAGCCTCCCTAGTCCAGGGGACTTTTTCAGAGCTTGGTACTCTGACCCATCAGTGGGAATTAATGGTGAAGATTGATTCTTGGAAAATGGTAAAGTTACAAACTTGCTGTAACTGTTCATCTTCCAGAATATCTTCACCATTGATAACCACACCAGCCCGCCATCACCAGGACTTACTCCAGTATTGTAGTGTTGGTCTTGGCCCCTTTGCACTTGGTTTGGGCTGTGAAGACAGTGTTACTGGGTTTGGTTGCCCTTGTTACAGGGGCCACCAGGGCGATCTTATGCCCTTAGGTTAGGTGACTAGGTTACTCGTTAGGATCATGCTGCTCACCTCCTCAGTTAAAAAGGTAGCGAGGCACTTGGGGGCTGGCACCACTGTATACCAGTGGGCATGTGTGGTGATTGTGCGTGGGGCATGCTCACATCACCAGCCCTGCAGAAAAGTGTACACTCCCACGGGGTCCAAGCACTTCCAGCTCAGACCCATCAGTAATAACTAATGGTGAAGATATTCCCGAAGATCAATAGTTATGTTAAGTAAGTACTAGGTTTACTAGGTAAGGAAAGACAAAAGTAGGCTAATTGCCCATCAGGATTTTCTCCCACACCAAGTGGGTGAATTAAACCACAGTATGCTTTGAATAGTAGTACTTATCAAGCCCATTTTTAAATCCCGTTATGGTTGTTTGATTAATCTATTCCATGCTTTTGCCAATTGAACAGCAAAATAATTATCTCTTTTATTAGTATTTGCCCTCGGGACAATAAGCTGCTTGTTGTAGGACCTTAAATTGGTCGTTCTTGTGCAAAACTTCAGCCCACACTGAAATATTAAGTCTGGTGAAAGAAGAATTTTAAATATCAGTAATAAATCTCCCCTTTGTCTCCTACTTTGTAAGTCAAATGAGCCAGTCTTTATAAGGCTATCCTCATACGCTCTATTTTTTAATCGAGGAATTATCTTGGTAACCCTTCTGTGTACCCTCTCCACCAGCTCAACGTCCCCCTTCAAGTATAGATTCCAGAAAGGGGACCCATAATCTAAGTAAGGCCTGACATAAGTTCTGTATAAAGGAATCGGGCACTGTTCATTCCTAGATATAAAGGTGCTTGATTGTTTTAAGCATCCTATTCACTGTTTTTGTAACTTTTTTACAATGATCAAAGGCAGATAATTTGTTGTTGACTATAACACCTAGGTCCCATTCCTTATCAGCTTATACATGCACTACCTTGGGAGTTGATTGGTTAATGTGTTGTGGGTGTTTACATTTAGAAAGAGCTGCTCATCAGACTGTCACCTGGTATACTCGGTTCATGGCTGACTGGTGGCAGAGTACATTGAATTGTTCATCACACTGTCAGCTGGTATAGAGGGGTTCATAGTTGACTGGTGGCAGAGTACATTGAACTGTTCATCACACTGTTAGCTGGTATACAGGGGTTCTGAGCTGACTGGTGGTACAGTATATCGGAGTGTTCATCACACTGTCACCTGGTATACTGGGATTTATGGCTGACTGAGGGCAGAGTACATCAGGCTGTTCATCACATTGTCAGCTGATATACCAGGGTTCATGGCTTACTGGTGACAGAGTACATCGGGCTGTTCATTACACTGTCACCTGGTGTACTGGGGCTTATGGCTGATTGAGGGTAGAGTACATCGGGCTGTTCTTCACACTGTTACCTGGTATACAGGGGTTCATGGCTGACTGGTGACAGAGTACATCGGGCAGTTCATTACACTGTCACCTGGTATACTGGGATTTATGGCTGACTGAGGGCAGAGTACATCGGGCTGTTCTTCACATTGTCAGCTGATATACCAGGGTTCATGGCTGACTGGTGACAGAGTACATCGGGCAGTTCATTACACTGTCACCTGGTATACTGGGATTTATGGCTGACTGAGGGCAGAGTACATCGGGCTGTTCTTCACATTGTCAGCTGATATACCACGGTTCATGGCTGACTGGTGACAGAGTACATCGGGCAGTTCATTACACTGTCACCTGGTATACTGGGATTTATGGCTGACTGAGGACAGATTGCATTGGGGGAGACAGGCTCTTAATCCTGGGATGGAGAGTTGGACCACCTGGCATTCATTCACTTGTGCTGGCCAATCACAGTGCAATATTGCCCTTGGCTGTGATGGCACACATTGGTCCGAATTCCTGCCCTGAGGAAAGGTGCAGCCCTTGTAGTCATAATCATAGAGATGGAGGGCTGGCGAGGGGTTAATGAGGAGCAAAATAATTAAAAAATAGAGAAGCAGTTGTTAGGTGCCATCGATATACCCACCTCTTCCTTTACACCGTAGTTTTCCTATAGTATGAAAGGCCATCTCTAAAGGTGCATCTCGTGTATCACCAAAGTGCACAGCCCTTACAGGCAATGCAGATTTGTCATGCAGGTAGCCTTCATCTGTTCTCCAGATGTGATCATTACTGTCACAGTTACAGAGCTTTGTGGGACTTGAACAAGAGCCTGAAATGAATTGGAAAATAAAAAAAATCACTGTGAATTCCATTTAAGCATTGTTCGACACTGCAGATAAAGGGAATCTGAATGTGGAACAACAATGCGTGCAACTTTTGATTAAATATTGGTGAATCACACGTGTTAATAAATCAGAAAGTTGGCCGATTGCAGTGTGCAGTGAAGAATTATTGCAACTGTTTACAACACAGTTACAAACACCAAGCCTTTACTTAAAATGCAGTCTGTGGTAATTATATCAGATGGCATCTGGCTGAGGAGGTGAGAAGATAGTTTTGCTGGGCGCTGTCTGGGGGTAGGGAAGGGTGAGGTACTTGACACTTACAGTGCATCACAAGTGTGGGGGACCAACAAAGCGGAGAAAGCAGTCCTGTCACTTTGCAGGGCCCTGATCAGGCCCCAAACAATCTCAGATAAACATGTGCAACAGAACTGGTGCTAGTGCCAGATGGGAGAGGAATGACAGAAAATACAAATGGGTAGTGCAAACAAACAGCCACAAGTGTAAGATAATTAAAGCAAACCATTCATTCAGAAATACCGCAGATACAGGTAGCTAGATGCTGAAGTGTCTGGCTACCTGTATCTGTGGAATACCTAAATAAAGAGTTTGCTTCAATTTATCTTATGCTGGTGGCTGTTTGTGTACTCTTTTGTTTGACCTGGTCAGGCCCCACCTGGAGCACTGCATGCAGATCTTCCAAGAATCAATCTTCACCATTGATTCCCATATGTGAGTCTGGAGCTGGAGGCACTAGGACCCCACAGGAACAGTTTTTTTTTTGCAGGGAGGGAGCCAGCATCAGCTACAGAGCATGGCACCTGTGTACCCTGATGTGGCATTGCATGCCAGCTAATAACCGTTGCAGGCTCCCTCAGTTACCCCAGTTCTGCCATCGAGTGCACACCATGGAAGCCTCAGTTTCTCCTTTACTTTTTCCAAGTACATCACTGCTTTTAAATACCTTTGTGGTGCCTTGGACACCTCAATATCATCTTCTGGGGCCATGCTGTTGTCACCATTCGTGGTGACCATAAGTCACATGACATCGAAGACTATTCCAGGTCCCCCTCTGACACTGTTTATGGTGATGGAAAGTCACCAGCACTGAGGTTGTTTGTTCTGTTTATGAGGTGGAAGATGTTACCTCCCCACCGAGGTGGGGGGTGATGACACCAACTGCAGCAATGGACAGGTGACAGCCTTGGTGTCATTCCTGGGCCCAGCACTGGGCAATGTGCTGGTGCCGGTGTCATCCCCAGAGTCATCCCTAACCCTGGTGCTTTTCACAGCATTAGGATGGCGGATTACTCTAGGGTTGATGATGCAACTGAGTCTGGGATGGATGTGACTTTGCAGGGTTACTAGCTTGGCAGAGTAGCAGTACACCAATCTCTGCAGTTGCCCCTAAGCCTGCTGGACATGAGGGCTAGAGCATGGCCATGGAAGAAACATGTCAGTTGGACAGAGCAAACTAAAAACCGCAGGATGGCATATGACAAGGAAAAAAACTACAACAGCAAAAACCTAGAAGAGGCTGACCCGACCCTTTTCTGCAAGCAACAAGGGTGTTCCCTGAGCAAAGGAGGTTACTTCAGCTAGACCCAATTTGGTGCTCAAACACAATACACAGATAGGGCTACTTTCAGGTGGAGTTAAGACTGGATGTCACCCGTTTAGCAGCTACAGGAATATACCCAAAGTAAAGGGGATGTACTCCAGGCAGGAGAAGACATAAAACTTTTTTTCTGTTAACTTTTTATAGCATTTTTTATGGTTTCTTTTTGTATATTGCTAATCCTAATGGGGATGGCATGGTATGAGCTGCACAGAGGCTCTGGCTTCAGGGAGAGGAATGTAACCCCTAGGTGGTGCTACCCCAAGGGCTACTACCCCTGCCTGGTTGGCTAGTTGCAGGTTAAGGGGCCCGGGTACTGAAACGGGTGCCTTCACCCGGAGGACAGGGTTGTTGGTAGCAAGGCTACCTTGGGTACAGCCCTCCGGGATACTCTAACTCCCCTCTTTCCCTTCTAGTGGCCCAGACAATGTACAGTAAACACTTTCACAATAACCCTTGTTCACCATACAAATCCCCACTCTGTCTGCACTTACCACCAGGGCTGGTTCCTCTGGCTCGACCCTGGAGACTCCCTGTAAAACAAGCTTATGCACAGCAAATAGCAACAGTACAGTACTTTTGACACAAGCTGGAACCACAGTCAGGTTAAATGCAAAAATAGTTAGATCTGATTTATTTAGGGGACTTGAACAAGGGAGGGGCGTAATCAGGTTGATTGGCTTAAAGGCTAAATTAATCAGACAGTCATGCATGCACTTCAGAGTCCCTACACAGTCACACACTCTGGGTACCCAGGTGGGAGTAAGGTGGGCTAGCCTGGAACGTTGCCTGGGGTAGGCTGGCATCGCAGCCGGTTGGAACCCTGTGATGGAAGAAAGAAACATGCACAACCACACCCAGTTTGTAATCCGGAGCCGGATGGCTCAGTTCGTGACAAGAAAACAACAAGTGAATTAGATGACAACACTTTTGATTTAGCTGATGATGCAGGGAGCTACCCTTTACTCATGATACCCAATACCGGACACAGGAGGGACGAAATTGATACTGCATGTTGATGAGCTGGAATGCCAGGAGAAGCAGGACCCACACGAATCATCGAGGCATCATTCCTGTTCAAGGCTTTGAGCAGATGGCTGATCTCCAGGCAGGTCTCTCGTCGATGGTTTTCTCTGTGGCATGAGTAATCTGACTGGGCCAGTGTGACAAGGCCCAGACCGAGGAACAGTTAGGATGCGAGTCCGAGAAAGCTGGATGCAGCCTCCAGCAAGCAAGGCACAGTTAAACACACAGTGGGGAACCAAATTGCGACCCACTAGCAGCACACAGCAAATTTATAGTAAAGCAATCACCACTAGAACAGGCGGATGGCAGTCCGATTGCAATCACAGAGTCTCTGCGCAAACCCTGGAGTTCAGCTGTAAATGAAGGTCCTGACAGGCTGATCGCATTCAACAAACCTTCGGTCTTCTTCAGGTTTTAAGCCTGGTCACCAAACAGTGGCTTAAATCTCTCTCACAACTTTGGATGCAGTCCAGTTCATTGAAAAGCTCCCTCACAAGGGACAGCAGACATGCAGGCCAAACTCAGCCCTTCAACAGTTCTCCCGCGTGAACTACGAAGGAGCTGCTGCTCGAATATCTCAAGCTGTTCACTCTTTTGATTTCCCGCTTAGACTGACTCTCTGCTGCAAGCAGCCTGGGACTTTTCCCCAGGATCCAAAACATTCAGTTAGCTGATCCATCTGTCTGTCAATACAAGGGCTTCCCCTACAGGTCCATTTAGGTGCCAAAGTCTCAAAACTACAATTCCTACAGAATTTTGCTCACACAAGACCCCTTGGGAGAGGTTCCACTTTAGAGTCCCCAGTGGCACTGGTTGGTGCTGACTGGCAGTCCAAAACTAAAATGGTGGTGCAATACCGAAAGTCCATGCTGTAAAGAAGGCAGGTTAGACAAACTACCATACTATTGCTACTAAAGCAGATAAACAGTAAACAGTTACAGATTCCAATAAAGCTCCCTCTGTGCAATTACTAATGGCAGAACGGAGCGATTATCTAGCAGCCCAGGTAGGACTCGAGCATAGATACACTCAGCCCCAACCCAGATTAATTATACACTGCAATATAGGCAGCTCTTAAAGAGACAGGACACAGAGGCTATAAGGGCGTTCACAGACAATATCTTTTAAATGATTAATAAAACAGGATACCAGCCTGGCCATGGGCATTTAGGCACACCCAAGGAAGGTTTTTCGGGAACCACCCATTTGTAGGGGAGTTATAGGAGGATGGTTGATGAGTGTAATACTCATTAGAGAAGATATTCAAGAAGATCATCAGTAATAACTTTCATATCTCCCTTGATCAATATTCTCCACTGAATCCCACTTATGGGCCTGAGTACCAAGCTTTTCTTGTTTATGTTGGAGGAGCTGATGTACCCTGAAGGTACAAAAATACTCTCAGCTGTCTGCAAGGGGGAGCACATTTGAGGGAGGGGGCTCTTACAGGTCTCATGAGACCTGGGACTGGTCAGGGCCATGTGGGTGCTCCGGTGGCACAGAAGCAGGAGGGTTCCAAGAGAGTTCCTGTCAGACCCTGGGGGAGAAGTTAGCCTCATGGCAGTGTGAATTTAGCACCTTATGCTGGGCCAAGGTGCCAGTCAGGATAGGTGAAGTTACGCCTTCCGTTGGATACAGACTGCAGTTCCTACCAGCCAGGAGGCCACCATCATTGGCATTCATAAGATGCCCCCGACTGGTGCCATGCTACCTCCAGACTTTGGACAGAAAGGTCAACAGCCTGGTGGACTGTTTTGCACTGTGGCATGGCAGCTAAAAAATTGTGCAAATGCAACAATATGTGACAGTTGTAGGTCACTATATAGGCCCAGTGTGCAGAAATGCACATAAGGGTGCATGCTGAGGTTAAAACCTCCCTCTCAAGTGTGTCTGTGGGGGCAAAATCTACATCTGGTGGTTGGTCGCACCTGTGGCTCTGAGGCCTCAACAGGATTTGCAGTACCTGAAGACCTGAGGTGGGATGAGGTACATCACCTGCAGACCCTGTAGGTGCGTGATCCCATATATGGAGGTACCTGGGGATGGCAGGGTTGGTGAAGGGATGCCTCCATAAGGAGCCTGAAGAAAAATCAGACGCACACATGAAACTACAGGTGCAAAACATGTAATGGAAATAAACCTTCAAACACTACCCCATGTGCATTTGACCTCCTGATGAAGTCTTGGAGAAAGCAAATGCACATTGGGTAGTTCTTTCCTTGTATTTGATGGTTTGCTTCCATTAAACTTTTTGCACCTGCAGTTCAGTGTGTGCATCTGATTGTTCTTCAGGCTAGTTTGTGACTATCTCATGTATCAGGCATCGCCTTCAGGATCACAGTCTGTGTACCTAAATTTTTGTTTTGCTGTTCCTCCATAAGGACCTGGATGCCTCATCCATTGCTCTAGGCCATGGAGGAATGACAACGGTGTCAGGGTTGGGAACTCCTAGGAATCCCATTGGCAGGGCTACTGGATCATGTCTGTTATAAGCACCTAGAGCATGATTCATAGTCCTCTGAGGGGGACATTAATGGAGATGAGCCGATGGCTCTGGGTATGGTCGGCACCAGGGAGAAGGGCCTGAACTGGGCCATCTGACTTCCTACACCAGTCATTAATGACGCCGACCCACGCCTGATGTTGCTTTCACACTAGCAGCCTTGTGGGGCCCTAGAATGAGGGCAACCTCTCAAAGATGCATTGAGGCTCTTCTACAGTGGGTGGAGGCTCTTGTTCTCAACAGCCTCTGCCTGGCTTGCGGAATTGTAGTGGGGGCCTTACCATAGGGATTGTGGTCCACTGTCATCTGAGGAGTGACCAGATTGATGCCCATGAGGGGGACATCCTTCTTGAGTGGAGAATGGAATCCTACAGGTCCCACGGGGTAACCACAGTCCTCACTGGTGGCAACATTGAGGTATGGCTTTGGACAGTAACCCAGGCGCTGGTTCACCATCAGTCCCCGAGTCAGTGCTGCCCCGGCACTGTGCTCCGGACTGTCTACAGCTGTGGTGACAGGATTCGCTCCATCACCATCTTTGGCATCACCCTTGAAACCATGCTTGGAATGAACTCCAACATCAGCTCCAGCGCTGTCTCCCTCATCCGTGTTCCAGATGACACTGGAGCGGGGGACAGGCACCAGGCTAACTTCTCTGTCAGGCCCATACTCGGTAGTGGACCTATAGGCCTGGCATCTTGGCCATCGTCAGCGCTCCCACCCAACTCAGAGTCCTCACCCTCATCAGTGTTCCTAGACACACCATGGTCGAGAATACCACCAAGCAGGCAGTAGCACCAACAGTGCCAGACTCTCCCCAGATATCGCAAACAATGTTGAAGTTAGGCCTGACACAGTGTCTGTTATTGTCTAAAGGAAGCATCGCCACCACAGATGGTGACACCGGCATGAGTCACACCAGAGGACAGCATTGAGGTGTCCACCAGTGTAGACTAGGCATATAGACTTGGTGCCACCACTGGGGACATCTGTTGCTTGGAGAAAACAGACTGTGGAGAGTTCTCAGCTAACTGCCAGGAAGAAGTCAGTTGGCCACCAGACTCAGCCATCAGGGTCTCTGATGCCTCAGCAGAATAAAGTCAATAAGGACTCTGTACTCCCAAGGTCCCAGAGGGGCCAGGAGAGACCTAGGGGAAAAGTCTAGTTTGGAGGCCCTGGTTTTGACGCCTGACACCAAAGGTGGGAATTGTCTGACCCCACCTTAATGCATGGTTCTCTAAAGTGCAGCAATCCATCGAAAAGCAGGCGTCGCAAGAGTCTATGTTGTGCTGGTTGCCAAGGCGGGTCGCACAGAGCTGATGCTAGTCTGTGGAAGCCATCATATTCATTCGAGGGCACCAGTGCATAATGGGTGACTTCTTTTGCATGGCCCTTTTCAATTTGGACTTTGGCATCATGGCAGAAAAATAAGATGAGACACAGAGAAACATCACTGAACGAAAGCAATGGTGATGCAGAGAGAAATTCACAGCAATGAGAGGCAAACTAAGGTGACTGCTCCCATGTGCCCACTTGACAGCGGAAAGAACAGAACTGAGGTTGGTAAGCAAGCCAGCAACAGTTATTGGCAGGGGTGCAGCACCACATGGGGGTACACAGGTGCTATGAACAATAACTGTTGTTGGTCTCCTGGTCAAATCATAGCATCATAGTAAAAGCCAGCAGAATAGGCCCTATGGTCTATCGTGTCTGCTTGGAAGCCAGACCCCCACTGGGAGCTCGCTTCTCCACCCCCCCCAGCCCCAGAGGTGGTCTTCCCCAGCTTCAGTATCCCTCTGTACCTGTCCCAACCCTTCTTGAATTCTTCCACCAGACTCCTGGGCAATGCGCTCCATGGTTCCACCACCCTCTTGGTGAAGAAGTGTCTCATGCGCTACCCCCCTGTACTTCCCCACTTCCAGCTTCCACTTATGCCCCCTGGTAGTTCTTCCTTCTTAAGCCTGAACACTTCCCTGGCTCCGCCCTTATTTATCCCCTTTACATACTTGAAAACCTCTATCATGTCCCCCTGTCCCTTCTGTCTTCCAATGCATACAGATTGAGTTCTTCCAGTCTCTCCTCATAGGGCCTACCCTTCATGCCCTAAATCATCCTGGTCACCCTCCTCTGGACCCTCTCCAGCAGTGCTATGTCTTTCTTAAGATGGGGTCTCCAAAACTGTACACAGTACTCAAGATGCGGCTTAACCAGGGCATTCTACAGAGGGAGGATCACCTCCCTCCTCCTGGAGGTAATCCCCCTGGTTATGCAGCCCAGTATCCTGTTTGCTTTTGCTGCAGCTCTTTGACAATTCTCAGTGTTTGCTGTCCACCACTACCACTAGGTCCCTCTCACCCGATGTGATTTGCAGTGTGATCCTCTCCAGGGTGTATGCATGGCCCGGGTTTCTGACCCCCAGATGCTACACCGTACATTTCCCTGCATTGAACTTCAATCCCCACTTCCTTGACCACCCCCTAGGGTATCCAGATCCCCCCTGGAGGGCCTCTCTCCCCTCCTCCCCGTCCGACAAAGCTCCCAGTTTTGAGTCATCCGCAAAGAGACTCAACCTACTCCTAACACCGCTCCCTATGTCCGAGACATAGGAATTGAACAGGAGTGGCCCCAGGACCGAACCTTGGGGGACCCCACTGATGACCTTCCTGGGGGAGGAGACTATCCCTCCATCCACCACTCTCTGTATATTCCCCCGTAAGCCAATTTTCCACCCACCTGAGCAACTGTCCCCCCACCCCATCCCCCCAGCTTTGTTAGCAGGCTATTTGGGTACTGAATTGAACGCCTTACTGAAATCCAGAAAGAGGACGCCCACCGGCCTGTCGGTCCAGGGCACCCATCACCCGGTCACAAAACTCCACCAGGTTGGTCTGGCATGACCTCCCCGGAACAAAACCATACTGCCCATCATCCAGGTGCCCCACCTTTACAGCCCCCCCCAACAGCCTCTTCTTGATAATGCCCTCGTTAACTTTGCCTACCACAGACATTAGGCTAACAGGCCTATAATTCCTCATCTCCTCTCTGGACCCTCCTTTGTGGATAGGCACCACACGAGCCAACTTCCAATCTTGAGGCACCCTCCCTGTCATCAGAGAGATGTTGAAGAGTGAGGCCAGTGGAGCTGCCAGCACATCCACCAGTTCCTTCAGTACCCTTAGATGTAGCCCATCTGGCCCCGGCATCTCCTCATTCTTTAGTAACCGGAGGGCCTCTCTCACCCTATCCACTGTGATTTCACCCTCCCATCCCACCTCCTCATGCACCTGCCCCTCCCCTTCTAGATATGACCCATTCCCTGCCCTAGCCTCCTCCAGTCCTTCAGTCTCTAACTGACCTACTGGTTCAGTGGGCTCCCCTTCTGTCCCATCGAGTTGGAAGGATCCCCTACCTCCCCTGGAAAAGACTGAGGCAAAGTACTCATTTAGCACCTTTGCTTGTTCCCCAGCTTCCTGCGCCCATCCCTCCCCAGTCCTAATCCTGCTGATCTGTGCCCTCGCTTTTCATTTCTCCCCTATGTATCTATAGAACCTCCCCCCCCCCCGTGGATATCCCTGGCCAGGTTTAGCTCCTTCTTCGCCTTTAGCCAGGAACTCATACTCTCCCCTCTCCCTAACTCCCCTTGAGCGCTTTAAGCACGTGTAGGCAGCCTTTTTATTCCTCACTGCCTCCTGCACCTCCCGGGCCCACCAACATGGCTTTCTGGTCCTATATTGCTTGCGCCTTACCTTTGCGCAGGCCCTCGTAGCCTCCTGCACCCCCTTCTTAATGGTCTCCCACAAGTTACCAGCATCCTTGTCTGGCCTTATCTCATCCAAGCACCCTCTAAGAGTCCTTCCCATGCCCTCAAAGTCTCCCCCCTGAAATCTATTACTACTGTGTTAGTGTGAATTTCCTCTCCCCCAAGGAACAGAAGAAACCAGACCGTGGCATGGTCACTGCCTGCCAGCGGGCTGTTCACCTCCAGGCCCCTTATCTGATCTTTATCTGCCAGGACAATGTCCAGTATCCATTCCTGCCTAGTAGGCTCCCCCACATGCTGGACTAGGAAGGCATCCTGGAAGACATCCATCAACCTCTGCTCCCTGGCCACCAAGGATGTCATAGTGCCTCAGTCTGCCTCAGTCATGTTCAGGTCACCCATGGAGCAAATGTTTGCTCCAGTGGGGTCCTAGTTCTTCCAGACCAGGCCCGTAAGTGGGACTCAATGGAGAAAATTGTTTCAGAGAAGATCTTAATCTGGAAAATATAGGTTAGTCACCTATAACCAAGGTTCTACTACTAGTATTCAATTATTCTCACTACCCATCTGAACCTGCCTGCCAGCCAAAGCATGCTTCTGATTCCTGTTCCAGTGTACAGAGACGAGTACAAAATTGGCAGAGCCAGAAGACAGTATGGGTGGTGGTAGGAGGAGTCAAGCTTGAAGACTCTTCCAGTGACTAAGCATGCTCAGTGGAAGGCTGCCTAAGTGGTGATATGAACTCAATCCTAGTATGAGAACTATGGTTACAGCTGAGTGACCTGCAATATATTTGACTGTAACTTGATCTGCTAGAGTGTCTCCTTCATAGGACAACACTCAGCTACTCACCATCCTCCGGACTCATGGGCATTTTCTGTATGTGTATTGTCTGTCTCTTTAATTCATCACAATGCAAGGGCTTCAAAAGTCCTTTAGTGGCAGTTAGTCTATTGCATGCATTTTTCATGTTATGGTTAATGTTTTAAATTTAAAAAATGTTTAAGTAGTCTGTTTGGTCATTTTTATTTCTCTCCTTTGTATAAAAAGAAGTGAGTCGGTTGGGGCCAGTGCTGCTTTATATGCTTAGATAGATAGATAGCTAGATAGATATTTTATTTATAAAGCACTCAATTCCAGGGACTCTGGGCGCTGTATGATACAATTCAAAAAAACAAAATAAACATAGCAGCAATTCTTGCTAATGGTTTATGCACAGCGGCATACATTAGTGACATGTACTGACAACACCAGTCCCAAATGCATTGGTTCCCACCGAGGCCTTGTGTCTCCGACTCTTAAGACCAAAGATTGTTGCTGTATGGAGGAGATATTCTAGAAGGTCAAGAGTTACAGGTACGTAACTTTCCTTTTTTCATAATCTTGAAGACGTAAAAAAAATGTATTTCATTTTTGTCATTAAAGTTATTTTGTGTGACA
The DNA here is from genome assembly GCA_016271365.2 of Neoceratodus forsteri. Taxonomy (NCBI): domain Eukaryota; kingdom Metazoa; phylum Chordata; order Ceratodontiformes; family Ceratodontidae; genus Neoceratodus; species Neoceratodus forsteri. The sequence continues at coordinate 631,637,748 of CM057456.1, read as the reverse complement.
AAAACTGGATACTTTTTCTTACATCTGCACATAGGTGTAATCAGACTTTTCACAGTTTTAAATTTTAGTTTTTAAAATAATTCTTAGTATAGGAAGGTCAAACATAAGTAAATTTTTGATGGCCTCTAGCCCACCCATAAAAGTGGATGCATTCTGATGTCCTGTGTTGCTGTCATGTATTTGGATGCTATCAAACTGTTGGGAAACATACTGCTTCTCTATCAATGCTGAGACCTCTTCTGCTGTATAACTCGATGTGCAGGTAACATACCTATAGTATATATGGTAATAGAGCTATGTGTACTCTGAACACCTCATGATAACTTATGTTGCCACTCACCAGCTGCAGTGCTGTCATTGAGTCTGCATTTTTCATCAAGGTTAGATTATTATAATGTACTGTATGTAGGCATCCTAAATAACTGTGCCTCACCTTGCAATTCATTCAGAAGATCACCGTTTCCCACTTTGTAACTAATTTTATATGCTAAGGGATTCAATATGTCTTTTTTTTCAACATGAGGAAAACTATGATATGGCAAAAATGACAAGCCGTTTCCCATAAAATTTTAAGATTCTGAGCCCAAAGGGTGGAAACAGCAGTGACAAAGCCACAATAAAGTTACAGCATTATTTTTTAAGATAAAAAGTATTTTGTTACAAATACATGTCCACACCTTAACTACCTTCAAGTACATTTTATGTTTCTTGTGATATTTTAGGCAGAATTATAGCTGTCTGGATTTCTTCTACTTAGCCTCACTTGTGAATATATTGAATATGCATGCACAAAGTCTTCTGGAAGCTCAATGGCCAGAGTTTGAGCTTCTCCTCTTAATCTAGACCCTCCATAACATAGATCCATCTTGCTGCTGGAAACTTAAGGTCGCCCCTTCACTAGCTACTGCTTCTTTTTTTAAATTAATTAAAACTTGTTTATTAGTTTTTTTCCCCTGTGGCTTGCTCACTTAGCAAGAACTTCTTTTCCCAGTTTGTAACATCCGCTATTCCATGTAGCATGGGATTGATAGACCAGACTCCTGGCTTCAAGCAATGTAACAACTGCAACGAGAAGATGTAGAGGACGGATCCATATGATATATGCTCAATTGCCTTGGTCTTGCTCTTGATCCAATGTGACCTCTGTGCCAGAACATGCTGCCTGAGTCTTTGGCACAGCATGAACGCCAGTTCTTTGAACCCTTGGATCAGCATGGCAAGTCAGGTTAGGACACCACTCAGGTCCTCCTTCCCTGGAACTTTCTTTTGGTGTTGTCTTGTGCTCCACTGAAGGGCACTCACCACCAGTTCAGTCAGCTATGATCAAGCTGAATCCTTGCTTGAGGCACGCCCTTGAATGTCATAACTGAAACCAAGTTAAAGGGTGGATGCTTCGTCAAGCCAGTTGATACTTTAATCACTTGTGCTGGTCAAGTGGTCACATCTTCTGGTGCCAACATTTTGTGGCAGCACATCAGTATTGCTTGTCCAGTTGACCAGCAGGACAGGTGGTCTCACCAACAATCCCACTGTTATGGGTAATGGTCATGACTAATCGCTTCCTGAAGAAACTGTGCCTGGGCAATCCCCTAGACCGACTCCACTTTGTGAGGTACAGGTCAGGTGAAATGAGCTATAGAAGTTGCTGGACTGGCTCTAAGGGTGAGTTCTCACATTCTGCAGAAGTTTTCAAAGGGCAGTTCAAGGACTCATAGTCACTCCCCTCAAAACTCCTCTGCCCTCCCCTCAGTTGGGTAAACAGTAACCAAGGTCCAGCAGTTAATCCTTGAGTTCCTTGGATCACTCTTTTACAAGCTACCACTAGTCTAGTTCCTCATCCTGTTCTCAGTGGAAACCTAAATGGCATAAGGGAAGGAGGACTAAAGACAAGTAGAGCTACAAGATCAAGCACAGGCGTCGGTCTCATTCTTGGTCAGCTAAACACTGTGTGCACCATCCGTATTTCCACTTGGGAGCAGAAGAGACTGTGGCCCTGGAGATGATGACTGCTGTCCTACAGAAGGTAAGGGAGAAGCCAAGTGCAAGGCCCTAGTGGGCCAAAACATATAAAGGGGACAAAATTACCCCCATCCCGGTGCCAGCTCTACTCTTGACCATCCCCTGGCAGGGCAGGGTGGAGCATCTCAGTGGTCCTACAGTCCTTAGTGGTGCCAGCAGTGCTTTTACTTCACCAGCTCCTTTGAGCCGTTTAGCTCCTGTGGGAAGATCTATGCAGGATACATTGAGGTGGTTTGCAACCAGACAAGGCTCGCTCAGGCTTGGCCCATCTGTGTCGGCCAAGTAGATCTCCAGTCAGCAATGGAGTACATTCATAAATTTCATGCCAATGACAATCTCTCAGCCTTAGATGAAGAAGGATGGAATAATAGGGACCCAAGTGAGGTCCTGAAGTCATTCTGCCACCTCTTGCAGCAAGTCTCCAACTCCCTAGAAGTCCCACAGAAAGAAGTGGTGAGGGCTGGGAACTATAAGCACTTGAACATCCTTTTGAAGGAAGAGCATTTGTTCCTCACCATGCTGATCAATGATGCCATACTAGACTTGGCAAAGACAGCCTGGTCTTATCTCACCATTGTTGATTTCATCCCTTATGCTGGGGACTGCAGTATGCAGTCATCAGTCTCTCCCCTCTCCTGGTAAAGCTGGTAGCTTCAGGTTAGGTGGTTGGAATGGGTCAGTGTAAGAGCAAAACTGCAGATGTTCCTCCCCTTTCACTTCCTGACTCACTATGAGGAGTCAAAATATCATAACTAGTGGGGCCACAGAATGTACACAGTGGGTACACTGTGTGTGAGACAGGTGAGGCACTAACGTTATTTTGCCAGCTAGAACCATGCACTGTGAACAGAAGCTACTGAACAGAGAGGACTTTCCTGAAGAGCACAAAGAAGAGGCCTCTCATCTCATCAATTGCAGCTTGGTAGTGGCAAAACACCACTTGCAGCTAGCCACAGATCAGGATGAGGTTGACTTTCGAGGTATTGCCACAGGAGTGTTTCTTAGAAGGCACAGCTGGTTGCACTCCTCTCCTTTTAAACCAGGCCATCCAGAACAGAGTTATTGAACTCCTGTTTTATGGGTCTGTGCTGTTCAGCTACAAGTTGGCAGGCATCCTGAAAGAGAATGAGTCTGAAAAGTCAATGAATGTAGTCTTATCTGTAACTATCCCAAGCAGCAATAAGTGTCCCCAGCAAAAGGGACAGGCCCCTACTTCCTTGTCCTTTTCCAACCATAGCAGAGGATGATGGCAGATAAATAAGCCATTCAACAACCTATACAGACAAGGCAGGGGCTGCAGCACTGGTAAAGATGCCAACAAACCCATTTCCTCTGCTAAGTGACATTTGGAGGACACCATCATCCATCCCTCCAGTCCTTCCTCAACCTCTTGGTTGAGGATTCCCTGACACAGATTTTGCCCTAGTCAATGGAGAATACCACTGACCAGTGGGTGTTGGAGATCATCAACAGTAGTCGTTCATTAAACCTTATGTCATGGCCACCCCACCTGACACAACCTCTGTACCAAACACACCCTCCAGAATACACTTGTAGGTGCTTAGAAGGGAGGTATAATGATTGGGTGAATTTTGCCCACTAAAGTTGACAGGGTTACATGTACAGGTACTTCCTGGTCATGAAGATGCTGAGCAGTTGGTACCCTGTGCCAGATGTGTGTGGTCTGAACTGCCATATCAAATGCCAGAACTTCAGGATAGTAATGTTGGTTCAGGTGATCCTTCATTAGAACAGCAGACTGGTTCTGCACCCTGGACCTGAAAGTTGCATATTTTTATGTCTTGATCACACATTCCCACAGTCTGTTTCTGTGTGTCCAACAGGAGATTGACAAATTCTAGTTCATGATAATGCTGTTCAACCTCTACACAGCACCATGCATTTTTTACTAAGGTATTGGCAGTGGTGGCAGCCTACTTTCACCATTGGGGTATCCACATATTCCTATGTCTGCACAAATGGCTTCTTCAAGGCCTGTTACCCTCACAGACTTACACAACTCTCCAGGTGGTTGGGGGCACCTTGTCCAATCTGGGGTCTATCTTGAATCTGGAGAAATCACAGATTACTCCAACTCAGTGTGTGGATTCACTGGAACTCTTTCAGACTCTAGGAAGGCTCCAACCTGGCTACCATCTCAATGGGCTCTGGATCTGATGGTGTGTGCCCACTCCTTTCAACTGTGGGACAGATGCCTAGCTCAAGATTCCCTCCATTTTAACATCCCATCTGCATCCATGACATTTATCATCCAGTGGGTCTGGCTTCTGATCCCACTTCTCCATTGGGTGCTCAAAGCATAGTGGTCTTAGAGGTCAGTGCCCCTGTCCCAGTTAATCATGGTCTTGTAACCCCAAGGCAATTTCTTGTGGCTGGCTCCAGTGCACCTGTCAGAAGGGGTACCCTTCATCCAGCTGAACCTGATGCTAGTTCTGAACATAGATACCTCTCTTTTGGGGTGTGGAGCACATCTAGAGGACTTGTGGGTACATGCGCTGTGGACTCCATGGGAGCAACAGCTGCACATCAATATGCTTGAGTCGAGGGTGATCCATCTGGAATTGCAGACATTCTCCTCAACCATGGACAGTCATCTAGTCCAATTTTATGGACAAAACCACAGCCATGTTGTGTGAGCAAACAGGGGAGCCCATTTCTCCAGACTGCATAAGGAGATTCTGTAGATATGCTTCCTTATGAAGAGTCTCAATACTTTGTTATTTGCAAGTTGCAACATATCTTGCTGGGGTGGACAATGAGTCGGCAGGTAGCCTCAACCACCTAGGAGTCATGTCTCACCAGAAAAGTGTACAATGTCTTTTGATGCTGGTGGATCTTCCACATCAGTCTGTTTGCGACCTGAGAGAACTGCAACCTGTCACTCTTCATTGACTATCAACCTATTCTGAACATGGTTCTAGATGAGGCCCCTGCCCTGAAATGGATTGGTAAATTATTGTACACCTTAGCACCCTTTCCCCTGATGCACAAAATCTTGCAGAAAGAGGACCTTGAATGGGCTCAGCCAGTATTCATAGCCCTGGGACAATCTTGCCAGCTTTGGTATTAGAATCTTCCCTGGCTCAGTACTGAATGCCTGTTCAAGCTACTATTTAAGCTGGAGCTTCACACTTGGTTCTAGAAGAAGATTCAGCATTCGCACCTCGTGTACTTCCATCTGATAGGTTAGATCCTGAGATGCTAGAGTCTGTGTTCCTCCAGCTCACAAAGGAGGTTCTCACAGTGTTCTAGACATCCCATAGGTCCTCCATGCAATGGACCTGTACTTTCAAGTAGAAGAGAGTCTCAATGTGGCATCAGAAATAATGGCCTGTCAACTATATATTGCTCAGTTAGCTCTGTTCTTAACTATCTTTGGTTTTGTCTGCCACGGGCCTTAATGCATCATCACTTAATGTGCATTTGGCTGCCATTTTGGGGTATTGATCCAAAGCATAGTTGCCCTTCTTGATGTTGGAGTGGGTAGTTGCTTTTTCTAGGACTTTGACCATATTTTACCACCTCTTCATGAGCTGCCTCCTGCATGAGTCCTGAACCTGGTCTTGACCATACACATGGAGATGTCTTTATAACCTTTGGTAATGTGTGACCTTGGTTTCCTGTCCTGGAATGTGGCTTTTCTGTTGCTGTCACCTTGACCAGGTGGGTATGCAAGTTGAAAACTCTCTCGATTGACCCAGCCTGCATGATTTTACAGAAGGACTCTGTTGTGCTGTACACCAATATATGATTGCTGCCCAAAGTGGTTTAGGAATGTTAATTAATCCAGACCTTGGAGATGCTGATATACTTTCCCAAGACCCACGTTAGCCCTTGTAAAGAACAATTCTATTGGCTAGATGTCAGGTGTACCATTTTGTTTTACTGTGGGACTGGAAGAATTTTGGGTCACTGCTTTCCAGTTGTTTATCACCCATACCAAACAGTGCTGGTGCCATCCTTCTGCAAGCAGACCATTACTTGATGTATCATTTCATATATTGAACATTATGTTTTGACCTCACGTACATTGCCTGAGGGTACCCATGTTCATTCTACCCAGCATATGGCCTCTTTTGCTACAGTTACCATTGCATCCCAATCAGTGAGATTTGACAGACTGCCACCTGGGCATCTGCACACACTTTCATGGCCTATAATAGTCTAGACCTTCGGGCTCAAAGCAATGTTATATGTGGGTCCTCTCTCCTAAAATCTCCCTTCAGTCAAGCTGAGGGCATATCCCTCTCTAGTCTAGCTACAACTAGTAGTCTTAAGTGTGACTATGTAGAAGGAATTCAGGTAGTTGTAAGACAAAGTTACAGTACTCACCTGTAACTATGGTTTTACTATTGGTATTTCTTCCAGAAAAATGAAAAGCTGATGGCAGAAAAGGACTTGTAGCCCATCATGCCCACACATTTCCATTCCTGAGCCATTCTAACCTATTGTTGAATTGGCCATGATCAGCACCCTAGTGGCAGTTAAGCCCCTTACCTCCTCCCTACCCTGTCCCCATCCTACTTCCCTGCCTTTGCTTTCACCAACTTCTTATTACTATCCCAAGCTGTTTTGAAACTCATCACCATCTTGATGTTTACCATCTCTCTGGACAAGCTGTTGAATCTGTCCACCACTCTTTCTATGAATAATTATTTCCTTACATTCTTCCCGAATCTGTCCCTATCACCTTATGATTGTGTCCCCCTAGTTTTTGATCCACACGATGCTGAAGCAGATCCTGACACTCTACCCTGCTCATTCCATAAATGTATTTATGCATTTCTTTCATGTCTCCTCTCTCATTCTTGGTCTCCAACGGAGTACATGTTCAGACTGACTAGCCAGTCCTCATCTCTTTTCCCCTGGTGACCCTTTATCACCTTTGTAGCTCACCTTTGACCTTCCACTACTACCATCTGGTTTCTTTCTCCCAGCCAGTTGTCCACCTGATTTGCTTTGTGCCTGCCACTGTCAGGGCTCCCAGCTATACAAGGATTCCTGTATTTTACAGGGAAATTGAGCTACAATTTATTGGAAAATTGTTCCCATAGACTTGCATTGGTAATACGGGAAAAGAAAGCAACTTATCTTCCATTGAAATTAATGTAATCTACAGGAAAATACAGGAAACTTACTGTGGAGTTACAGGGAGAATGCCAGATTAATCTGGCAGCACCACCCTGTGTCTCCTAGCTTCTTAACAAACCTGTGGGCACCAAGTTGGAGGCCTTATTAAAGATCTAGATATAGCCCATCAGCCACCTGTCCAGTATAGCACAGTGGTTTAAGGCTCTGAGCTGCAAGTCTGGAGACTTGGGTTTGAATCCCACAGCCCCCACTTGCATACTGTGTGATCCTGAGCAAGTCACTTAACTTCCCTGTGTTCCCAGGTCACACCTGTAAACAAGCTTTCAGCTTAGTTGTAAAGGTTGTAAATCCGACATTCAAAAATAAAATAAAATAAATTAATGTGCCACTCCTGGTTAAACAATTGGAAAACAAAAACAACAACAACTCTTGTTACTCAACTGAAGAACTCTATCAGGTTGATCTGTCATCATTTTCCTTCATGAAGCCATGCTGCATGCTGTGTTGGAGCACATTCCTTTCTAGAAAGTCCCACAGTTGCTCCTCAATGATAGTCTTCATAAGTTTCCCCACTATAGAGACCATGCTAACTAGCCAGTATTTGTTTGGATCTTCCCTGCTCCTACTGTTTTACATGGAAACCACATCTGCCCTTCTCCCACACACTGGGACTACCCCAGTCTCCAGGAAGCAGTTGAGTAAGTCCACCAGAGGCCCTTCAAGTTCTTGCCCCAACCTTCTTAGCACTCTGGGTGCAGCCCATTGGATGCCAGAGACTTATCCACCCTGATCACCCTTATACTCTTTAGTACCCATTCCTGTAGCACTGGTTCCAGTTCCAATTTTCTATTTCCCTCTGTGTCCCTCCTTTAGCCTGCACCCTACAGAAGGGGAGGAGGCCACCTACCTCCACTGTAAAGACTGTGCAAAAGTACTCATTGAGGATGCCAGCCTTCTTACATCATCCTCTACCAAATCATTTCCCAGTTTTAACCTCACTATACCCTCTTTGCTTTCCTCTTCATCCTGATGTATCCAAAGAACGCCATACAATTTCCCTTTACTTCCTGTGATATCCTTAATCCTATCTCTGCTTTTGCTCTCCTTATGAGTCTCTTTGCACCTTCATTTTTTCTTTTTTAAACTTCTGATTATTGAAGAAATGTTTCACAGCAGTATACAATTAATTTACACAAAACATCCACCTACATTCCCTATCCCATAAAAAAACACCCTCTGAGACCCTTCTCATTCATCACAGAGATAGCTAGGAAATAAAAGATGCATCCCTGTCTCCCAGGTGCATCTCCTCCTTCAGTTTCATTACTTATATCTCCCTGGTACCCTCACATTGAGCCCCCATTATCACTTTTGAATACAGCCCTGTTTGTCCTAACTGCTCCTCCCACTACCCTTCCTACTTCTTTCCACCCCCTCAGTCCCTTCCACCTCTCTGTTTGTCCTGAACGTTTTCCCGATCTTTCTAAAATCTGCCCTCCTGAAATCCAAAACTATTGCCCTTCTCTTTGTCCTCTGTTCCTTAAGCACTAAGCTGAACCACACAGGGTTGTGTATGCTTCGTACAAAGGTTCATATAAAGATAATTAAGAGCTAGTAAGGCAGTTAGCCCAAAATGCTCCATTACAAGTAATACTTTAAAGTATGTATTTGACCTAAGGAGATATCGTCTCTTTTTGAAATTGGATATATTCTTACTAATAACTGCCTCTAAAGGGAGAGCATTCCGTGGATTTACTACTCTGTGTGTGAAGAAATACTGCCTTTTTTTGTTTTAAGACATTTCCAGAGACTTGAAGTGGATGATCCCTAGCATTGTCTGTACACTTAAAGTTGAATCCCATTTCATTAAAAAGGAATTCATCCTTGACAATCTCTTGCATGAGCATCAGATCACACCTCAGTTGATATATTCTAAAGACATGAGATCGAGTTCTTTCAGTCTTTGAGTTTACTAGAGATTTGTAAATGTGCGTATGGTTTTGGTGGCATGTCTTTGGACCTTTTCCATCTCATTCATATCCTTCCTCCTATATGGGCACCAAAACTGTGTAATGTAGTAAAGGTGAGGTCTTATATATGCATGGTATGGGGGAAGATTACCTTACTGTCTCTAGATGTTTTATTCCTTTTAATGGCCTACAGTACACTGTTAGCTCTTGAAATTGCCATATTAGTGTGTTTTGTTTTCTAGATCTTGTGTTACAGTGACACCCAAATCATTTTCACATGTGGTGGGGGTCACAGTTTTATCACCCAAAGTGTACTGTTCCCCCAGGTGTATAACTTTGCACTTTTTGGTGTTACAACCCATTTTCCACCTTTTTGCCTATCTGTCAATAATTTCAAGGTCTTCCTGTAATGAGTGACACTGTTCTTCTGTGACACATGGACAACTGAGCTTGAGAATTGAGACCCGATGTTAAGTCTGAGATAAATATTTGAAAGATTAGCGATCTCAAAACAAAACTCTGAGGGACTCCACTGCTAACCAGTCCAGATTTTGATAGAACGTAGAGGGTAGCGGTAAATGGATACCTATCTCATAGCCATTGGTTTATCCAAGTGATAATTCTATCATCTATTCCTACTGCATGTATTTTTTTTACTACAGCCCAATGAAGCACTAAATTGAAGGCTTCACTGAAGTCCAAATATATAATGTTGCAGTCAATCTCATTATTGAGTAATTTGATGAATTATTCATAGAAACAGATGAGGTTGGTAGTACATGACTTCCCCTGTGTAAAACTGTGTTGATCTTCCTGGACTAAAAGTCTCCACCACTCATTCACACTAATGGGACTATGCCGGAGGTGCTAGGACCATACGGGAGTCAAAAAACTTCAGGAGGGCTGGCGCTGGGATAGGACCACACATGCACAGCACCACGAGACTAGCTGGAGCCAGTATAGGCTATCTAGGCATCGACCCTCCAACTGCCTCAGTTCCTTTTCTACAGCCGTCAAATGCTCTTCGAAGATGACATCGCTCGCCTGCCGGGAGTCAGGTCTTTGTCTATATGACAGCAGCTATAGACGTTCAGTATTCAATTAATTTACTACTATTAGTGTTCTTTTCTTATTAACTAAAAAAAAAAAAAAAGAAGAGAAAAAGTTGAAGAAGAAAAAGAAATTCTTAGCCTGCCATCAATGAAATCGACCTTAGACAGTAGCGGTGACAGTAGGGAGACTTCATTTGAAAGCTGTGATGGCAGTGGGGCTGTGTCTAGTCTGCTGCCCTTTGTGGAAGGGGTCCAACCACAGACAGTATGATGCTTGGGAGAGAGGACAGTCCACCCGAAGCACAAAATCAGCGAGACCGTTCCCGACCTTGATCGGGGACCCAACTCCGCTTGACCTCGAGCTCTTCTTCCTCCTGTTGGTGAAAGAAGAAACGGTATTGCTCGAGGTTGCCCTCTTGTACGTCTGCATGGGGATCATCAGTGGTGGCAAGCGATAGGACTGACCCAACTTCAGTGGGGTCCTCTGTGGCTCCATTCTTAATGGCAGTGATCTTCGACACCGGGCCCTGTCTCTGTCCTCAATGGGGAGCCAGTGAGCAGTTTCACCTCTGGGCCGCTCTGTTAGAGCAGGGGATATGACATCTGGCCAGTTGATTTGGCCAGTAGACCCAGTTCCAGGGCCTTTGGGCCTCAGAGCTGCTGGGCCATGTCTGAGTCGGGTGGGCAGGATGTGTGTGGTGCCTTCTTTGGTGCCAGCGCCATTGAGGCTGACCCTGCATGGCTACCCCATCACCTTTTCCTCTGCAGAGGCTGGCATGGGTACCGCTTTCCTTCTCCCCTTTTTCTTCAGGTCTAGGACCAGTATGCCTGATGCCGCTGGTATGCTGTGTGGTGTTGGCGCACGCAGTGGTCGCCACCATGGGTGGTGCCAGCTAGTGCTGTGTGGAATTTTCAACTTCTGGTAGAACGAAGTTCCACAGAATTTTCTTTATTCCACGGATCTCAGTTTTCCGCAGAAGCTGTTGCGGAATAATTTTCCATGTAATAAAATGCTGTTCACATATCTTAGTAGGTGGAATTCTGCAGACGAACAAGTGAAATTGGAATTGTTAATCTATGATGATTCTGCCAGCGGGGTTCCGCATTTCACACAGCACTAGTGCCGGCTCCATGAATGGCGCCAAACTCCTCAACACCGTTCCGGGTGGTGGAGTTTCTAATGATTCTGGCCTGGACCAGTCTTTTGGAGGTTCTTCTGGGGTAGAAATGGATCTGGATGAGTCTCTCCCTGTCCTACTTTGTCGGTGACGCAGCGGATGACTCATTTTAGAGGCTAGAATGCAAGTCTTCTGTATCCGCAGAGTCTGTGATGAAAGATCTTCTATTCAGTTTTTCCTCAGGGATATGGGGTCCACCATAACTTTTCAGGCTTCATCTGTGGACCAAAGGAGACTTCTGCGTCTGGAGTTCCTTCAGTCCTCACTACAAGTACACCCTGTGGAACACACTAATTCAGTGGTCAAGAGCCTTCCGGACTCTACTGCTCCATTGATAGGGTCATTTAGCCCAGTAATCAGCTAGAAGCTTTTATAGACCCCATGACACTGCCCCTAGGGTGGCTACCATTGGCAACAAGTGATTAACATTTCCTTGGGAGTGATTATTGGTTTGGCCCTCAGATTGAGCTCTGGAGGGTGCTCAGACCCCTGCGGCCCCTTAGAGGGACGGCACCATTGTCATTCTTGTAACAGGTAGTCCTTTCAAGGTAGAGGCCTGGAAGCCTTTGTCAGGAACCAACCCTGTCAGACTCTCTTTCCTCTGAGACATGGGGCCTCAGAGTAGTAGAAGTTGTTCCACAGCAAGTCAGAACACAGGTTCCTGCTTCCTTTGCTTGGTTCCAAGATAACAGGTGGCATGTGCCCATTTCTCAACCTAGAAAGGTTAAACAAGTACCTGTTCAGGGAAGTATTCATGGTATTGAAGCCTTCGCTTCCTGGACGTTTGGCTCCCAGCCAGCTGCTCTGGGCTAGAGTCTGAGGAAGCAGTTGCCACAGCTTCTCAGTCACTTTCTTCCAGGAGGGGTTTTCTGATTCAGAGAAGGTGTCAGATTCACCTTCTCGGCAGCTCCTTTCCATAGGAGCCCTCCTGCATACCTCCAGGGTGAGGGTTCTTCCTTCCAGAGAACAGAAGAAACAAAATCTTCAGATGCCTCGCTACTTCTTAGAAAGCGACTCTGTCTGGGCCCTTTTTTGATGCAGCGGATGCTGCGATTTATGCCTTCATCTGCAACAAATAGTGGTCTCTGACCACACATCTGCAATCCTCCACATAAATGACAAAACCTCAGACAAAATGACTTACATGGTAGATGCAATTGGCCTAGCTGCTGCAAGGTCTACCCTTACCGTCTAAATCCCAGATCACCATCACCACAGTTGCTCTTCTGATCAGTCGGGGAGCTCACTGTCAAAACCTCCACACTCAGGTGTGGAGCCAGGAGGAGGAGCTTCATCTTCTCATAAATTGCTTAAAGATGAGAGGAGTCTTATATGCTTTACAAGTCCTGAAGGAGGCCCTCTGTCATGAAGCGATCCCACTTCAGAGGAATGACAAAATTGTGATGTTTTCATCAACAACAGGGTGGAGCACTCTTCTACCCTCTGTGCAGGAAGGCCATGAGGAGGTGAGTGGTGCCTTGAGTACGTTGTGTCAGTTTAGTCATTGTGCAGTCACTTTCGATGAGTTGGGCAGCCCGGGCCTGGTTCTTCTGCATCCTCTCTCAACGCAAATCTGCCTCTATCCTGCTTCAGAAGTTCAGACCCTGTTTTTTTATGTCAGTATGCATTTACCACAGTAGACAAGATTCTCCTGTACGCTTTCCTCCTCTTCCCTTAGTTCAGAAGGTGCGGCTGAAGTTGTAGGCAAACAGGGTCAGGATGATTCTCATCATCCCAGACTGGCCTCGGCAGATATAATTTGTGTAGAATAACAGTTGGTCGGAAGTTCCCCCAAGATGACTCCCTCTACGAGTGGACCCTCTGACTCAGGGATTTTGGTTCATCCTTCCTGCACTCCCTTCATCTCCTTGTTGGGTTCCTGAGGAGGTAAAAGTGGGCAAGTTTTAGGTTTCTAGACAATCATAGAAATCTTCTTAGTCGGGCATAGACCTTCCACCAGGAGGACTTACGCGGCTAAGTGGTTACACTTCACCATCTGGAGTGTAAACTTCTATCTAGCCCCTTTGGTTGCCCACCAAGTACAATTTTGGGGTACCTCGTGGATCTGTCTAATGCATGTCTGCATTTCTCGGCAGAGAATGTTCACCTCTGTGCATTTTCGGATCATCTTGAGCCAGTAGACAATTTGTCACTGGCTCAGTTTCTGTTAGTCAAGTTTTGCTTCTCCCTGCTTACTTTGTTAACTCCAGAATCAAGGAGAGTGACCCCTTTATCTCTCTGAATGTTAAGAGGGTTCTATGATTCTACATCGACAGAATGAAGAGATATGCATCTGAGCAACTATTGTATCTTTCCACGTGCCTTGGCTGGGTCAGCCTGTTGCCATGAGATGTATTTCTGCTTGGTTAGTAGCATGTCTTCGTCACTGCTAATCCATGATACAGCTCAAGTTGGAAGGCCGGACTCTCACCACTCTATCGGAATGGTTGTGGCTATCCTAGTGGAGATTTGTAATGTACCATTTGCAGACATCTGCAAAGCGGTGAGATGGAGCTTGGTGCATACCTTGGTCGAGCACTCTGTTCTAGATGTCCTTGCCTGACAGTTAACTTTCTTCGTCAGGACAGTCCTTATGGACTTCTGTCCTGAGTGAGCTCTGTCTCCTTCCACCCTAATCTGGGGGTTGATTTTTAGCTCAGTACGCTCCCATTAGTGTGAATGAGTGGTGGAGATTTTTAGTCCAGGAAGATACGGAAATTACGTACTTACCATAATTCTTGATCTTCTTGGACAAAGTGTCCGCCACTCATTCACACGCTCACCCACCATCCCCCAAGCTCACTCATTCTGTTTTAATCTTCACTTCCTTGTTGTACAGGCTGTGAAGACATTGTTGAATTGACCCTTCTTACATGGGTCATCCAGGCCTTCACATGCCCGGAAGTTAGGGCTGCACCTCCTCGATCGAAAAGGTACTGAGGCGGTTGGAGAGTTGACACTGAGATAGCCTTTACTGGTGCAAGCTAGTCTCATGATGCTGCGCATGCATGGTCCTATCCCGGCACTGGCCCCTTCTGAAGATTTTTGGCTCCCATGGGGTCCTAGCACCTCCGGCATAGTCCCATTAGTGTGAATGAGTGGTGGAGACTTCATCCAAGAAGATCAAGAATTACGGTACGTAATTTCCATTTTCTGATCTACAGCTGAGATGTTTGCTTGTATTTTATCCTTAATAATGCCCTCCAATACTTTCCCACAGACTGAATTGGGGCTGATTGGTCAAAAATTTCTGTTTTTTGTTTTATCCCCCATCTTAAATATTGGCATGACGTGGGCAAGGTGTCAGGCATCCAGGACATTAACTGTATTTAAAGAATCCTTGTAGATGTATTTCAAAGGATATTTAATTTTATGTAGTATTAATTTCAAAATCATGCTGGAATTAAGTCTAGGGCAGGCGAGGAGTTTAATTTAGTTATTTCTTCAACAATTTCTTCTGACTCAATTTCCATCTTTGTTGTAGCTTGTGGTAGTACAGGTTTATAATTTTTATACCATGCTTCCTAAGGTGGTGGCTTTTATGATTTGCTCCCCTAGGTACCTGTCTATCCCTTGGACTGGTTTGGTGGCCTGTAGGCCACTCTCACTCTGAGATTCCTCACATTTTGGACTACTAGCTGCACCTGTTACCATTTCCATCCCCTTTCCTCTCCAGGGCCTTGTCTTCTGTTGCCTTTATGCAGTTAGTAATGTATAGTGGCACCCTTGGCCATACCCATGTCCCATTCTGAATAGTGCATATCCTGGGATAGTGTAGTCCCAGTCATGGTTTTGGGATACCCATGTTTCTGTGACTGCTGCTGTAGCTGGTTAGGCTTCTGCCACCACTATCTGAAGATCTTCTGTTTTCTTACCAAGACTCCTGGCATTAATTAAAGCCTCATTCCACAAGCTAGGTTTCTCTTTCCCCTTGTTACTGGCTCCCCAGACCTGCTTCCCTTTCACCCTATTCCCTCTGTGTTTATACACCATGCTTATCTACCATCTGTGACTATCATTACTCATATGACAGACATTCTCTCTCTGTGTGCTGGGGGAAATCATTGCAGGTGTGTGTGTGTCTGAAGACTTGACTTTTAATATGGCTCCCCCTTCCTAGTTTAAATTCCGGTGAAAAAACACATCCATCTTCATCTGCTGTACCTTGATGGTGCCATCCCTGCTCAGATGCAGGCCATCTTTAGGAAACAACCAGCACTACTCCAAAAATTATCCCCAGTCTCACCAAAAGAAAAATCTCTCTGCCCCACACCAGCCTTTTAGCCATGTGTTAAACTCCTCAATTTTCTCCCATGTCATTACCCTCAGATGGTACCAGTAGGACCTTGGAAAAGATTACCCTCTCTGTAACTACTGTACACTCAGCTACCTGCCTAGTTTGTGGAAGATGTCCTTAACCCTATCTTCACTGCTACCCACCAGATCATTGGTAGCAAGTAAATCACCATGTCTGACTTACCTTCCTCTACCTAGATGTGCTGCTCTAGCTGAGGGGGTATCTAGCTCACTGTTGCCTTCAGCAAACAGCAGACTGATATATTCACCTGGTCAGTAGCACACAACAACCTCCCCATAGCTCTCACTAAAATGCTCCTCTTGCTCTTGCCATGCCCCACTCCCTTTGGTACACTCATTTTAGGTGCATCCTCCTTTCCCTGGGTTTCCAGTGCTGCTTTCCCTTTTGGGTCCGCTGCCTGAATCAATTCCACAAATGGCACAAACCAGTTCCTGGTTTCCACCCTGGGAGCTCCCCAATATTGTACCTCCCCTCTTTCACAGCTTCCTCTCTCC
The DNA here is from genome assembly GCA_016271365.2 of Neoceratodus forsteri. Taxonomy (NCBI): domain Eukaryota; kingdom Metazoa; phylum Chordata; order Ceratodontiformes; family Ceratodontidae; genus Neoceratodus; species Neoceratodus forsteri. The sequence goes on along the minus strand of CM057456.1, from coordinate 631,621,605 downwards.
TCTTCCCGCCACAGTCCATCCACCTGCAGACATTCTGATGGGCTCTCTGAGGCTGTAACATGGTGCCCTCTCCTGAGGTGCTCCTCGGGAATCTAACTTTGCTCATGAGGGCAGTGACCTCATTAGCAAGGGCCCCAGTCCTCTTACACACTGGGCTACCTCCATGCGTCCAGAGCAGTCCCTGGAAGATGGCGGCACCACATTCTCTGCAGCTGACCAGCTCACCCTCCTGTCTGCCTTCCTGCTAAGTAGTGTCTGTTTCTGATGTGAGTGAAAGTGGAGTAAATGTCCCCTTACTTGAGCAGAGTGGCCCGACCCCTGCTCCTCTTCTATGTCCCTCTTTGGTTTAAAGTCCCTTCAGCACTTAGCCTCATGGCACTTCACCGAGCGGCATATCTCACTAAAGCTCATGAGAACTGCCCTTTTATACTGCCTAGTGTCCCTAGGTCTGGAAGTACAGTGGAGCTCACCAGGATGCAACACAATATTGCAGCATTCTGTAGCAGACTTGCATAAAACAAGGCAGTTTTAATAGCAGTAAATACATTTTATCATACAGTAACCCGAGATGCTATGTCACATCTTGGTGGGTTCCACTGTACTACCCCTCATTTTGTATAGTTGTGTACCTCTAAAAACCTCCCTCTTCCTGAAATTCACATTTGAACCTATCTTCCCAGATATGAGGTTAGTAGGTTTAAAAATAATTTAAAAAGAATAACCTGGCCCCTCAGATTAAATTTTACTCTTTTCTACCCCTAAATGAAAATACTTAATCATAGTGCCTAAGGAGTGGACTACTGTCCCTCGTACTCCCCATTTACTGGCACAATTTAAACTGCCCCTCTACAAATTACAAATATATTCCTCCATAATTTGCACACCACTCACTTCTCTTACAGTAGGCTGAGATGCCGACTCTTCCTTCCAGAAAATCCTTTAGCATAAACCCTGGCTGTCACAAAGGTCCTTCCACATGATGCACTAACCCACCTGGCCTCCCCTCTATACTAGCCCTCATTCTTACCTGTTAGCATGGCCTCACTTTTCCTGCAGTTCCTGTCTTAAGATCTTACGCAAGAGGGACAAAAAAGAGAGGCTGAGGAGAGTAGCTGAAGCTCTAGCCAATCGGCTTTCTGAAAACTTAATCTGTGCTCAGTACACTGCACAAGTCAGATTCCCTGATTCAGAAAGAATCACTAGCTGCTGGTTTAGTGGTGGATATGTCTGCCCACTTTGCATCCAGTCATCTTAGCTCATCTTCCTAGGATGGCTGGGAGGGAGGGTCTTTTGCTGGTTCCTGCCATGAGAATTAAAAACACAGGAGATAGAACCTTTTCTTTATCCATCCACATGCTGTTGGAATGCTATTCTAAGCCATATAAAGATTATCCAACTGTAAACTGTTCTGAGTAAAAAGCATTTTTATTTCAACAAGCATTTGGCTATTTATGATCTATTTGGAACATTTATTTTTTGCTGTTGTCTGGACAAATTGTAGCTGATTTATTGCATTGCATGTTTATACATTTTTACCAGATCATTAATTCTAAATCTTATTGACATGCCTGTTATTTTGTGTGGTCATATAAATATGGTTGGCCGGCCTGCCAGCACAGTGGTGGTGTTACCGCTTGCCACGTTGATGAGCTGGGTTCAGGAACATCAGAGGGCCAGCCAGGGTAAAGCAAGATGAGCATCCATTGGACTGCTCTTCTTCTCCTGGGAAGGTGAGTGGTGGAGCCCAGCGTAGGTGTGACTCCCAGCAGAGGCTACGAGTACAGCACTAGCAAAGGACCACATTGATGGGTGGAGATGGCAGTGGACATCTGTAGGGCATGTGCAGGGGCGTGCATGACTCATGCTGTTCTCATTGCATAACCATGTCTCCAGTCACAGCCACAAGAAGAAAACCCCTGTGGCAGCAACACAATGATGCCGGGGCCCTTGCAAGTGCCACCTCAAGCCTGCTGTAGGGGATTGCGGGGGGGGATTAGCATCTCATCCCTTTCCCTTGGACCAGGGGAAGTGCCACTGTGGGGGCGGCGCAAGCCATGGTCTTCTGGATCCCCCAGTAGGTCCCTGGTGCTGGCACTAGCATGGGGGATCCTGAAAGGGGCTAGGGAGGCAGATATGGGGTATATCCCCAGCTTTCTATAAGAAAATAAAGAGCATTAAGAACAAATAAATAAATATGGAATGCACCAAATGTGACAGCAGTCTACTCTTATTTCCATTATCTCCTTCTCCGTCTGTGTGGCCATGTGAGATGGAGTGGCTGCCTTTTGAGTTTACACTGGGTGTCAAAAAGGTTGGTTGAGAACCTCCAGGTTTGTTAACCACAACTCTCCTCCATTTGCCTTTGGTAAAACATCAGAATCTACCAGGGTTTGAATTCAGAGCCGGTCTTAATCATCTGTGGCCCCTGTGCAGCTCCTGCCAGGCCCCACCACTCCATTCCCTGTGGGCCACCCATCCAACATTTACACCTAACTAATCCTCCTGTCCTGTATTAATAAAGCAGTACCAAGTCTGCTAGGTTAACCAGTATATTTTAATTAGTGCCATTGGCTACACTGAATTATTTGACTTCACCATTGGAAATTAATCTGACTGAGCCTGGAGCAAGAACTTAAGTAAGTACAGTACTACTACCGTATTCATTTCTGTAAGGACAGGGACACACACCTCTGATACTCTGATTTGCAAACAAGTTACACAACTTAACTTTTCTGGAGGTGTGAGTGAGAGAGAATAGAGAGGATTATCATGGGACACCAGTAATGTAGCCACCTGTCAGTTTTTTTAACCTGGTGATCAGGTTTTCAGGGTCCCTATCAGGAAATTTGGTTTTGCTCTGTGCTGGTCAGGTCTTTGAGCCATTTTGAGTTCTCACCTACTTTTGAAACAGATTTTGTCATATCATTCATTGTTTCAGCTACAAGTCCAGGTTTCAAACAAGTTCTCTTGTCAATATAGCCCTTTGTTTGTGAAAGTAGTCAACCTGGGAGGTGTAAAGTATGGCCATTAACACCATTAGCACTTACTTAACCTAATCTTTTCCACTGCAGCAAAGCTACCCCCACCTTTTGTAACAGTAACAGAGCCAGTTTTCTTCCACTTTTATTTGCTGGTAAACATTTTTATCTCCAACAAAATTTAGCCATTTTAAGTGTTTTACATTTTTTTTCCTGAAGAAAAATGTATGGGCCCCCAAGGTGCAAGGGCACAGTTTGCACCTAGCTAAGGCTGGCCCTGTTTGAATTCCGACTTTACAGTTTACAACAGCTATAGTTCAAGTTCAAGTTTATTGCAGGAAAGACTCCGTTGAGCAAGCTCATTCACAAGGAGGTCCTGAGGCACATACACATACAGTTCGCAATTACATAGACAGGAGATATACAATGTAGGATAACAGGAAGAAAAAAATATATAAAAATAAGAGGTATACACAATAGAAGTCCTCATACTGTGTATGCAGTACATTCAAGTTTTAACCTAGCCCTAAATTATGCAACACATTTCAGCTTAAAAAGTAGAGGGCCAGTTGGAACCTAGGGAGTTGACTTGGCGTAGGGGGCCTAGTAGCACCTACATATGTCTTTTAATTTAGAGATAGCTAGTGTTTTGTAGGAGTTAATTGATATGATGCTGGTTAGCTTCAGCATGGCTTGTAGTTGGTTCCAAATGTGTGGGAGGGTGTAAGAGACAGCTCTTTGGCTGGCTGTGGTTTGTGTCCTGGGAACATCTAGTAGGATAAGGTTGGATTTCCTTAGGGAGTAGGCGCTATGTGAGATGGGTATGAAAGACGTTAAATAGGCAGGCAGTTTGTGGAGTAGTGATTTGAGGGTCCAAATGCCAGCATGCAGGAGGCGTCTGGTGGCAAGAGAGGACCACCCAACTGCTGCATAAAGATCACAGTGATGGGTCCTGCACGCCGAGTTAGTAATGAAGCGAAGAGCACGGTGGTAGAGTACGTCCAGTTTAGATAGGCTCAAGGCTGGGGAGGAGATAAAGATGTCTCCATAGTCAAGCAAGGGAAGGAAAGTTGCTTGGACAAGTCTTTTGCGGGTTGCAAGAGAAAAGAGGGTCTTATTTCTGAAGAAGAAACCCAAGCATGCTTGAAACCTCTTTGATAGATCCTCGGTGTGGTCATTGAAGGAAAACTTGGTGTCTATCCACATACCTAGATATTTAAATTTAGGTACAACTTCCAAGGGTTCGCCTAGGGAGGTAACTATGAAGTTTTTAGGTGTGGTAGGTAGGGCACCAGACAAGGCAAGTCTCGAGAAAATCATTGTCTTGTTTTTTTTGGCATTTAAGAGAAGCTTGGCATTGATAAGGTTGCTTTCTAACTGGATAAAGTCAGCTTGGAGTGCTTCCCTGACTTCAATTAAGGACGAGCCAGATGTGTACAAAACCATATCATCCGCAAAGAAATGTATGTTAGAGTTCTTTATGTGGGAGTCAAGGTTGTTAATGTAGAGGGAAAAAAGGATTGGTCGTAGGATGGAGCCTTGAGGGACTCCTCTGGCAGTTGGAAGGGGGCAGATAGTAGGCCATCAGCCTTGACTTTTTGTATCCTTTCCGTGAGATAACTGGTAAACCACTGCAAGGTAAGTGGAGTGGCACCTATGTGAGCAAGACAGGTGATTAGGAGGTGATGGTCTACAGTATCGAAGGCCTTGCTGAGGTCTAGAAAGACTGAACCAGTAACCTTCTTGGTGTCCATAGCATGGATCCAGTCATTAGAGACTTTAGCCAAGGCTGAGATGGTACTGTGCTTTGACCTGAAACCAGATTGGGCCGGGTTTAGGAGTGAGTGTACTTCAAGGTGATTTTTGGGTTGGTTGTATATAAGTTTTTCCAACACTTTGGAGAGAACGGGCAGGATAGAGATAGGTCAGTAGTTGTTTAAGTCACAAGGATCTCCTGAATTGAAGAGAGGAAGAACATGGGCAGATTGCCAACAGGATGGAACAGTGGCTGTGGTAATAGAGAGGTTGAAGATGTGAAGGATGGGGGCTGTGAGCTGGGCATAGCCTAACTGTAAGAAAAATGATTCCAGGCCATCGTCCCCTGCACTTTTCTTGGTATCAAGGCTAAGAATTAAGTCTTCGACTTCTTTGTAGCTAAACAGACACAACCGGAAGGGATGAGGTGGAGCAGCATGCGTAGAATCTGGTTTACTATGGCTATTCACTCGGCTATCGTATGGGGAGGAGTCGAATGCCAACCCGGCTGTGGCAAAGTGAAGGTTAAGTTCTTCGAGGATTTGCGGTTTATTTTCAACTATCCCGTCCTTGGTCAGAATCTTGGTGGGAAGGGAGGGAGCAGCAGAATGGCCTTCAATGGATCTCAGTGTCTTCCAGATTTTTTGGGAGTTCCCTTTGGCCTGCTCCAGAGTGGAGATGTAGAAGTTTGCTTTAGTAGTCCGTACACTTTTAACACAGGCATTTCTGGCAGTTCTAAACACCTGCCAGTCTGCCGGGTTCTTTGCGCGCCTGGCCCTAGCCCATAGCTTGTCTCTATTGGTAAGTGCATATTTGAGCTCTTGGGTGAACCACGGGTATGAGATTTTCCACACCCTCATTTTAGTAAGAGGAGCATGCTTGTCAATTAGGGTGGTGAGGTTGTCATTTAGAACAGAGACGGCGGCATCAGCAGATTTGGCAATATATAGGTCTTGCCACCTGATCGTAGCTAGATCGGTTAGGAAGTTTACTGAGTTGAATTTACGGAGTGAGCGTTTGGTTCTGAATTTAGGGTGCTGCTGGGTTTTAGATTGGAATCTTGTACAAACAACGATATTGTGGTCGCTCATGTCGTTATGGAAAACCGAAGAATGTGAGATTTTATGAGGATGCGAAGTAAAGATGACATCTAAGAGTGAGCTGTTGGCAGAGTTAGAAGCATTGATTCTTGTGGGTTCAGTTACTATTTGTGTAAGACCCAGCTCTTCACATACGGCTTTTAGGGGGTTGGATTTAGCAGTTAGCCAATCCATATTGAAGTCCCCTAAGATTATTGTTTCCGTATTAGCAGCCAAAGTTATGGATTTTAACACGTTAAGAATTTCTGTGCCTTCTGTCGGGGGTCTACAGCCACCAATGATTGTGATGCACTCTGTGGATGGAAGGTGAAGTTTAAGCGAGACAATCTAGTAATCCTATAGAGCATTGTAACAGAGAAAAAGAACATTCATGGGAAATATATTTGTGTAACATATGTTTTCATTAATTAGTGACTATTTCATGATTGCTTATTATACAGAGACATCACCAGGCCTCCTAAAGTTCGTTTTACACTATAATTCCTAATCCCCAAAGTGCCATCCACACACACAATAACATTGACTCAGACTGCATACCTGTAATTCCACATGCGCAGCTTCCACTGTTCGGCTGTGCTCCTCCCCAGTAAAACATCTTGCGTGCATCCCAGGAAACCCACCAGCCCCAGCCAGACTGGATAAAGCGGGTGTGGCGACAGTCAAGCTGCACAGCAATGACATTTAGTTTAAGTCTTGATTGACATGACAAACCCACTTTATTAACGAGAAGAATTAGAAACTCAAGCAAAAGCCACAAATACATAAGGCATGCTTCTAATGTAATAGTGCAGTCAGCTCTGTTTCCCATGATCCCCTTCTCCATCACAGTATTCATTTTCAACATGGTGCTTCCTACTGTGTTTAAAAACTGGTTCTCAGACTGCGTGATTGCAAATGGTAGGCTATAGCCCATTCCTTTAAGAACCAAACTAATTAGAAACTTTGGTTGGAATCTGCTTTACTTAACTGGAAATCTCAGAAAGGGACACATACAGGCAGACAACCTAGTAGAAACAGTTAATCCACTACCTCAGAAAGGTATTATTCAGGCATTCATATTTACTAACTATAATCCTGTTCAATGAACTTGCTCCACGAGCCCAGAGTACAGAAATCTATTGGAGAGACTGGCTGTACCAGAGAATGCCATCCTGACTCCATTAAAGGAGACAAATGCATTTACTTCAAGCAAGCCATGTACAACTACCATTACAGCATGTGGGCATGTCAGCTTACATACATCGCAGTTCCCCAACTTCTTCCCATTTTCTCTCCTTTGTTATTTGGTACTTGCTCTCATCTAAGCCTACTCACCAGCCCCTCTCAAATGGGTGTACAGTACATATGTTGTGTACATTCACACATACCTCTCAACCTCTCAGCATGAAGATTCATAGCACTGGCCTTCATGATTCAGAACAAATGGCCAGAATGTGCAGCACTTTCTTATTTTAAAGAATAATATGTCTTAAGAATAGTGGGCTCCATATATTTAGTGTCAAGGAATGTTTCTATCAAGTTTGTTCAATATTTTATTAGTTTGTGCATCCAGAAATTAATCTGCAGAGCAAAGGTAAAATTGAATGTAAAAATCATAGCACTATACAAAATTCATAGCAGACGAGAACTATGCGCTCATGTTACTTTGTATTTTTCTTTTTACTTTGCTGTAACTAACATTACACCTTCCATTTCAAGTTACTATAATTATGTTGACCAACTGTAACTTTTACCCACGCATGTAATCATTATGCTGCTGTACTCCAACCTTGGAACCACTTAGCAAAGTAGATGTAACACATAATTGTGATGATCCTGATGTGTGAAACTTTAAATAATATGTATTTCCCATCCCTTTGATACAGTACTGAGTAGGGTGCAGGAATACCTCAAATAATTATCTAAACATTGGTGTATAACAAAGGAACCATTGCAAAGATGCTTTTACAGTATCGGCATGTTTTGGTAGAAATAATTTCAGACTCAACAGAGATTGTGTGAAATTACCTTCCAGTTGGAGAAAATAAATCAAGCCCCAACTCTGAGAACAATATAATGTATAGTAGAACGTTGTTATAGGTAGAAATCTACCTTTTTATAACAACATTTTACCATCGATGTGATGTCAAGATGTTGTTAACCCATTGATAGTGACGTCACATCGATGGGTTAACAACAAATTTGATCGCGGCATGCGTGCAGCTGGATTTACATGGCCTTGTAACCTTGTGATGAGGGGCAGAAATACTGGGGACGTGAAAAACAGCAGTAAGGAACTGCTTTCTTTTCTAAAAACACGAACTGGTACCATACACTATAAAAGCTAATGTATGGTACATCGATGGCTAACCATTTTGTTAACCAATCTCGAGGTTGCCATGGCGACCTAAACCTCTTGAGCTTCGCTCTCGAGGTTTACATGGTTGCCCTGGTAACCTCTCGATGATTAACAAACTGGTTAACCATCGATGACCATACATTATCCTCTATATTAACCATGGTGGAAATAAAGTGTGAAAGGGTAGGACTAGGTGTGCCTTAGGTTAAAGCAGGAGGAGTCTTTACATCTGGATCTCATACAAAGGCAAAAATGACCAACTTAATTCACATTTTTATCTAACAGTTGTTACCAGGAGAGGAAATTCAAGTAACACACCATTTTCAATAATGTCATGCAGAACTGGGTGCAAGATTTGTAGGCAAGGTGTAGTGGTGTCAATTTCTGATCCCAGGAATCCCTCACTTAAATGTTTGCACTTTATAAAGTCGTCTCAGTCAAGAGTGATGCCCTGGAGATAGAACCTATGCAAATTTTCAAATTTTGAATGTAGGTTTAAAGAGCAACTCTACACTTCAGCATGCACACTCATAAATAAGATGTTTCAACTGGTACAATTTACTAGAGAATACATTTTTTTTCATTTTCAATGTTCCTTTCCAAGATTTACAGCCCATCTTGATAGCACATCTAAAAAGTCTGTATACAAACTATTTTAAAATATCTCTCTTTCCGCTGTTAACCTAACTGTGCCTTTGATTATGCCATCATAGTGCTTACCTTGACAACAGACTGTTGTCACAAATAGTAATTGTGTGGTAAGCATGGGAGCGTCAGATACATTTTAAAAGATTCAGTGGAATAATTGCTGTATTATCTACAATATTTAGCAGACCAACAACAGGGAAAGTAAAAAAAAATCAAACATAAAATAAATAATGAGAAACCAATAAAGTTAAAACATAATTGGTGTAGATCTAGTGTTTTTAAGCTTTTTATTATAATACAGAGTTGCTCTTAAAAGTCTGCATCCACGCTCCACGGTGGCCATTGCTCAAATCTGTTTCTTCGTCTGAAAAGAGCAGTCGTGCCATAGTGAACTCCAGTAACAGCTGGTTCTCCAGTTGTGTTTTTATTTTGTAGTTTATCATAAAAAGTGTTTTTTAGTCAGTTTTTTCTGACTACTGTGTGTTTAGCTATGGTTTTCTGTAAATTACGGTTTCTTCAATTCCCGTTTGATTCTGAGGAACTGGAGAATATCTTTCTTGCTACTGTAACTATTTTTGGCTATATTGACTAGTAAACCACATTTCTTTTGGCTAATTTTAGTGGTTTACTATTTTTAGCTATCCAATTTGCAGAGAATGGAGTATTTTCACATTCCGTTTCTGTCTGTGCCCTTTGACCTTAATTGGTTTCTGTTACAGGAGCCACAATTTGACCTTTGGCATAGTCTCTTCAATATAAGAGATTTTTTTTTTTCTATTGGGCTCTTGTACTGCATCATTTTTGTAAATTATTTTAAATATTTCAGGGTTCTCTCAAATCGGTATGTCAGAGAGACGTTGCGGACCTTAAAACAATTATACAAATAGTTTTCAGCTCCTAGCAAGGGCAGACTGTCATGAGCTTTGTTTAAAGTGTTTAGGTACACGACACAACTTTATAAGTCCTGTTATATTTTTTGCTCAAAAACCTAATTTAATAGGGTAAACATTTTAAAAAGAAGCACATCTTCTCAGTATGCCTCTGTGTCACCTAAAAATAATAAAAAAGGCTCAGAGAGTGGTTCCAACGATGGTGGAAAGCATGCATCTGAGGGGGGCCATCTCCTCATGTTCAGCAGCAAATAAACTGAAAGGTGACAAGAAAAAAGGAAAAGGTAAAGCTGCACAACTATAAGAAAGGCTTGGTAAAAATGGCTCAGATATCATTGTGTCCGAAAGGGGGAACCCTGAATCCCGTGAATCCGTGATGGTAAAAATAAATAAATAAAAGAGTCTTCAAGCAGGCACTGAAATGGTGTCTGCCAAAAAGAAACTGAAAGAAAATAATGTCACTGCCACTCTTCCTGCACTGTGAAAGGAGCAAGCAGAAGGCACAGATAAAATGCCCTCATCAGAGGACTTCTAGAAGGATTCTGGGCTGAGCAAACTTGGAGGTAAAAGAAGAATGAGAAGTAAGTACAATATCATAGAATCATAGAAGGCTGCCGGCAGATAAGGACCCCTAGGCCCATCAAGTCTGCCCATAACCCCTCCCCCCAGGAAGATTTCCTCCATCTCTTTGCAGCCTGCACTCTGTCCGCCAGTCCCACGTGCGTGTCCCAGGCCCTCTTGAAGCTCTCCACTCTATCCACTCACTCCGGCAGCCTGTTCCATGGCTGTACCACCCTCTTGGTGAAGAACCTCCCCTTATGTCCCCTTTGAACCTGCTCCCCTCCAGTTTGAAGGCATGTCCCCTAGTGGAATTGTTCTTACTCAGTTTGAATATGCTGTTGACCCTCACCCTGTTTATGCCCTTCAAGTATTTGAATGTCTCCACCATATCCCCCCTCCTCTCTTCCAGCAAGTAGTATGGGCCCAGCTCCCCCAGCCTCTCCTCATATGTCCTCCCCTGCATCCCCCACACCATTTTGGTCACTCTTCTCTGGACCCTTTCCAGCTGGTCCTTGTCTCTTTGCCAGTATGGCCTCCATAACTGGACCCCATATTCCATGTGTGGTCTGACCATGGTTTTGTACAGTGGCAGGATCACCTCCCTCCTCCTGCTTGTGAAACCCCTCCCTATGCATGCCAGCATACTTAGTACCTTTCCAGCTGCCCTGTCGCACTGACTCCAGACTTTCAGATTGTCTGAGATGGTAATCCCCAGATCTCTTTCCTGCTCTGTCTCCTCAAGCTCCTCCCCCCACCCCCGTCGGTATTTGGCCTTCGAGTTATTGCACCCTATGTGCATAAGTCTGCACTTTTTTGTGTTGAACCTTAATTGCCACCTTTCTGAACACTCCTCCAACCTGGCCAAGTCCTCCCTCATATTCTTTACCCCCCTTCTGTCATATCCACCCTGCTACTACAGATTTTCATGTCCTGCAAATAGACACGCCTTCCCATGCAGACCCTCTGTGATGTCTCCTATGTATATGTTGAAAAGTATGGGTCCCAACACAGACCCCTGTGGAACCCCACTTGTTACTCTTTCCTCCTCCTAGTGCACCCCATTAACTAGGACCCTCTGAGTCCTCCCCACCAACCAGTGTTCCACCCAGCTGGTGAGCTTGTTTCCCATCCCCAAGCTTTCCACCTTGCCTATGGGTCTCCCATGGGGGACAGTGTTGAATGCCTTCCTGAAGTCCAGGTAGGCCACGTCCACTGCCCCTCCCTGGTCCCATATCTCCGTCACCCTGTCAAAGAATTTAGTCAGGTCAGTCTGGCAAGACCTGCCACCCGTGAATCTATGCTGACTGTCATTCAGTAGGTCCTCCCCCTCTAGATGCTTAACCAGTCTTTCCTTAATCAGTGTCTCCATCAGCTTGCTGACCACAGAGGTCAGGCTTATCGGGCGGTAGTTTCCTGGCTGTTCCCTCTCACTCACCTTATGTAGTGGTACTGCCTCAGCTTTTTCCAGTCATCAGGAACCCTTCCCTCATGCAGTGACAGGTTGAATAACTTCATGAGTGGTGCTGCCAATTCCTGTTTCAATTCTTTAAGCACCTTCGGGTGAATCCCATCTGGCTCCATCGCCTTATCACTCCACAGCTTGCACAGTTCCTCCAGCACCCTAGCTTCTGTGAAGGGACTGGAGTCCATTTCCCTACCGTCCTACCCTATTTTCCAATTTTGCCCCAACTGTAAAGCCCGATGCAAAGTATCTGTTTAATACATCGGCTTTTCTATACCTCCCTTCACCAGTGCCCCCCTTCCCTTCATTATTCATTCAAATAGCATTTCAGTCTAGTTTCTATTATATTTTTAATTTGATTTTATCATTTTACACCAAATTCAGTGTTGTTTTTCAATCAATGTATTTCTATCAGTGCTGTTGTTTAGGTCTTGGTACCATTGCGGCCTGTCTTTGTTCATTTGACAATCATTATGTCAGGTAAGGCTCCTTTAAATCTTGTCACTGCAGCAAAAAGATTTCAACTCAGGACCCCCACTCCTTTACAGTAAAATTAGGATTCCACATGCTGCAAGACAGAAATGGTGCAGCAAAAAAAGCCAAAAGCAGAAAAACTTTAAGTGATACCTACTCTCAAGCACAATAAATTGGCTATTGTACATCTAACTATTTGTTTCCAGTATCTGGTATTTGACATGGGACTGTTACATTTTCTCCTGGAGTGCAGCAGTTTGTGTTTTTCTTTCTTCTCCCCACCGCCACACACTCCTTTATCCTTGTGTGTCTATCTGCTGCATAATTGCTACCAATCTATGTCATGAGAGGCCATAAGGATAGTCTCGCTCATATGGTGTCATCTAAGTGGAATCACAAGAAAATCAAGTAATGTCTCTCTGGGTCATGCTCTGCATTGCCCTCCCAAAGGACCCTTCAACTTCTTTGTCATCATCTCATTAAAAGAAAAAACAACATAGTTCTTGATCTTCCTTGTCAATCTTCACCATTTCATTACTGCATGGGTGTAAGCGAGGGCAGCACACCAGCGGCGAAACTTTTTAAAAGCTAGCTCTATGGCGCGCCCTCGGGGCCGACTCCATGCGCGGTGGCGGCGTTAGTGCTCCGACTCCTCCTCCATCTCAGTTCTGTTTCTCCCGCCATCGAGGCTGCACCTGCTGCGCGTCGTGAGAGCTATAGTTAGGTGAAATGCGCATAATATGGTTGCCGACTCCTCTGTTTCTCGATTTACTTTCGGCGCCATACCACCGCGATGAACTGTTCTTTTTCTATCTGTAAGGCGTCGGTGTTTTTCCTACTGTTTTACCTTAATTGTTTGGCGTTATGTCCGGTTCTGGGTGAAGCATTTTTTCTAAAGGCAGACGCGCCCGTCGTTAGTGCTCCTGTGGCGGCATTTTTCCGTCTCGGACCAGCATGGCGTGTGTCTTTGATGCCTGGGACCCAACCATGACATGGATTAGATCGGCGCCTGCTTCTCCATGGACCGTCGTGTCCTCGAAGTCCGAGCGTTCAAGCTCAGCAAGGCCCCGCCGACTTTCGGGGGACAGCGTCGTTCACGGGACTCCCAGGTAAGGTGTTTAGGCCCTTCCCCCGGGTCCCCTCCTGGGCCTATACGGTCCGCGGAGGAGGGGGCTTCCTCATCTTATCTTGCTGATGAGGAAGCTCCTTCTGCGGTGTCGGGGGAGCGTAGCGGTCCCTCCCAGGGCCGCGACGTCGACACCGCCTCGGCAGTCACCTCCTCGGAGGTGCAGGCTCCCCCAGTGTCGAGGCCGCATGATTTCTGGGCGGACACGGTGGACCCTCGACGCGCCTCTCCGGCGCCATTGCGGATCCGGCACCGTTCAGTGCTGGTGATCAGCGGCGCTGTTCGTTCGCCGTTTTGGATCGGTGCGCGTTCATGGTGCGGTGATCAGAGTGGCGCCGCTTTGGCCCCCGGCGCCGTTAGCGGCGCCGTGGGCCTGGTTTCTCCTTCTCGCGGTGCCGGGTCGGTTTCCGATGCCGGGAGCGGTGCCGTTGGCCTCGCTGGTACCGCGGGGGAGCTGGGACTGGGCCTGGCTGTTGCTGATGCTCGGGGGTCAGCCGGCGCCGCCTTTGGTGCCGGTGCCGTTCGCGGCGCCATTGCCGCAGGACCCGGGTGGCCAGTGTGAGTCCTGCCTGATCTCGTCCTCCTCGGAGGCGAGGCGGTGGACATGGACCATCCTGCTTCCCACTCTTGAGTAAGGGGTCTCCTGTGGCACAAGGTACCAGGCAGTGCAGCAGGCCCCTCCTCTGTCCCCCCTTCCGTCCTCCCTGAGGGCTCTCCAGCTAGGGTGGCCTTGAGTCCCAGGGGAGGCGTGGGGGCGACAAGGGGGCTCCCCTCCGGGGGACCAGTGACAGCAGCCATCAGCGGGTGCTGTTGCTCCCTCTGGGGGATGGGAATGCTGCGGTCAGGAGGAGGGCTCTCTCGAGTCGAGGGTTGAGGGGCAGGGGACAGGACCTCGGTCTTCTCTGGCCACCTCAGGGTGGCCAGGAGCCGTGGTGCTGAACCCGCCCCTTCCCTCCGAGGACTCTGGTGCCCTCAGTGGCATTGTTGTGGGCTGCCCTTCTGGATCCATACAGTCCCGACTTACGTCTGGGAGGTTCTCCCCTGGGCTCTTCAGGTTCGCTTCCTCAGGGTTCCGTCTTGCGGCCTGGTCTGTTGTCTGGGACCCGCCAGCTCGGGCTCTGTTCCCAGTTCCAGAGCCCTGGCAGAGATCTATTGCCTCCTCATAGGTGCTCTCCCATGTCTCTGCCTCCACCACCCCTGCTCCCGGGCCATGTCGGGTCCCTCTGAGGTCCGTTATACTGGAGCAGTTCAGAGATATCAGCGGCCTTCCCCTCATCGTTAGATGTATGCATGGCGGGTCTTCGACTCTCCCCACCACCACAGGAGTCCTCTGAGCACTCCAGCTCTCCATCATCCTCGTCTCCCTCCTCTGAGGAAGGAACCCCTGCTCATCTCTCCTCCGATGCTGGATTTCACTGAATATCAGCGATTCCTTTCGAGATGGTGAGGGACCGTGGATCTCTTACATACGGAGACAATACCCGAGCAGAGACGTGAATTCCTTGGAGAATTCAGTGCTCAACACTTGGTGGTACCTTCCTGGCCTATTCCCTTCCGGGAGGTGTCTATCCGTTCCTGGCAGTCGCCAGCCGCCTCTTCTCCAGCCCTGGCTGATTGTCAGCGTAGGTATTGTGCCCCCTTGGAGTCTCTAGGTACTCTCCCCAACCCCCCTTCTGGCTTGGTCTACCTGGATACTCCCTCCGGGCGCCGCTGCCTGGCACACGACCGCCCACCGGACCCAGACTCTCTTCAATTCGACTGGTGGGGGCGAAGAGTGTTCTCTTCTTCTTGTGCGGTTGCTTGTATAGCATCACATCAGGCTCACCACGCTGCCTACAATCGGCACCTGTGGTCGATGCTCTTTCAACTTCTAGCGTCGATGCCTGATACAGAGCAAACCAGACAAGCTGTTGCCCTCTCCACTATAGGCCTGGAGCTGGCAAGACACCAGGCAAGGGCATCTTACGATGCCAATGAGGTGGCTTCCAGGCTTGCGGGGACAGCGATCTGCATTAGGCGGATGGCATGGCTTCGTCTTTCAAGGTTGTCACCCCTGGCCCGGCGTAGGTGATGCGCTCTGCCTTCCGGGGGAACCGTCTCTTCTCCTCCAGAGCTAGGAGACTTTTGCAGGGGCTTACTCTGTCTCCACATCCTCGGGAGGCACCTCCTAGCTCTTCTCCCACTTAGGCTTTTCTCTGAACTAGCCAGGGTCTTCCCCTTCTGTTTCTCACCAACAGGAGGCTGGGGGTCTTGGTCCGTCAGGGTTTTTACCTCTTCCCCCTTCTGGGAGAAGAGGGGCTTGGTACTCACCCATGCAGTAATGAATGGTGAAGATTGACAAGGAGAGATATGAAAATACACTACCTACCGTAATTCTTGATCTTCTCTTGTATCTTCTCATTCATTACTGATCCCCTCAGTGCCTCCTTCTGCAGGCGTCTCCCCTCCCGTCTCGTTCCTCCCTCTGTTTGGCCTTATGCAAAAAAAAAAAAATCTCTGTCCTTGCCATTTCTCTTAATAGTTTCAGGAAATTATTTACTCTAAGATTCGTTGGCATTTATTGCAGGAGTGCTGGGTGTGAGGGAGCTGCACGACTATCTCACCGCCATGTTTTCAGGTGAGGCACTCCTAGGGACTTTGCCTGACTCTGTCTGTGCAGTGTTTGGTCCCGGAATCTTCTGCTAATCAATTACTAAACCCTGGAAACCAACCCCCTTTTTTTACAGAGTAAGAGGAACGGGTACAGTTATACAATTTCTCTCTTAAAGCTGAGGGAACTCTCTCCGACTGCTTTGAAGGCAATCCCTTGCTTCTCAGGTCATGTTTTTCCTCATAAGCCTGTGAGTCATGCTCTGTCTTGACACCCTTTTTTCAAGGGTCCTTCTGCGAGCAGTGCTGCAGAAAAGCAGTGCCAACTACGGGCAGATCTTGCCAGTTTCAAGTCTCTACCTGCCTTGACATAGCAAGTCCGAATGAGTTCCGCTATATTTCTTACAAACCACCTTTAAAAGGCTAAGTTTCTTTCTATACCCTTTTGAGCAGCTCTTACATGCTGCCTGGGAACCAATCCTTTCCTAGCTAGGCGCTCTTCCAGAACAAAGGTCTGCTCAATCAGGCCAGGGGCCCTCAACTAGGATAAAGGACCATGGCATGTTGAGGTCAAAGACTATGCCCTCCTTAGTCTGTCTAGCAGGTTTGGTGAACCTTCTCTTCAGCACTACCAATGGGGATTCTTGCTCCCTTGTTAAGTCGAGCCTTAAGCCTCTCAGCTAACTATGCTCGTTGGGCATTATTGTCTCCTCAACATCCCATTTTCTTCTTTCTCTCTCTGCTTCTTTCTTTCTCCTTCCCTTTTCTCTCTATCTGTTCCTCCTAGAGTCGCCCCGGTAAGGAGGCCCTGCGATCTCTTAGGGCAGGAATTCTCTTTCCTCTGTCTATTCTCCATCGGCTTATTCCTTTTTCAGTTTATTTTCCTTCCTTTGCTATCCCTTGGCTATCTTGCCTCGCTTTCTCTTTTTTCCACAATATAAATTTTTTTGCCTCTCCGGCTCACAGAACTGAGATGGAGGAGGAGTCGGTAGCTACTAACGGCCGCCCCTCACGCATGACGCAAGGCGTCGGTCTCGAGCGGCGCCGTTAGAGCTAGCTTTAAAAAAAAAAAAAGCTCCCGTCGCGGGTGCGCGCCTCCAGCTTACACCCATGCAGTAATGAATGGTGAAGATACAAGAGAAGATCAAGAATTACGGTAGGTACGTAATTTTCATTTCTGTAATGGAGACGGTACCACGCCCACTACCTCATCTTATCTGGTGCCTCCCACCTGCTCCCTACCGGTGAAATCTTGGACAAACTGTTTGTGAGTTGAACAGCTCTCATGGAACACTGATTTCTGTACACCATGCCACTACAGCAACTGACATTCACCTAGGTGCCAGCTTCCACCACCAGTGACAATAGTTCTGCAAATACCAATTTAATTCTTTACATTATTGGATGATCAATCAATCTTTATTTGTAAAAGGCGCCTTTCTAAAACCAAGGCACCTGTACATTGCATCATAAAACAATAAATAATTAAAACAATATTAAAATAGACTTGACAACGGCATACAAAAATCATTATATGCTAGGCTAAAAAGATAAGTTTTTAAAGCCTCCTTAAAACTTTGGACAGTCAGGCAATCATGCACCTGACGAGGTAGAGAATTACACAGGGTTGGGGCCATAAAACTAAAAGATCTGGCCCCTGAAGTTTTTAAGCGAATCCTAGGAATCTGTAGCAATCCCTCGTCAGTGGATTGGAGAGAGAGGGAGGGACAGTAGGGACAAAGGAGATCTTTCAGGTAGCCAGGTCCATGGTCATGTAGGGCCTTATAGGTCAGCAAACTGACCTTGAAGGTGATTCGTCAGCAAATTGGCAGCCAGTGCAGTCCGCGGAGCACAGGTGTTATATGACTGGACCTAGAAGAACCAGTCAGTAGCCTGGCTGCCGCATTCTGCACTAGCTGCAAGTGGCAAATCTCAACCCCTGGTAGTCCAAGATAAAGGGCATTGCAGTAGTCAAGGTGGGAGGTCACGAAAGCGTGGACCAAGGTAGGAAGATCGTCAGGAGGAACCAGGTGCTTCACCTGGACAATGTTCCCCAGATGGTAAAAAGAGGTTTTGACAACTGCTGACACCTGAGATTTAAGTGTCAAACAGTCATCAAACACAACACCCAGGTTCCGCACCCGGTCTGAGGTAGTTAACTGTACCCCCTCAAGCCATAAACCCGAGGGTGATTCAGCCAACAAGCCCACCTCCCGGCGACCCTGGTCCACAACCAACACCTCAGTTTTTTCTGGGTTCAACCGCAGCCAACTCACATTCATCCAGTCCTGGATTTTGGCCAGACATTTGTTGAAGACTGAAAAGGCAGCATCTTGGCCGGGCACAAAGGACACGTACAGCTGAGTATCATCTGTATAGCAGTGAAAACTCAAACCGTACTGCCTAATAATCGCTCCTAACGGCAGCATGTACACTGCAAACAGCATGGGTGCCAAAATGGAGCCCTGCAGCACCCCACAGGATAGGGGGAATGATGCCGAGGAAAAAATCCCAGACACCATCCTCTGGGTCCTACCCTCGAGGAAAGATCGAAACCAACTGAGGACTGTACCAGACAGCCCACAGATAAACCGCAAGCACTCCAATAGCACACCATGGTCCACAGTGTCAAATTCTGCAGAGAGATCAAGGAGGACCAAGATGGAACAAGTCCTTCAATCTCTCGCTATTAGGTCATTTAGTACCCGGACAAGAGCTGTCTCAGTACTATGTCTTTTCCTAAATCCGGACTGGAGAATCATAGAACATGTGTGGCTGGTCAATGGTCATCCAGCTGCGGCACAACCACCTTCTCAATAACTTTGCCTACAAAGGGCAAGTTAGAGACAGGCCTGTAGTTAGCCAGACAGTCCGAGTCCAAGGAGGACTTCTTAAGAAGCGGCTGAACCTCAGCCTCCTTCAGAGGATTTGGAAAAATCTCCCTCTCCAAAGACCTCCAGACTATCTCGGCAAGGACCGGAACAATTTTATCCACACAGCCCACTAAGAGACGTGTGGGGTCCGGATCCAAACCACAGTTGGTTGGACGCAGTGATTGGATGATCATCACTATGTCATTGATTGTGGGAAGGCTGAAGTCAGACCACAAAAACTGGATGTCCGACATCTCCTGCCGACCATCACAACTCCCATTAGAAAGGGTCAGATGGATGTCAGACCTGATCGTGGCAACCTTATCTGAAAAGAATTGAGCAAACTCCTCACACCATTCTTGAGAAAAGGCTCTTCTGGGCTGAAGACAGATTGGATTGCACAATCTGTCCACAGTCCGGAAAAGTTGGGCTGGTCTATTCTGTGCAGCCGCAATCTCTCTGGACAGGGATTCTGCCTTCTTACGATAGATTACGGATTGATAGACCACGTAGTGGTCCATCAAACTAAGTTTGTCACAATCCAGGCCTGACCTCTGCCAGCACCTCTCTAACCTTTGTCTGACTCTCCTCAACTCCCTCAGAGTCTCATCAAACCAAGGAGACCTGGGGCGAAGAGTGAGGGGACGAACATGAACAGAAGCAATGGAATCCAGGGCCCCTGACACCTCCCTATTATTGACGAGTACCAAGTCCCCTGGATCCATGCAATCTCTCGGTAAGCCTGATAGGTCCAGCACCACCATCAGGCCATCTGGGGAAACACCCCTCAAAGGGCAGTACCGGACCATCTTCATAGGGGCCGGCCTACTAGGGGTGGCCTCAAAACTAAACCCAATGGAGTGACGATCAGGCCATCCGACTGGTTCCACCACCAAATTGGATATCTCCATCCCCAGTGGGAACACCAAATCCAATGAATGTCCACCAATATGGGTCAAGGAGGAAATAACCTGTGTGAAGCCCAGTGATGTCATTAACTGGCGGAAGTCTTGACCATACTGCGAGAGTTCATCGTTGACCCAGACATTGAAATCCCACAGAACCAACCATCTGAGGGGATCCCAATGTCAGGTTGACAATGAAGTCTGTGACTTCCCACAGGAAAGCATTCCCGTCACCTGGTGGACAGTAGACGAGAAGTATCCTGCACCCCACACCCTCGCCCATGATACATTCAAAGGAGTTGGTAGTTCCCACTGGCATCTCCACTAGGCCCAGTTCCAATCTAAAACAGATAGCAACACCCCCTCTCCTACGATCCATCCTCGGGCGGTGTATCACTGAGTAGCCGTCTGGAATTGCTGCTGCCAAAACTGGGCCGGCGTTCTCATCCAGCCAGGTCTCAGTGATGCACGCCAGGTCAGATGTTCCAACAAAATCAGCTATAATAGCAGTCTTGTTTTTAATAGACCTGGCGTTGCACAACACCGCCCGTGTAGGATGAGCAAACGAGGATGACCATGCTACCTGCTGACTATAAGCAGAACCCTTGGATATGGGAACCAGACAGGGTGGACCCCTTTCCTGGACCCATTTTGCCCCAGGGTGTCTCCTTGTCCCGACTATCCCTATCCGTCCACTCCTTTCCATTCCCTCCCCAGGCCCAGCCCTCGTTTTCCTCCTTTTTCTAATAATCCCCAAAGCCCTACACCACCTGTATACTTCTGGCGATAGGAGGGGACACAAAAAAGAGCAGAGGTCTCTGAGCCTGGAGGGGGAATAATACCCGACTGTCCTTGTACCATCCCAACACATATTTAGCACCCTACACAAATAACAACAATATAATAAAAATTAAAACACTAAATAAGTCTTGAATATTGATTTAAGGGCTCTCACCCCCTAAACCCAAATACAAAATATAACAAAATACAATAAATAATCACTTAATTCCCCCTCCCCACCCAGTCCTCTCACCACTGGGGAAGAGAGGTAAAAGCAATGCACACTAAAATAATTAATTAATTCCCTTCCCACCCAGTCCTCTCACCACTGGGGAGAGAGGGCAGCACTCTCAATGCTAAATAATAATAATAACATAAGCAACAAATCTAGTAAACAAAATAAATAAAATACATGGACACAAGGTCCTCTCACCACCCGGTCGTCCAAATGATAAAATTAATAATCCAGTTTCCTCAATCTAAATTCAAATAAAATAAAGTCAAAGTCAAAATCACAGAAAAACATAAAAAATCCTTCTCACTATCAGCACCAAAATAACGAATGGGCCTCCACTGCAGCAAAGCAAAATAATTCCACTTCTTCCAACCAGTCAAGGGTCCTCTTCCAAGCCTTCAGTTCGAGCCTCTGTCCAAGTCTTCAGATTCGAGCCTCTTTCCAAATCTGTAGCCCAAGTATCAGAAAAATAATCCAACAGGCCGCTGGGACCCACCAGTACTCCCCAGTCAACTAAACCCGACTTTACCAATGACCCACTACTTCAACTCCCCATCAAGTCCGCCCATCAGCAGACTCAAC
Organism: Neoceratodus forsteri; assembly: GCA_016271365.2. Lineage (NCBI taxonomy): Eukaryota > Metazoa > Chordata > Ceratodontiformes > Ceratodontidae > Neoceratodus > Neoceratodus forsteri. The sequence continues at coordinate 631,600,309 of CM057456.1, read as the reverse complement.
AAGAGGTCTAGGAAAACAGAAACACAGGGCCAACCCTCCAGCAAGCCCTGCTTCCCACCCCTGTGTGGATCGCTTACCAAGGGAGCAACTACTTTAGAAACTGGCAGGTCCCCACAATTCGAACCACTTCACAGCAGTAAGTTCCAATTCCAATGGCCGACAAAGATCAACATCAGGAGTAATCCAAATTGAAATATGGCATCCGAACCGAGACCACAGTATATGCCCAACCCTGTTCCCCCAATCAGCAGATCTCCCGTAAAGGTCAATCAGGCAACAATCCACTCCTTCACTCTCCAAATAATTTTTTTTTTATCCTATAGTCCTCGTTCAATCCTCCAGGAGCCGATTAAACAAGCTTGGATCAGGCCTACCAAGCCACGGAAACAAGGGCAACGGGCAGTAGGCTTTGCAGCCTATGCTAAGGTCTCTTTTTTGCCTCCTTCTTTCAAGGAGGACACTCCGTTTCCAAAACTGCAGTGGGACAACAACACTTGAAGCTGCAGCTACAGCATGCAGACTGGACTAAGACTACAGCTTCTCTGTAGCAAACAGACACGAAAGACATGGAAGTATGGAAGCAACAGCGAGTTATACATATAACTATAAAACAATTAAAATAAACGATAAAATGCACGAAAAGGCGCTAAACAATGTCCAAAAAGCTAAAAACAAAAACGAGATGCGAAGGCTAGCCCAGTGTGGCCGCCATCTTTCTGATGAAATGGAATGCAATCCTGACCTCACTGATATAGAGGCAGGTGAGCAAGAAGGGAATTTTCTTTATAAGGAACCAGTTCATGTCCAAGGGACAGCACTGCTGGTTCATATGCCACAGAAGGCTCTCACATTCCACTCTTTGCTCAAGAACATGCAGAAGGCTCTGCAGTTTTAGTCAGTAGCTCTGTGAATACCAAGAATGTTGAGCTGGAATACTTTAAGTCTTCATCTATACCTTTTTCTGTGTCTCCTGCTTGGCAGCTTGCCATGTAGAATGCTACAGTGGCAACCTGGAATATGGGTCTGCTTTGGTTCCAGCAATACCTTGCTTGTTAGTTAACAAGTACTTGGCTCTGAAGTTAAAGTCTGGCTACTATTCACAGCTTATATCTTATGCTATTGTGAATATGGCTGTCAGTAATGTCTAGCATTGCCAAGGAGGTATCGGCACAGCTCCTCCTGTTAAAAGGTGGAGCAAGATTGATATTACGGGACAAAGAGTTTTCGCTTCAGCCATTTTAGAGCTCAGATAGTGACGTATCATTCCCAGATGGATAATGCAGTCCTTATTCTAAGTCTTGATGCATGAAAAGTATTTGACAGGGTCTCGTAGTCTTTTCAAACAACATGAAGTCTTGCTGTATTCTGGCAATAGCAGTGAGTCCCAACCTTCGAACTTCCCCGGAGATGAAAGAGTTAACTTTCCATGCCAGGCATGGAACGCTGAGCTCGAGCTCGGTTGAGACTCTGTCTGTTGCTGTTTGAACTCAAACCGTCAGATTCTTTACTCCGCCTCACTGAACAGTCGCTCCGGAGATTTCTCCCTTTGCTCGATTCAATTTATCGGTTAAAGTACCGCTTTTCTCAGTTTTCGACCAAATTTAAACTGTAACCTGTCAGTTCAGTCTCTGTGGTATCCGTGAGTACTAGATAGGTTATTTTGTTTTCTATTCTGTGTGGAACTTGTAAACGGTTCATTGGTTCGGTTTGAACCGATCAAGTTGTTGTAAAACCTTTTATGATTTAGAGGAATATTATGAACCGGAGGAGGAGGAAGAGGAGTATGAGGAAAGTGAATGTGGTTTTGAAAGTCTGGATGTGCCCATAGACCCGGACACCTCCCCAGACAGACCTTCAGGAGTGTCTCCTCCTAGGCTTTCTGAGTCCCCCTCCCATTTCATGTTTTATAAGAAAGTGGCAGAAACCCTGCAGCTTCTTATGGAAGAAGCTGTGGATGACTAGGAAGAGCCTGACTATGTGGAAATGATGGATATCCCAGAGTCTAGGAGGCTGTCTATTCCCTTACACAAATCTTTTGGGAAACAGACTGTTAAGATTTTAAAGACTCCTAATACTATACCTCCTTTGGATAAAAGAATGGACAAGAGGTATACCCTGTCAGGCTCAGATACGGAGTTCCTTACAAAACAATGCAGCCATGTTGGGGTAGTTCAGGCTGCAGCCTGTGATAAGGCAAATATTCCCTTGGCTTCACACCCCCCAGACAAGGACTCCAGGAGGATTGATGCCATGGCAAAGAAACAGTACATGGCAGCATCCTTGGGACTCAGACAGGCCAACTATGGCCTATACTGCTGGAAGTATCAGAAATCCAGATGGGACACTGTCATGGCTTTAGCAAAACAGGTCCCTGGCCAACTTGCCAAGGAACTGGAGCAGGTGGCTGCTGATGGTATTGAGGCATTCAAGATGCAATTCCATGCTGCAGTGGACTCCAATGATGTTTCATCTAGAGTCATGGCTACATCTGTGGCACTTTGTAGAATGGCTTGGCTCAGATGTACTAGCCTGTCACAGGATACCCAGGCTAAGGCCATGGATTTTCCTGTTGTGGGTAATTCTCTGTTTGGGGAGCAAACAGAGAATTACATGAAGAAAATGGATGAATATAGGACCACCCATAGGAGTGCCCAAGCCAAGGAAAGGCAAGCCACTCCTCAGAGGCAGCATCCCAGGGGCAGGGGCAGGCCTTTTCATAGGCCTTTCTACCAAGCCCAGGCCTCTTCTTCTGCCTATGCTTAGAGGGTGTTCTTTAGAGGGAGAGGCAGAAGGGGTATAAGCAGACCTGCTCCCACCCCTCAGCCTAAAACCCCTGCCAAGCAGGCACCCTGATGGGATTGCCAGGGCTGATTCTCCGCTACCTGTAGGGGGCAGGCTGGCTTACTTTGTCCAGGACTGGAAGTCTCTAACATCAGACAAATGGGTCCTGGAAGTAGTAAGCCAGGGACTGGTTCTCAGCTTCAAAAAATTTCCAAAGCTGAGAACCAGATCCTTTCCACCTGCAAATCCCTCAGAGGCACTTGCCCTAGAGGCAGAGGTCTCTTCCCTCCTGGCTCTCAGAGCTGTGGAAAGGGTTCCACCCCTGCACCAAGGCAAAGGATTGTACTCCAGGTACTTCCTTACCCCCAAAAAGACAGGAGAATGGTGGCCTATCCTGGATCTCAGATACTTAAACAAGCACCTTTTAAAGCCAAAATTCAAAATGGTGACTCTGGGAATAATTCTACCCTCTCTAAGGCCAGGGGACTGGCTAGTCTCCCTGGACCTCAAGGATGCCTACTTCCATATTCTCATCAGAAGCTCCCATCGAAAGTACCTCAGGTTCGAGCTGCCCTCAGTCCATTACCAATTCAGAGCAATGCCATTTGGCCTAACCTCTGCTCCAAGGGTGTTCACAAAATGCCTGGCAGTAGTAGTTGCTTCTCTAAGAAGGCAAAGGATTGCCATCTTCCCATACCTAGATGACTGGCTTATAGTAGGCCAGTCCCCAGACCAGGTCAAGTTACACCTACAGATAACTCAGCAACTGCTCACTCTCTAGGTTTCCTTCTGAATCTTTCAAAGTCAGTTCTAGAGCCTGTTCAGCTCCTCACCTTCATAGGCGCCAGAGCTAGATACAGAAAAACCAAGAGCCTTCCTTCCCTGGACAGGCAAGGACCCTCATCACACTGGCCTCTTCCTTCACCCTACAGGTGTCTCGTCCAGCAAGGCACTTTCTGCAGCTCCTGGGTCACATGGCTGCTTCTACAGCAGTGGTGCAGGGAGCAAGATTTCAGATGAGGGATATTCAGTTCCACTTGAGAGCCTTTTGGTGTCAGAAAAAGGACCCTCTGACCAAACTGATTCCAGTGACTCGAACACTGATCCAGGCCTTGCAATGGTGGCAGGATTAGAACAATCTAAGACAGGGAGTTCCCTTTGTCACTCAGTCTCACTCTTTAATCCTTACTACAGATGCCTCCCTCCCTCTTGGGGTGGGGGGCCCACTTGTGAGACCTGACCACCCAGGGGTTGTGGTCTCCTCAGGAATCTCTGCTTCACATCAATCTGTTGGAACTCAGAGCAGTATTTCTAGCACTTCAAGCCTTTTCCAAGTCTGTTCAGAACAAAGTTATTCAGATCAGAACAGACAATACCACCACAATGTGGAATATCAACAAGCAAGGAGGCAGTCAGTCTATGGCCTTGTGCACAGAAGCAATGAAGTTGTGGTCTCTGGCTTATTCCCTGAACACCTCCCTCACAGCAGTACACCTCCCAGGCAAGGACAATGTCCTAGCAGATGCTCTCAGCAGGATATCTCAGGGCCATCATGAATGGTCACTGGATCCCCTGGTTTTGGAGGTGATATTCTCCAGATGGGGCACCCCACAGATAGATCTTTTTGCAGCCCCAGACAATCACCAACTTCCCTTTTTGCTGCAGGCCCCAGTGTTGGGCTCAGTCCCCTGGATGCCTTAGTTCTCAGTTGGGAAGGAAGTTCCTGTCTTTCCCCCCTTCCTCTCCTGTTCAAAGTGCTAGTCAAAATCAGGTCTCAACCCTGCAAGGTGATCCTGATCACTCCAGACTGGGCCAGACAGCCCTGGTGTCCTCTCCTATTGTCCTTAGCAGTCCACCTTCCTCTGTCTCTTCCCAGGAATTACAACCTGTTAACCTGTGCTCAGGGAGGGTTTGGTACCCAAATCTCAAATCTCTCAATCTCTCAAGGCCTGGCTCTTGAAGAGTTAGAGTGCTGATTTCACCTCTCCCAAGGTGTTATGGACATTCTAAAGGCTTCTAGGAAGCCTTCCACCAGGAACTACTTATAATTCCAAATGGAAAAGATTTTCCATATGGTGCTCTGGAAGCATATTTCCCCAGAGTCTGCTGATCTGCCCACAGTCCTTGACTATATGGTCCATCTGAATAGTTTGGGACTCAGACCAGCTACACTAAGGGTGCATCTGGCAGCTGTCTCTGCTTTCATTTCAGCAGGTAAGCCCTCTTCTCTTTCAGCTCACCCTGTATTCTCCAAGTTTTTCAAGGGATTGCTTCATACCAATCCGCCATTCAGGGACCCTGCCCCTGCTTGGGACCTTAACGTTTGCATTGCTCAGCTTATGCAACCCCCTTTTGAGCCTTTGTCCTCAGCACAGCTTAAGTACTTGACTTAGAAAACTGTGTTCCTGGTGGCCATCACTTCTGAAGGGTGCATAAGTGAGTTACAAGCCTTGTCAGTGGAGCCTGATTTTATCTCCTTCCATAGAGATAAGGTGGTCCTCAGGACTAACAGGAAGTTTTTGCCTAAGGTGGTTTCAGACTTCCACCTTAACCAATCTATTTCTCTTCCTGTGTACTTCACTGACCATTCCTCCTCTGGTGAGAGGAGGCTGCACAGTTTAGATGTGAAAAGAGCCCTTAGCTACTACATAGAACGTACCAAGGGTCACAGGTTTGACTCCCTCCAACTGTTCCTCACTTATGGTGAGGTTGGTAAAGGAAAACCTGCCTCTAAAAGATCCATTGCCAGGTGGATTTTCTCTTGTATTCAATTTTGCTATGAAAAACTAGGTAAGGTTCCACCCTCAGGCTTGAGGGCTCACTCTACCAGAGGTACAGCTGCTTCCCTGGCTGCTGCCAGGGATATTTCTATCTTAGAGATATGTCAAGCAGCTACCTGGAAAACAGTTCACACTTTTACCAAGCATTATTCCCTGGATATCCAGGCTAGGAGTGATGCTCGGTTTGGCACAGCTGTGCTTCAGAGCCTATTTCCCAAGTAGGTTCTGTCCCTCCTCCATGGAGGTACTGCTTGGTAGTCTGCTATTGTCAGAATACAGCAAGACTTCATGTTGTTTGAATAAAAATTACTCACCTTAGTAATGTTGTTTCTTCTAATGGAGTCTTGCTGTATTCTGACCCCCCTCTCCCTCTCAGAACCTTTGTTTTTGGGATGTGGGTGGGCAGTAGCAGTGTTGGCACTCAGGAGGTGCCCCACCCTTTTTGTTATCACCCTCCTTCTTTGGGTGAGTGGGTGTTGTGTTTATTTCATTTTTTGGCTTTCCTGATTTGAGTCTTTGTTTTGGGACCAAAAAATCTGTTTTTATGTTAGTAGCCAGTTGGCTAGTGTAGGTTTACAGCTTCCACACAGGACCTCAGTGAGTTTAGCTCGTAAAGATCTGACAGTTTGAGTTCAAACAGCAACAGACAGAGTCTCAACCGAGCTCGAGCTCAGCATTCCATGCCTGGCATGGAAAGTTAACTCTTTCATCTCCGGGGCAGTTCGAAGGTTGGGACTCACTGCTATTGTCAGAATACAGCAAGACTCCATTAGAAGAAACAACATTACTAAGGTGAGTAATTTTTTCTTCTTGTCTACACCCTGTCATATTTCCAATTCCCTCAGAGTTCCTCAACCTTATTAGGGGACCAAAGGCTTTGCTTAGAGCAATGGTTAAGGCTAATGGGTTAATCTCAGACAGTTTCCCACTTTCCAGAAGCACAAGGCAGGGATGCCCACTTTTCCCTATTTCTTTGCTCTGTACATGGAACTGTTGGCACAATTTCTGAGATAGACAGAAGAAATTGGGGGGGGAGTGGAGGTTCATGGCTCTGTGTGTGTGTGTGTGCGTGTGTATATGTATATATATGTATGTATATATATATATATATATATATATATATATATATAAGGTAGCATATTGTGCAGATATCTGCTGCTGTACATTTCAGACCCAGACAAGTCCCTGCATCCCCTCTCTAATTGTTTTTCTTTATTTTTTTTGTAAATATCATTTTTATTAGAGAAGATATGACAGTTTTACAGCCGTTGACAGTCATTCCATTATTCAGTCTAAGAAGTGTACATATTATAGAGCATATTAAAAAAGATTTTACATTCACCTTTCAAGATTATCAGTCCATAGACATAGGTATTCCAGAAGCATCACAATTAAACTTTCCCTCTTCCACATCTTTCATCCCCAGGGATCTCCATTTCCTTTACCTGGGTAGGTTGTATTTCAGTTTCCTCTTGATTTCCATTTCCAAGATCAAAGATCCCCCCCCAACACCCCTTGGGTAACCAGTGGAACCCTCTCCGAGCCCAACTCCTAATTATAGGTATACCTAGTTAGGTCCGGACTGGGAACCCAGCCCTCCAACAATGTATTGAGCAGTCAAGCGAGAAAGGTACCTTCTCAAGGAACAAAATAAGGGTCCTTTGTCATGATATAGATAATCTATCTTCTCCATTTCAGGGTGAAGGGCTCTGCCTGATTGTTTAGATTGTGAGTAATTTTTTCGGAATTATATAGGTCACGCACTATCTCCCTCCTACCCGAAAGGGTGGGTGGTTCAACCTGGAGCCAGTTTTTAGTAATAGCTTTCTTCGCGGCGTGGAGAAGAATGTTTAAAAGATAGCAACTGTGGGAATCCCTCAGTGTTGGAGGGAAGCAATGCAGAAGAAAAAAATCACCCTCATAGGGGAGGGTGGTCCCAAAGAGGTCCTCCTATTCCCCAGATAGGGCCCGCAAGAAGTGGGCTACAGTCTCCCCGCACAGACGCCAGCATGCCGTAGAGCGGGAAGCCCCATAGTGTGAGGTTATTTCCGGGATTCGGAAATATCTTATCAGCAACTGCCATGCAAATAGCCTCCAAGAGTAGGAGGATGTAGTTTTTGATGTCATAACCCAGAGCGCCCTCCACTGTTGAGGGATGATCTGAGAATCCAATTCCGCATTCCACTTTTCCATTATCCCAGTTGTATCCCCCCCCGCTGTCTCCAGCAAGGACCTATACAGTACTGATACTATATGTGATGTTCCCTGTGCATTTATTATTTGCTGGCAGACTTGGATCACTTGGGGATGTGCATCAAGGGATCGAACATTGGGGGGGGTGCAGAGACTCAAAGTATTGCCGTAGCTGCAAGTATCGAAAAAAATCTGACTGTCTTAACCTGAATTCCTGGCTAATAGTCTGGAATTCTTTAAAATTGGGGCCCATCTGCAGCTGTGGGAGGCATTGGAGATGGACAAATCTCCAGTTCCGGAAGGTCTGATCAAAGAGAGCAGGGGTGAAATCCTCCAGCAAATCTAATGGACACAGGGTAACCAGAAATGGGATAATCCGAAGGGATCTCCTCGTTATCAGCCAGACCTGAATCTGGTATGTAATCCACAGGTCCCAAGTGTGTCGGCCGGTCAAGGAGGCACTCTTATAAAGAGTCACCTTCTGAAATTCCCGGTCTGGGAGCATACCCTCCTCGATCTCCCTCCACTGGGCCGTAGTCACCCCGATAAGATGATGTAATATAAAGGAGAGGTGGGTAGCCCAATAATACCACTTTAGATTGGGAAAAGCTAAACCACCCTCCACCCTTTGGAGATGAAGGGTCCCGATCCTGATTCTCGGACGTCTACCTGCCCATAGGAACCGCGTCAGAGCCTTATTCCAGACCCTAAACATGCTACTCGGCAGCTTGGAAGGTACATTCTGGAACAAATAAAGAGTTCTCGGGAGGATCACCATTCGAACTACTTCAGTGCGCTGCAACATATTTAGTGGGAGAAGACCCCATCTCTCCAAATCCTGTTTCAACTGGGATGTAAAAGGATGATAGTTGTTATGCAGAGCCTCCTCTGCCTGATGGGAGAGGTAAATCCCCAAATATTTCATCTTAGTGAGGCCCCAGCTAAAAGGGTATTTCGCCTTAAATGTATGGGGGTAAAATGAAAGGTGAGCGCTTCTGTTTTATTAGTATTCAACTTATAGCCTGAATGCATACCAGATTCTTCCAAAAAGGAAAAAATAGAAGATATTGATTGCTCGGGTTTAGTGAGGAAGAGCAGGACATCGTCCGCATAGAGAGCTACACGGTGTTCAGTCCAAGCTATATTCACCCCCGAAATCTCTTTAGATTCTCTAATTGCTTGGGCTAGGGGCTCAATAAATATGGCAAAAAGTCCCAGGGACAGAGGGCAGCCTTGACGTGTACCCCTATATAGGGGAAAAATTCTGAGTGGTGTCCGGAAGTTTTAACACATGCCTTAGGAGAAGCATAAATCCTCCTCAGGACAGCTATAAAGGGCTCCGGAAATCCCATTCTAGTCATTGTGGCAAACAAGAATGGCCACGATACTCGGTCGAAGGCCTTCTCAGTGTCTAAGCTGAGAAGGACCGATGGACTGGGCCGTGATTGCATCGCATGGACCAGATGCAGGGCTCTCCGAGTGTTATCCGAAGTGGACCTAGAGCTGATAAATCCTGTTTGGTCCAGGCCTATCAAGGTTGGCAGTATGGGGTCCATCCGTCTTGCCAATATGGACATGAAGAATTTGTAGTCCGAATTAAGGACCGATATCAGTCTGTATGAGCTACATTGCAAGGGGTCTTTGCTTGGTTTGGGTATGACTGAAATTGTGGCATAATCCCAGCTGGGGGGGGGGCGGTTCTCCAGAGAAGACCTCATTGAAAGCTGCCGTGAGTAGCCTGCTCAAGGACTGAATCGAATGTTTATAGAACTCAGATCCGTAGCCATCTGGGCCAGGAGCTTTCTGGGTCTTGGAGCTTGAGACAGCCTGCATCAGTTCCTCCAGTGTAATGAGTCTCATCAAGAGGTTCTGTTGCTCCGGAGCGAGTGAAGGGAGCCTCAGTGCTGCCAAGAAGGCCTTGGTTTCCGACTGGCTCACCCCATGTTCCGGCGTGTAAAGGGTTTTGTAATATTGACAGAAGGCATGGGATATATTTTTAAATTTAGTGTGGCAAACCCCACTTTCAGGGTCCCTTATCATAGCAGTTGTAGCTAATTTACGGTGTTGGCGGAGTCGATAAGCTAGTAGTCGAGAGGCCCGTGGACCCACCTCTCCATATCTCTGACGCAAATATGCTAAGGCTGTTTCTGTTTGCTGCAGACACAAGGAATCTAGACTGTTCCTAGTCTGTTTTATCTGGGGGAGAACCGTATCATCTCCGTGTTGGTGGGCTAGCTGAAGGAACTGGAGCGTTTGTTCTAACTGTAGCTGCTTCTCTTTCTGGGCCTTGGCCAGCCCAGCCATGTATTTTATTAAGTGACCTCGTAAGACAACCTTCAGAGTGTCCCACAGAATGGTAGATGGGACATCCTGATTAGAGTTATCCCGTACAATTTCTGCTATTTTATCACTAAGAAACTCTGAATTGTTCACTTTTTAAATCTATCGGATTAAATCTCCAACCCGTATTTCGTCTCTCTGAACCCAGTTCCCACTGAGTAATAAGGGGCGTGTGGTCAGAATAGGCTATGGGGCCAAAAGTTGCTTCGACTAGGGAGTCGAGCTGCTCTTTCTGAGTGTAACAATGATCAATTCTAGTGTATGTTGCATGAGCTGCCAAGTAGAAAGAATATCCCCTGTCCCTAGGGTGTAAGGTGCGCCAGGTGTCGAGCCATCCCACACCCTCCACAAATCATTTAAAGAATTTATGGGGGCCTTGTTGGGCTTTGGGCCGGGAACTAGAGGTGTAAAGGGACGGATTTGGGGCAATGTTGAAGTCGCCCGCCAATATCAGGACTCCTCTCGTCATCTCTATGACTTTATCCATCAAAAGTCGAATCACATGGGAACCGGAGGCCGGGGGGAGATACACATTAGCCAAGGTTACCTCCTGATCAAATAAGTTCCCCTGAACTATTATCAGCCTACTGGCCGGGTCGCTCCATTCTCGAACTGTCCGGAATGGAAGGAGAGAGGAGATCAGTATGGCAACTCCTCTTTTCCTTTTCTCTGGCATTGCTGAAGCAAAGACCTGGGAGTAGCCCCTTCCACGGAGTTTTTCATGCTCCGCTGAAGATAGGTGGGTTTCCTGCCAGTAAACTATATCAGCTTTTGCCCTCCCGGTTAAGGTTATCATTCTGGCCCTTTTCACTGGACTGCTCAAACCATTTACATTCAGAGAGTATACTTTTAAATGTCTACGACCCATTTATCTTTGTGATAAATCACTGACCTTGAACACACCCATAATGTCTTCTGGTGAATTAATTTTGTTACTGCCAGTTTTGCCAAGATGTTTATGCTGTCAATCTTCGTCTGAAGCTTGTTCTTCTCTATTATATCTAATAACAATTGTATAGAGAAACAAATGCCCCTATCAACCATACGGGCTGAACCATATTAAGTCAACTATATTAAATTCAAACTCAGCTGGCATCACGTCAGCTGAAATCCCCTGAGGGCAATCCCACCTCGCACTACAATCCCCAGTCCCCCGGGAACCCGAAGTCCGCTTATATTTCATAGGTTCCAAAGGGGTCCGGGGAAAGCACGGAGGCCCTGGGGGGACATATATCCCCAGCTGTACAGACTCAGAAGGAGATATTAGGGGTAGTGCAGAGGTTCATGTTATGCTCTGCAGAACTTCAGGTAAAACTATAACTATATACATTGCACTGATCCGGGTCAGAGTGCGCAAAGGCGTTGTGGAGGGGGGCATCCGGATCCTATGAGCCGGGTGCCCCTCTCTCTTTGCGAGGAGTTTAGAGTGACTCCCAAGGGATGCTGATGGTGATCCTTCAGTGATGAAGCTACAGCAAGGGTGCAGTATGGGGATGGTCCCTCACTGGTGATGTGAGGGGGACCTCCCCCGCTCTAGGGAAGCGTCCTGATCGAGCTTGCCTCAGTGTCAGCGGGTGGTTATTTAGGCTAATATGCTCCGGAACCTCCTGCCTGGTCGGCTTTAAATGTCATGCTGTATAAAATCGCCTGTTTGATTCAAGGTGGGCAGTCTCGGCATAGGAGAAGACCATTGGACTTAGTCAATCGGGGGTCCGCCCATGGGCAGAGGAGAAACCCCAGGGTCAGGAAGGGGCCCCGGGCCTTTCAACTGTTACAAAACTGTCGATAAAGCATTATATATGCCTGGTATGTCCGGATCCCCCATAAAGAGCCGACCCAGTCCACATGTCTTGGACCCAGTCCACATGTCTTGGAGAGATCTTACAATACCAATCTGGTCGGTACTAGTAGCAATGTCCATGTTTCCCTCAGTGCAGTTGCACAGATGCATCTCCTCTATATATATATATATATATATATATATATATATATATGAGGAAGGAAAAGGAAGGGGACCCCTGGATGCAGGACCTGGCCAGAGAGGTTGCAGTTGTGCCACAACTCCCGCACATCTCATACCTCCACCTGATGAAACCCCAGGAGAGAACTACGAATTAGCACCAGAATAGCCTGGTAATGGCAGCCCTGCAGCTCTGCCCTAGTATGGAACCCAAGTCCCCTCCCCATCTCCTTGCAGCAGGGTGAAAAACATCTGCCTCGCTCCACCCAAAGGGGTTGCGTTGTCCATGTCTGTAAGTAAATAGCACTCAGATGAATACTGTCTCACTCTTCCATGCCTGAGGAGCGTGGAGTATCAGCCCAGGAGGGGGGCAGCCAGGGGGCGCGAGGCAGGGGAGATCCCTCAAATTCCATTTAGAAACATCTACCTTTAGGCAAAATATATTAGAAGGTAAAGGGGGGGCCTCCAAGCAGACCAGGCATAAGTTAGTTTCATCTCTCTCTCCAATCGGACATCCATGAGTCCCCTGTAAGTCTGTATTCCCTCTCAGACCCCCCCGGCACCCACCAGCCTTCATTCCCCCCCATGCCCAAATGATATGAGCGTCGCATCCCTCCCCCCCGGGGAAACACCCGCAGACCCTACTCACGGTTTACATTGCTGTGAAAAGTCCGCATAGCTGCTTATACCAGTCTCCCGTGTTAAAATACAGGGCTATTAGTTCAGTGCTTGTAGCAGTCTCGAGTGCGCCAGATGGGAGGGGGAATAGGACCTGGACAGCAGGGAATAGGCGCAGTGGAGGTGAGAGTGGCATACCTCTCAACCTCCTGCCTCATAAATCAGGGACAAAGGACCAAAATCAGGGACACATCTTCAAAATTTGAGATATCTACCCAGAGTGCTGGTAGAATATGGGACTTAGTGCAAAATGCATTTTCTAAAGAACAAGAAGTCTGTAACTTTAATGCTTGACATTGTTTTGTGCTTACAGTCCCCATTGTTTAGCCACAAAAACACAAATTTTAGGAGGGACAGAGTAAAGTTTTGAGGCAAAATCAGGGACATCCCTGAAAATCAGGGACACTTGAGAGGTATGGAGGGTGGGGAAGAGCCCCTCACAAGGGCCTTCAGTCAGATTTACAACACGGGGGTTCCCTATGAAGTCATGTGTTTGCCGCTGCTTGTGGCAGGTCACCTCGAGGGGCTTCCAGAGTATCCACATGTAGGTGCGCCGCCTTCATATCCATCCTGGTGGGGTCACCACATCTCTTCAGGAGGGTTGAAATGTCTGCCCGGAGGTCTGTGTGCGCTGATCTCCATGATGACATGCCCGACCCCGAGGCTCCTTTTTGTGATACTGACCAGGCCGAAACCAGTAGATCCTTCTCCAGCTTTTCCTTAACAAGAGGAGGGGGGGTAATCCCCTACGAACTCAGGAATGAAGAGGCTGCCAGCAGGTCAGGAAACACCTTGGGCCCTGCATCTGTAGAGATCTTCAACCTTGCAGGGAATAATATCTGGGCCTTGATATCTTTAGCCCATAGCTGCTTAACAAACGGCCAGAGGGCCTTTCGAGCCTCCTGAACTGCCATAGTATGATCATTATCTAGGGAGATCCGGGAGCTGGAATAGCTAAGCTGGCCCTTCTGCCATGCTTTTTTGCAACAGTTCCTCCTTAACTCTGTATGAGACCAGCTTAGCAACTATCGAGCGGGGCCTTGCGTCTGGGCTGGCAGGTTTAGGTGAAAGTGCTCTATGCGCACGCTCCATATCCATTACAAATCCAGCTGGCAGCTCCAAGATATCTCATAGGAGGGCTTGTAGGAAGGTGATCACATTGGGATATTTGTCTTCGAGGCCCTCTGGAACCCCATAAACCCGGAGATTCTGCCGCCGACGTCTTCCCTCGAGGTTGTCCAGGTGGTGGGTGAGCTTGCGATCTCATGCCAACAGGTACAATAGCAAACGATCTTGACGGTCTGACTGCTCGGAAACCTGAAGAGTGAGTACTTCAAGCTGGTCAGTTTTATGACTAATCTTATTTATGTCTGCCTTGAGGTCAGCCAAAGACTTATCAATTTTGTTAACTGTGTGGGCCGTTTGTTTGATGGTGGCCACCAGGTCTGCGCTTAGGGCTTCCTTGCGTAGATCGGCCCGAGGAGGATCAGGAAGGGCCTCGGATGAATCCGAAACATCGCCCTGCTCCTCATGAATTCATGCTCGGAGTTTTTGAGTTTGCGTTAGCTGGGATCTCTCTGTTCGTTTTTTTTTAACCTTCGCCAGTGAAGACATCCTGATTGCAGCGATTAAACTGCTTTTTAAGCCGGCTGGAGGACGGAGCTCTAAAGTTAGGCAGCCATTGCCATGCTGACGTCACCGGAAGTCTGTTTTTCTTTATTTATGACTTTGATAACCGGATAAGTACACTGATCCCAGGGACCATTTTCAGGCACGACTTGGGCCAAAAGCATTGGCACAGGGGCAACAATGGCAAAAAAAAAATGCATAGAAGATGGCAATAGGTTTACACATGGATTACAAAAGTGATAAATGAAAATACAACAATAGGCAGTGACAATATTAGGTCCAGTCACATAATACAGGGTGATAAACTTGTATTAGAAAGAAAAACAGCATAAAACAAAGGTGCAGAACAATCGGGCAGACAGAACTTGGTAGGGGGGTAAGTGCTAGGAGTAGGAGGGTTGGTGAAAAGAAACTGGGATGGGTAACTAGAAAATGGACTGAGGAAGTAATGGATGTTGAGGGGAGGGGCAAACACTAGCCAGAAAAGCACAGGCAGCAAGACTCAGCAAGGAACCAGTCTTTGAGGTGAGATTTGAACAGGTGGTGGGTGTCGAGGGAGCGAAGCTCAGTGGGCAGCCTATTCTATAGCGAGGGGGCTACAGCCAATAGGGCTCTCCCACCCATGTTTGTAGATACTCTGGGAACAAATAGTGGGGAATAGTATTTGAGTGGAGGCAGCAGCGCACAGTTCTGACTTTGAAGAGGGCTGCGAGAGGGTACTCTTGGCCGGTGCGGATAACATTATCAACCAAGCAGCAGAGAGCGAGGTCAAAGTGGCCTTGAAATGGGAGCCACCACAGTAACTGATAAAGGACACAGTGGTGGGTGGAATAAGGGGCTAGTAAAGTAAAGCAACAGGCAATATTGTAGGTGGTGGAGAGTTTGGCCATGAGGGTTGTGGATGACCTGGCATAGATGGAGGAACAGTAAGTAAGCAATAATACTCGACAGGGTGGGCAGTATTGGGCAATACCACACTGCCCAGCAGCATAATGAGGCCTGATGCCGAAGGTGGAGGGCCTTGTAGCCCCTTGAAGGTCCAGTATTGCCCATACTACCCACCCTGGAGGGTATTACTGTGCTTAGAAAATGGGCCATGGTATTATTTTTATTAAAGAAAAATATATATATATATATATATGTTTGAATGTTAAAACTTGCTATTTTATTTCTTTTGTAATAAAATAGTTCCTCCGCATTTGTCCTAGTGGCAGTCCTGTAGTTGTGGCTTTGGAGCCTGTTGTCATGGTAACCCAACCCCCCCCTTACACACAGGGCTACAGGGAGTTTGAGCAAGTTACCCCTAAAGACTGTTAGGACATGTTTTATAAATAGATCTGTTCATGATTTGTTTCCTTACTTTGAATTGGAGTGCATTGCGGTGGGTAGCGGATAGCAGGCAGTGGTTGAAAGAAGTGCACACGAGACTGCAATCTCCAGACTGCAAATGTGGAAAATGAACGTGGTTGGGAGAAATGATTTTCTCTCTCTCCTCCCAACTGCACAAAAGTGGTGTGAGGCTTCTCGGGAGGAAATACTAGAGCAGGAGGGCAGAGGTATGGAGAAGGGAGCGAGGTGCAGTGAATTGGCAGCAGTTCTCCACTTTTTTTTTTCATTTATAAATACAGAGGGTCGGGTTTGTGAAGATGTCTGTGTTGGAGTGAGCCCAGTGATGCCCCCCCCCCCCATGAGAAGCGCTCCCTTCAATGTCCGTTACACAAATCATCACTGGGCTGTAGTGTCAAACAGCTGTGCTCAGTGCAACTCGCTACCTTCTCCATACTGCAACTTCTGTGTGCCAGCTCGCTCTGACAAAGATGCAGCAATGTCAGTATTTCTTCCTGTGCACTATAAAAATTATGCTAGTTTTGTTTGTGGGGGTGAGCGAGCGGGTAGGTGGAGGATGAGAAGAGCACAGTGAGATTTAAGAGTTGAAAAAAAAACCGCAAGAAAAAAGATAAGTTCAGTTGTGTGGGGGAATTTGAAGAAAGCTTGCAGTGAAGTACAGAACAATGGGGACCAGCATCTCTTGCTAAGCGAGAGAAAAAAAATGGCGGTGATTTCAAATTAATTTTGATGTTTTCATCCAATAAGCAAGCAGGATGGGCAGAGGGATACCTGCGTGGGTGAGAGGGCACTGGGGCTGGTACTTTTTATTTCCTGGGCATCTATTGAAAGTTAATGTGCCCCCCCCCGGCAAGGGTACTAGCCAATCAGATGCCAGGAAATAAAAAGCCCATTTTGTGCTCCTATGGATTCCAACACCTGGAATCCATAGGAGCACAGGATCCAAGACAGCATGGGTTTACAAAAGGATGGTCCTGTCAAACTAATCTCATAGATTTCTTTGACTGGGTAACCGGAGTGGTGGACCAAAGGGGAGCAGTTGATGTTGCCTACCTTGACTTCAGCAAAGCTTTCAATACTGTTCCACATGGAAGATTGATTAATAAGCTGGGTAGGCTCGGGATGGGTCAGACGTTGGTCCACTGGGTGGCAAACTGGTTGACGGGCAGAAAACAGAGAGTGGTGGTAAATGGTATACAGTCAGAAGAGATGCAAGTCACAAGTGGGGTACCTCAGGGATCAGTCCTGGGGCCAGTCCTCTTCAATATCATCAATGACATTACAGATGGACTGGAGGGTAAGGTTTGTCTGTTTGCAGATGACACCAAGACCTGCAACAGAGTAGATGATCCAGATGGTGTGGACAGAATGAGAAGAGATCTGAATAAATTAGCAAAATGGTCAGAAGAGTGGCAACTAGGGTTTAATGCAAAGAAGTGCAAGATCATGCACATAGGGAAGAGAAACCCTGAAGCCACCTATAGGCTGGGAGGGGAGTTGCTGGCAGTCACAAGGGAAGAAAGAGACTTGGGCGTCATCATCACCGATTACCTGAAATCATGCAAGCAGACCTCTAAAGCAGTAGGTAAGGCTAGAGGGATGTTGGGGTGTATTAGTAGGGGTATCACAAGTCAGAAGAGGGAGGTAATAATCCCTCTTTACAAGACACTGGTTAGGCCCCATCTGGAGTACTACGTGCAGTACTGGAGGCCACACCTTCACAAGGACATTAACCAAATTGAGGCAGTCAAGAGAAGGGCAACCAAAATGGTGCAGGGACTGCATCAGAAAACATATGAGGACAGATTAACAGAACTCAATATGTATACCCTAGAGCAAAGGAGGGAGAGAGGTGATATGATTGAGACATTCAAACACTTTAAGGGCATTAACAAGGTGAAAGAGTCTAACATGTTTCAATATAAGAAAAATAGCAGGACAAGAGGACACATCATGAGATTAGAGGGAGTCCGATTAAGGGGTAAGGTGAGGAAGTTCTTTTTCACAGAAAGGGTGGTGGATGCATGGAACGGCCTACCTCAGGAAGTGGTGGAAATGAATACAGTGCAGGGATTCAAACAGGCATGGGATAGGCTTAAGGGAGCAATACAGATGAGTATGAATAGATAGGCCATTGACAGAGCAAAGACCTATGGCACATTCATAAGGTAGAAAAAGAAATGAGCAGACTGGATGGGCCTTGTGGTCCTTATCTGCCATCAACTTCTGTGTTTCTAAAAAAGTATGGGGAGTAGGTTGCCCTGGACTATGGCTAGGCGAGCCTTGGGGGTAAGATAGTGCCTAAACCTATAGGCTGCTCTCAGCTTATGTTGTATCCTGTGAGCCACTGAGTTAATGTGCTCAGAGAAGGAGAGGGAAGGGTTAAGCAGAACACCTAAATACTTGAAGATGTCTACATTTTCAAGAATCTGGCCATCAGGGGAGTCTATGTTGTTGAGAGAGAAGGGAGATTTGAGCTTGGAAAGAAAGGGCTTTGACCCGAACAGTATGGACTTTCTTTTCTTGACATTAACCAGGAGGAGGTTGGCTGCAAACCAGTTGTGGAAAGCTCCATAGTTTTGGGTGAGGACAGATGAAATGCGGGCGATGGATTTATCACTGAAGAAAAGGACGAGGTTGTCGGGATAAAGGAGGGAGTGACACGTAAGACTGCTCGAGGGAAGGGAGTTGATAAGTAGAAAAGCAGGGGACCTGGAATGGAGCCCTGAGGGACTCCGGTAGAGATATTCCATATGCTTGTCTTCAGCATATGTAATATCTTGCAGGATATTAAATCATTGAAGACAAGATGGAAGTCTTACAAAGGGTGGTTGACATGTAACGCTGTGAAGATGCTCCCTGAACTGCTTTCTGATATATTATAAATATCAGCTACCTGGTCTTAATGCAGCATGTAGACTGGTGGTCCATGGTAACTGTTACAGGAAGCAGATTAAAACTTGGGCAGCATTTGGTATAATGACATTGATTCTAAAACTAAACAACCTCCAGGGAAAACTGCCTTCGCGCCCATGGTAACAACGTGTTATCAGGCAACCCAGCCATTTAAATCCAAATCCACAATGGTAAGTTTTGGAAGCCCTGATGTTGAAACCAGCAGACTTCAAGAGGAGAATAACAAGAACAATGGTTACAACTAGTTACCTGTTGAAGCAATCCCACAGCCAGGGAGTTCGAACACAGAGTGCTAGGAAACCATGCTGAAATCAAGCACTGAGGATTCTGTGGATGGTGGATCTGATACTTTAGCAATTGGTACCTCTTCATAGGCTATTTTTACACCATTGAAGGAAGGAGGGATTGTTCAGTTTTTAAAACCACTCAGCCGCAATCAAAGATGTTTAACATGTAGCAAGTTGGGGGATTCTGACATGTCTTTAGCCCCAAAAGTGAAACAGCAAATGCAGCCATATTGGACTGAACTGGGGGCAGCTAAAACTGTGGAAGTTGTGAACCAAGCTGTGCAACAAACAGTTCAGGTACCTCTGTCTCACCTCCAATCCCCTTAAATCAAAATTCTGAATCTGATGTAGAAGCACAGAATCAAACAGGAAAAATGTCCTCCTTGGCTTCTGCTGCAGTGGGAATATCTACTACTGGGGAAAAATAAGGAGAAAACATGGAACAGAGACCAGCAAAGCCCAGGAATGGGCATAAAGTTAACAGGTGTGAATGATATTACATTTTCTGGGGCTGGCAAAGCAATACATGGAAACTTTCATTTTACCTTACAGGTGAATGACTTATGGATTTAGACAAGGATGGCAATAGTGTTAGGTGCCGACTGTGAGGGGGTTCCTAAAAGAACAGTAAATCAGACTCATATGATAGATGTAAATCTTTATTTATTTCAAAAGTTTCACTAGGCTAGACATACTAAGCTGCTAACAGCTTGTTTCCAGATGCGTCCTGGGCAAAGGGGATGTGGAAAGTCATATATAGCACATACAAAATACAGCAGCATAATTGAAAACATTAAAGGAGAACAGTAAAAAATTTTGTACAGCAGCTACTATTGGGATAATATAGGCATGGGTACTGCCTTAAGTGCAGAACAGTGAAAAGGTAATAAGGGAAACTGACTACATGGACAAACTGGTGGGTTGAGGGAGTCATGGACAATTGCAGGAGGGAAAAGGAAAGTCATGAAGAAGGGACGTTAAAGAGAAAGCAGAAGAGGCAGAGTGAATTGACAGGGGAAGGGAGTGCCAGAGTTCAGGAAAGTGGTAAGAGAAAGCAGATTAGCCAGCAGTAGATTTTCTAGAAGGAATAGCAAGGGAATGAGAAGTATTTTTGCAGAGAGGGTAGTGTGAAGAAGGGGGAGAGGATAAGAGGGGTGAAAAGTAGGAGGGAAGGGAGACCAGACCAGAATTTAGAAGTAAAGTGGAAACAATGGGAAAGGCACCTGGCATCAAGAGAGGGGAGAGAAAAGGCAGAGTAGAGTGAGCAATGGTGGCTGTGAGAGGAACAACCTAAAGCAAAATGGCAGAAAGAGTGGAAGAGAGGGTTAAGTCTGGCAAGGAAGGATTTGGGAGCTCCACTATAGACTATATCACCATAATCAAAGAATAGAGAGAATCATCTTTAAAACAGTCCCTCCATGGAGAGGAAGTGAAATACCTGCTTTGTTCCTGTACAATACACCAGTCTTGGGCAGAGCTTTTGGTGTATGGCATCAATATTAACCAAGAAATCAAGATGACAGTCAAGCCAAACCCCAAGGTACAAAAAAGAGGATACATCCTTAATCACATCGCCATTAAGGGTGTGAAAAAACGGAGCAGGTAAATCTGGAGAACTTTTGATGGGTGCCAAAATTCATGGAAACTGTTTTTTTGGGGGGGCTTTTGGCATTGAGGGATAGCTGGTTAGACTGATACCAGCACTGACTATTGTCGAAATCCTGCTGTAGCTGTGAGGTAAGGTCATGGGAAGAGGAACCAGATGCAAAAAGAACTATGTCATCAGTATACAAATGAATGGACACTGAAGAGCAGACAGAGGGAAGGTCATTTAAGAATATGGAAAAGAGAAGAGAACCCAGAACAGACCCTTGAAGGACAGCTGAGTATATAGGGAGTGGTGATGAAATGGTGCTTCCTATCAGACAGCTTGAGACCTTCCCTCAAGGTAAGAACAAAACCAACTGACTGCAGAGTCAGAATGACCCGCTGCTTTAAGCTTGTCCATAAGGAGGGGATGAGCCACAGTATCATAAGCTTAAGCAAGATCAACAATAATGGCGGATGTGATCAGACATTGATCCATACCAGAGAGTATGGAATCAGTTAGCCGAAGGAGGGAAGTGGAGTGTGATTTCCTAAAACCAGACTAGTAGGGGGAGAAGAAGGAGGAGGAGGAGGAGGAGTCAGGGAAGGAAGAGAGTTGAGAAAGTACAAGGTGTTCCTGCAATTTAGACAGGGGAAGAAGGAGAGAGGATGAAATTTCCCAAGAGAAGAGAGGTCACTACCTTTAGGGAGAGGAATGACAGTAGCCTGCTTCCAGGTATCAGGGATGGTAGCAGAGGAAAAGGAAAAGTTGAGGAGTAGGGTAATAGGCAGAATGACGGAAGGTGCTGAGAGAAGTAGAAGTTTGGGATCACGGCCATCAGGGCTACCACCTTTGTGAGGATTGAGGGCAAGCAAAGACTAAAGGGAAGCAGAGGTGGTGGTGGAAGAGAAGGAAAAAGAGAGCTTTGAAGGGGGAGGTGGAAGAAGGGATGAGAGAGGACACCAAGAGTAAAGCAGGAGTTAAAGGAAGAGGCAACAATAGAAGGGTCAGAGATGAGGGAGTCACCAACCTTGTGAATAGGGACTGGAGATTGGGTCAGAGGGGAGAAAAAGGAATGGGTAACCTTCCAGAACTTGGAGGGATGATTAATGTTGTTCTGGAGTGTGGATGCAAAATATTCAGACTTTGCAAGCCTTATAGCTTTGGTACAGGCATGACAAAGGTGACAATAGTTAAGTTAGTCAAAGTAACTGGGGAGCCAGTGATATTAAAAGAGCACCAAGCAAGGTCTCTAAAACAGAGCAAGTCATCACTTCACCTGTTATCCAGTGAAGATGAGAGCCCTGTACTCTGGTTCTTTTCAGGGGAGCATGACGATCCCATACAGCCATAAATTTGGATTGAAAGAATTGTAGGGCAATATTTATATTATTGACGACCAATCAGTAGCCACAAGTCAGCTAGGAGAGAAGACAAGTTCAGTGACCTAAAGGATCTGACATGGATAAACTTAGGGGGGCCTTAGGACAATGTATCTTGTGTACACAGTAAACTATATGTTCACTGAGGGTGTGAGGAAGGATTCTTGCATTCACAATACAGTGGGGATGAGAAGAAAGAACCCAATGTAACAGAGAGAGATTTAAAG
The DNA here is from genome assembly GCA_016271365.2 of Neoceratodus forsteri. Lineage (NCBI taxonomy): Eukaryota > Metazoa > Chordata > Ceratodontiformes > Ceratodontidae > Neoceratodus > Neoceratodus forsteri. The sequence continues at coordinate 631,578,201 of CM057456.1, read as the reverse complement.
ATTTACAATTTAGGTTGGTGGGGTCAGAAATCAATCAAATCAATTGTAGTGACTTTATTATATGAGCAATTTTATTTGTATTGGGGAAGAGCCAATTTATATTAAAGTCACAGAGGATATAAAGCTCACCTCTTTTACACATGAATCTACAAATAAATTATTTATTAATAAATGGATTTAAAAATTAATCCAGAGTCACATTAGGATTCCACTGACTCAGTACCTTTACCGATCTCTAAGCAAATAGAGGTGTTACAAGGGTCATTCCCACTACCACAAAGATAATTCCAGAAAGCAGCAGGGGAATCCCCAATCACACATAGCTATAACAGAACCAGAATTTCCTTGTACAAGCACTATGGTTTTGGAAGCAACGGGCGGTGTACAAGTCAACACTACCAAGCACTGGAATAATAACAGTAGGGATTTTGAAGTGGAGGAAATGGATGCAGAAGGAACATTGGACACAGAAGATTATGCAACAGACATGCCAGCTTGGGCAGAAAAACTATTCAAAGAAATTGTAAAAATTAACAAGAAGCTATCATCTATTCATACATTAGAACAAAAAGTTGATTAAATAAAAATATCTATGGAGGCCATTATGCTGGAAAATAGATCAAATCAATCTAGAAAATACAAAGGAATGAATTTCAGAGATAGAAGATCAACAAATACCAATTTCTTGACTGGTCACTCTACTGGAGAAGTCTTACAAGGTATTACAAAATAAATTATTAGACTTTGAGTTCCAAGCTCAAAGAAGAAATATCAGGATAACTGGAATGCCTGAAACCTAGGACTATCATTCTATTTTATGGCTTGACTTTGAGAAAGTAGCTGCTGCTTATTTTGAAACAGATAGAGCAGATACAAAAATAGAGGTGGATAGAATTCGCAGATGATTAAGATAAAGATCAGATGATGGAGCACCACCACCTCCAATCATTGCCAAATTAGTCCGATCTAATGATAAAGAAAAACCCATGTCCCAAGTATACCAGGAAAAAAGAATTTCCTTGAAGGGAGATACCATTTCCATTTATCCGGAGGTGGTTAGTGAGAGGAAGAAATTAGGTTTTATATGTAATAAACTGTGGACTAAAGGCATTATTTGGTTTTGAATGTAATAAACTGTGGACTAAAGGCATTACATCAACTATGATGTTCCCTGCTAAACTCAGAGTTTTTTTGGAAGGGGGAAGTTTGATGTTTGACTCTCCAACGGAAGCTCTGGAGAAACTAAGAAACAGACTTCTGGTATGTTTGGCACATAAGTAGATTTTATTGGTCTGTAATTGCCTTTGATTTAGTAAAGTTTGCTATCATTTCTTCTTTCTAATTATATTTGAGCTGTAGGTTGTACTGAATGTGATTATATTTCTTAGCGGTAAATATGTGGTATGATGAGTCACAGGTAATTAAAGGGGAGCAGGGAAGGGGATTTATGAGATGCTTAAAGAACTTACATTTCAATTGAACTGCAATCCAAAAGTGAAATGGCACAGGAAGTTTGATAGCAACAAAGTGTGCTTTAGATTAGATTTTTTATTCTTTGTTTTTTCTTGGGTGGAATGAGTAGATGGGGTACTTTATTTACAAATGCATTATTACATCGGAAAATAATGGATATGAGTGATTTAAATGGTACGCTAGAAAATACATGTATTAGTTTATTTATTTTAAAAGATGGCAAACTATAGTCTAACAATTAAATCTGCCACTCTCAATCTTAATGGGCTTAACTAACTCATAAAAAGAGCAAGAGCTCTGTCATATTTAAACAGAACCAAAGCAGGCATGGTTGCACTTCAGGAGTCTCATTTAGTGGTTCGTGATGCTAAAAAGAAATTGGATCGATGTTACATACTTCTCTACAGGAAGTAAAAAAGGTGTAGGGGTGTCACTTTTAATAAGGAAGAATATCAGTCATCTCCCTCTGCTGACACCCAAGTTATGGACAAATGGTTATCAAATTTGCAACTTCAGTCTCTACAAGTATCAGGAGAATATTTTTCAACACAAAAGATATTTCAAGCCATTGTTTCACTTCCAAAAAATAAGTCTCCTGGTATACTGTAGACGGCTTTACAGTTGAATTATTTCAGGTTTTCAAAGAGGAATTATCTCAATGGATACAGAGAATATGTGAGGAATTGATGGATAGAGATGGGGAATTTCAGGATTCTGTGAACAATGCTAAACTTGTATTAATACATAAAGAAGATAAACAAACAGAGTTACCAGAACATTATAGACCAATAGCATTAAATGCAGACTACAAGATGTTTGCTAAATTGATAGCAGAATGGATTGTTACTGGACTCCCCCTTTCTATCCACCAACATGGTTTTGTTCCTGGCAGCACTATTGCTCAAACTATTAGAAAAGTGCAATTATTATTTGAATATGCCAGAATTTTTCCAGAGAAATATCATGCCTTGACATTAGACACCAGTGAAGTGTTTGAATTAGTGAATCATACATACATGGAAAAGGTTCTAGAGAGATGGGGCATCCCTAATGTAATACAAAGAATTATATCACAACTAAATCATAGACCTATGGCTCAGTTCATAGTTAATAGTTTAACAGAAAACATACTAATACTAAATGGAGTAAGACAGGGATGCCCCTTGTCTCCTACAGTCTTTATATTATGTTTATAACCATTGTTGCAAGCAATTAGAAGGAATAATAATATGCATGGGGAAGATGAAATTAAGTGTGCATGCTGATGACATGCTTTTGCTCTTTAAAAACATTGCTTTCTTTGTACCTGCTTTATTTAAACTGATTCAAAGTTTTTTTCAATTGGCAGGATATAAATTAAATTCAAGTAAATCTGTTACAATGCAGATTTCCCAAGGTGACAGTGATATCAAATATTCAGATCTGAAACCTTTTAAAAAGGATGTACAATTAAAATTTTTGGGTATTATTCTTTCCAATAACGCTTCTAGTAATATTTCACTAATTTAAGGCACTGTTAAAGAAATAATTAGGAATAAAGTCTCACATTGGCAAAATCTTTTTACTGTCACTTTGGGGCTGAGTTGGAGTGTTTAAAGAGCTGCTGATGCCTCAAAGAAAACTTTGAAAAACATAATAATTAGGGTCGGTCGGATGGGGGCCAACTGGCAGGGGAGAAAAAAAATGTGCCGAGAAACCCCCCCCCCAAAAAAACCATAATAATTATGTATAATTCAACTTGCATTCGGTATATATTCTATAGATTTCTCCTCCCAATTATTTATTACAGAGGAAATTTGCATGAATACATGATCTTTATCCTTTAGAGTTCATCTGCCTCCACAGCTTACTCCCTACTTCAAGTCAGAATCCTGTGTCATAACATCACAATCTGTTGCCATGCAAGTAACAGTGATGTCACAAGCAGTGTATTATGACCTCAGGTAGAGAGAAAGCAGCAGGAATAGATAAACTTTTCAGGAGCAAATATCCTGTTTTCATGCAAATTATCTCAGTAAAAATTAATGGGCAGGAGAAATATGGAACTTAATGTGAAATACAAGCAGGACAGTGTCTAGTGACAGTGTGCAACTCTGTTGTAACACTGCTTGTAACACCTGCCTTACAACTGTATGTTAATGCTGATCTTGTAACTTGATTGTTTAATGTTTCACTCCTGTTGTACCCCTTCCCCCTGGTTGCACTGAGAGAAGAGCGACTTGTCGCTCAGTGTGCCTTCCTGGTGAAACATTTCAATAAATAAATAAATATTATGTTTTGTTAAAGTTCTCCTGAAGGCGTTATCTGCTCTTTAAAATGATGATTCGCCCTCGTTTGATTTTTGTTTTGCAAGCCATGTATGGAACACCAGACACTAAGTGGTTTTCAGATTTAAAGCATATCTTTGTAAGTTTTTATGGCAAAGTGGAAAGCCTAGAAAAACAGGTTACTCACCTGTGACAGTTGTTCTAGGAGTGGTATATGATGTTCATCCACACTTCTGGCAGTGTCCTTTCCCTTTAAGAGTTTGCCAGAAAGTCTCCAAGCTGGCTCCTCCCACCCACCTAGGTGGTAACTCCCTCTGCTCCCTCCCATGATGCCAGATCTTGCCCACTGGAAGTAGAAGTGTGCACCTAAGCCAGGGGAGGTTGGGTGGGTTTGTGTGGATGAACATCATATACCACTCCTAGAACTACTGTTACAGGTGAGTAACCTGTTTTTCTAGGGGTGCAGATATGATGTTCTATCCACACTTCTGGCAGACTCCTAGCAGTTCTTCAGGAGGAGGGAGGCAAGGTGCACACTCCCTACTTAGGGAACAGAGATTGGAGAACTGAGGCCCCAAAACCAGCATGCCAGTGTGACTCTAGATCAGTGTGCTAATGGGACATGAAGGTGTGTGCCAACTGCCAGGTAAGAGCCTCGCAGATTTCCTGGATAGGGACATCCCTGGAGGCAGCCGCTGATGCAGTGGTATGACAGGTGGAATGAGCCCTTAGCCCTCTGGGAGGCTCCCTACCCGCCAACCTGTAGCAAAGATCAGTGCAGGATGTGATCCACCTGTCAATCGTGCACTTGGCTACAGGTCTGCAAGGTGCAGCTTCAGCACAGGTGACAAACAGCTGGTGAACCTCTCCCTGAACTCCAGCCATGTGCTCTTTATAATAAGTGAGCACTCACCTCCAGTCCAGAGTATGGAGCCTGTGCTCAGCCTCTGAGGTGTGATTGGTGCAGTACACCAGGAGATTAATCACCTGGTTAAAGTAAAAATCTGAAACAACCTTCAGGAGGAACTTCAGGTTGGGTCACAGGACAACCTTGTCCCTGTGGAAGACCATGTAAGGAGATTCCACCAAAAGTGCCTGGAGCTCACTGATCCTTCTGGCTGACATGCTAGCCACCAGCAAGGTGGTCTTCCGTGACAGGTGAAACATGTCACACCTGTGCATCGGTTTGAATGGCTTGCCCATGAGCTTTGCCAAAATCAGCAACAAGTCCCACGGTGGTGGTGGTTCAAACACTGGAGAGAAAATGTGGTCAAGGCCCTTGAAAAAGCACCAGACCACCTTCTCCTGTGCCACTGATCAGCCTGCACCCAGTAAGCAGAGATTGCTCCCAGATGCACTTTAAGGGTCATCGAACGAAGGTTCGACTGAGAAAGGGACCATAGATAATCAAGGATGCTAACCACTGGACAGGACAAAGGGTCAATCCCCTTGCCTTGACACCAAATGGAAAATCTCTTCCATTTGAAGTCATAGCACTTCCTGGTTGACTCCTTCTGAGATGCCTCCACAAATGTGAATACAGCCTCGGAGAGATCCAAAGCCTGAAACTCTAGCTGCTCAGGAACCAGGCTGTCAGGTGCAGGGATTGAATGTCTGGGTGGAGTACCTTCCCCTGATTGATGGAAAGCAGGTCTGGGCATAGGGGAAGATGCCTTGGGAGCCTCCTGCTGAGGCTGAGGAGATCAGGGTACCATAACTGGAGTGGCCAGTCCGGAGCCACCGGGATCTCCTATGCCTTGTCCCTCCTGGCCTTGAGGAGCACTTTGTGGATCAAGGGGAAACAGAGGGAAGGCATAGAAGAGGCCTGGGGTCCAGGGCCTCAAGCAGGTATTCCTCTGCAGTGTTCCCTGTTGAGAGGGGGCAGGCACAATACAGCCTCAGCTTTGCGTTCTTCCTGGAGGTGAACAGGTGCACCTGTGGGGTGCTTCACTGGGAGAACAGGCTTTGCACTACTGCTGGGTGGAGAGACCATTCATGAGATGCCTTGCCCACCCAGCTGAGGTGTCCGACAGCTGATTGGAGGCCCCTACCCCATGGATGGCTAGGAGATCCATCTCCAGGCTGTGCACGAGGGTTCAGACATGGAGAGTTCCCTGCATAGGGGCAGGGAATGTGTCCCACCCTGTTTGTTGAGTTATTACATAGTCATGGTGTTGTCCATTTGGACCTGGACCACCTGACCCCGGATGTGTGGAGTGACTGCAGTCAGCACTATCTGAACTGCCTGGAGCTCCAGCAGTTTGGTGTGGCATCAGGACTCCTCAGGGGTCCAGAGCCCATGGAACCTGTGTTCCCCCAGGTGGGCACCCCAGCCTGTGAGAAAGGCATCAGTCATCAGGATGACCTTCATCTTTGGGCGGACAAATGAGATCCCTTCCTGCAGATGTGCTGGGACTAACCACCACTGGATGGCATCCTACATCCGCTGGGTCACAGTGACCAGCTGGTTGAAGTGACCCTTGTGCTGAGACCATTGGCTGGCCAGTTCCCACTGCAGGAAGTGCATTCTCCAGCAGGCCCAATGGGACACGCTGATGCAGGCCACCATGTAGCCCAACAGGCACAGGAAGTCCTGGGCAGTGAACAGTTGCCCAACCCAAAATGATCGGGCAAAGGAAGAGAGAGCCTCCACCCTGTCTGCAGGGAGCTGGGTTCTGGCTCTGCTTTAGTAGAGCTCCACCCCAATTAAGTTGATCAGCTGTGAGGGCATGAGTTCTGACTTGGCCTCATTGACCAGGAGGCCAAGGGAGATGCAGATCTGGAGGTGCCAGGTCCCTGGACTGCTCCACCTCCTGCCTGGAGGGACCTGCGATCAGCCAGTTGTCCAGGTAGGGGTAAACCCAGACCCCATGGCACCTCAGGTAAGCTGCCACTACTGCAATGCACTTAATGAAGACCATGGGGGTCGAGGAGAGGCCAAATGACATGGCCTGGAACTGGTAGAGGGTTCCCTCTGATTGGAGGCGGAGGATCCTTCGATGAGACGGAAGGACTGGGACATGGAAGAACATGTTCTGACAATCCAGGGAGCAAAACCACATGTTTCGTTCTAGAGATGGTATGATCTGAGACAGAGTTACTATCCTGAAGGTGCATGACCGGAGAAATTTGTTCAGGTCACGCAGATCTAGAATGGGGTGCCAGCCCCAGTTCGCTTTGGCACCAGGAAGTACCTGGAGACAAATCCTGGGTGTTCCACAGGATCTGCAACAGGAACCATGACCTCCTTGCAGAGGAGCTGGGCTATGTTGGCTCTTAGAGCTGACAGCATGTCTGCAGAAACCAAGTCTTCCCATGGGGCGTGGGCTCGGCAAGGAGGGTACTGCTCAAATTCCAGAGGCAGACCCTAACCCACCACTTCAAGAACCCACATGTCCATGGTGATAGTGGACCAGGCAGAAAGGAAGTGGTGGAGCCAGCCTCTCACAGGAGGACCCAGGGGAAATGTGATGGGCATGAGGGAGGCACCCCACATCCTGTCACTGAGCAGGCTTAGAGAATGAGGAGGGCCCAGCTGAGGTGCCACCAGAGGCTCTCCCTCCAGGCTTGTGGATGACTGAGGCCCCCAACTTGGGCCAAGGTTGCCAGGCCTGAGCCTGCTGGCCAGCCTGGGGCTGGGCGGGTTTGGCCCCAGGAGTGGAGGTAGACTGAAAGGGCTTCCCCTTCCACTGCTGTTTGAAGCCCTTAGGGTCCTTCTGGGCAGATGTCATGGAGTCTAAGATGGCATTGGACTTCTCAGTATGAGTGAAGTGGCCCTGAACCCCAGGTCCAAACAAGTCCATGCCCAGGAAAGGGACATCTGCCATCTTGTGCTGAGTATCCGCCATGAAGATTGAGATCCTTAGTCAAGCCCAGCAGTGCATGGCAACTAAAATCGCCACAGATGTGGGCACAAGAGTCCCCAGTGTCTATGGCTGTCTGGAGCTGTTTTTTGGCTACATCCCAGCCCTGGTCCTGGACCTGTTTGACCATGGTCTGAAGGTCTGCTGGCAGATAAGGAAGCACCTCATCCAGGGTGCCCAGCAGGGCATGAGAGAAGTGGGCCTTGAGGGGGGCTGAGCTCACCTGGCGGAGACCAAGCGAGGTGGCAGCATAGACTTTCTTAGCTGCATGGTCCAACATCTTGGACTCCTTGTCAGGTGGCTTGCCAACATCCCTGGTGTTGCCAGAGTGCCTAAACACAGAGTCTACCACCAGTCCCTTGGCCGAGGGGTGCTCTGTGAATCCTGAGAAGGAGCCAATGGGTACCACATATTTGTGGGCCATCCTGGCAAAAGGTGAAGAACATGAAGTTGGGCACTGCCAAAGCTCCAGGGCAGGGCCAAGAATGGCTTCTGCCATCGGGAAAGCCTCCATAGGAGTGTCTCCCCAGTCAGGGATCTCGGTCATTGGGTAACACTCCTGCTTCTGGACAGGCTCCATTTTCATACCCGTCGATTCAGAGATCAGGCAGAGAATGCTCATGAAGGAAGTTGGACCTTTGTCTGTTGAGAAATCCACCATGGACTCCATGTTGACCAGACGGGAGTGAAGGGAAGATCCCTCAGACTCTGAGAAGTTGTTAAAGAGTGGTCAAGCACTCGAGTCCCCACTGACCCTCCACAGACGGTCATGGGTGATGGTGACCAACAGCCAATGGGGAAGCGCCTTAGATGGCTGAGACTCCTTAGTCGGAGCACCTGTCAGCGGCTGTTTAGGTGGCAGTTCCACCACTATTGGTGGAGGCGCTGGGGTTGGCCAAGCCAGGACTGTTTTGATCAGCTCCTTCAAGGGAAATGGCTTTGGCCTTTCAGGCGACAGCTAGGTGATGTCCAGCGTAAAAAACAGAGTTGGCTTGATGTCGATAAGCACCAACTGTTGCCACATCAAATCCTCATAGCATTGACGCAGTTTGCAATGAAGCATCTCCTCACCCAATGAGGATGAGGATGAAGAGTAGTGGTGGTGACGCTTCCTGTGGTGATGAGAGTGGGAGCGCCAGTGTTGGTGGGACTGGCTCGACCCACGGGAGGAAGACCTGGACCTCAACCTCGCCCGCTGGGGGGACTGGTGGCAGGGCTTGGAGGGAGTCGACGAGCTCCGAGGCTTCTCCGGGTCATGATTGTCGACCAGAGGTGGCAGGACAGTGGACTGATCCATCCCTCTGATAGTATGAGCCAGGACTGGAGTCCTGGACAAGGAAGTGTTGGCCTCTTCAGTTGACAACTGGTTGGTTGGTTCAAGAAAAATCTTGGTGGGGACCTCAACCAGCATTTTGGCCAACTAGCTCAATGTGGGTACCATGGAACCAGTGGCCTGGGCCGCAGATTTGACCGAAGTGAAATCTGAGGAAGCATAGGAATCAGAGGCTCTCTATCAAGAGCACTCCCAGTCCCATGAATGACGGTGAGTCCTTTCTTTTTCTTTTTTGGATTTAGATTTGTGCCCAGAGGGTCCCTGACTGAGGGTTGGCAGGGACTGACACAATTCCTTGAAGAACCCTGTGAAAGTTGAGTGTGGCTGGAGCAGCATGAAGGCAGAAGCTGAAGAGGAGTGAGCTGTGGCCTGGGCTGCCTCCTCCTCAAATGCCACAATCTGTTCAGTGGACCCCACAGCCTCAGAGACCACTGATGGGCATCCCTGGATTTTACCTGCAGGTTCCGAAGTGCCGGGTGGCCCAGTTTAAGTCAGGTGAGACGTCTTCCAGGACATTCAGGTGAAAAAAACAACAGAGGTAACAGGCTTAGGAATCATGATTGTGCCCCAAGCAGTAGACATGTGGCATGTGGATCTGTCCTGGACATCTTCTGCCCACAAGGGCACCGGTGGAACCCAGGATGGACTTATCACCCATGACAGTTGCGATCAGAGATCAAGCTGAAGATGAAACTTGTGAGAGTTTTAAGTTTTAGGAAGTAAATCCAAAGATTTAAGCATGAGGGCCTATTCAATGCGGGAGCGGTAAGGAGGGAACCTGCTTCTTTCATCAGAAAGGAAGCTCTGGCATCATGGGGTGGAGCCGAGGGAGTTACCACCTGGGTGAGTGGGAGGAGCCAGCTTGAAAAGGGAAAGGACACTGCCTGAAGTGGGGATAGAACATCACATGCACGTCCCTAGAACTGCATGGATTCTTATGACTGCAGATAGATCGGAGGGCGACTGGCTGTTCAGATTCAATTAAATATTATCTAGCTCAAATACTTTTGACTGTATGGCAATGGGCCTCGTTATCTAGTAAGAAAAGTTGGATAGCGCAGACCTTAATAGATAATATAGGGGCCAGTATTTGAGTGGACTCTTTTATTTATCAAGATAAATATAAAAGTCTTAAAGGAACTCTTCTGTTTAACTCCTTTGCAAATCATTTGAAAATTGCACTACTGCACTTTGGGAAGGAGAAATGGCTATGGCTGCATGCACATTTCCATGCAAGGAATTTATTTTCTTCTTACACTGGTAAAAAACTACTTTGAACGTTGAGTCAAAAACATAAATAAGTGGGTTGACATTATTAAAAGGGAACCATATAATATCCTAAGTGATGTTAATGAAACCCAAGTTGTAAACTTTTTGTATTTATAGTATGTTATGTAAATCATTTCAGGTAGTTTTTAAAAAATATTAGGACTTCTAAATCTAATTTATAGTATAGACTGGCTATGGAAAATGGATGCTAAACTATAAAACTAAAATAATATCCAAATGTTATAAAACACTCATTGGAAATGGTATTGAGTCTTGAACAAATCCTTAACAAATGGAAAGATGACTTTATAGGGTTCCATCAGAACCTCATCTGGCAAAAAAATAAATATAGGTGCCAATAAAAGATATATTTCAGCAAAAAATCAAATCTATACAAATTTAAACTATTAATTGAGCTTATATGGCGCCCCAAAAACTAAGTCAAATAAATGCAAACTATTCAAGTTTATACTGGCATGGATGTGGTCAAATTGCAAATCTATTCCACGATTTGTGGGTCTGTTCCTTAAATCTTAAATGGTTCAAATCTCAGCAGCATTACATAGGTAGTTATTAGATACCAATATCCCATGCCATCTGGACATGTTATCACTCAGTGTTTATGATGCACTTAATTTGTGTAAAAGTCAAGAGGAGGTCTTAAGTATTGGTACGATGCTTACAAAACGAGTCATCATGGAATACTGGAACAGCCACAGCCTCCTCCTGAACTTCAAACAAAGATGGTGGCACAAACAAAAGAAACATTACTTTTTGAAAAATTGTGGCATCAAATAGAATACCTGGAGGATATTACACTAGTTTCATGGAAGGAGATTGAGTCTTTTTTGTTCGCTGGTTCATATTCCATAACTAGAGTACTGCACTGTATTACTTACTTTTAAATTGAAAAAAGACAAACTGAATAATTTGCAAAGTACTATCCTGTAATACCCATGTTATTAGGTGGTAAAAGTATCAGAAAGATTATAGTCTGTATTATTTCTGTGTATAATCTTTAGCAATGATTCATGAGTAAAATTGATTTAAATAAAGTATATTATTAAAGAAAAAAAGACGGAAGTCTTACAAATTCACTATTTCCCAGCTTCTGGGATGCAACATTAGTACCCATTTAAATGGAATAGATAATCTATCAAATACCTTGGGCTCTACATCGGACCAACCCTACAGAATTTATACCAACTTAATTACCCCCAATAGAACAAGCAGTTAGAGAGGACTTGAATAGTTTGGTCTCCCTATTAGTATCCTTGATAGATAGAGTGCATGCTGTTCAAATGAACATTCTACCTATGTATTTATATTTATTTCAGGCCTTTCCACTCCTCCCAAGCCCGAGAGAGTTTCAAAAGTGGACTAAGTAGCTCTCCCAGTTCTTATGGGGGGAAGGCACCCCTGAACAGCTTATTGTAAACTCCAACTCCCCCAAAATAGGGGAGGTCTGGCCCTTCCAGACCTTTTATTGTATGCTCAGGTAGCTTTACTCAAGCACATTATGGCTTTGAAGATGGCCATGGTACAGCTTAGATGGGTAAATATAGAAACTAATGATATGGCAGATGAACTAGACCACTCCTATTTGGCTCAAAGGATAGATCAGACTCTCAGCCCCTCTCTTCTCTCTCCCCTATCATTGCTTAAAGGCTGGCACCAGCTTTTCGTTCAGAAATTCTTGGCAAGTCTCTAAGGCAGTACACTACAACCCACACCTTGAAGGTTTTCATTTATCAATGGGAGAGAGAGGAAATCCCTCCTCAAGTGTTACAATCCTGCTATGATTGGACTTCGTGATAGCAGGAGTCTATGCACAAGCGTCAACTTCCCTCCCTCTTCAATATGCGAGTATGAAGGTGTGATCTATGGTAGGGAGGGTGCTTTCATTCTAGAGCTAGCGTGCACACCACACTCTAAGTTGATATTTCAACAGGAAGAGGGAAAAAAGATATTTTTTCCTTTTCTTTTTGTCTTATTTCTCTGTCATGAAAGGTATGACAGTCTTGGGATGGAGTTAGTAGAAGAGATGTTTTCTGTTTTTTTCACTGAAGCCGAAACCATCTATCATGGCACACATAAACTGGTTCCTGCTGCACAATACTGAAATTGTTAATTTGTAGGCAAAACCATGCTGCAGTTTTTATTTATTTAATTTTGGTAATTTTTCCTAGGCATAAGGTTTGGGGTGCATGAGGCAAAGGAAAAAAACTTTGCGTGGGGGGTTATTACTTGGCTACAAAGGGCTTGTAGCCTTCGCCCGCCCCTGTTTTTTTTTTAATATCTAATCTGCAGGGTATTTCAGAATAACTTGGACATGTCAACACCAATAAAGTCACTAATGTTCTTGTCTTCTTGAGCTCCCTATTGGCCACTGCCATAGATAGGGGCAGCTGAGTGGTGATCACTCTAGAAGGGCCTCTGCCCCCCCATCCATCTACTGTCACTATAGGTTGCAGATCCCTATCATACGGCTAGAAAAAGTCATGTGCATATCAGGCAGAGGCACTACAGGCAACCTAGGGTTACCCCTCTGACAGCTGGGAGGGACTGGTAGCACTCCCGGTCTGATGCATGATGGTACCCATGTTATACACAAAAGATGCTCTTTCATATTGGATGCAGCAACAGATAAATCAGAATTTTTGACAGGTGGCTGTGACTGAGGATGGGGTGGCTACCACACAAGCCTGAATCGAGATAAGCTGGCGAGTAGCCCCGTCTCCTCTCTTCGCTGTTTTTTCCCCCCTTCTAAGCACATAAATTGTACTACATGCCTGTCCAAGTTGTGTTGGTACCTGAAAGGTGGGGTAGTAGTAGAATCCTGGTAAGAGATTAAAGCAGCAGTTTGTGAAACATCTGCATCATACACTCCTTACCTCACCCTTCTCCAGCTCCATTAGGCAGGACTGCATGGCAGGAACCTGCAACTGTCATGTTTTTCTAGTATAATGAATAGTTGTGCCTCATTTATGGGGGGCAAAGGGGGTACTGAAATATAATTCTATGTTTCCAAGGCTTCAAAGCCAGAACAGGTAGTGGATGCTAGAGACTAGCACTCTGAGGAATAGGGGGTGGGAGGAATAGGTGACAAGGGAATTGCCCTTTTGTGAAGCATACCCTCTGGGTCGACCTATGGGTCTGATAATGTTAATAGTTCTCCTGATATGTGTTTTTATACCATTCAGGTATTAAACACTATTACTGAGAACAACTGTACACCTGCAGATCATTTTATATATACGTAGAACTATTTTCATGGCACTGACATTACTAATTTTCTATCTTTCTTTGAAGCAGACATCCTTCCAGCCGATATGTGAACCTTATCCTCCCCTTTGTTTTGTGTGTTTGTGTACTCAGTGTGGTTATTTTCCTTGGGGCTTGTTCTCTGGGACATGGATGGCAGGGATCATTTCACACAGGTAAGGGGCCCTAGAGGGTGGTTGGTGGATACCTTTTTCTACATTCTAAGTAGTACCAATACACACAATGGCAGAAATCAACTGCATAACGTGGAATGTACAGGCATTTAATCATCCCATTAAGTGGAAATAAATACTAGCCACTTTAAAGAAACTGAAATGTGATGTGGCTTTCATTCAGGAGACACATCTTCTGAAAACAGAAGCTGCAAAATTGAATAGGGAGTGGGTGGGTGGGGTTGAAGCTATTGAGTTGCTACTCAACAAAAAGAGGGTGTCTGTTTTTAACACAGCTGCTGTTTCTATGCCTCCCACTGACAGCCCCTTCTGCCCAAACCCCCCGGCTCTGTCCCCTGGAATTACCGGTGCTTACCTTATGCCCGGCCGGGAGCAGTGCCTGCGGGGAGTCGGGTGTCATCCTGCTGCCGGGGATTTTTCTTTTTTTTCACTCCTTTTGCACCTACGCACTGTGCAATAGGTGCAGCAGCTGTCTCCACCTCTGCAGAGGCAACCAAGCACCCTGGGCACAGGCGAGTCCCCGTAGCTGTGCCATTCACAGCACAGACCCCCCTATCCCGAGGAAGGAGAGCTGTGATGCTCAATCTTTGTCTCCCCCGCTGGGCCTTGAGTGACCCGAGTCTGTTCCTGAACCTGGGTCACCAGCGTGGTGCAAGGTGTGGTGTCCAGTGCCTCAACCCTCAGCGCCACTGGGCCACGTGTGTCTGTTTTAATAAACAATGGATCTCCTTTTTAAATGCAGGAACTGTATTCAGATGAGGAAGGTAGAGGTTATAGTAAAAGGGATAGTTCAGGGCAGGCAGATTATACTGGCTAACATGTATGCATCTAACAAAGATGACCCTGTTTTTTTTTTTGTTTGTTTTTTTTAATTCTGTTGCACAGAAACTTATGGATATGTCGACACCTGGTGTGGGCATTGTAGTGGTGGGGGATTTCAATATGGTAAGGGGCACAATGTTGAATAGGAACCCCCCGGGAGAAAGGCAGTCGATCTTGTGGACAAGTCAGACAAGCTCTACTACAACTGTGTGCTGACTTTGTCTTGCAGAATGTTTGGAGACTCTTACATCCTACCGACCATGATTACACCTTTCATTCTCATAGGTTCAGAACCTACAGTTGGTTGGATATTTTTCTACTTAGCAATACAATAGTGAGTGATGTGGTTGGACACAGATATCTGGCCTATGATGATATAAGATCATGCTCCAGTCTCTTGTACTTTCATATTGTCCCAAACAATAGCCAGAACCCCTCAATGTTGGCTTAACCCTCTCCTTCTTCAATCTAAAGAAAGCATGGACTGGTTGTCACAAGACATCAAACACTATTTTCATCTTAATCAACACCCAGAAACTACAGAACAAGTACTATGGGGTGTGCTTAAAGTGTCTGTGCACAGTAGAATAATAAGTTACTCCACCAAGCTCAATAGAGAATGGAAGGTGGAGCTGGCTTCCCTGCAGCAACAGCTTAAAGATGCCAAAAGGCTGCTATATTGCTTGACTGGAGGCAGGCCTCAGGATGAGAGGAGAGTGATGTAGTTAAAGTACAGGTTGAATACTATCATACACCAGCAGGCAGACAGGGCCTTGTGCTTTATCAAGCAGCACTATTGGGAAAGTGGGAATAAGGCTTCTAAGCTCCTTACATACTGACTACGAACCCAAATGTATTAGCGATGTAGTTAATGCTTTCTATGAGCAGATGT
Source organism: Neoceratodus forsteri (assembly GCA_016271365.2). Lineage (NCBI taxonomy): Eukaryota > Metazoa > Chordata > Ceratodontiformes > Ceratodontidae > Neoceratodus > Neoceratodus forsteri. Next base: position 631,562,824 of record CM057456.1, on the reverse strand, counting down.
ACTCTTCAAGATGTAACCCACCAGTGGGAGCTGTTACTGAATTTATGCAAGGTCTGGGCCTGAGCCTGGCCCTGGCCCAAAGTCCCTCTCATATAAAAGATTCCCTGGAGGCCCCCGTTGCTGAAGTAGAAGTGGTGACAGCCATTAAAACTATGGCCAAAGGAAAGGCACCTGGGCCAGATGGACTCCCTGCAGACTTTTACCAGGTTTTCCTCGCAGATCTGGTGCTACAGCTGAGCACTCTTGATTAAACAGATCAGTTCTACTGGTGGCCTGCTGCACTCCATGAGAGAGAGGCTATGATAATGGTTCTTCCAAAGCCACATAAGAACATGGCTCAGTGATCCAGCTATAGACCAATTTCATTAATAAATGTGGATGCCAAAATAATTGCAAAAATCATGGCCACTCATTTAGAAGAAGCATGCCCACATATTATTCACCCAACACAAGTGGGGTTCATAAGGGGCCGACGGGACTGATAATTTAAGACTGCTTGTAAATGTGCTATTTATTTATTTATTTGCTTTTGGTAACTGGGTGGGTGCACTAGGCATAGAGATGCCTATTTTCAGGCACGACCTGGGAGCATACCAGTGAAAAAAAAATACATGAGCAGTACAATGTGATGCAGCACAAGGAAAAGGTTGACAATGGGTTGGTCTGAAATACACCAAATTGGCAACTGGGCGGAGTTAGATAATGTCAAATAATATAAACAGTACAGTTAGGAAAAAGTCAAAAATATAAACAAGTGCCAACAAGTCAGCACTGGTACAAACAGGAAAGTACAGAAAACTAAGAGAGGGCAGCAACAGAATTCTGCAGCCTTGATGGCCATTGATGCAGAAAAGGTCTCTGATTCAATGGAGTAGGACTACATAATTCAGGTCTTGATGAGCTTCAGATTAGGCCTATCTTTTATTAATTGGATCAGATTATGGTATGAGCCACCAAAGGCAAATGTGATTACCAATGGGCTGATTTCATCCCAATTCTCACTCCGCCAAGGAACTAGGCAAGGGTATCTGCTGTCCCAACTCCTGTTTGTTATAGTCATTGAACCTCTGGCAGTGGCAATTAGAAACCACTCCCATATTCATGAGGTTACCACTGGCAGAACTTCCTGCAAAGCCTTACTGTATACAGATGACCTGTTACTCATCCTGACGAGGGTGGAGTAGTCATTGGAAGAAGCTGTCACCCTCCTCTCACATTCCGGGAAGACCTCAGTTCTCCAGATTAACTGGTCTAAAACAGAAATCCTGCCAGTTAAATACTGTCATGAGACTACGGCTCTGGTCCATGCATATAACATAATGTGGTCTCCTGTCAGGCTCACATAAAGTTAGATCTAAGGCAGAGGATTGGATAGAGGCTAATTTTAAGCCACTCCTGACAGACCTTCAAGTGTAATGGAACAATGGCAGTTTCTGAATTTGTCGCTCCAGGGGAAAATAGCTGCCCTCAAGATGATGGCACTTCCTAAAATTCATTATTTTATTATCAATTTACCACTTTGAATTCACCCCATATGGTGGAAAAAAACAAATCAGATTTTTTTCCAGGTTCTTATGGAACAACAAAGGCCATGCTTTGGGAAACAGTGGCTCAAAACACATGCTAAAGTGTGCGTGTGCGTGTGCGTGTGTGTGTGTGTGTGTGTGTGTGTAGTAGAATGTCCCCTGGCCAGAAGCTTACTACCTGGCTCATGGAGTCCGAAGTGCTCTGTTATGGATTAAGGAGGGGATTGATACCCTTTACTGGGTACAAGTCGAGCGGGAGTGTTCAGGTACAATTCTGCTGCAGAACAGACTTGAAACATCAGTGGACTCGTTGAAGAACCTCTCACTCCCCCCTCCCACCTTTGCTTACATGGTCTATATATTAAGAATGGTGCACAAGTGGTCTGGGTGGGGTCAACCCTCTTTAGGCCTACACAAATACCTCTGGAATAATCCATTGGTCCGAACTGATGGTAAGTCAATCTGTTGGGCTAGCTGGTCTGCTAAGGGCATTACTGTAGTAGCCCATCTGCTGACCTCAGGTAATAAGATAATGAAATCCTTTGCAAATCTCTAAGCAGAATTTGTGTTGCCATCCATGAACCATTGGAGGTACCTCCAGCTAAGACATGCAATTAAACACACAACATTGGTCACATTGTTCCTACAAGCCTACAAGTATGGATGAGATCATGGAAGTATGAACCCTACAGGCCCTTGTTAAAGCTGGGGTAGCGTACAAACATTTACAATGTTTGTGACAGCCATCATGGAACAAGCAAAAACTGAAATGAAAGTAGGAATTGAATCTGGACATTACTCCTAACACAGGGGATAGATGCTGGAAATTAACTCGGAGGGTGTCAGCAAGCCCCCGATATCAACTTATGCAAAAGAAAACTTTGAGTCGATGGCACAGGATGCTTGAGAAACTGATCAGGATGGGTTTCTGGATACCAAACAAATGTTGGAGATGTCATCAGTTGCCCAGTCACTTTGGTCACATTATTTGGACTTGCCCTACAATACAACATTTTTGGGAGGGGATAATACAGAAAGTCGCAGAGCTCTCAGGGACCCAGATTTCCCGACTCCCCTTTTATGGGTTTTGGGGGATACTTCCATACTTCAGGGAGACCCATAAAGGTATTGGATTTTAATTTACACCATAGCTATAGAAGCCAAATGGCAGCTGTTGCTGAGATGGAGGCAGGCCGTACCCATCCCCCTCATTTACAAGAATAGGAGGCAGCAGTAACACAAACAGCCTCTTATGTCAGGGTGTAGTGCAAAGCCAGAGGTACTTTAAAAGTTTTTGATAGGGGTGGCAGCCATGGCTCATGTCTTTAAGCCATAGGGTAGGAAATGCAGTGACTAGTGCAGATTGAGGGAACTCCATGTGGGAAATGTGGCAAACAGCCATCAGGGAAGCTACATTTTCTTTTCTCTCTTATTTGACCCCCTACCCCCATTCCTCACCCTTTTTTTTCTCTTTAGGGCATCTGCTTTTTTTATGTTGGTGCGCTTGCACAGCCAACATCTTGTGGCAGTGGGGATTTGGAGGCGTGGTCGCTGTTGGGTGAATGCAGGGCACGCACCAGTAGGTGTGTCCCTCATTCCCCAATCAGCCTGCATGCCGACACCACACCATGCATACTAAGCTGGTGAGCATCTAAGGAAAGGTCCGCTGCAATCCGAGCAAAGCTCATCTCACGTAGTAGACCCTTCCTACGTGCTTGCCAGCTAGTAGCATGGCGGTACAGTGGCCGCTACACTGCCGACAGTGCCGACTTCGGGGTGCCCAATCCCCCGGTCAGCTTGCCCTGCCCTGTGAAGTGTGTGCCAATGGGGGCCCACTCCCTGTTGGCAGAATGTGCCCACCTCATTGTTTGCCGGCGGGGTGCCCAATCCCCATCGGCATCCGCCAGTAATTGTGCCGACGGGGAGCCTACTCATCGGGCATAATGCCCCCCTTCTTCTGTGCTGATGGGGGTGCCCAATCCCCATCAGCTACTGTAACACTTCGCCAAACAAAAACAACCTGCAAAAAGAAAACCGCTTCAGGATTTTTTTTTTTGTTCTCGGTACCTGTAAACTGAAAACGGTCCCTCGTAGTCTCCCTACCACCACCACCCGCACTCCACCCACTGCACTCTGCCTCCCCACACACCCCACCCCATACTTACCTCCGAGTCCGCACGACGATCTTGGTGGACAGGAACACGTCTGCACTCTTCAAAGCTGACCGTGAACTGAGGAAATGCCAGTAAGCTGTATAATGGAATAAATAGGTTTTTCAACTTTGCTCCATATCTTGGGCATTTTTTGGAATTTTTGCACCAAATTTTCAGCATGGGGTTTTTGGGACCCCTCCTCATGAATTCTGTCACAGTTTTGATGTTAATCAGTCCCGAAAGGTGATTTTGCAGTCACTGCGTGGAATCACCTTTTGGGATTGATTAATGCAAGGACAGTGGCAGTGTTCATGAGATGGGCTCTCAAAAAGCCTATGTTGCAAATTTGGTGGAAAAAATCAAAAAAATGGTTGTTTTACGAGTGTGCTTTGCGCAGTTGCTACGCAAGCTCGTAACTTCACGAATTCGCAATATTTTCATGCCAGATTTTTAACATTGTCATTTTTCTACACCTCCTTGTGCACAGTACAGCTGTCATTTTTCACATCCTGGCCGAAATGTGTTTCTGCACTTCCAGCGCACAATACCGCGGTCACTGTGGGAAATCAGTGTTCGGGCCAGATTGCAAAAATGACAGTGACACTGTTCATGAGCAGAGGTCCTACAATGCCTATGTTGAAAATTTGGTGATGATACGCCATAAAATGATTGTGTTACGAGCGTATGTTGCGCAGTTTGCACGCATGCTCATAACGTTGTGCATTTGTAATATTTTCACTCTGGATTTTCACCATTGGCATTTTTCCACACCTCTTGATGAACAGTAAAGCTGTCATTTTACATATCCTGCCTGAAATATGTTTTCGCACGTCCAGTGAAGAATAGCTTGGTCGCTGTGCGAAATCACTTTTTGAGACAGCTTTAGGACATGACAGTGACACTGTACGTGAGTAGAGGTGCTAAAATTCCTATGTTGAAAATTTGGTGCCAAAACTCCTGTGTTACAAGTGTGTGTTGCGCATTTCCCATGCACCCTTGTAATCTGCATATTTTAAAACACTTACATGCCACATTTTACCATCGCCATTTTTACACCTCCTTATGAACAGTACAGCTGTCATTTTTCACATCCTGCCAAAAATGTGTTTCCACACTGCACTACCAAAGCCAATGCCAGCGCGACAACATTCGGCATTGACAAATGCTTGTTTTGTTTTGTTTGCTTGTCTCACCAAGTAGGCTCTGAGATGACTGCAGAAGATTGATACACAAAATTGTAAAGTAATGTATATTTTATTTTTTTAGTACTTGATATAGTACATTCTTTATTTCTGTTTTTGTTTAAGGTAATAGTATATGATTAGGTAATGTTTCTTATGTATTGTTGCATATTTCACTATTGAGAGGGTATACTGTCATTTATAGTAGGAAGTCTTGAAGGTGGATCACATCCTCTTTCCTTTGTAGGTTAGAGGCTCCAGTGAACTATGTTTTTAGAGGTGTACTTTTCACAGGAATAAGCTTGCTGTGTTGCTAGTTAGGTTAGTAGACTATGTTTCTTCAATTTTAGGTTTTAGATGTTATAACTTGTTTTTATAGGACTAGTGTGTTTAATTCTTGTATCACTTACTGTTCTTATGTTTCCCTTATCCTTGTAAGATTGTCTTTATTATGTTTAAAAGGCAAACCAGAAACATCCTACTATAAAAAAAAAAAAAGAAAACTAGAATGACCCTTAAGACTTCCAGGTCAGCCCCGGCCACTCATCAGAGGTTGAAAGGATAGAGTTTCTTTCAGAACAGGCAGTCCGTTTGTGGGAAGGGCAGGGGAGCCCAAGTCAAATCCCAGCCTCCCCAGCCTCAGAAAAAAGTGCAGTCTGAGGCACAGATGCTGAAAGCACCTAGTAGTGCTACTCTCTGAAGCTCCGGCCCCTGTTCTGCTTCAACTGCCTGTGGTAGACCTCTCCTCCCTAGTGGTGGTGGTAGGGGGGGCATTTGAGCTAGTTTCACCACCAATAAGAGTCCATTACAGTGGACAAATGGGTACTCAGGATCATCCAAGAGGGAAATCCCCTAGACTTCACAGAAATCTCCCTGGACTATCCACCCAGAAAAGAGGCCCTCTTATCAGCTCACATGTCAGAGCTTCTGACGCTAGAGACTGTGAGCCTTCTGAGCAACAGGGCAGTGGGAACAGTGCCAAAGTCAGAGCAAAATACAGACTTCTACTCCTACTACTGAAGAAATTGGGGGGAGGGGGGGCAGGCATGAGTCCTATCCTCGACCTCAGAAATCTGAACAAATTCATTATTCAAGAAAAATTCAGAATGATTTCTCTAGGGTCTCTGCTTCCCTTCCTGAAACCTCAGGATTGGTTAGCTTCCCTGGATATGCAGGATGCATACCAGAAAATTCTGGTGCACCCCAGCCACCACAGATACCTTCAAACCGATGTGTTGGGACAGCATTATCAGTTCAGAGTCCTGCCTTTGGGGCTGTCCCCAGCACATTGAGTCTATACAAAGTGCTTTGCAGTGCTTGTGGTGCACCTGAGGAAGATGGGAATCCAGGTCTGCCCTTACCTGGAAGACAGGCTGATAGCCAGCTGATCCAGGCAGGAGATGGAACAGGCAGTGTCCCCTCCCTCTTGGTTCCTAAACTCTATGGGGATTCTGCTAAATCTAGAAAACACTCAGCTCCAACCCTCACAGCAACTGCAGTTCATAGGTGCTTTTCTGGATGCTACCAAAGCCTGTGCCTTCCTACCAGAGAGCAGAATACGGGCAATCCTGCAGATGGCATGCTACATCATGGGGTGCAGAACTGTAGAAGCTTACCCCATGCAGTACATGCTAAGCCTGATAGCCTCCTCAGTGTTCACAGTGCCCCTTGCATGGTTGTACATCAGAACGACACAGTGGATGCTTAGTGCACTGTGGTCACAAGTATCGCATCCTCTGATTTACCCCATTCAGGTGACCAAGCCCCTAATTCAGTCACTAACATGGTGGTCAGTGGAGGACAATCTCCTCCAGGGCTTCTTCTTCTTCCAATCAGAGCCTAAGCTGACAGTCACCACGGCTGCCTCCATATTGGATTGGGGGCCCACTGTCAGGGTCTCCAAACACAAGTTGTCTGGGACCCATCAGAATCTCATCTTCACATCAATGTGTTGGAGATGTGAGCTGTTTTGTACAGCTTGCAAGCCCTAGTGGATCTTGTCAGCCACAAAACAGTCTTCCTCCAGACAGACAATAAGTCTGTGATGTACCACATAAACAAACAGGGGGAGCACACTTTTACCTTCTCTGCAGGGAGGTGATAAACATGTGGGAATGGGTCCTGGAGCAAGGGATCCTGCTCCAGGCCATTTATCTGTCAGGAGTCAAAAACACTCTGGCAGACAAGCTCAGCCAAAATTAGGCCAGTCTTCATGAGTGGTCACTAGCTCCAGATGTCATTGCTGTTCAAGTGGGGTACCCCAGATGCGGACCTTTCTGCATCCCCATGCAACATCAAACTGCCTCCATTGTGCTCCAGAAATCAGGACATGGCATTTTCTGTCACAAAATATTCAGACTGTAATGAAAAAATCTATTTCTGTATGCATTCCCTTCAATCCCTCTAGTGCAGAGGATACTGCTCAAACTGGAGATGCATAGAGACAAGATGATTCTAGTTGACCCAGACTGACCTCAACAGATATGGTTTTCCCTGTTGAACAGATTTTTAATCAGCAAACCAAGGATTCTTCCACTCAGGATGGACTTGCAGACTCAGGGTCACCTGGTCCATCCCAATCTACACTCTCTTCATTTTCAGGCATGGCTCCTAAAGAAATAGAAGTGAATAGGTACAAGGTATTTCAGAGGGTTTCTGAAATACTTTTGCCTGCTTGTAAGCCTTCCACTAGGAAAGCTTACACAGCCAAATGAAAAATATTTTCCATCTGGTGCTCCAAAACCTGCATGGAACCTTTTGGATGCCCACCTGACAAGGTTCTGGAGTGCCTGCTGCACCTTTCTGATGCTGGCCTTCAGTATTCCAGTCAAGATCCATCTGTGTGCTGTAGCTGCATACCCCCAGCTCATTGATACCCTCTACCTGGCACACCTGCCACTGTTCAGAGGTTCCTTAAGGGCATCTTACACAAAAGGCCTTCCATCAGGAAGCCAGTGGCTTCCTGGGAGATCAACTTTGTGTTAGATATGCTCACTCATAAACCCTTTGAGCCTCTTGCAACTTGTGAGCTGAAGTTCTTAATATGGAAAACAGCTTTTCTAGTGGCCGTCACCTCTGCTTGCAGAGCGATGCCCTGGTCACAGATTCGCCATATACTGTTTTCCATAAGGTAGTTCTCCGCACACACCCTAATTTCCTACCTAAAGTGGTGTCAGAGTTCCATCTGAGCCAGTCACTAGTGCTGCCTATCTACTTCACCAACTTCCAGAATTAAGGAGAGCACGTTCTTCATTCCCTGGGTGTTACAAGGGTCCTTAGGTTTTACCTGGAGAGAACTAAGGACTTCAGGGAATCCAAACAGCCTTTGTCTCCTTTGGCTCAAATGGGAAGAGACAACCTGTTACAATCAAGTGCATTTCCGCCTGGACTGTGAGCTGTCTACTCCTTTGCTATGCCATGGCTCATGTCAAGCTGCAGGGTCAGGTATGTGCCCACTCCATCAGGGCAGCTGCCACATCCCTGGCAGAAATTCGCTCTGTTCCTATTGGTGATATATGCAGAGCTGCAACTTGCAGCATAGTGCACACCTTTGTTAAACACTATGCTCTGGATGTCCATGCCAGGCAGCATGCCACCTTTGCCAGGTCAATCCTGAATGGACTTCTTTCCAGAGTGAGCCATTGGCTCCTACTGCCAAGTCTAGTGCTTGGTACCCTGAACCAGTAGTGTGAATTAATAGTGAAGAATGATTCCTGGAAGATGTGAAAATTGCATACTCGCTGTAATTCTTTGTCTTCTAGGAATATCTTCATCATTGATTCACAACAGCGTCCAACACCTCTGTGTGGAGCCAGAGGTCTGCACCAGCCATGGCAATGAAATACAGCAAGTACAAGTACACCATCTGCTGCCTCCAATTAAAAGAATGTCTGTTTCATTCATCAAAGTATCAGACAGTTACACAGCAGGCAGGGGGCTCGGGTCGAGCTTGTGGTGAGTCAAGCGGGTAGGGCTAAGCAGCATTAAAAGCCCATGCCATCTACCCAGCTAAACACCAGCATCCAAGCACCCCTGTGTGGAGCCAGAGGTCTGCCACAGCTGTGGCAGTAAAATACAACTGGAACAAGTACACTATCTGCTGCCACCAAGTAAAAGAATGGCTGTTTCAATTTTCAAAGTATTGCACAGTTTCACAGCAGGCAGGGGGCTCACAGGTGAGCCAGCACCTGTAGGGTGAGTTGAGGGGCGGAGCTAAGCAGCATCAAAAGCCAGAGTCACCCTCCCAGCATGAGCATAGGGTGCATGAGTGGCGTTAGTGCCACTCAGAGAAGAAACAAGAGAAACTTTTTGTTCAGTGTTTCCCAGTACAATTTATAAACCTATTTTCTACTTTGGACACTTTGATATTTTGAGGACTGAGCATAACTTAATGGTTTTGAGAGAAGTGAATTGTGAGGGACTTTCATAGAACCGAGTAAGAGACTGATGAGAGACTGTCTGGGGAGACCGTTGTGGAATACAAACCCCTGACCGAAGGTAAAGGTGGAAAAACAACACTACTCAGTTTTGAAGACAGTATTTATATAAATCTAAATTTGTTTTAAAATGTACACATTTTTTGTTGTTGTGAATTAAAATAAAACTTATTTTTAGTTGGATGTTTAAAACACTGCTTCAGCTTTTATAAATATTAATGTTAATCGTTTTACGGAATAGTAATTAGGCACATGAAAGTATTTTATTGAAGTGAATCTTGCATTTAAAAATATTACTTGTCATTTTGGGGATTTATTGATTGAATCTGAAACAAATTGGCAGGATGAATCTTTTCACCTATTTGTTATCTATATGGGGAATTCTTGCCTTATATTTTCTGACAGTGATAAAAGGAGTTGATCTTATCTGTGTCAATCTTCACCATTCATCACCTTTGGGTAATGTGGCCAGAGGTCACAACCGCGCGGGAGCTCTTTTTTTTTTTTTGATGGGTGGAGTCGATGTACCATCGGCGCCGCCCTTGAGACCGATGCACTGCATGGCGTTTGAGGGTTGGCCATTAGGTATCATCAATTCCGCCCTCCTGCCAGTTCTTCATCTCCCGCAGTAGAGGTCACACCTCATGGGAAGCTCAGCTGCGCAAGAGGCCTACTGACCAGAAAGAAGCCTTCAATACCAATTTTCTTGATGCCGTGTTCTGTCGAAGCCAAAATATTTCAACGCTGCTTTTCTCTATAGTGCTGGTTCCATTTTTCGCCACCACTCAACGTCGCTGGTAAGACTGTTCCTTTTCTTTATTTGTTAGCGACGTTGAGTCTTTATTTAGCTTGTTTTTCCGTAGGTCATGTCTCGGTCAGGGGGCCAGAAATCTTCGAAGATGGGACGGCCCCCTATGCGACGGTGCCCTTGCGGCCATAAATACTCCATCACCGACCAACATGATCGTTGCCTCGTGTGTCTTGGCCCACTTCACGACATGGATTTGTGTGATGCCTGCTTCTCCATGGACCGTTGTGTCATTGAACAATGCACGTGGAAAGTTGGATGAGCTCCGCCGTGACTTTGGGGGATGGGCACGACCTCATCGGCCAAGCCACTGGGTCAGGCCTTCCTCTGGGTCCCTTCCCAATTTATATGGACCATGGAGGAGAGGACTTCTGCTCCTAGTAGCCTCACTGTTGCAGAAACCTCTTTAAGTGAGTGCAGGAGGCCCAGTCCATCCCTGGGGGCGGGCAGGAGGCACCGCATTGTATGTGACCCCTTTGAGGTAAAGGCTCCCCAGTGTCATCTCCTCAGGCTAAGAAGCCTGGGTCAGTGCCATCCTCAACGCCGTCCATCAGCACCGTCTTGGGCCTCGGCACCGTTCACAGCAGTGTGGGCTCTGATGGCTCCGTGGTTGGCACTGGTCCGTCGCTTGGTGCATCTCTGCTGTCAGCACCATTCACTGCACTGATGGTGCTGACATCACTGTGGGATGCTCTATGGCACCATCCTCAACTGTTTCTCACCTCAGCACCATTTGTGGCGCCGAAGCTAAGCACGGCACCAAGTCCACCTCTGGTGCTGCTTGCGGCACCAAGTGAGGACATGGCATGGTGGGGGTTACTGCTCTTGATGCCATTTGCGGTGCCAAGAGAGCTGTTGGAGCCATTGTCTGTGCCGTCTCTAACCTCAGAGCTATTTGTGGCTCCATGGGTTGGGACGGTGCTGCGACAGGCTCCAGCTCCAATACTGCTTCCTCCTTTGGTGCCATGTCTTCTTCATGCACCATTCGTGGTGCAGTTGGGGGCTTTGGTGCTGACTCTGGTGCAGTTCCCCAGACTGGTACCCGATTCGGTCGGGATGGCAGGAGGTGTCCGTGTACCGTCTGGCACTGGACTTCGGTCTCCACCTCCTTGGAGGCGGAGTAGGATTCTGAGTCAGACAGGCGGTCTGACTCTTTGGAGTTGGCCGCTCATGTGGACACCCTAGTAGTGTCCTTGACAGACCAGAATCAGCCTCTCTCTGAGGAGCGGACAGTTGCTCCCGGGTCCAGTGTCATGGGTGCTGACCAGCAGGCAGTGGTGCAGGCCACTATTGCTCTGCAACCTGGCCTTGGAGGGTTTTCTGACCCCTCAGAGGTGGTACCCCCTCAGGTGATGTGCCTAGATCGGCAACTTTGGGGCCGATTGGAGCACCCAGAGGAGGGGAGGGTGCTGCTCCCTGGATAGTCCCTTCGGGGACTGACCAGAGTTGTCAGCTGCATAGGCTGGCATTTATGAGGAGAAGGGCTCTATCGGACTCTGAGGGGTTGAGGGGTAGGGGTTCGACATGGCAACCCTTTTCTGGGACCCACCTGGGATCAGGAAGGAGTCATAGTGCGGATCTCTGCCCTTCCTTTTCAGTCTCCTCAAGAGGGTCCTGTTCTTTGGAGGTAGAGGACTGTCATTCTGGAGTTCCACGGCCCTGATCACCTCACGGGGGGGAATCTTCAGGGCACAGCCTAGGCAATTCCAGTATGGTTGACCAGATGTTGGCTGTTGAGTTTTCCAGAGCTCCCTCTTCCCTTGGGGCTCCAAGTGCACTCTCTTGCCCAGGCAGAATACAGTCGATTCCTGTTGTTAGCTCTGCCCCCACTCCTCTGCCACCTTCTCCTGCTCTCCGAGGCATTTTCAATCCTAGTGGACCTCCCTCCTGGGAACAATTCATAGCTGTGGTTGCTCATTTTTCCTCTTATATTAGGGCCATGGACAGGCAGGTGTTCCAACCTCTCCTTGAGCAACCAGCCACTGAATCTTTGAGGTCCCCCACTTCCTCATCCTCCTCTTCGGGAGGAGAGGAACCATCCGTCCACATCTCCCCTGCTGCTGATCTCACGGAATGTCAGCATTTCCTCATGAGGATGTTGGAGGACCTGCATATCACCCCACCCATGCAGCACAATCCAGAGCACTTGACACATGCCTTCTTAGGTGATTTCAGTGTGGACACCTTTGTGGTACCCCGCTGGCCTGATCCCTTTTGGGAGGCATTGTTGCATTTCTGGCAGAGACCCTTTTCCAGAGTTCCAGCCCCTAGGGATCTCTGCCAGAGGTATTGTGCCCCCCCCAGAGTCTCCAGGTAGTTTGCCTCATCCTCAGTCAGGACTGACGCAACTGGACACTCCCGATAGACTTTATGCCCTTCACCGTGACTGGCCCCCAGATGCAGATTCCATGGATTTTGACTTCTGGGGAAGGAAAAATTTCTGTGCGGCACAGTTGCTCCTTTCAATATCTGCACATCAGGCCCACTATGCTACCTATGATAGGTTCCTGTGGTCCGGGCTAGGTCAACTCCTAGCCTCGATGCCTGGTACAGAGGTAACCAGACAAGCCATTGCACTCTCTGCACATGGCCTGGAGCTAGCAAGGCACCATGCGAGGGCATCTTACGACGCCAACGAGGTAGTTTCCAGGGTCATAGGGACAGCGATCTGCACTAGGCAGACGGCATTTCTGTGTCTCTCCTGGTTGTCACCCTTGGCCCAGCATAGGGTGATTTCCTCCACATACCAGAGAACCCATCTTTTCTCCCGTAGGGTGAGGCAACGTCTGTCGGGGCAACCTCCTACCCCCTCCTGGGAGGGCCCCGTCTCACTCTTCCCAGTCTCTGGCCTCTCCAGACATGTGAAGGTTCTCTCTCTCTCTCGGTGTGCCACCCACTGACAGCTAAGTGACTTAGTCCTTTAGGGTCCAGGACCCCCTTTGGGGGGGCTCGGCACTCACCCAAATTTGATGAATGGTGAAGATTGACACAGATAAGATATGAAAATTATGTACCTACCATAATTCTGATCTTTCTGTGTATCTTCACCATTCATCACAATCCCACCCTCCATCCTCCTGGGGCCTCAGTCTCTGGGTCCCCCTTCCTCTGAGTGGCCTCCTCTTCCCCCCTTCCTTTCCATTGGCCAGGAGCAGGGTGACCTTGGGCACATAGGGGGATGTTTTACATTCCTGGGGGGAGAGTGATTAGGATGGAGGGCACTTCTTTCCTCAGTGCCTCCGCTCCACCCCTCTCTTCTGTTCTCTCTCTCTCTCTCTCTCTCTCTCTCTCTCTTTCTCTCCCCTTCAGCTTATTCTCCCTTGTTTTTGTCCTTAAGGACTCAACCTTCAAATTAATTTAAGAAACTAGTTTTTTACCACTAAAACTTGATTTGGGGGTACTGCCCTGTATCCTGTCTTTTCTTCCAGAATAGCCACTTCTGCTTATGTTGAAGTTTATTGCCAGTGATTCTGTGCCTTGAATTCTGGCTGCTCCTTCCCAGTTCCTATACAATCTGGAGAAAAGTCAAGGCTTCAGGCTATGTTTCCTCCCCCCCCACATCCTTACTTCTAATTCTTCCCTCCCTCCCTCCTTCCTCTTCTACTTCCAGAGATTGGGACCCCTTCCCAATCCCCTTAGATTTCCAGCTCTCTTTCTGTCTTCTCAGTTGTTTATTTCTTCTTTTAGTTTGTATATCTGTCCCTTGGTCTCCCTTGTTCCTCCCTCCCAACCTTTCTTACTCTACAGTGACTCAGAACTGGTGGGAGGGTGGGGTCAACGATACCTAATGGACAACCTGCGAGCACCATGCAGTGCGTCAGCCTCGAGGGCAGCGCTGATGATGCATTGACTCCGCCCATCCAAAAAAAAAAAAAAGAGCTCCTGTGGAGTCGTGACTTCCGGCCACATTACACAAAGGTGATGATTGGTGAAGATACACAGAAAGATCAGAATTACGGTAGGTACGTAAGTTTCATTTAGTGTTGATTGTGACAAATCCCCTGTGGGCATCACTATGATATCCTGAAACTGGTTTGCCTGTCACCCTGTGGCCGAGGGCAGAATCCCGAAATGCAAAGTCCCGACAGTGGGATTTTGCCCCCCCCCCGAGTTTGTTATCTTAATTAAGGGGCTGCAGGGTGCAAAGCCCCCAAAACATTGAAAACAAGCAAAGTTCCACTGTCGAGATTTTGCATTTTTGGGATTCTGGCATCAGGCTACAGGGTGTCAGGCAAATGAGTGTCAGGATATCTTACTATATCCCTCCCTGTTATATTCGCATGAAAGCCAGATGTGCATCAGTTTGGTATAAGTCCTTTAAAAAATAATTATAATGAGAAGGCACATTTTTCTGATCAAAATCATGGTTAAATATAATGCTGTAAGATCAAAATTCCAAAGAATTTGCAAAAATAATAGTAAATGTCATAGTATCATGGGTGGACTGCTTCCTTTAATATTATTACTTAGCGGTGATCCCGGCTGTGATGCTGAAAGAAATCCAGGGCCAGCTCCAAGTACATTGAATTATACCTCTGAACTGACAAACACAAAGGGTCTCAAATTTATCCTTCTAAATATTACAAGTCTTTTGGCACATTTTGATGAATTAAAGGCATGGACTGAATTGGAGAAATTTGATATTTTTGCGTTAGGTGAAACCAGGTTAAAACAGTCAATCCCAAATGAGCATGTCAGTCTAGAGAGTTGTACTCTATTTCAAAATGGTAGGGTTAAAATTAAGGGGGAGGGTAATCATTTAGGTAAAAGAAAGCATATATGTTAAAAAAGTAGAGGCAGAAATTAATAACATTTCAACTGAACGTCTGACTATTAAACTTACTCTTGGCAGTGAAATGGGTACTGATGTATATTTTAGGGTATCCTGTCTACACTGTGGATCCAAAAAAGCATGGTGGAAAACCACACTGTGCTAACTGCTCAAGAAACAACAGCAAAAGTGTTTCCATACAACCTAGCACAGTTCCTTTCATTTATTATTGAAATATATACATTGGACAATATGGGGTGCCAACTATATATTTTGATAATAATGTAAAGGAAGTGTGCTTGGTTATATATTTATGAGAGCCCAGTTTTTGACCACACTGTTTTGGATAGCATGATTTTAATGTGTAACCTATTTTTCATGTGTCTATCCACCACCCAAAACAGCTAGAACAGATATAGTAGTATTAGATAACATGATTATCTTAAATAAGAGAAACAAAGAACACATAATTATGAATGATTTTAACATAGACTGCACAAGCTTAAACAAAAATGATAGGGTTAAAAACATTGTAACAACTAACTATTTTATGCAAATGACAGGAGAACAAACCAGGAAGAATTGCAAGACAAGAGGGGGTACACCTATAGACTGGGTGCTAACAAATAAGAGTACAATTCTTCAATGGCTCAGGTACTTTAACTGATGCCACTTCTGACCACTGTCCTGCTTATATGGTTTGAAAAAAGTTAAAGATAGGACAAATGAGATTTTAATCAGGGAAGTTAAATCTATTAATTTACATCTAAACACTTTATCACTTAATGCACGATCATTGAATATTGTTAAAAAGGCTGAACTTGAACTAAAAGCTTATCTTTTAGACCTGTCATTGATTGCTGTCTCTGAAACTTGGGGTAATTCCTATAGGAATTGGTCATCTGAGATTACAGGCTTTAAACACTTTTTAAAAAATAGGCCTGATACAAAATCAGGGGGAGGAGTGAGTCTACATGTTAAAGACAGTATCCCTTCATATCAATCTCCCATTGAACAAAACTCTGAGAGTGTATGGGTACAAATCCAACCTCAAGGTCTCCCCCAAATCATGGTTGGTATTTGTTATCATTCCCCCTCACTGGACAACACTCAAAATCTTAAACTGCTTGAAGATATTGCCCTGTTCTCAAGTAAAGGCCCAGTTCTTCTTTTGGGTGACTTTAACCTCCCAAATATCAACTGGGATATTCTGATGGGCTCCAATAGTATTGAAAACAACTTTCTCACAACCATTATTGATTTGGGTTTGTTTCAACTAGTTAGGGAACCTACTAGGGGCAATAATATTCTAGACCTCGTTATAGCTAGCCATGATGTTCCTATAAATAATTTATACATAACTGATCCTCTTGGAAATAGCGACCATAAATCAATATTCTTTTCCATAAACTCACCTCACTGTTCAGCTCCCAGCAAAAAAATAATTAAACATTATGAAAGGGCAGACTTTCAAAAAATAAATGAACATTTAGGTAAGATCAACTGGGATAATACTTTAGCTCCCCTAAACACCCTCGAGGCATGGGAATTTTTAAAATTGCAAATAGCCTTAATTGAGCACAAATATGTTCCAAATAAACGTACCCATAACTATAAAGGTAAGATCCCCCCCCCGGTTCAATGTTTCTATTAAAAACATATCTGACATAAACAGAAACTATTTACATGTTTAAAAAAGAATAGTAATAATTCCTCAACAAGTAACAATAAGTTACTAATACAGTATAGAAAATCTGTTAAACTTCTTAAAAAATCAATATTAACAGCAAAAAGGAATTTAGAGTTTCACATAGCACACACGAAAGATTCACATAAATCTTTATATGCTTATTTAAACAGTAAGAAAGGAAATAATAAAATAATTGGTCCCCTCGTACTTGATAATATAACAATAAATTCCAATTTTGCTATAGCATCCACACTAAATTATTTTACTTCCGTGTTTACTCAAGATTCTCTACAAACTATTACAGTAAAACCATCAATAATAACCAATAAACAATTAGTTTCATAAGGTGACATTTACAACCTACTTACAGTATTAAAGATAACTACCAGCCAGGGTCCAGATGGTATTTCCCCTAAGTTTCTTCAGGGCACAAAAAACAATTACATTGCCACTAACAATGATTTTTAATAAATCACTTTACGAATCTGTAGTTCCTTCTGATCGGAAAATCGCAATAGTTACTCCCATATATAAGCATGGCTCTCATTCACTAGTAAATAATTATCGTCCAATTAGTCTAACATCCATTCCTTGTAAATTACTTGAAAAAAGTATTAAATCTTTATTAGATAAGGAAATTTTATCTCTAAATTTAACTGATATTACCCAACAAGGGTTTCGATCGGGTTTGTCATGTACCACTAACTTACTGACTTTTTATAATTTCATTAGCTCCAATCTAGATTTAAATATTCCTTCTGATGTTATCCTACTGGATTATAGTAAGGCTTTCGACAAGGTGTCACACAGTATTCTCATTTCCAAACTTATTCATCTTGGTTTTTCGAAATTCTTGTTTTGTGGATAAAAGCTGGTAATCAAATAGATCACAGAGGGTTAGGTCAATGGTACCTTTTCTGATATAGGATGGAGTTCGAGTGGGGTTCCCCAGGGCTCTGTCCTGGGACCCACTTTGTTTAATATCTTCATTAGTGATATGTATGTCCATTCCTCCAATATACTAATTAAATTTGCCGATGATACCAAACTGGGTGGTGCTGTTGTTAATGCTGAAAACAGACAAATTATACTTAACGATCTTGCATCTATTGAGCACTGGGCATTTATCAACAAAATGGAATTTAATACAGCCAAATGTGCTGTTATGCACTTTGGGAATAACAACCCCCAACAAACATATACACTGAATAATAATATAATTAAGGTTTCATGCTTAGAAAAAGACCTAGGAATCTTAATCAATAATAAACTTACACATGTTTCGCACTGCAACAAGATAGCAAATCTAACCAATTCGCTTTTTCGTAGAATCAGTGGTACTTTTGTTTCCCGAATCGAGCAGTGCATTATACCACTGTATAGATCACACATTAGACCATACTTAGATTATGGTTCACCTTTTTGGAATCCTTACCTTTGTGGAGATATGGACAGGTTAGAGAGGATACAGAGACGAATCACCAAAACTATACCTCACCTGTCACAGCTGGACTATAAAACTAGATTACACAAAACAGGATTGTACTCTCTTAAACAAAGAAGATTGCGAGGGGATTTACTTCAACTCTTTAGGACTCTTCAGAATACAACTTTAATGAGGTTATGCGGTATTTCCTTTACTTTTAGGAAATCCGGACTAAGATTAAATAATAAACAGTTAGATATACCTAAATGTAATACTAACAAAAGACAAAATTTCTTTTCAATAAGAACCCCAAGAATATGGAATACACTTCCACAGGAAGTTGTTGATGATGAATCTTTTATTACTTTTAAAGTTAAATTGGACAAATGGTTAACAAGATAGGAGAAATTATTAATGATCCACATATGTGGAGGACAATGTCTATGGGCTTTTTGCCTTCTTTTGTCCCAAATAACCAAGTAACCAAGTTAGATCTTTTAAAAACTTTAAGGGGAATCCTCATTTGGCTCCCATTTACGTGGACTGTGCCTGACACCCTAATAATTCAGTTTTTACCCCAAGTGCTGTTTAAAAAGTACTTGCCTTAATATTTATTTTATTTTTGAGTGTTCTCCATTAGTGTATCGGGAGCAGCTGCGGCTCTCCTTTTCCGTGCAGTTGAGCTAGCGATCCCAATGAGTGATGTCAGCGAGGGGCATCCAACAGTGGCCATGCTGAACAGGAGGTGCGAATTCTATATCTTTATGAGGAGCACGATCGTGATAGTGTTATCATTTAAAAAAAAAAAAAAAAAAAAAAAAAACATTGTTGAATGAACAAAATGCCAGGAGAGTGTCTCTTCATTCATAAGTGCAGAATGGAAGGAGGTGGTTAGAGCTGCACAAATTTGCACTCAATTTGCATCTGAAGCTTTCCTTTCTTCATAGTAAAAATAAACTCCTAATTCACATTTAAGGATGTCTGAACCCAAAAGTGAAATTGCAGTCTGCTCTTCTGGAATACTGCTGCTGAGGTATCCGGTATTAGACTGACATTTCTGCACATCACCTGAGGCTGTTACCTAGTAAATGATTTTGGTCACAGACTCCTTGCTTGCAGCATAATTATTTTTCTAATATGGGCAAAGTGTGCTTGTGGGAATGCCAGATGAGATCAGCAGGAGTTGTATTTAATATTAGCAATACCTTTGTTACAGCTGCATAGACTAGCTGTGCAAGGCAGTCATGTGATCAGTAGGTGTGGTTAAAGTGGAAGAGGAACTGCTTCATATTACTTTTAGCATCCACAAGTGTACTCCCATCACCAAACTTACAATGCAGTAGATCTCTGTGCAGCCACCTCCACTTCTGCCTGCATGGAAATGCACCTCTCCATCTGTAATACTCACAGACCTCACAACAAAGCATGACTGGGCCAATAGGACAGCAGCTTGAACTTCAGGGCAGGTTTTTTTTTGGTCAATGTACTTTAACACAGAGACCTCCAGAGCCCACAGCAAACCTCACAGCTGGCTAATGTTGAGCTTCAGCAAATTCAGACCCAGGGCAGCCTCAGTCCTTTGAAAACAAAATGAAAAAGAGCTGCTAAGGGAGGGGTCTGTCACTCTGTAGGTCACTATGAATCAATCAACAAGGTTTTGAAAATATGACTCACTCACCCAGAAATCAACAGTGCGGCTCACAAAAGAGGCAGGTCCTGTGAGCTGCACTGCCTCTCTTCATCACTTTGAAACCTAAACTAAAAAAGGAGGACAAATAGTTTTGTACAGCTATAGCATAAAGAATCAATTTATATTAGAATTGTGGAAATCGTACTAATAGACTGGAGGATGTGTGAACCCTGTAACCTGCCCACTGTGACGAAGGGGTTCATGGCACCTCGAAACACTGGTGACAGGAGCAGATGCACTGTGATCATATCATCAACAAACTGTTTCTGCTTGGGACTGAAACTTGTAACAGCAGGAACTGCCGGAGTGAGCAGGGGTGTGTGAGGCTGAACTAACGCGAAGTATTTTTATTTGTGTGTGTATGTTTTCCTACAGTTTTTTTAGTCTGAGCAGATTGTACTGGGAGTGGAATATGTATTTGGGTGTTTAGAACGTACTGTTTGTATAAAGGCTGTATTTTGGGTGTGTAAACAGGGCTGTATTCTGGAGTTCAATCCTGTGCCAGTTGAGAGACAGGAAGTGTTTCCTCCTGCCTGAGGATAGGGCCTGAGGTAAGCTGTTGTGTAGGAGGCTGATTGACTCACACGGGAGTGGCAGTGAATGTGCAGGGGCAGTCAAGTAGGGCAGGAGATGGGAAGGGTTGTATGTTGCCAAGGATGTGGAGCAGCCATATTCCTGGGAGTGGCTTGGAGGGCTGGGGGCTGTAGGGTGTGTTGGCAGGTGGGCCAACTCAGGCAGGAAATAGGGTGGTTAGGAGGGAACTGGAAGCATGGAGGAGACTGAATAGGGTGGAACACAGCCAGGAGGGGAAACTAATGAGGCATCCAAAAGAGCTCAAAACAGGCAAAAATAAGGGGGAACTAGGTGGGACAGCAGGAGGCCCGCACAAGCGGGTGCAGCCAAGGGAAGGAAGTGATGACTGGAGGAGGGTCAGGCACAGGGGCATGACTAAGACTGGATCAGAGCAAAGATATCAGCCTGCGGGAAGGGTGACGGGACTCATTAATGGAAAGGAGATTAGCACTGCAAACAGATTCTCAGGGTTGGCTAGTCCAGAAGACCAGGAAGCAGTCAGGAAGGAAGTAATAGTGAAGGAACAGGGAGAGGATGCTACAGGGGAAACGTTACACAGTGGGGAGGCAGTAGGCAGTACACCAAGAAGACACAGTGGCAGGGGGGGTTCAGTGAGGTGATGTAGTCTCTCCAGAGGGAAGTAAGGAACAAGGAAACCACAGGATGAGGGAAGTGGCAGGCTGCCAGGGGAAGGCTAAGGATAGGGAGAGGAGTGGAGTCAGAGTTGGGGAGGGCCACATTTGAGGGAAGACACGGGGAAGTAATAGCAGAAAAGGTGGTAGCATGGTGGATGGAGCAACAAATGAATGCAAAGGGGAGGTTCCACAATCAGAAAATGGTTCGGAGGTGCAGGTCAGTACCAGTCATATTTGCGAGGGGGGAGAGGACAGGGCAAAGATTAGAGGAGACAAAAGGGAGGCGGGACGGGGGGGATGAGAGAGCCTCACAAGTTAGTGGACAGCGAAGTGAAGGGCAACAAGAGGGAGAGCAGAATAATTGTCAGAGAGTGTCCTAATTATAGGGGATTCTGTGCTTAAGGGTATAAGTTGGGGGGAAGGGGTGCCAGAAAAAGTAACAACTGGGTAGAATGCATGCCAGGCATGACAGCAAGTAGACTGGGGCAGAATATGGGCAGATATGTGGGGAAGGTGGAGGGGAAACCGCACATTGTGGTGCCCCTGGAAACAAATGATCTGGAAGGGAGAAGGACAGAGGAGGTAAAAGACTGCTGCAGGGAAGTGGGGAAACCATGCAGCAAAGAGGGAACAACAGTAGCCTTCTCAGAAGTTCTGCCAGTGCCAAGGGCAAGTACAGACAGGAAGAGAAGAATCAGTGACTTCTACAAGTGGCTGAGAGAATGGTGGGGGACTGGGGTAGTATATGGGATAACACAAATCTTTATGCAGGGGATAGGTTACACCTCAGCAGGGCAGGGCAGGGTCACAGGTGTTGAAGCAGAAGCTGGGGGATTTCATCAATGAGAGGTATCATTTAAACTAGGTGGGGGGGGGCATTGGAGCTGGGCATCACCAGGAGAGGGGGTTCCATGGACCTCCCCCCACCACCGGATAGATATGACCTTAGATGAAATAGGGGTTGAAGTGAAGGGTAAAGAAGCAGGAAGGACAGGAGCAGTGTGGAAAATGGTTTCACTAAATGCTAGGAGCCTTGGGAACAAGTTGGCAGAGTTGCAGACATTGATGGCAGAGGGTGAGGTGGACATAGCTGCCATTACTGAGATGTAGAAAACCAGGCACCATGACTGGGACCTAAACATCCCAGGGTACAAACTATTCTGGAGGGACAGAGATAAAGGGAAGGCTGGAGGGGGTTGCCTTTTACTTAAGGGAAGGGATCAGATGTACTGGGGAGGAAGGGGAGGTGGGCAGGTCGGAAGTAATCTGGCTGCAACTACACAGCCAGAAAGGGACCAAGATTTGTCTGGGGGTCATTTATAGACTTCCGGCCCAGAAGGAGGACATTAACAGGGAACTGGGGGAGCAGATAAGGAGGCAAGATGGAAGAAAACAACATGCAGAACACATGCTATTTGTAATCCGGAGCCGGAGGGCTCAGTTCGTGGAAAGAGAACAAGACAATCAGATGACACACTTTTAGATTAGGCTGTTGTTGCAGGGAGCTACCCTGATGATTACTCATGATACCCAAGCCTGGACACAGGCTGGACGAAAATTGAGACAGCAGGTGGTTAATCTGGATTGCCAGGAGAAGCAGGGCCCACACGATTCGCCAAGGCATCATTCCTGTTCAAGCGTGGAGCAGGGGCCTGATCCCCAGGCAGGTCTCTCGTTGGTGGCTTTCTCTGTGCAGTGGGGTAGTCTGGCAGGGCCAGCGTGGCATGGCCCAGGCCAAATGGAGAGGAACACGGATTCAGTCCAATTAGACTGGATAAAACTTCCAGCAAGCAGAACACAGTTCACACAGTGGGGAACCAAATCATGACCCACTTTCAATACACAGCACACTTACATGTAAGGAAATTCTACTGTACCAGGCAAACCGCTCTCCGGTCATGATCACAAAGTCTCTGCACAAACCAGGGATTCTAAAGCAGCTGGAAATCCTGACAGGCTGATCGCATTCAGCAAAATCTTCAGTCTTCTTCAGGTATGAGCCTGGTAATCAGTGGCTTACTTCATTTTCACAAACTCGGATTTAGTCTGAAATAATTCACTTCTCTCCCTCTCAGGGGCAGCAGGCAGACATGCTGGCTACAACTCAAGCCTTTCCACAGTTCTACCATGCAAAATTACTCAGAACTGCTGCTTAAAAATCACTTGAGCTGTTACTTCTTCACTTCTCAACTCAAAACTGAAAACTAGCTGCAGCAGCCTGGGAAATTCCCCAAGATCCAAAAGGTTTGGTTGGCTGATCCTCCTGTGAATCACAACAAAGGCTCCCCCTTCAGGTGCAAAAGGGTGCAAAAAGCCCCAAACTACAATTCCTACAGATTTTGACTCCAGACAGCTCCTGTAGTCCAGCTCCATTTTAGGTCCCACCGGTACTGATTGATCCAATTCGCAGTCCAGGACCAAGAGAGTGGAGATAAAACAGTCCTTGCTGCAAAGAAGGCAGGTTAGACAAACTACATTATCATTATCACTCTAAATGATTTTCAGCAAATAGTTACATCTTTCAACAGAGCTCCCTCTCAGATTACTTATGACTGCATTCCAGGCATCTCTTAAAGAGACAGTACACAGAGGCTATGCAGGCACTCTATGGCAATCACATTTAAACTGCTAAAACGCAGGACACTAGCCTGACAGTGAGCATTTAGGCAAGCTCGAGGAAGACTTTTTGGGAATCCCCATTTGTAGGGAATCAAGAAGAAACTAGTAGTAGTTCAATGGACTACCAGGCTACAGAAACACCTCTGTTGAAAGCATTCAGAACCATGTTGACATACTCATTTTTTCTTGTCCTTCACATTCCTGCCCAGCTCCAGTGCAGAATGCTGTCATGCATTACATGGAAAGTGTTTGCCTGAGCTGCTGAGAAACTGTACTGAATGGATCCCTTGAAGGAAATTTTAATGCAGCAGCCACAGGGCTCACTATGTTGAGAGTAGTCTGGTGTGGCACTCATGCATCAATGTAGCAGACACTGGAAATGTGACTCATTTATCCTGAAATCAACAGTTAATTCTTTACGAACATACATACATACGAAATTGCCAGCAGATACAGGCCATTCGATCTATCTAGTCTGCTCAAGTGTGCAGCACTTCAGTTCATTAGACTGTGGCTGCCCCTCCCATTCATATGCACACACCCCCATCTCCAACCCCCCTACCAATTTGTACCTCCCTTGAATCTGTCCCACCCCTCTTGAACCCCCCAACACTCTGCAATGATACAACTTCCTCTGGCAGAGTGTTCCACCCTGCCACCACCCTTTCTGTGAAATAGTGCCTCCTCAGTTCCCTCTTGAACCTGCCCCCTTCCAGCTTCATAGAGTGTCCCCTGGTTTTCCTTCCACCTTTCAGATTGAACATACACCTGATCTCTACTTTGTTCAAACCCTGCAGGTACTTGAAGATCTCAATCATATCCCCTCTCTCCCTTGTTTTCTCCAGGGTATACATATTGAGCGCTCTCAGTCTCTTCTCATATGGTCTGTTCCCCAATCTCAAGATCATTTTTGTTGTCCTGCGCTGTACCCCCTCCAGTAGTTTGATGTCCCTTTTCAAGTAGGGGTGCCAGAACTGCACACAGTACTCTAGGTGCGGTCTCACCAAGGACCTGTACGGGGCAAAATGACCTCCCCATTCCTAGAAGTAACCCCCCTTGGTATGCACTCTGGCATCCTGTTTGCCTTCATGCTGCCTTCCTGCACTGAGCAGAGTGGTTCATCTCCATAGTTACCAGCACTCCCAGATCCTTCTCCTCCTTGGATTTTGTTAATGGGACACCCTCCAGCCAGTAATTGTGTCCTGGGTTCTTGCCTCCTAAATGTATCACTTTGCACTTCTTGGCATTGAAACCAAGCTGCCAAGTGTGAGACCATTCCTCCAATTTTATCAAATCCTCCTGAAGAACTTTTGCTCCCTCCTCCCCATCTACCTAAGCACAAATCTTTGTGTCATCTGCAAAGAGACTGATCTTGCTCTTAATCCCCACTGCAGCGTCGGCTATGAAAATGTTAAACAGAACCAGTCCCAGCACTGAGCCCTGTGGTACACCACTTGTTACTGCCCTGGATTTAGATGCCTCCGCCTCCCCCCACTACTACCTTCTGCTGTCTACCCTGCAGTCAATTCTCGACCAAACTGACCAGTTTCCTCCCTGCTTCCAGACTCTTCAACTTGCAGATCAGCCTACCGTGTGGCACCGAGTCAAAGACCTTGCTGAAATCCAGGTAGAGGACATCCACCGCATGTCCCCTGTCCAGTGCCTTGTAACTCAGTCTTAAAAATCAACCAAGTTCATCTGGCAGGATCTGCCTGAGACAAGCCCATGCTGCCTGCTGTCCTGGAGATTGTTATCCTCAAGAAATTGTACCAGTCTTTCCTTGAGGATTGTCTCCATCAGTTTTCCTACAACTGCAGTAAGGCTCACTGGTCTGTAATTCCCCAGTTCATCCTTGGGCCCACTCTTATGGAGAGGTATCACATGCACTTCCCTCCAGTCCCTGGGCATGCACCTTGAGTTCAGAGAGGTATTGAACAGGCCCACCAATGGCCCTGCCAGGATCTCTGCCAACTCTCTCAGCACCCTGGGCTGCCTTGTCTACCTTCAGGGACTTTAGGCCCTCCCTCCCTCACCCTTTCCACTGTGATTTCCCTATTCATGGTTGCTACTCCCCCCACCCACCCTTCTTCTCAGGTATGGGCCCATTCTTCTCCTTGGTGAAGACTGAACAGAAGTATTCATTAAGTACTTCTGCCTGCTCAGCCCCTTTTTCTACCCAACCACTTCCCCTCCCGATCCTAACAATTTGATCCTTGCTCTTCCTCTTTTCTCTGATATATCTGAAGAAATCCTTTTCTCCTTCTTTGATCCCTTGCGCTAACCTCCGTTTCCTACCTGCCTTTGCTGCCCTTACCACTCTGCTCACTTCTCTGGATTTCTTCACATATTCTTCTCTGTCTTCTGCACTGTTGGATCTCTTGTAGATCCTAAATGCCTTCCTCTTCTCCCTCACCTTCTCCACAACCTCTCTACTCATCCAACTTGGTTTCTTGGTCCTGGCTTCCTTGCTCTGGCTCTTGACACAAGTTTTAGAGGCTTCAGCCAGTCCTGCCTTGATGACTGCCCATTTTTGTTCTGTGTGCATTTCTGGGTGAATGCTTGCCATATGACTTTCCAGTATGTGTCCCATCCTGCCAAAGTCCGCCCTTTTGAAGTCCAGGACCCAAGTTTTTGCAGTGGCTACTTCCCTACCCAGGTTGATTGAGAACCACACTGTGCGGTGGTCACTGCTTGCCAGAGGTTCCTCCTCCCTTACATCCCTGATCTGTTCCCCATCTTCCAGTACCAGGTCTAGTATATTCCCCTCCCTCATTGGTTCCATTACACTCTGGGTAAGGAAGCCATCCTGGAATGCTTCCAGGAGGATCTGCTCCCTGGTGCAAGTGGTTGCTGGAATGCTCCAATCCACCCCTGGCAGATTAAAATCCCCCACCACCATTGTGCTCCCTTTGTCACTATGCCTCCTTATCTGCTCCCCCAGTTCCCTGTTAATGTCCTCCTTCTGGGCCGGAAGTCTATAAATGATCCCCAGACAAATCTTGGTCCCTTTCTGGCTGTGTAGTTGCAGCCAGATTACTTCCGACCTGCCCTTCCTCCCTAATACATCTGATCCCTTCCCTTACGTAAACGTAAACCCCTCCAGCCTTCCCTTTATTTCTGTCCCTCCAGAATAGTTTGTACCCTGGGATGTTTAGGTCCCAGTCATGGTGCCTGGTTGCCCACGTCTCAGTAATGGCAGCTATGTCCACCTCCCCCCACTGCCATCTATGCCTGCAACTCTGCCAACTTGTTCCCCAGGCTCCTAGCATTTAGTGAAACCATTTTCCACACTGCTCCTGTCCTTCCTGCTTCTTTACCCTTCACTTCAACCCCATTTCATCTAAGGTCATATCTATCCTGGCAGTGGGAGGAGGTCCATGCGACCACCTCTCCTGGTGATTCCCAGATCCAATGCCTCCTTCCCACCTAGTTTAAATGATAGCTCTCATTGATGAAATCCCCCAGCTTCTGCTTCAACACCTGTGACCTTGCCCTGCTGAGGTGTAACCTATCCCCTGCATAAAGATTTGTGTTATCCCATGTACTACCCCAGTCCCCCACCAATCCATAACCCTTGGTCCCACACCATTCTCTCAGCCACTTGTAGAAGTCACTGATTCTTCTCTTCCTGTCTGCACTAGCCCTTGGCTCTGGCAGAACTTCTGAGAAGGCAACTGTTGTTCCCTCTTTGCTGCACAGTTTCCCTACTTCCCAGCAGCAGTCTTTTACATGGCCCCAACTAGCAGCAACATCCCTGGCTAGCCCACCATTCTCCATCTGGGTGCCCAGAGTGTGTGACTGTTTTTGGACCCTGAAGTGCATGCATAACTGTTTGATTGATAAAGCCTTTAAGAAAATTAACCTGATTACACCCCTCCCTTGTTCAAGTCCGTTAAATAAGTCAGATCTAACTGTTTTTTGCATTTACCCTGACTGTGGTTCCAGTTCATACAAGAGTACTGTACTGCTGTTATTTGCTGTGTATAACCTTGTTTTACAGGGGGTCCCCAGAGCTGAACCAGAGGAAAGTCCTGGTGGTAAGTGCAAACAGTGTGGGTACTTGTGTGGTGTATCAGGGGTATTGAGAAAGTGATTATTGTGTATTGTTCCGGCCACTAGTAAGGAAAGAGGGGGGTTACAGTGTCCCGGAGGGCTGTGCCCAGGTTAGCTTGACCACTACCAACCCTGACCTCTGGGTGGAGGCAACTGTTTCAGAACTCAGGCCCCTTAACCTGCTACTAGCCAAGAAGGCAGGGATAGTAGCCCTTGGGATAGCGCCACCTAGGGGTTACACTAGAATATTGTATATTGTCCCGGTAGCCACTAAGCTGGGTCCATTGGTTGCCCAGAGGGCAACTTGTGTGCATAAGTATGTAACACCCGTTCCTCAATACACGCACATATAGTAAGGTGTGTCCTGGAACTATGGTCTGGTCATGTGCTCAATGTGTTTTTCTAACCATGTATTTCAGTGCCTGCCTTATGTTCAGACAGCAGAAGCCAGTAGGGCAGAGAAGAAGTGTTCTAGCTACTGTTCTTGCTGTGTTGACATTATTTGGCTCAGTATTGCCAAATGCAGCCATCATGTGAGACATCACTTCTGCCACATCTCTGGACTTCATATCCAGAATTATGGGAAAATGGGACAGTACTTTGACAAAGTGATTGTATTCAGCTGAGACACAAATTGTTTACTGAGGTCCTTTGCCACTTATTGTCATGACGCTATCCTTATTCAGCACCACTGCCCATCATCAGGGACTCCACATCCTGTCGTTTCCATGGTACGGTATGAAGTAGGGAATTTGCTGTAGTAGGTGGTTCACTTGCATGGTCTCAGTTTCTTGACTGCCTTTCTGCAGCTTCTCTTTGAAGAGCTAGTGTCATGATATCTTAATGTCTGGCCAGAGACTGCTGCTGGTCTTTTACTATCAGTCTATTTTTGGTTTTGCTGCTAAGTTAGAAATATAAAATTTGCTTACTTTTACAATGCATTTTGAATAATTTATGGGGTATTGTACATTCTTCCTCCTTTTTTTTTTTAACACACCCAAGGTGTGGGATACCGCATAAACCAGAAGTGCGAAGCACAAATGGTTTACGAACATATGAATTTGTCAGCAGAAACAGGCCACATGGTCTACCAAGTCGGCTCGATTGTGCAGCTAGCAACCGTTACATTGCAGCTGCCCCCTTCCCC
Source organism: Neoceratodus forsteri (assembly GCA_016271365.2). Classification (NCBI taxonomy): domain Eukaryota; kingdom Metazoa; phylum Chordata; order Ceratodontiformes; family Ceratodontidae; genus Neoceratodus; species Neoceratodus forsteri. Next base: position 631,534,116 of record CM057456.1, on the reverse strand, counting down.
TTCCCTCTCACAATTACCCCCCCACCCTGTTCCATCCCTTTTTAAAACTGCCCACTCTCTTACAGGATACCATCTTCTCGGACAGAGTGTTCCGCTTAGCCACAACACTCTCTGTGAAAAAAATGTCCCCTTATTTCTCTCCTATATTGTCCCCTCCAATAGGAGACCATACCCCTCATCCCTCCCCTCCTCAACTTAAATACCCCCTGAGTACCTGTCTTGTTTATCCCCTTTATGTATTTAAAGGTCTCAATCACATCCACCCTTTCCCTTCTCTCTTCCAGGGAGTATATATTTAACTCACTCAACCTTTCCTTGTAGGGTTTGTCCTCCAATCCTTGGATCATCTTTGTTGCTCTACACTGTGCCCCTTCCAGTAATCTGACATCCTTCTTCAAGTATGGATGCCAGTACTGCATGCAGTACTCCAGATGTGGCCTCATTAGTGACCGAGGCAGGATCACCTCTCTTCTCCTGGAGGAAATTCCTCTCGTAGTACACCCCAGCATCCTGCTGACTTTAGCTGCCACCTGCCTGTACTGTGCTGAGTTGTTCATTTGCCCCCTTATAACGACTCGTAGATCCTTTTCCTCCTCAGTGGCTTCTAACTTAACTCTTCCCAAATGGTAGCTCCTTTTTGTATTCCTTGCTTTGGAGTGCAGAACTTTGCAATTTTTAGCATTGAACCCCAACTGCCACATTTCTAACCACTTCTCCAGCTTAGTCAGATCGTCCTGCAGCCCCTGCCTCCCTACTATGTCATCCACCACCACCCCTATCTTGGTACCATCAGTGAACAGACTGATCTTATTCCTGATGCCATGTGAGATGTCTGCTATGAATATTCCAGACCGCACTGGGCCTAGCACTGAACCCTGTGGTACCCCACTCATCACAGCCCTTGTTTATGTGGGTTGGCCGTTAGGTGTCATCGACCCCGCCCTCCCACCAGTTCTTTGTCTCCCGCTGTAGAGGTTGCACCTTGTGTGGTGCTTCAATCAACAATGGCCTACTCGTGTCTTCCACGCAGAAAAAGGTTTACATGCTGGTCGATTTCGCCCTACTCGACGCCACTGTTGGTAAGACTGTTCCATTATTATTTCTCAGCAACGTCAAGTCTGTTTTTGAATTATTTTTCTGTCGATCATGTCTCGGTCGGAGGGCAAAAAATTGCTGAAAGCGGGGCGGCCCCCTATGCATTGGTGCCTGTGCGGCTGCAAGTATTCCATTGTCGACCAGCATGATCATTGTCTTGTGTGTCTTGGCCCACTTCACGACATAGATTCGTGCGATGCCTGCTTCTCCATAGACTGTCATGTCATCGATCAATGTGCATGGAAAGTTGGATGAGCTCCACAGACTTTTGGGGGACGGGCGTGCACTCGTCGGGCCAAGCTGTGGTCTCTCGGCCTTTCCTCCAGGTCCCCTTCTGGTTCTATACAAGCCACGGAGGAGGGGGCTTCTGCTTTTAGTAGCCTCGCTGTGGCAGAAGCCCCCTCCCATGGTGCAGGAGGCCCAGTCCATTCCCCGGGGTGGGAGACACTGCTCTGGCAATACGCCTTTGAGAGGCTGCCCCAGTATTTGTTCCTCGGGCTGGTAAGCCTGGGTTGGCACTATCCTCGACGCCGTCCGTCAGTGCCGTCTTGGGCCTCAGCACCATTCATGGTGCTGTGGGCCCTGATGGCGCCATGGTTGGTGCTGGTCTGCCACTCATTGCCGTCTCTTCTATCAATGCTATTCATGGTGCTGATGGTGCAGATGGTACTGTGGGAGGTTCTACGGTGCCGTCTTCGACTGTTTCTTGTCTCAGTGCCATTTGCAGCACCGAGGCTGGGGACAGCACTGTGTCTAGCTCCGGTGGTGCCGGGCGAGGACATGGTGCCGTGGGAGGTGTTACCCTTGGCACCACTCGTGGCACCGAGGGAGATGTCGGTGTCACAATCGGCACCGTCACTGACTCTGGTGCCGCTCACCATGCTGTGGGATGGGACGGCACTGTGGCAGACATCGACTCCGGCTCTGCTGCCACTTCTTTGGGCACCATTCGCAGTGCCGTGAGGGAGTTCAGTGCCAGTTCTGGTGTGGACACCTGGATTGGCGCCTCCTTCGGTCCAGACAGGAGCGAGCGTTCACATACAGCCTGGCACCAGACTTCAGTCTCTACCTCTTCGGAGATGGGCTCTGAGTCTGGTTCTGACCAGCTGTCTGACTCTTTGGAGTTGGCTGCCCATGTGGACACCCTGGTAGTTTCCTCGGCTGACCAGAGCCAGCCTTCCTTTGAGGAGTGGGCAGTAGCACCCAAGTCTAGGGTCAGGGGTGCTGACCAGCAGGCAGTAGTGCAGGCCACTATTGCCCTGCAGCTTGGGCTCAGAGGGTTTTCTGCCCCCTCAGTTGGGTTTCCCCCTCAGGTGGTGTTCCTGGATCGCTCAACTTTAAGGCCAACTGGAGCACCCAAGGGAGGGGAGGGTGCTACTCTCTGGGTGATCCCCTCGGGGACTGACCAGGGTTGTGAGCTGCCTAGGCTGGTGTTTGCGAGGAGGAGGGCTCTTTCAGATTCCAAAGGGTTGAGGGGTCAGGGTTAGATGCGGCGATCCTTTTCTGGGACCCACTCGGGTTCAGGAAGGAGTCGTAGTGTGGACCCCTGTCCTTCCATCTCGGTCTCCTCGAGAGGCCCCTGGTCTTTGGAAGGAAGGGACTGTCCTTTTGGATTTTCACGGTCCCAGTCACCTCACAGGGGGATTCTTCAGGGCACAGCCTAGGCAGTTCCAGCATGGTTGATCAGCTGTCGGCTGTTGGGTTTTCCTCTGCTCCTCTTTCCCTTGAGGTTCCTGGTGCGCTCTCTTGCCTGGACAGAGGATGGTTGCCTTCTGTTGTTGACTTAGCCTCCACTCCTCTGTCACCATCTCCTGCTCTCCCAGGCAATTGTGGCCCTAAGGAACCTCTGTCTCTCTCTCCTGGGAGCAATTCAGGGGTGCAGCTGCTCACTTCCCTATGTATGTCAGGGTCAGGGACAAGTGGGTGTTCCACCCTCCCCCTGAGCAGCCAATCTCTGGATATCTGAGGTCTTCTGCTTCCTCATCCTCCTCTTCTGGAGGAGTGGAACCTTCTGTCTATGTCTCCCCTGCTGCTGATCTCATGGAGTGTCAGTATTTCCTCGTGAGGATGATGGAAGACCTGCATGTCACCCCACCCACTCACAGAATTCGGAGCATTCGATGCATACCTTCTTAGGCGACTTCAGTGTGGCCACCCTTGTGGTGCCCATCTGGCCTGCTCCTTTCCAGGAGGCATCATTGCAGTTCTGGCAAAGACCCTTTTCCTGAGTCCCAGCCCCTAGGGATCTGAGCCAGAAGTATTGTGCCCTCCCGGAGTCTCCAGGTAGTATGACTCATCCTCAGTCAGGACTGACACAGCTGGACACTCCCGATGGGCTTTGCACCCTCCACTGTGACCTGCCCCCAGATCAAGATTCTGCGTGATTCCCCTTGCCAAACAGGAATGAGAGTGCAAAAGGGTGCGGACTATAAGGTTTGTATATCTGTAAGTTCAGTAGTGGTGAAACACAAGTCATTATACCCCAACCATGATGATTAGCCTAATTTTAATCCTTTACATACCAGTTGTATATACACTTCAAGCTTGGACATTAGTCTCATGGTAGATTGTTTGGTGTAAATATTATTGCATCATATTAAGTCTGAATCTCTTTTCAGTGACTTAGATTTGCTGCTTCCTCCACAACATGTCTATAATATGTGCTAGGGAATGTTTATTTCAAATAAAAATAGAAGATTAAAGGTGGTGTTCTGTTAGCTTGTTTGCAAAACAATGCATACACAATTCTGAAGTGGTAAAGCTTGATACCAGCTCTTGCTCTGGGGAGAAATTTAGATTGTCCAGAGTTTGGCTGTTAGACTTTTTCATCATACTCTTGGTAAAGAAGAGCTGGGAGGTCAAGTGACTCACTCAGTTTTCCACAGTAACTAGCCTGGGAATCAAATGTGAGACCTCTCCATTTGTAGCTCTAATCTCAGGTCTCCACAACATCTCATTCATAAGAGATTTAAGATGATATTTTGGAAAAGTGTTAAACACAAAGGTTTGGTCACCATGATGGCCCAGCAGTGGCATGCAGGAGACCAGAGTTGGGGAGCACAGTCAGGGTGCCATGTTGGGAGGCAGGCCAGATTTCCAGCAGCTGCCACTCAGCTGCATGCTCCAGGTGGGAGGGGTTTCAATGGCCATGCAGTGATGCCTGTGGTGGGCCAGTGGTACTCGTTCCCTGTGCAGGATGTTGCTGAGTGCAGCCGAGGCAAAAGAAGCTCCACCCATGTCAGGGCAGGAGGGAGGATGGGCATACAGGGTGAAAAACCAATACGCCATTTCTATGACAGCCAGGCACCTGGGTCTTTCTGATTCCTGATGTTAGCTGCCACTGAATCCTAGTCTGCATAGTGGACTGCCTTGGGGATAACTGCCCTACCCCCAGGCCCCTGTCACAGAGGGAAAGCTGTAGAGGATATAGGATTGAGTAGGGACCTAGTGGGAGCAAGGGGCAATGGCTTGACCAGGGCATGTCCCTTCGACCAGTGTATATCCCTGCATTGTAGTATGGACAGGGAGAAGAAAACACTGGGGCATGCTGCATGTTCAATGGCCAATGGAGGCACTACTCAAGCCATGGGGAGGAGGGTATATGCAGAAGGAAACCAAGAGAAAATACATGGCTGCTGTCAATATGGTGGCTTCAGCCTGCCCAGAGTATATACCAGAGCAACTCCTTACAGTTTTTCAGTGACACGTACCCATCCCCTTATGCTTCATCTGCCATATGCAGTTTAAAAGACTTCTCATTGGGTATTTCATTTAATTTCACAGTGTGTTTGCCAAGCATAACCTGAGATGCAAAATCTTGTTTTCAGTGGGCTCCTACTGTTACCCAGTTTTACAGCTGTGGGATGGGGCAGATGCTCATGGAGTTTAACAACTTGCTCAAAGTTGTACAATGAGTGTTTTTCCCCCCATGTCTATATCTTTAGACCATTTTACACAGCCAGGATCCCAGTCCATGCAGCTCCCACCATGCCCCTAAGATCAGACCAAATGGATGATGTAGAGTAAGGGTGCAAGTCAAGTACCTGCTGTCTCATCACACTGACTTGCACCCAGATCAAACCAATGAGCCACTGCCAATGTCCTGAAGTCCAGCAAAAGGGACTTTTATTTTTTTGGGTTACCTCATGAACCCGTAGGTGAAAATGTTCAAATCCATGGAAAAATGGCATTCCGAGCCACAAGTGAGAAAACACATTTTGGGCAGGATGTGAAAAATGACAGCTGTACTGTTCATGAGGTGGTGTGATAAAAATGGCTATGTTGAAAATTTGGAGTGAAAATATTGAAAATTACCAAAGTTATACACATGCGTAGAAAATTTTGAAGAACTGCGTGTAACTCTGCCATTTTTTGGATTTTTTTTCACCAAATTTTCAACATAGCCTTTTTGGGACCACACTTCATAAAGAGTACCACTGTCATTTCATTCATTGGTCCCAAAAGGTAATTTTGTACAGCGACTACAACATTATGTGCCACAGGTGTGAAAACACATTTCAGGCAGGATGCAAAAAATGACAGCTGTGCTGTTCATGAGGAGGTGTGAAAAATGGTAATGTTGAAAATCTGGAATGAAAATATTAAAAATTGTTGAAGTTATGAGCATGCGTAGAAACTGCACAATGCACACTCATAACGCAGTCATTTCTGGGATTTATTGCAGCAAATTTTCAACATGGGTTTTTTGAGACCTCTCCTCATGAACACTAGTACTGCCATTTCATTAATCAGTCCTAAAAGGTGAGTCCATGCAGCGACCACAAAATCACCTTTTTGGGACAAAGTAACGAAATGACAGTGCCAGTGTTCATGAGGCGGGATCAACGTAAGTTGAAAACTGCATTGACAGCTATTATACAGTGCTTACCTTGATTCCTCAGTTTGCAGTTTGGCTTTGAAGAGTGCAGACATGTCCCGGTCCAGAGATGATCACCGCTGCCGACCTTCAGAGGTAAGTATGGGGTGTGGGAGGTGTGGGTAAGTGGGTGTGCAGAGGGAAAGTCAGGATGGGGAGGGGGATGGGGAGACAACGAGGGACCACTTTCTTTTCTACAGGCTTAAAAAAAGACATTGGGGGACAGTTTTCTTTTTTTTCATAGGGTATAAAAAAATTTTATTCTCACCCCAGGAATACTCCGATATTCTTAACACTTCTGCAGTATACCTTTAAGGTCAGATCTGCCCGGAGATGGAATGCTATGCAAATGATGAAATCATTAGCATGAGCCACTTTTCAAATGCTGCCATCTATCAACTGCCTACATTCTAACCGTCAGATTTCTCTCTCCACCTGTGAAGACGAGATGCCTGGAGATTTCCTCCTCAACATCTCATCAAAGAAGCCTTGATTATTCACAAATACATAAGTGTTTTTTGTTTATTTTCATTTGCTGCCTCTTATCAGTGTTTTTTTAATAACCGTTAGCTTATTTAGTTAGTTTTTTATTGTTTTCTCGGTTTGGAATAACCGTTGAGGAACCAAGGTATTTCTAGTTAATTTTGTGTTTTTTTCCCCCATTTATTATATATTTTATGTGTTTTAATCTTGTTTTTTTAGAACCGATAACTTCGGTTCCGAACTGCTAATCCCAGTTCTAATTTTATCGGTTTATGGTTCCGCTCAGTTTCTCCGATCGGTTCCTGAACTGACCACAACTGAGAAAATTGTTGTTTTTTTATTTTAAAGCATGTAGTATTTGCGGTTGTGGTTTTTCTCTATAATGTCAGAAAAAACTAAAAAGGGAACCGGTGAACCTGGTTTTAAGAATTGTTCTGAGTGTGGTGAGGCCTTTGCCAAGGCACATAAACACTCTGCTTGTATTTTCTGCCTGGGTTTTGACCATTTGAAGTCTGATTGTGCTATTTGTAAATCTTTTCCAGACAAAACTTTGGAAAAACATCTGGGCAGATTGAATAAAAGATTCAAGGGTCCCTCTGCCTCTGATCAGTCGAAACCCTCAGGGTCTGTGGGTGACGCCACGATTTCTGCTACTTCTACCCCTGATATGGGTAAAAAGAGACCCTCTGAACCAGCTAGCTCTCCAGTTCCAGTTAAAAAGCAAAGAAAGACAAAGCACACTGAACCCCCTGTGGAAAAGGGGACTTTTGTGGTGCCTGCCACTGTGCCTTCTCCTTCTGAGATTGCACAAGCAATAAAGATTATGTAAACCTTGCAGGGTCTGCTGCCTATGGTTTCACAGTATCCAGTTCAGACTTCTGCACCTTCTAACCCACCCTGTTTTCCTGAGCAGCGTGGTGAGGAAGAGGAGGAGGAAGAAGAAGAAGGTGAGCCTATAGAGCCTGAGGTCTCCCCTGAACAGGAGTTTGGCTCCCCTCCCAGGACCACTGAAGACTATTCTTCCCATTTTTCCTTCATTAGAAAAATTGCTGATGCCTTGGACATCCATACCACTGAAGCTGAAGAGGATGAGAAGGAGGCTGAATATATGGACATGATAGGGCTGACTCCTACTAAAAAGCTTTCACTCCCCATCAATACGTTCTTTAAAAGGGATACCTTAGAACTCCTCCAAGCTGCTGGGTCTGTCCCTCCTTTAGACAAAAGGGTGGACAAAAAGTATCAGCTTGACAGAACAGGGGCTGAATTCTTGTTTTCACACCCTGATCACCAGGGGGTGGTGCAAGCTGCAGTTTGTGATAAGGCTAAAGTCCCTCTGGCTTCCCACCCTCTAGAGAAGGACTCCCGGAAAATCGAAAGTATGGCAAGAAAGGTTACCTGTCAGCCTCTCATGGCCATTAAGAAAGTGAATTATCAGGCATATGCAGCACAGTACCAGAAGGCTCTCTGGCAGTATGTTCTGGACATGGCTGAGAAAGCATCTCCTCCTCTTTCGGCAGACCTAGCTGAAACTGCTAGGTTTGGCCTGGAAGCTGCCAAATACCAGTTCCAAATGGCAGCAGACAGCAATGAGACTGCTGCAAGGTGGATGGCAAATACCATCGCACAGAGAAGGTTTGCTTGGCTGAGAACCACAAACCTCACACAGGATACCCAGAATAAGACTCAGGATTTTCCTATGGAGGGTACTTCCCTATTTGGCAGCCATATGGGGCCTACATGAAGAAGGTGAACGAGTATAAGGCCACCTTCCATAATAATTCTACAAAGGAAAGACCCTCCACCTCCTCTAAACCCTTCAGTAGGGGAGGCAGGGGCAGAAAGTTTCATGCCAGGCCTTTTTACCATGCCATGGTACTCCCTCAGGCACCCCAATACCCACAGCAGGGGTACTTCAGGGTCAGGGGTAGAAGAGGTGCCAGGCGTGGTATCCAGTCTCAGCCCCAATCCAAGCAGGATTCCTGACTTCATCGCTCAGGCTGCCTCTTCTTTACCAGTAGGGGGCAGGCTGACCCATTTTTTCCAGAACCAAAAAAACAATCACCACAGACAAGTGGGTTCTGGAGATAGTGGGTCAGGGCCTGTCTCTAAGCTTCAATTCCTCCCCTGTTCAAAGAAACTGAGTTTTCAAACCAGCTTCCCACCTGGAAAGCAAAAGGCTGGAAAAAGAAGTGAAACACCTTCTTTCACTAAAGGCAGTGGAACCAGTGCCTCTGCATCAAAGGGCAAAAGGACTTTACTCGAGGTATTTACTCACACCAAAGACAAATGGAGAGCTGTGGCCTATTCTGGATCTCAGGGTCCTCAACAAGTTCGTAGCAAAACCAAAGTTCAAAATAGTAACTTTGTCTCTGATTCTGCCAGCACTCTGAAAAGGGGATTAGCTGGCATCAGTAGACCTAAAAGATGCCTATTTCTACATCCCCATAAGGGAGTCTCACAGAAAGTTCCTCAGGTTCAGACTCCTATCAGGTCACTATCAGTTCTCAGCTCTTCCCTTCGGTCTCACTTCAGCACCAAGGGTGTTCATAAAGTGTCTGGCTGTGGTAGTGGCACACTTGTGAAGGCAAGGTGTCTCAGTATTCCCTTATCTAGATGACTGGTTGGTGGTGGGAGACTAACCACAACAGTTAACAGAGCATCTCCAACTCACTCAGCAGCTTCTGGAGTCTCTGGAGTTTCTCTTAAACCTAGAGAAATCAGTTCTAATTCCTTCTCATATTCTGCAATTCATAGGAGCAGAATTGAATGCCAAAGTGGGCAGAGCATTTCTAGCCAGAGACAGGGTAAAAAGCATCCTGCAGTTGGCAGCCTCCTTCAGGCTTAATGTCCCAATGCCAGCAAGGCATTTTCTTCAACTCCTGGGCCACATGGTGGCTGCAACAGGCACATTGTTAGGATCCAGGTTTCAGATGAGGGACTTCCAATTTCACTTAAGAGCTCATTGGTGCCAACGGAAGGACTCCCTGTCAAAGCTCGCTCCTGTAACAAAAACATTTATCCAAGCTCTTCAGTGGTGGAAAGAGGAAGCCAACCTCAGAGAAGGGTCCCTTTCCAAAAAAGAGCTTCCTTCATTGATTCTCACAACAGATGCGTCCCTCCTGGGCTGGGGGGCTCATCTAGCAGAACACACTACCCAGGGCACCTGGTCAAGTGCAGAGACTCTTTTACACATAAACTTGTTAGAGCTCAGAGCAGTGTTCCTGGCAATGCAGGTTTTCAAACCACTTATACAGGGGAAAAGTAGTGCAAGTCAGGACAGACAACACTACCACCATGTACTACATAAACAAGCAAGGGGGAACGAGGTCAAGCCTCCTTTGCACAGAAGCTATGAAAATTTGGGCCCTAGCATATTCTCTGGACTACTCACTTCAGGCCATTCATCTGCTGGGCCAAAACAATGTCCTAGCAGATGACCTGAGTTGAATCAGCCAGGAACATCACAAATGGTGCTTGAACAGGCAAGTGGTATAGACTTTATTCAGGAGGTGGGGCACCCCAGAAATAGATCTCTTTGCCTCTCATCAGAGTCATTACTTACCTCAGTTCTGTTGCAGACCTCCGGTAGTGGGCACGATTCCTCGAGATGCCCTTGTTCTGGACTGGTCAGGGAAATTTCTGTATGCATTCCACCCATTTCCCCTGGTATACAGGGTGCTGTTGAAACTCAGGTCTCAGACAGCAACAATGATCCTGATAGCCCCAGGCTGGGCTAGGCAGCCATGGTAATCCCTGTTACTGTCCATGTCAGTGGACAAACCAATACACCTTCCCAGGAGGCACAATCTTCTGACCTCCAATCAGGGGAGGCTCCTGTATTTGAACCTCAGGTCACTCAGTCTCAAAGCTTGGCTCTTGAGGACCTAGAGTATGCTGATTTACATCTTTCTGAGTCAGTTATGGATGTTTTAAGAGGGTACAGGAAATCCTCTACTAAGAAAACCTACGCTGAAAAATGGAAGGTTTTCTATTTGGTGCTCTAACAGGAGTATGGTGCCAACCCAGGCAGGAGTGCTAGGGATACTGGACTACCTAGTCTATTTACATTCCTTAGGTTTACAGCCTTCTACACTAAAAGTTCATTTAGCTTCAGTCTCGGCTTATGCTTCAGCAGGCAAGCCTGTTTCCTTAGCATCAAACCCAATTTTTAAAAGGTTTTTCAAAGGCATCTCACATATGTATCCACCGGTAAGAGAACCGGTGCCAGCTTGGGACCTTAATATTTGCATTGCTCAACTCATGGCCCCTCCCTTTGAGCCTATGTTTTCAGCACCGCTGAAGTATGTCACATGGAAAACAGCATTTCTAATGGCTATCACTTCAGCTAGAAGAATTAGTGAGCTCCAGACCTTATGTATTGAAAAGGACTACATTGTCTTCCACAGGGATAAGGAAGTCCTTCAAACAAATAGGAAATTTCTTCCTAAAGTAGTTTCAGACCTCCATTTGAACCAGTCCATTACTTTGCCAGTGTTTTTCACTTACCATTCTTCTTCTGGTGAGCTTAGGCTGCATAGCCTGGATGTCAAAAGAGCTTTGAGCTACTACATGACAGCCATTAAGCCCCATAGGCAGGATAGAACACAGCTTTTCCTCACTTATGGGGATGTGGGAAAGGGTAACCCAACATCTAAAAGGTCCATTTCTAATTGGATTGTTCAGTGCATGCAATTTTGCTATTCAAAGGTGGACAAGGAAGCTCCAGCAGGGCTTAGAGCCCACTCCACAAGGGGCACAGCTGCAACACTGGCAGCTTCAAGGGATGTACCCTTGGTGGATATTTGTAAAGCAGCAACCTGGCGAACAGTACACACATTTGTCAAGCATTACAGCTTGGACATGCAGGCAAGGGCTGATGCCAGGTTTGGTACAGCTGTATTGCAGAGCCTGTTTCTGAAATAGGTTCTTCCCACCTGCTAAAGTACTGCTTTTTAGTCTGCAGAAGAGTTAGGAATATTGGAGTATTCCTGAGGTGAGAAGAAAAAGTTACTTACCATAGTAACCTTGTTTCTCCCAGGGGATACTCTAATATTCATAACTCTCCCTCCCAGCCTCCCCAGTTTAAGAACCAGTGGCCTCTGTATTCCATGCTGTACCATAGTGTTTGCATGCCACACTTTTACTTTTATTAAAACTTGTTTTACCATGTTCTCCTTTTTCAGGTGATTCTGACATAGGAACTTATGGGGATTTTTAATTATAGTTTTTTTCTCTTCATGTTTCCTCCAGTTGGAGGTTTTTTGGTAGGGAATTTTAAAATCAGAATTTGATATATTTAAATTTTGGGCCCTGTCTTGCAGGTGTCCATGAAATCTGAGGGTTAGGATGTAGGCAGTTGATAGGTGGCAGCATTTGAAAAGTGGCTCATGCTAATGATTCCATCATTTGCATAGCATTCCATCTCCGGGCAGATCTGACCTTAAAGGTATACTGCAGAAGAGTTATGAAGATTGGAGTATCCCCTGGGAGAAACAAGGTTACTATGGTAAGTAACTTTTTCTTTCAGGGCACTGGGAGTGGATTCCCTAGTGTCCTGGGGGGGATGAGATAATGCCAACACAGGGATTGGGCACCCTGATGTTGGCACAGGGACAGGGAAAAAAGGGTGCGGGTTGGACAGCATGCAGTGGAAGGGCTTAATTTTGATACTGGGACAGGGAACGGGGAATGGAGGGTGTGGGGCAGACAGCTTGCAGAGGGGGTGGGAGGGGCTTAATTTTGATACTAGGACAGGGACCAGGGAATGAAGGGTGTGGGGTAGACACCATGCAGAGGGAGGGGTCAGGAGCGAATGCAGCTGGTGATAAGGCAAAGGATGCACAAGAACATCAGTACTATTAAAGCACTTCAGTATGCAAATGGCGATGAAGAACAGGAGACAGAGCTGTCTGTTTACCAGCCAGCAATATGCAAATGAAAGGAGTGAAGGGCTCTCATTGGAGCGCTTTATTTCTTTCAACTAGAGAATGGCTTCCAGCTGTAAAACTCTGAGTAGTGTTGCAGTCTGGTTGCATGCTCATTGGTCTGTCAGGGATGAGCCCACTGTAGATTGCTCCGCATTAGATTTGTCCATGACACACCTCTCAAATGTCGTTCTACCACAAGATGTTTCTTGCTCACGCACAAGGAAACTTAAAAATCTTGCCATTTCTTTGTTCTATTCTATGATCAAAATCAAATTTACAATCATTTGAAAGTTAGAAGGTACATCTTTGGGCACTGAGTAGTTAGTAAGTAGCTAGGTGTGGAATAAATGAGAAATTTAAAATTGTATGACCTCTGAACTGTGCAGAACAATTGTTTGGAATGCGCACAACACCACTTTGGAATGCACACAATGGTTTAGAATGTGCACAACATGGTTTTTGATCAGGCTGATTTTTATCCAGAACAAAGGCTAACCATATATTATATTGTAATGTGTCTCCCCCGCTGGCTGACCAGTTGGCACTGTTTACATTTTAAACAACAGTACTTCACACACTCACTTTTGGCTCCACCACTCATGAGTTATGGTCCTCCTCTTTCACACTTGCAGATAAATTACATATTTTGAGTCAGGCTATTGCATAGCCTCTATATATATATATATATATATGTGTGTGTGTATATATATACACACGCATACATACACATACTACATTAATGCACCTATTAGCATTAAATGCAAAGTGTATGGGTCCGGGACCTGGGGGTGGTGCTCGATGATGGGCTGACTCTTTGATCTCAGGTGTCGGCAGTCATCAAGTCTGCCTTTTCTCATCTTAGGAACATCGCCAGGGTCAAGCACCTTGTTCCATCCTGCGATCTGCCTACATTGGTCCACACCTTTGTGACCTCGCGTCTTGACTACTGCAACTCCCTATACTTAGGGCTTCCTGGGGTTGATATCCACTGCTTGCACCTAGTGCAGAATGCTGGAGCATGATTGCTGATGGGGACTTCCCAGTCCCTGCATATTACTTCTGTGCTGTGCGATCTGCACTGGCTGCCTATTCAGTGGCAGATCACCTTTAAAGTTGGCTTGCTGACTTATAAAGCCCTACATGGACTTGGCCCTGACTACTTGAAAGAGCTTCTTGTTCCCTACTGCCCTGTGCGACAGCTCCACTCAGCTGATGAGGGGTTGCTGGAGATTCCGAGGGTGGCTTTGAAATCCTTCTGGGGCCCGAGCATTTATGTTTGCGGGCCCCTACCCTCTGGAACTCTCTACCCCGTCAGCTTCAGGAGTGCATGACTGTAGGGGGATTTAAACAGGCGTTTAAAACTTTTTTTGTGGCATCAGGCTTATCAGTAACGTATAGTTACATGGATCTGTTGTGTTATTATTATTGTATTTGCTGTTTGTGAATTCTGTTTTAACTTTGTACAGCGCCTTGATATCTTGAAAGGCACTTCAAAAATAAACTTATTATTATTATTATTACACAATAAGGACATTAAAAATATGGTCTGGAAGTCACTAGAACCTTGACAAATCAGTGACGTGGTGTTCTTCAGGGTTTCAATGATCATGTGATGCAGGGTTGGTGTTACCCTAATATTGGCACTCTCTATGCAAGTAATGTACTGTTGTGTCATTTACTCTGTGTGACCAGAGAGTGCTGATATTAGAGTAACACCAACCCTGCATAGTATGATCGTTAAAACAGAGAGGAACATTGCAAAACAAATGACACAAATTAAAAGCTACAGTTTTGGCTAGTATCTAATGAATGTGAAAGTGTCTTTTAAATCTGTATATTTTTTTCATTATTTTTGTGCTAAGAAAGCATGTTAAAGTAGCAGTATTTGTTAGTCACCATGCAATTTTTTTCAGAAATAATGTCCTTCTGGCAAAAACATCAATATACCCATTTTCTTTGTATTCTTTCATTCCTAAATGAAGATATCGGATTTTGAAGTTTTTATATGTTTGCTCTCCTGTGCCATTTCCACCATGTAAAAATTAATTATCCTGGAATAGTGCTGTTTACCATCAGAAACACATAATAGCACCATTCTGATACATCCAAAATATGAATCTAGTATGTACATTTGTCAGGTAACCTCAGTGGAAGATAGTTTTTAAAAATTGCGAGTGCTGTCCATCTTTAATAACAAGAGTCATTCTATACAAAATTAGCTTACAGTATACTAGGTCTTATACTAGGTAGTAGAACAATAGTAGGTGTAATGCCCATTACGACTGCTCCTACTACTCAGTGGGCCAACAATGTAAAAAACACCATAATTTATCAATATATCTAATTCTTTTTAAATTCCAGTAGGCTTTATGCAGAAACTACTTGCTTTGGTAACTTATTTCATAATTGGATAACCCTAGGTAAAAATGCATATTTCCTGGTATCCCTGTTTGGTGTTTTCTCACCCAGCTGTACATTGTAACTTCTCAAGTTACAACTAGACTGTTTGTAACTCAAACCCATGTCCAGAAATAACTGCCCATCAGGAATTGAACGAAAGAAGTAGGTCCCCCTTACTCTTCTATCCCTTAATGAGAACAGACCCAGGTCCATAAGCCTGTTGTCGTAGGTTTTAGCTCTGTGTTTTGAAAATAGTTTTGTAAACCTTCTTTGGAAGTCCAAATCCTTCTTTAAAAAGGGGCTCCATACCTGTGAGCAGTAACCGAGAGGGGGGCATATATATGCCCTGTATAGTGATATCAAAACTGCCTTAATTCTATTTACAAATGTGTGCCTTAGACTATTTACTAAGTGGTTTGATTTTGCTATAAAAGCTTTTTTAAAACTATCTGAGAAAATTAAAAATACATGAATAATGAATCTAAGGATGTCAGAAATACATTTTTTCTGAGAAAAAATATGATGAAATATTTTGCTAACAAATACTGCTACTTTAAAATTAGGGTATTTTATGTATTTTTGCATTCTATAAATAAAAGCTAAGTAAGTGATGTTTGAAAATTTCGTAGAGTGTTAGCCCCTAGGACAGAGACAGAGCATACCAATTTTCACAGTCCTAACAGCTATGCTGTCCTTGTTATCAGCTATCAAAAACAGGGGCTTTGACATAAACATTGAGTCATCCATAACATAACATAACATAACATAACATAACATAACATAACATAACATAACATAACATAACATAACATAACTGTGGAATGTAACTTGAGTTGTTTGTATACAGGACAGTCCTGAAAATAGGCTGTGTCTAGTACCTTATCCTGTTAAAGCAAAGCTGTACAAGTCTGTATCTCCCCACCCCCAAAGCCTTACCCCCCATTAGACTTTTCGCAAGCCAAAACTTTTTTTTAAGTGTTTTAACTTACTTTATTTTGTTGTAAAGTCTGGGATTCGTCAACATGGCGGATGCTGTGCAACGTTTTCCCATGAAATGAACCGTGCGGCAACCGCCATTTATTTATTTTATTTATTTAAATTTTGGTAGCCGGGTGAACCTACTGAGACCATGACAGTCCCTTTTTCAGGGGTGACCTGGGATTAATCACAATTAAACATTCCATAAAGTTACAATACAAATTACAGGTTGACATTTTGTGAGTTAGCAACAGTACACAGTATTCCAACGACAGTAATACAGAGAACAGATTGGTGTTCATCACACATTGCAAAGCTTATCATTCAGATAATAGTTAACATTCATGCAGTTTGCCACAAATTATAACACTCACTATCAGCACTCAAGCCATGTTGCTGAATCCTGGACTTTACAACAACAAAATAAAGTAAGTTAAAATACTTACAAAAAATAGTTTTTGCTTGCAAAAAGCCTTATTGGGGGGTATGGCTTTGGTGGGGGTAGGGGAGATTCAGATTTGTACAACTTTCCTTTAAAATATGAATAAACTTCAACTTCAACATACTGGCATTAGCACACCAATTTAATAAATTTACAAATAATGTTATTCATACATCTCTAATATTTTGGCTTACTAGTCCTGACACTGGTGTTTTCTTTAAATACAGAATCCAGCATACAGCTGATACTGACCACTCAGACAAGCCCTGGCATGTCAAGGTAGTTCACCTCTTCCTCAGGGGGCATGCACTTTTGCACTATTGCACCTTTTCTTGGATCCAAGCACTCACTTAGTTGCGTTGGCTTCCAGTTTTGTGAGGAACCAGGTCACAATCCAGATCTTGCATAGCTTTTCAATTTTCCAGCATCTATCCTCACAGGAGTAAACTAAAGCTTTGACCAGTTTCGGCACCATGTGCCTCCATCTGACTCTGCATGTGTTTCCATCTTGGAGTCCCTCTTTTCTCTTTGAGGTCTCTGTGATGTCATTCCAACCACTTGATGGAAACACAGTCTTGCTGTGTATGGTTGCTCATACATTATTCTCTATTGGTTTTACAAAGCAGATTTTATATAAACTTTTTTTAGGTATTTTTATATATCAACTTTTTATAAGTAGTAGTAGTAGTAGTAAAAAATTTTATTCAATTGACAAGCAAAAGAATAGGAGGCTCAACTGAGACAAGCTCATTTCCAGTGAGGTCCTTAACACATACTTAAATACATACATAATTAACTGAATCATAAAAAAAATACCACAGACATAAAATTATTTACAATAACACAAGCATCCATAATGATATACAACAAAAATACATACTTAAAGTGCAATTATATGCCCTATTATAGTGCGAGACATAAGGCAAAACCTACGTAATTACTCATCATTTAACCTTTAACAGCTTCAGATTTAAACCAACTTTTTATTTCACTCAAATTAGGACTGGATCCAATTGGCCTCAGGTAAGTTGGGAGTGAATTCCATAGGTTAGGACCCAAATAGAAAAAATGTTCTCTACCCAAATCCGTCCTTCTTCTGGGCAAAACAAATTCCATACCCTCAGCAGAACGTAACCCTCCTCTAATTATCCTAAGCTGAAATTCCTCGATAATATAATCTGGTACCCTACCCTAACTAATTTAACCATATATATCAAAACATGAAATATACTTCTATCATTAGGGCTCATCCAATTTAAAGATTGATATAACTCTCTCTATGAGTTCTCTTAGGAACATCTAAAATAAACCTAGCTATCTTGTTAAAGGAAACATCTAATCTAGCCAACTGGGTTGAGGTAGCCCTGTATAAATAATATCCCTAAAATCTAACAAAGGAATCAAGGTAGCCATAGCTACCTGTTTCCTTACATTAACATCCATACAATTCTAATTCTATAAAGTGCACCCAAACGACAATTAACTTTTTAATCGTTTGTTCTATATGGAAAATCCAGTTCAATGATCTATCCATATACATCCCTAAATATTTATAACTTTGGACTTGTTCAAGAGCAATATTATCCACTGTCACTACACTCAAACCCAAATCGGAATAAATCTCTTTATTTTCCCTAGAAAAGAGTATTACCTAGGATTTTTTTGAATTAAGAACAAGATTAGATTCTCTATAGAATAACTGAAGCTCATCAAATACTTTCTGGAGAGTAAATTCTATCTGAGTTAATAATAACCCTTTCACGTAAATAATAGTATCATCTGCATACAGATGACACTGTACATCAGGATTGGTCAATACAAAATTATTCACGTATAAATTAAATAATATTGGACCCAAAATGGATCCTTGGGGTACCCCAGATATTATCTCCCTAAAACCAGAATCCCATCCATTCACTGAAACCATTTGTTTCCTACCAGTTAATAAGCCTCCAACCACCTAATCACCTTTGTTGAAATTCCCAAAGCAGGTAGTCTGGACAGGAGGATGCTGTGGTCCAGGGTATCAAATGCCCTGGATAGATCTACAAAAATTGCTCCCACCAACATCCCCCTGTCCAGAGCACCCACAATATCCCCGGTAACTTTCAACAAGGCAGAAGTTGTACCATGCAAGGGCCTAAAGCCAGATTGAAACTTATTAATCAACCTACCATTTTCCAAATAAGACTGAAGTTGTTTAGCTATCAATCTTTCAAAAACCTTAACTACTATTGGTAATAATGATATAGGCCTATAATTCTCCATTAAAGACCTAGGTCCATTCTTATAAACTGGAATAATTTTAGCCGATTTCCACACTTCAGGAATTTCCCCCACTCATAAGGGACATGTTATAAATACTAGCCAGGGGATAAGAAATAACTGGAGCAGCATATTTCAACAAAATACTAGGAATCTCATCCAAACCACCAGCCTTCCTAGTATTTATGTTAAGTAATGCATTTTGTGTTTCAGATGGAGATATTAATTCAAACACAAGATCAAAAAGTAGAATTTTAACCAGGGCACAGGGGTAATCACCTAATTGTTTTGAAAGATCCCAAGAGGTAACATGAACATAATGCTAGCTGACATAAAAATGCACTATCTAACATTACCCAATGGCCCAAGAATATTCTCAAACCATCGCCAGTATTACAAAATGGGAATAAGGGCCAGCAGGTCTGATGATCTCAAATTGCCGTCATCGGAAGTGCTTTGCTTTAAAACATTCTCAGTAATCCTCTCTCATTTTGTGTTTTACTATGAAGAGGAAAACACAGTATTATATAAATATATAAAAGTGCCAGGGAAACTGGGACCAAATCATTTTTTGCAATGCATAAAAATGACTTTAAACAAAAATGTCTCTTAGAAACAGCTTACTCTGACATGCTGCTCACAGGTGTCTGAAACTCTGGTAAGTGCATTAATTTGAAGGAAGTCAGCCTCATATTTCAGCTCCCTGATGTAGCATCCTGGTTCTTCACAAGGGGCCACACCCAGACGATTTTCACTGTCGTGACTTATAAGTGTTATACCTGTAATGATAGAAAAAAAACATTTATCATGACACATCTTACTAAGAAGTCAAGCCAACCTACACTGCCATTCAGTGTTCGGTGAACCCTGGTGGCACCACTGCACAGGTAAGGGGGTCTGTCTGCGGTAAATACTCTTGTATTCAAGCTAAATAGATGTACTGATGTGTTCTAGTTATGGGATCGGGTTGGAGAGCAGGAATAGTTGGGATTCAGACTGGGCTACTCTGAAGTTTAGCAGAGAAAAAAAGGCCAGCCAACCAGAGTAGTGGTAGCAGTACTGCTTACCATCCAGCTGACGCAGGTTTGTGTCCTAAGCTTGGGATATCTGTGCTGACCAGAGAGCCAGGGCTCAGATATCCAGCTTGATTGCCTCCTGCCTCAGAGAGGGAGGGTACCTCCTTCTGCTGCATGACTGCATCCTGGTGGTTTAGGTGGAGGGCTGACATGCATGAAGGAACTGAGTGGTCCATTCAGAGAGCCTTACATTGATGCTCACCAGTTTGTCTTGTGGCTGACACAAAGACATCACATGTTCAGAGCAGTGCTGGGAGGGGAGGCTTGAAGGAGGGTTAGGGCTCACACACCTTTTTGATGGCCACAGTAGACTGTTGATCAGGTCACTCCTCAGGATCATGCTCTAGGGGGAGGGGATAAAGAAGGGACATAGAGTGAGGAAAAACTCCCTAGTGGCTTCAGACAGATAAAGCCACATAGTCCCCTACACCCCAGTAGGGCCCTATTAACTCCTCTCATTCTTCGCTGGCTCTTTCTCTTAGACCTGGACCACTGAATGGGTGTCACATGTTCAGAGTGGTGCCAGGAGTAGAGTCTTTTTTTTTTTTAATCTTTTTTCTTCTGGTCATGGCCTGCGGAACCTCTTTCAGGCATTCTGCCTGTTTCTGCCCGCCTGAAGTCCCCCTGATCCTGTGCCTCCTCTCCCCCCCCTCCCTACAGCTAGCACCCCCAGCTTAACCCCCCTGGGGTGGGGCTGCCCCTCCTCTTTGGGTGCTCTTACATGTAGACTCTGGCTGTGGGAGTGGGGCCCGGGGCAGAGGACCTGGAAGGCTAGGCAGGGTGGATCCGGCAGTGGGCATGGGGGTCAGATGCCATCACCTGCTCTGCAGAGTCAGGTTTTTGCTGTGTTCTGGTGCCCCTCTCCCTGCGTGGTGCACCCATGACGCACTGACACACGGTAACCCTGCCCACATCAACCACGCTACTTGACGTGCAGTCAACATGCTGCAGTGCCCCCAACCTCCACTGGGAGCTGCTGGCATGCCAAGCTATCTGCCACCCTCCCCTTGGGGAGGAGAGCAACCCTGCAGGTGCTCAATCCTTGCCCCATACCTACTGACCCCTGGCACCCGAGCTCGCTCCCAAACTCGGGTTGCCGGTGTGGTGCAAGGTGTGGTGTCTAGCACCTCAACCTTCAACACCGCCAGGCCAGTCAGGAGGGGATTCTTGAAGAAAGGTTAGGGCTCACCCACCCTTTTGATGGCTATAGTAGACTGTTGACCAGGTCTCTCCTCAGCATCACACATTGGGGGAAGGATATGGAAAAGGGCATAGAGAGAGAAAAAACTCCCCAGTTGCTCCAGACAAATAAAGCCACTCTTCCCCCTATGCTCAGTAGGGTCCTATCGATTCCTCTTGTTCTTCCCTGGCTCTTTCTCTTAGACCTGGACCATTGAATGAGTGTGCTCTCCTCCCAGCTTGGGGAACCAGTTGATCCCACCTACAAGTTATAAGCTGTGTGGTACAGTCTGAGGTTCTGAAGAGAAATGTTGAACAGAGGCTGGCAGTGATCTGGAACTTGGAGGACTCCTATGGCAAGCAGAAAGGCTTGGGTAGGTGGACGTAAGACCTAGTGGTAGGGGAGGAGAAAAAATAGGGCAAAAATAGAAAGTATAATAAGAAACAAATCTTTCAAATATATTTGTTTCACTTGGCTCGGTGGCACTGAGGGTTGAGGCGCTGGACGCCTTACCTCACGCCACACCAGCGACCCGGGTTTAGGAGCAAGCTCAGGCTGCTGGGGGTTGGCAGGGGAGGGAGTGGATCGAACGTCCTATGGACTGCTCTCCTCTCCTCTCCTCTCTTCTCCTGGGGTGGGTCTAGGTACAATGTCCGGTGTAAGTCTGACACCTAATGGAGTCTGGGTGTCAGCACATCTGGCCTGGTAGAATGGGGTGGTAGGCAAGGCAGCCGGCGGGTGCACTGCGTGTGGACATGTGCACAGGGAGCCCTTGTCAGCATTGAATGCCCTGCCTCCAACAGAACATGGAAAAAGGGGGAGTGCCCAGCTGTTGCGGCTTGATGGCCATCCACGATGTCCTATGCCGCTCCGAGGGACCACCATGAGCGGATCTGTTGTGTGGTGGGGGAGTTGATCGACCCCTGCTGCCCCCACCACGGGGGATAAGCCGTGGGGTAGTCTGTGGTTGCCCTCAGTAGGAGATGGCGCAGGTCGGACGGTGGCCGGATCACAGGGGATGCAAGGACAATGAGGCCAACTGGGACTCCCATGGGAGAAAAAAGTAATACAAAAAAAATTATATATATATATATATATATATATATATATATATATATATTGTTTCAGTACAGCTATAGAAAAATCAGCATTTATCACTTTGTTGCCTTCCCTGAAGCCAGTTCCCTACCCATCTCACCAGCTTTGCACCTGCTCTTGTGCCTTCTAACGTACTTCCCAGCTTCCCATGTGGCACCGATTCGAATGCCTTACTGAAATCCAGATACAAGACATCCACTGCATGGCCCCTGTCCAATTGCCTAGTTACTCAGCCATAGAACTCCACCAGGTTGGTTTGGCAGGATCTGCCACATATGAAGCCATGCTGTCTGCTGTCCTGTAGTCCTTTGGCCTCCAGGAGGGCCAGCAGCCTCTCCTTCAGGATAGTCTCCATCAGCTTACCCATGATGGATGTGAGGCTCACTGGTCTGTAGTTACCCGGTTCATCCTTGTGGCCTCTCTTGTGGAGGGGCACCACATGGGCCATCCTCCAATCCTGAGGTACACACCCTGAGTGTAGTGAGGCATTAAATAGGTCTGCCAAAGGTCCTGCAAGGACCTCTGCCAGCTCCTTCAGTACCCTGGGGTGGATGCCATCTGGAGCTGGTGCCTTGTCCACCCTCAATGCCCTCAAACCCTCCAGAACTCTGCCCTCCATGATTTCCTCATCTGTCACCCCCCATCCTGTTTCTGCCATTCCTCCCCCCTTGGGTATCACCCCCCCTTCTCCTTAGTAAATACTGAGCAGAAGTCATCACTTAGTGCTTCTGCCTTATCGCCCCCTGCTTCCACCCAACCCCCCCTTCCTATTCCTTACTATGTGGTCCTTACAGTTCCTTTTCTCCCTGATGTACTTAAAGAAGTCCTTCTCACCCTTCTTAATGCCTTGTGCCAGCCTGAGCTCCGTAGACACCTTGGCTCCCCTTACTGCCCGAATCACCTCCTTAGATTCCTTCAGGTATTCCTCCCTGTCCTTTCTCTCCCTGTTTTCTTGTACCTCCTAAAGGCAGCTCTTTTCCTCCTTACCTTTTCCATGACCTCCTTGCTCACCCAGCTTGGTTTCTTAGCCCTAGCCTTCTTGCTCTGGTTGCTTCCGCTATCCCCGGCTTTATGAGCTCCCACCTCTGGTTAGTGTCCATGCTAGGTTGAATTTTGACCAGGTACCCTTTTACCACTTCCCCCATCCTCCCAAAGTCAGCTCTCCTGAAGTCCAGTACCCTAGTGCCAGATTCCACTCCTTCCTTGCCCATATCCAATGTGAGCCATACTGCGTGGTGGTTACTCTCTGACAGTGGTTCTTCCACCCTAAGTTCCCTCATAAACTCCCCATTTGCCAGCATAAGGTCAAGGGTATTCCCTAACCTTGTTGGTTCACTGACCATTTGCATCAGGAAGCTGTCCTGGAAGGCATCCAGCAGTACCTGCTCCCTTCTAGTGCTGGTTGTTGGGGTACTCCAGTCCACTCCTGGCATGTTAAAGTCCCCCACAATCACCACACTACCCCTCATGCAGGTTCTTCTGATCTGTACTGCTAGTTCCCTGTCTAACTCCTCTGTCTGAGAGGGTGGCCTGTACACCACTCCCATTCTGAGAGTCCTATTCTTGGAATCCTGGAATTGCATCCAAAGTGACTCCGTGCTACCCTCTTCCCCTTCCTCCCTTACACACTTCAGTCCTTCCCTCACATATAGTACTACCCCCCTCCTTTCCCAATCACCCTATCCCCTATGAAATAACCTGTACCCTGGTACAGACAGGTCCCAGTCATTGTATTGGGTGGCCCATGTTTCTGTGATGGCTGCAATATCCACCTCTCCCTCTGCCATGAGTGCCTGTGGGTCTGCAGTTTTCCTTCCAAGGCTCCTAGTATTAAGGGTGACCACCTTCCACCCCTTCCCCCCTCCATCTGGCCCTCCTTTACTAGCATCACCAATAGTACTTGCCCTTTGTCTTTTATCACTGTTATAGGGGACAAGCTCATGTGGCTTCCCAACCTGTGGTCTCTGCATGTCTCTTGTCCACTTGTCGCCCCCAGCTCCTAGTTTAAATTCCCAACTTCCTCTATGTACTCTGCTATCCTCTGTTTCAACACTTTCTTTCACTCCTCACTCAAGTGTAGTCTGTCTTTGGCATAGAGACTACTGTCCTCCCAGGTCCCTCCCCATCCCCCCACCAGTCCATACCCTTTAGCATGACACCAGGTTCTTAGCCATCCGTTAAATTCCTCTATTCTCAGCTTTCTTGTTGTGCTTGCCTTGGGCACTGGGAGTATCTCTGAAAATGTTACTGATCTTACTGCCCCCTCACGTAATTGTCCAAGTTCCTCAAACCTCTTCTGGATTATATCTACCGTCTTGTCAGCCAGATTGTTTGTCCCCAGATGTATAATCAAATGAGGCTTGTCCTTACTCCTTCTAGCATATTTAAGAACAGATTGTCCCACTCTTTCTGCTGTCATTCCTGGCATGGCCTCCACCCAAATGTGACTATGCCTCTCCCCTTTGCTACCCCACCTGACTCCTCTTAGTATTGAGTTTCCCAGCACTAAGGTTCCACCCATCTTACTTCCTGTTTGCTTCCATTACTCTCCATCTCTCAGTCCTGGCTCCTCTTTTTCCTCCTGCACAGTATTTCCCCTTTCTGCTCCTGTTGTAATTCCCCTAGCAGGACTCCCCCCCCCCGCTCCAGTTTGGTCCAGGCATTTCTCAGTTACTCCTTCAATTTCACCGCCACCCTCCTCCTCCTTCCCCTCAAGTACTGCAGAACAATTTTCTGAAGACCCTTCACCACTGACCACTTTCTCTCTCCTCATAGTAACCTGTTCACTCCTTTCCACTCCATGACTGTTGCCACTTCTCCCCTCACAAGTCCCTATCTCCTCCTTCCATTTGTCTTTTGTCCCCTGACCTGGTTTCCCCAGACTCCATTCTTCTTGGCCTGGGCCCCTCTGTCTCTGCTTCCTTTCTTCTGACCCTCTCCTCACCATTGTTGGCTCAAATTGCCCTTCCTCATCTCCCCTCCTCCCTCCCTCCAGTATTGGGCTATAACCTCCTCCAGTCTGCCTTGCCTGTCTTAGCTCCTCCTGTAGACCCTCAATCTCCTTTCTAAGTTTCCCTATGTAGTTGCACAGTAAACATCCCCCCACCCTCCAGGCAATTTTTAGAAAGATTGGTGCACCGCAGTTGTTGCAGCCTACCACCCTACTCTTTGCTCTTGTTGCCCACCAGTGCCCCCACCCTTCCAGATGAAGGATACCAAACACTCCCCCAAGTCTCCCCTTCCCCTGTATCAGTGCAAATCATTCTTCTCCTTTTCTGAATTTCCCTTACCCCTTTGTCATACACTTCTAGATTGATTGAGCAACTGCTTTTTACATTCCTATCCCTCCTGTCCACACCCAAAAAGAAATTTTAAGCAACTATTGCACAGCCTTTTTCAAACTCCTACCCCTCCTTTCCTCAATGCAAATACCAATGCAAACAGGTAAGAATGAAAGCTCCTTGTTTTGTAGTTACTTCCCTTCCACTGAGATAGCATTCATCTCTTCACTCGCTGCTGTTCTTTTTCTGGATGTCTGCTTCTGCTATGACAGATGCATGTCCTTTGCCCTTCTGGGGAAGTGATGTCATTACCCCTAGTATAAAGGAAATCACAGACCTGGGGGATGAGGGAGGGTGGGTGGGACTAGCCTGTGCCTTCCAGAAACAATCAGGTAGCTGAGGTCCCTGGTCGTACCATAAGCACCCTTCCCCCACTATGCACTAAACTTTGCAGCTAGTGAAGCCCTACTGCCCTAAAGGCAACAGGCTCAAAAGGAGTTTAAAGGTTTACCAGCAACTAAATCCTTACCTCCTGCTTCTAGAAACTTCTCAGCAACAGAAGTTCAAACTACCTCTGCCAGACCAAGTCTGCTTCTGCACTACTGCTGTGTGAGAGCAGACCCTGGTATTTAAGCCACAATGAGCTGTAAATTGATCCTAGCTGAGGCTAGAAGGAAGAACTTTCCAGAAAGCTACAATGCTTGTAAAAATAAATGAATCTCCAGCTCCCACTATGGAGCCCACACACAAAAAAACACACTGTATTAAACAAGTCAGCACTACTGCCCTAAAGGCAACAGACTCAAAAAGAGTTTAAAGGTTTACCAGCAACTAAATCCTTACCTCCTGCCTCTGAAGAAGGACTGGTTGGTCCGAAAGCTAGAGCACTTTGTTCTTGTTGTTACATCTATGTTGGTCCATTAAAAGGTATCAAATCATTTGCTTCTGGATCTACTCCTGCCCCTAGAAACATCTCAGCAACAGAAGTTCAAACTACCTCTGCCAGACCAAGTCTTCTTCTGCACTACTCAGAGATTGAACTTAGATCCTTTATTATCATTACACACTATTTCTGGTACACAAATTGAACAGGTCAAACCATTCAAATATTTAGGCTTGTTGATTGATGAGGGTCTTAGCTATGAGCCACAGATTCTTAACATGGTGAAGGTGACACACCAGAGACTTGGGGCATTGTATAGATTGTCACCATTATTAATCATCTCTATTCGTCATTTGTTGGCCCAAAGTTTTCTATTGCCATTAACTGATTATGGGTTATCATTCTACTATTCTGCAGTGGAGGGGCTGTTATCTAAGGTAAAGGTACTACTCAATTCAGTTGCTAGGCTTGTTGTTAAATCATCACAAAGGATCCATCATTGTAACCTACTAGAACAAGTAGGTTGGCTTCCACTTGAAGGAAGATACAAATTTTAATTAGGTATACTTGCAAAAAAGGTGACACTTAACAGAGTCCCTGACTGTTTAATATTATTTTTTAAGAAACAGAATACAACTGTTATGACTCGATCATCAGATAACTTTTCTCTCTGCATTCCAAGAATGTGTACTTCAATGGGTCAGAAAGCAATACTTTATACACTTCCATCTTTTTTTAAAATATTGCAATCTGTCTTTGATTCCATTAACATTTCTCTTTGTTCCTTTAGACACAAACTGAAAGAGTACCTTTTCTTAAAGTGTAAATGTAACTGTTTTGCATAATATTGTTAAAACAAGTTGTGTATGTCTTGAATGTGTTTTTTATTTTTTTTGTTTTAATTTTTATTATATATTGCTTACACTATCTAATGTACAGTAACTACTTATACACTGATCGCCCATGAAAACGGGTCATATGGCCCATGGTCTTATCAGTATAAACAAATAAAACAAACAAGCAAACTACAGGTCCATTAGTCTTACCTCTATTGTGGGTAAACTAATGGAGACACTAGTCAAAGATGATCTAGTAGACTTGCTGGAGAGAAATGGGCAACAGGTTAGTAAGCAGCATGGGTTCGTGGCAGGGAGATCATGTCAGACCAATCTGATAGTGTTCTTTGATTGGATAACTAAGGACAGTTGTTAAGGATCAAATTGTTCATTTACCCAACACTGACTTCAGCAAGGCATTCAACTAGGTGCTACACAGAAAGTTGCTGAAGAAGTTACAGGATCTGGGTTAGGGCTGTGCAAACCTCTGAAAGTTCTACCTTGTGAACTATCTGAGTAGAACCCAAAAAAGTTCTGCTAAGTTCTACTTGGTAGAAACAAGTTCTACCATATATAACCAGGTTCTACCAAGTAAAGCCAGGTATAGCCAGGTTCTACAAAATATAATCAAGTTCTATCTGGTTCTACTTGATTAAAAGCCACACAAATATTTTACATGTTGAGAAAAGTATGGGTAGTACTAAGTATAGTATGTTTTACAAAGTTTGCTACCATTCACTGCCATGACATGTACCCCCAAGGGAGTAAAGGTCAAGGGAAGCAGCCCCAAAAAATCTGTTAATATCAGCCAGTGTAATGGCCATCAGATTTCTCTGAAAGGCTCTTGAGCAGTCACAGCAATATAAGCCCAACAGGCCTGAGGCAAGGCAATTAACAAAGGCAACTGGAGAGATGATAATGATGGCCACTGACTTGCTCCCATTTTCCCTTGTGGCTAATGCAGGTTTTACTAACATACTATTTGCCAGCAGATTAGGCCTTACGGTCTATCGAGTCTGCTTGAACCTTAGATCCTTAGTTGGGTGCCGAGACCCTCCCATCCCTTGTGCTCCAGAAACCCGTATCATCCATCCCCACCCCCCTGGGACAGGCCATCATCTGATATATCCACTTTCTGTGTCTGTCCCACCCTCTCTTGAAGCCCACCACTGTGGATCTCTGAACCAGCTCACCAGGCAGTGCATTCCAAGGGTCCACCACCCTCTCAGTGAAAAACCTCCTCCTCTTTTCCCCCCTCACCCTTCCACCTTCCAACTTCAAACCATGCCCTCTGGTGATTCCTCCCTGCTTTAGTCTAAAGATATACTAACATACATAACATAAAGCACTTATGGAAATTGCACTGTCAAAGCACCAGATCCCTGGCCAGACCTATTTCTCAACTGTTGCCATCCCAGATTTATATGATGCTGTTCGAAAAGCATGTCTGATGCTCTAAAGGTTCAGTCAGCAAAAAGGTTCATGTCAACACAGATATAGTATATGGACCAGTGGCTAGGTGACTAACTATATGGCTATGTCTAGCCATTGGGTTAACATTTCTCCCTCCTTATCCTCCTCCTCATCATCATCTAGTGGCACTGTCAACAGCAACAGCAGCAGAAGCAAGATGCCAGGGACTTTCACTGTTCATAGGCAGCATTATGTATTCCGGGATTTGAAAAAGACCACAAAGTTGAACCTCTTCTAGAAGGCCTTCAAGAAATGTTTGCTGAGTGGTTGACTTCAAAGTCCTTGCAACCTGGTTCTGTAGTGTCTGACTATGCTTTAAATATCCTGAAGGCAGTAAGGCTTGGTAACTTTAAATGTGTGCCACACTTTGCACACAATATAAACTTGGTGGTGAAATGTTCAGTACTTGACTGCAACTATCCACACTGTGTGCACCCACTTTAACCATTCTATGAAAGCTCGTAAGTTGTTGTGGCACATTCAGGTGGAAAATAGTTTCCCTCTCCATCAGATGATACGAGTTCCAACCCGATGGAATTGCACTTACTATATGGTGCTGAGAATACTTAAGCAACAGAAAGCAATCCACCAATATGCAGTCCAACACTACATTGGGAAAGGAAACATGAATATCAGCCTGTCAGTGGTATCTAATGGAGAATGTCTGTTTTGTCCTTATACTCTGTAAGGATGCTAACTAAGTGGCGAGTGGCGATGATGCTGAGCTAAGCACAGAAACATAAAATTTGTTGGCAGATAATAACCACTTGGCCCACCCAGTCTGCCCATTTATTCCTGCCTATACTATCCTGGAAGACCCTATCTTATCTCCGAATACTCCCCCCTGCTCTCCTATCAAGATTCCTTTGTGCCTATCCCATGCATGCTTGAAGCCCACCACTGTTTTCATCCTCACCACCTCCGCCCGAAAACTGTTCCAGGAGCCCACCACTCTTTCAGGGAAGAAGTTTGTCTTCACATCCCTCCTAAATTTCTCAGATACTACCCCTGATAGTTGAATACTACCCCCTAATTTCACTTATCAAGCTGAGACTGGAGCATCAAAAGTCACAGTTTCCTGACAAAGATGAAGTCAATGCTGCATCACTTGTGGAAAAAACGTCAAACACCTTCCTGAGTGATCAGAACATTATATACACGTGCAAAACTGAACATTACATTTTGGCCACACTTTTGGGTCCTCGGTTTAAGGGGCGTAATTGAGACATTCTTCCAACCACATGACTTTAAGGACCTTGAATATTATCGAGTACTGTTACCTGAGAAGGTGTCCTCATGTATAGTTGAGATTAAGTACTAAATCATCAGTGCCATTATGGCCACATTCGGTATCTTCACAAAGTCTGGTGTAGAGGGAGAGAAGGGAACACAGTCTGCCACCAGTATTCATGCTGCTGTTGGTACCACTACTGATGTTTCTGACCACCAAACATAAACCAAAACTGCTGCTACTACTACTGGGGGACTGCTGCTACACCACAAGAAGACAAACCACTACGGAACATGCTGTCAAACTTTGGGCTGATAGGGCTGATAAAGACTGCTGGAAAAGCTCGTTCAGCTATTGTGGTGCCAGAAGCCCTTCCTATAAAAATGGTGAAGGATTATATGGAGGAGCCTGTGCTTGCATCTCTCTGCAGGACTAACCACTACTGTACTGGCACCAGAAGAACTCAATGTGGCCTTCTTTAACCTAGATTGCCATTGAATACCTTAGTGACTCAACCTCCAGCATATATTCAGAGAACATTTTCAGTGCTACTGGGGCAATAGTGAATGATAAAAGAGCACGCCTTTCCACAAAGATGAGGAGAGAGGCTCACTTTTCTAAAAATGAGTGTGCCCAAATTTAAAAACATACTGTCCAAAATGTATGCAGAACGACAGCACTCAGACATAGTTTTCATCCTAACCTGGAAAATAAAAATAAAAGACTGAAATTTGGCAATGATTTTTCCCCATCCCTGTTAGCTACTGCCCCCACTTCCTTTGAGCTGGCACTGGTCATGTGTCAAGAACAGGGGAGAGGGAAGGGGGGAGGAGGGGTAGCAATAATAGTCAAAAACTGCATTGGCATATGAGGAGTGGAGGAGGCAGAGGAAACTGTGGAGGCGATTTGGGTCACCTTGATAACAAGGGGGGCAAGAGAGTAAAAATAGGAGTGGTGTATAGACCGCCCACGCTGGCAGAGGAGCTGGAGGAGAGTCTGGTGGCAGATGGGAGGAGACACTGCAGCTTGGGCAGGGGAAAGGTGGTGATGTTGGGGGACTTAAACATGCCAGGAACAGACTGGGAGACTATGACATCCTCGGTGGCCAGGGAACAGAGGTTGTTGGATGCCTATCAGGATGCGTTCCTAACTGAGCAGATAGGGGAACCGACCAGGGAGGTGCGGATACTGGATGTGGTCCTGGCAGACAGTGACCAGACTGGGGGCCTGGAGGTAAGGGACCCATTGGTGGGGAGCGACCATGCCATGGTCTGGTTCTGCCTGGACCTAGGAGGGGTTGAAGGCTGCACAAAGACGGAGGTAACTGAATTCAGGGGAGCGGATTTCAAGGAAATGGGAAGGATCCTTAAGAAGCATTTGGATGGGATTGGGCCAGACATGGATGCTGACAGTAGGTGGGAAATCATCAGAAGGAGAGTGCAGGATGCTACCAGCACCTGTACAAGAGTAAGACGAAAATGCGGAAGGGCCTGTAAACCCTGCTGGTGGCCCAGGGAGGTTCAGGAGGTGGTGAGGGGAAAGAAGGCAGCTTATAGGCATTTCAAG
Organism: Neoceratodus forsteri; assembly: GCA_016271365.2. NCBI lineage: Eukaryota > Metazoa > Chordata > Ceratodontiformes > Ceratodontidae > Neoceratodus > Neoceratodus forsteri. Next base: position 631,503,023 of record CM057456.1, on the reverse strand, counting down.
TGCTCAAAGAGTGAAAGGGATTGAGAGGAGTATGAGCTGATGGCCAGAAGGGCCACTAGGGTGGTGAGGGCGGCTAAGGCAAGAAAGAAGCAGAACCTGGCCAGGGAAATTAGGAGAGGGAACAAGGGGTTCTTTAGATACAGTGGGGAAAAGCGGAGGGTGAAGGGGCAGATTAGCATGATTAAAACAGGGGATGGATGGGCACAAGACCCGGGGGGAGCAGGCTGAGGTACTAAATGAGTACTTCGCCTCAGTTTTCATGAAGGAAAATGGAGGGGCTGCATCATACATGGGAGAAGATGGTGAAACTGAGGGGGGGCCCTTACCGATTGGCGGGTCTGGGGAGAGGGGGTGCCATCATTGGCAGGAGGGGGGAAGGCAAAGCAGGGGAATGAGGTAGCAGAGGTGGAAATCATGGTAGAGAGTGAGGGAAGCCCTCAGGTCCCTTAAGACAGAGAAAGCACCGAGGCCGGATAAATTACATCCCAGAGTGTTGAAGGAACTGGCGGATGTCCTGGCAAAACCCCTGGTGGAGCTTTTCCGCATCTCTCTGAGGACAGAGTGGGTGCCCCAGGACTGGAAGATGGCACATATAGTGCCTATCCACAAGGGGGGGAACAAGGGAGGTGGCAGGAAACTACAGGCCCATCAGCCTGACATCAGTGGTGGGCAAGGTGATGGAGGGCATTGTCAAGGAGAGGCTAGGGAGGACCTGGAAAAGTCGGGGTGCCTGGACGATAGACAGCATGGATTCATCCCAGGGAAATCGTGTCAGACAAATCTTGTGGAGTTCTATGACTGCGTGACAAGTGCCTTGGACTTGGGTAGACCGGTGGACGTCCTCTTTCTTGACATCAGCAAGGTGTTTGACTCTGTTCCTCACGGGGGCCTGTTGGATAAGCTTGTAGAAATGGGGGTGGGGAACCAGATGATCAGATGGATTGGAAATTGGCTCCAGGACCGGACTCAGAGGGTCGTGGTTGGCAGGATAGTCTCATCCCCAAGTAGGGTCATTAGTGGGGTCCCTCAAGGATCGGTCCTCGGGCCCCTCCTGTTCAATGCCTATGTCGCTGACATAAGGAAGGGTATCAGGAGTGAGATGAGTCTCTTTGCGGATGACTCAAAACTGGGGGTGGTGGTGGATGAGGAGGAGGGGAGGGTGGCACTACAGGGAGACCCGGAGGCTCTGGAAAGGTGGTCTAGAAAGTGGAAGCTGAGGTTCAATGCAGGGAAATGCAAGGTACTGCACCTGGGAGCCAGAAACCTGGGCTAAGTGTACACCCTGGGGGGGGAATGCTACATGTCTCAATGGCTGAGAGGGACCTGGGGTTGGTGGTGGACATCAAGATGAACAACTCGGAGACTTGTAGGAGGGCAGTGGCCAAGGCCAACAGGATGCTGGGATGCATCGCTAGGGGGATCACCTCCAGAAGGAGGGAAGTGATACTCCCTCTGTATAACTGCTTGGTAAGGCCGCACCTCGAGTACTGCGTGCAGTTTTGGAGGCCACACTTAAAGAGGGACATTGAACTCCTGGAGAGGGACCAGAGGAGGGCAACCAAAATGATCTGGGGCTTGGGGACAGAACTTATGGGGAGAGGCTCGAAGAGCTAAATATGTACACATTGGAAGAGAGAAGGGACCGGGGGACATGATAGAGGTCTTCAGGTACATGAAGGGGGTAAATAGGGGAGGAGCAGTCAGGGTGCTCCGAAGGGAGGAGGGGGGCAACTAGAGGGCATAGTTGGAAGCTGGAGGAGGGGAGATTCAGGGGAGTAAGGAGGAGGTGCTACTTCATTGAGAGGGTGGTGGAGCCATGGAATGCGCTGCCCAGGGGGCTGGTGGAGGCAGAGATGGTGAAGGGGTTCAAGAGGGGGTGGGAGAGGTACAGGGGAAGGATTCTGGAAGCAAAGTCCTGTGCAGCGATCCGGGACTGGGAAGGGAGAAACCAGAGAGGGCGAGGGGGGCAGCTAGGTCAGCTCCCAGGGCGGGGGCTGACCAAACGAGCAGACACAAAAGACCGTTAGGCCTATTCTGCTGGCATTTTAGTATGTTAGTAAGTACTTAAGCTACTAAAGTCTATTTCTGCTAACAGTAGTGCTGGCTCTGATGGCATTCATCCTAGGATTCTACGGCAGTTTGCCTCTTGTCTTGCTATGCCTGTAACCAGGCTTTTCAACCTCTCTATCTGCTCAGCCTCAGTGCCCTCTGTCTGGAAAGTTGCCAGAACTATACCACTGCTGAAGAAAGGAGATGTCAAAATCATGTCGAACTACCATCCCATTTCACTCCTGCCCTCGCTCAGTAAACTGCTTGAGAAGCTAGTTCATCTTCAGGTCTCTGCGCACCTTCTCAACTTTAACCTTCAATCACCAGTACAACATGGCTTTAGGGCTGGTCACAGCATTACTACTGCTCTTGCACAGTTTACCATTGATGTTTAAAAGCAACATGGACAAGGGATTACTTACTGGTGCTGTGTTCATTGACCTCTCTAAAGCGTTTGACATGGTAAATCATCCACTACTTCTGTCTAAGCTGCACTCACTCGGTGCCTCTGAGTCTACCCTTTCCTGGTTTAGCAGCTACCTTGAAAATCATTCACAGGCTGTCTCTTTCTGTCAGTTTCTCTCCTCCCCTGCCCCTATCATCTGTGGTGTTCCACAGGGTTCTATTCTTGGTCTCCTACTCTTTTCCCTTTTCCTTAATGACATCCCTATTCCTTCTTCTCACTGCAGCATTATCATGTACGCAGATGACCTGGTGCTTTACTCTGCCTCCAAGTCTATTGCCAACATCAATCTACATCTCTCCCCTACATTTCAGTGCCTCCAATCTCTATTTTCCTCCAACCATAAAATCCTAAACATATCCAAGACCCAAGCCATGCTCTTTGGGTCCAGTGGAAAGGTGGCCACTGAATCCCCTAAGCTCCTGGTCTGTTGCTGCGATGGGACTCCTGCATCCAACACTTTATCCTTTAAATATGTTGCTGTTACGCTGGACCCTGTACTTGACTTTGCTGTAAACGTTAATGAGGTGTGTTGCTCGGTTAATGCCAAGATTGGTACGGCCTACAGTGTGCGTCACTCACTCACTCTGGCAGCTAGGATGTCAGTAGTGAGAGGTGTTCTACTCCCACCACTGTGATATGCCCTCCCAGTACTCTCTCATGCCAATGCTGGGGTCCTTTGCAAATGGGACATATCTTATAATAATATCTGTAGAACTGCCTTATTGGTGCCTCGCCTAACCCATCACTGTCTGCTCTATATTGCCTTAAACTGGTTGTCTCTCAGTGCCCTCTGTTCTTACACTCTCTGGTGTTTTGTTGACCCCTTAACCAGACCCCCACATCCCTCCTCACTGGGGGATATGCTCACCCTGGTCTCACACTCTTGCCCCCTTAAGTCATCCTCCTCTCCCCTGCTGTCTGTTCACTCCAGCTCCATGAAAATGGGGGAGCAAGTCTTTTCCTACTTTGCTGCTAGGTTTTGGAATTCACTCCCCACCCATGTCAAGAATGCCTCATCTCATCTTACATTTAAGCATGCACTTTTTTCTCACCTCATCTCTCTTGCTGTGACTGCACTTAACTTCTGACCTGTCTCGTTATCTTGTCCTACAGCTTGTAGCCATGCCCGTCATCTGGTATGCCTCTTGTGAAAGTGTGTGTACCAGTCTGTTACCCCATAGCTAGGCCTGATGATGTGTTTACCTTGCCACTATGAATCAATACTAGTTATGTCTACCTGGCTGTTTCTCCTATAGCAAGGCCTTATGACTTGTTTTCCCTTGCTATTACGTAACAACTGTATTCAGCTAAAACTACACTATTCTTGATGTTATCCTTGTGGTGTATAAACTTCTGTGGCTGCTTCTGCCAATGTATTTGTTTGACTGTTATCTTGCACAATGTACCTGATTGTTTGTTAATGCTGTATTTTTATATCGTACCCTCCCGGGTCGTGCCTAAAAATAGGCAGGTGTTTTTGCTTAGTGCACTTACCCAGTTACCAAAAGCTAATAAATAAATACATTTTTTTTTTAATAACAAATGGGGGGGGGGGGGTTGAGGTGCAAATGCAAGGCAATTCATTCCCAAACGGGTCAGTAAAGCACTAGTGGGGGTATCAAATAGTTGTAAACAAAGGGAAATTTATTCCAGATAGGTCAATAAAGCACCAATGGGTGCATGGAATAGTTGAGAACACACACAAATTTATTCCCAAACAGGTCCATGAAGCACTTAGGGGTGAGTTGAGTGTGAAAACAGGAGAATAATCCCAAACTAGGCAATAAACTAGAACACAGCACTACGCAGCTGCTGCCTGTGAGTGCAAACACACAGAAATTGATTCCCAAAGAGGTCAGAAAAGCAGCAGTGAGTATGTTGAGTTAAATAGTGAATACACAGGGAATTGTATTCACAAACAGGCTGATAAAGCACTGGTGGGTGCATCAACTGGTGTGAACTAGGGGTGTGCAAGTAACGATGAATAGTATTTCCCGAATACCACAAACAGTGCAGTATTCATGCCCTAATCCTATTCGGGCAATACTATTGTGGAAAAAAAGAAAAGAAAACAGCCCCACCCTCCTCCCCCACCAATCCTTTAAAATATTCAACCCTTGTCCCCTCATCATCTTCTGGAATCCCAATCCTATACCCCCCATACCCAAAATTTGATATTTTATATGTTATTTAAAAAACTCTCATGATGAGCGACCAGCACAACATGCCCACCTCCACAGCAGGACACCATCTTTAGCCCTCCTTTCCTGTGAAGGAAATGTGTCCCCACACCTTCCACCCTGGCAGTGTCCTCTTCCCCCCCAGCACCTAATTCTTCTTAAAAGTGGAAGCTGGGAGCTTGATCAAAAAGGTGACTGACACAGCCTACCCTCATTCATGGCCAGCTGCCATCTACTGAACGCGCTTCTTGGTTTTACTGTATGAGCAAGCGTGGGTGCAGGAGCACTTTCATTCAGTAGAAGGCAGTCGGCTTTCTGCCACTAGTTTTGAACAGCGCTGTCAATAACAGTGCTGCTAATAACAGCATGGTATAAACAGCGCTGTCCAATGCAGTGGCAGTATTCAGTGCCGCCAGGAAACACAATACCAATTGTAGCAGTCAGACACCGCAGCGACGACTGCTACCATTATAAAATAACTATATGAAAAACTGTATTTTCATGCAGGGGACTCTTCCCCCCCCACCCCTGTAATAAAGGATTCCTACTCCAAGGGGGAGTAGATTACAGGGAAAAGGTTACATTTGTGGGGTCATGGAATATTGTTTCCAAGGCCCGTTGACAAAATGTAACTCCTGTACAAAAATTAAAATACTTGTGGGGAGACCAGGATTAGAATCCTGGTCTCCCAGTCTGTGCTGACTCAGCTGCTGTCTTAACCCACTCTGCCACGGGGGGCAGCTTGGCCAGCAACTGCACTTCTTGTTTTCTTCTCTACCTTCTCTGATCAGTCTAAATAGTGACAGAGGTAGTGGTAGTTGCTGGTCTACCCCTATCGCTATTCCTTCCTCGTGTGGTCCTGACCGCACGGTTCATACTGCATGATTCAGATCTCTCTGTTCTAACTGGATACTGACCTTCCTATTTTAAGAATTGGGTGCTGGGGGGGAGGTGCTCTCAGGGTGCGGGTGAGGGATGGGAGACATATTTCTTTTACAAAAAATGAGTGCTAAAGATGACGACTGGCCCTAGAGGCATGTGGGTTGCAATGGTTGCCTATCGTCAGAGTTTTATTAAATATGATGTCAAATATCAAACTATGAGTGCTGTGGGAGATGGAGGATGGGATTAGGATTCATACTCCCAGAGGAATGGGGGATGGGGGATTCTGTATTTTAAAGGAGTGGCTTGGAAGGAGGGTGGAGGTTGTTTCCTTTTCTTTACCAATCACATGAATAACATACAAATACCAAATACCCGAATATTTGAGGGCATGAATATTTGGCCCAAATTTGGAAATAAGATATTCTTCCAGCCCTAGTGTGAACACAGGAGAATAATCTGAAGTGTAGCAATTAAGTAGAAAACTACACAGCTGCTGATAGTGTAAACACAGGGAAAGTTATTTCCAACAGGAAAGCACTATTGGGTGCATCATGTAGTGTGAACACACACGAGAATAATTCCAAAACATGTGCTCATTTGGTTTAATTTGTTTTCCTAGCAATAATATTTATTTATGATTTTTCTGACTATAGAGGCAATCATTCATGTAATATGACAGAGGAGTCATCTATTGAGTTTGAGACCTACACACCCTACTGCTCACATTCTCTTCCCCCTCTAAAGTCCAGTAAATATGCAGTGTCATTTTGCTGCCTCAGTGCCCAATGTCACCCCATAGGCAAGCCTTCTAATAATTTTTTTTCTTTCAGTTTTTATAAGAGCTGTCTTATAGAGAACCCCCCGACACCACCACCAATCACACAGTGTCTGCTATGCCAGGTCTACTGTGTGCTGCTTCTCTTTAAAAATCAGGTTTGACCCAGATAATATTTCTTTGTTCTTTAAATAAAAATTATCATTTCTAAGGGCGCAAGGCTGTTGTGGAGACCTTTTTTTTATCAAAAAGATCCGACTCTTGCTGCATTCACCAGCACAAGTAAACAGAATTAGCTAACTAGTTGGGTCTTTTGGGTATTCTCTACTATCTGCCAGCACCATACACTCGGGGGCCGCTGTCATGGGCAGTTGCCTTTTTTATCAAATTCCCTTCCCTCCCTAATCAAGAAATCATCATGATGAGCCTGAGAGATGAGAGACCACACATTCCCTCTCCCTCTTGCTCCCCCCCGCCCAACTCAAATCCCAGTGTCCTAAGCCTGTTTTGCTGTTTGCTCAGGATTCACTTTTCCATCTTCTTGTCTTCCATATTATGGCCTCCGCGCTCAGCAGGGATGGAAAGAAAACAAGAACTGCTGTTCATCTCACACCATGTGCTGCTGTGCGATGAGTTCTGACTGTGCTTCCTGTCATTGACCAGGAAATCTCTTTTGGGAAACACACAGACCACCTAACAAGAATAGTAAACCAAAAACGTGGGCTCCTGTACAGACTAAGCTCCTACCTGACTAAAGAAATCAGGACTGCAGTCAGCAACAGGACTATCATTCCCATCCTGTTCTATGATGCAATAATGCTTCAAGGACTGAGGGCAGCAGAACATGCACATCTGAGTACGCTGTACCACAGAATCAGTCGTTTCACCACCGGGGCGCAAAGAATGGAGCACCACTGCAATGTACTACAAGCGTTAAACTGGCCACCCCTTGAAGCGAGACTCGCCTATCCCTCCCTGTGCTTAGCTTTCAAATTGCAGCAACCTGATGCCCCACTGAGCCTAAGAAATCTACTAGCCCCAAAAGCAAACATGAGGGTGCTCAGGTCAACTGAACGCAAGCTGCTAGAACCCCCAAGAGCCAGATCAACTATGGGACAACAGTCACCTAGAATAACCCTCTCCAAACTCTGGAACAATCTCCCGAGAGAGCTCCAGGACTGCACCTCTCTTGAGGAGTACAAGAAAGGGTTAAAACTACACCTAAGCAGTGAGTCTCATTGCAGATGCCACAACCCATAAAGGCAACTCTGCTAAAGGGGGATGCCTCACATAAATACAGACAAAAAGGGAGGGAGGAACAGTAAGGAAGGACATAATGTACTGAACTGCACTTATGTCTACTATCTACTAATGAATGTGTGTAACTAACAAGATTGTTCGTATGTAAACTTGCCTATGTCAACTGTAGTAATGTCTATCTCTACGACACGTATACATGATCAATGTACCATGTACTGTAGTACAATCAAAAGCATTGGTTTTCTTTTCCCCTCTAGGTACATGTAACTAATCCTGGGTTGCCCCTGAAAAAGGGACTGTCACAGTCTCAGTGAGCCTACCCGGTTACCAAAATTTAAATTAATAAATAAATAAATTCTCTGCTGAGTGGTCCCACATGGGTCTTTGACCTGATCCAATAATAAACCAGTAGCCGGCAATCAAGTCATCTCCATCATGATGTTCGGGGCAGGGTGGGGGTGGTGTGACTGTTGATTGGCTTACATAAGTTGGGTAGGAACTAGAAAAGCTGCAGAGAGAGGGACATCACGTGATGTTCCTCTCGCTGGGAAAACCCAGAGCATGTGTGGCTGGTGAGATGAGTTGCAGGGAGAGTTTTTTTTTTTCAAATTAAAAGTGAGTCAGAAGTTCACAGAATTGATCATTGTGTTCATGCACAGCGGACTATTGTGAGTGAACTCATCTGGTTTGACCAATTTGGCAGAATGGTCAAACTGAACTTACAGACCTAATCTGGGTGCAGTGAATGACCTAGTTAGATGGGTGGGTAGCTGGCTGGGGGGGGGAACAACAGAAGGTGGTTGTTACATCACAGGATCAAGTCAGAGGAGATGCCGATCACTAGTGGGGTGCCACAGGGTTCAGTCTTGGGTCTGGTCCTTTTCAATATGTTCATGTATCTCTTCCCAGATGACACTAAGCTCTGTGGCTGGGTAGACAGTGAGGAAGGGGTAAAGGAGTTGAAGAGGGACCTGCAAAGGTTAGACAGCTGGTCCACGATTTGGCAGTTGAAATTCAAAGCCAAAAAGTTCAAGCTGATGCAAATAGGGAGTAAGAACCCCAGGACAGAATATTGATTGGGAGGGGTAAGTTGGACATCACATTTGAGGAACAGGATCTGAAAACCATCATAAGCAACTCCATAAATCAATCTAGACAATGCAACAAGATCTACAGCAAAGCAACCAGAATGTTTGGGTGTGCTGGGAGATGGTTTGACAGCAGGAGTAAAGAGGTGATACTATTTCTTTATAGATCACAGGTGAGGCCACATCTGGAATACTATTCCCAGTTCTGGAGCTTCTACCTAAGGAAAGACAAAAACAGGCTAGAGACGGTGAAACACTGGGTAACCAAAATGATTCAGGGCCAACAGGGTGGATCCTATGAGCTTCAGTTTATAAGGAATGAACAAGATAGACTGCATGGAAATAATGGTGAATCAAAAACACAGGGACATGAGTGGAAGCTGGTGGGTGAGATTTAGGAGGGACATGAGAAAGTCTAATGTTACACAAAGAGTGGCTGAGACGTGGAACAGCCTACTGGCAGAGATGATGTGTACAAGAACCCATAATGGTTTCAAACTCAGCTTGGACCAAGTGATGGGCTTTATATTTACTCGGGGGGATAGCAGAAGGATAGGGTGGGGGCAAGCAGGGGAGGTGAGAGCAAAAGCTATGATTGGACAATAAGTCCCAGTGTAGGATAGGACATAACAGGGCAGACCAATGGATGGACCAGTTGTCTTTACTTACAAATTAACCTGAAAGCCTCCATGGATTAATTTCTCACATAAGCCTCATCTAAACAGTCCAGAGGAGTGAAAAAAGACACAAGAAAGCAGGCTCCAGATGGGACATTGGAGGCCCACACCAACCAGAAAATCTTAGAGGGGATGATGGTGGTGCTTGGCCCTATGATCTCAGCCCAGGTGCTTGCGGCTTTGACCATGAATCTAGGTGGGATGGCAGAGAAATAAGCAGTTCTAACAGAGTGGACTGCAAGGCATGCAAACCAGCTTTCAGTTAGAGAACAGAGAATATCTGATTTTGAAGATTACACTAGGAGATTACCAGAATGGGTTGCAAAACTGGAAATCTAACTGAGTAATTACTGGAACAAATAGATTGGCAGGAGAACGCGAACAGATGGATCAACTTGAGGATCTATGGGCTGCCAGAGAGATGTGAAGACATGGATCCAGCGGTCCTTTTTAAAATGTGGTTTCCTGCAGTGCTGCAAATTGACTGCAATGGTGGCCAAATAAAATTGTACAGCGGACATAGGACACTAGCCCCAAACCCGGCAGCTGGCGAGCTACCACAGCAGGTCATAATGTAGGTGCTCAATTTTATGGACAAACAGAAAATGTTACACGTTTACTGGCAGATGGAGAAATGGGAGTGCAAGAATACACAATTTTTCTTGTATAAAGATTATTTGATCAGAGTGCAAAAGAAGCAGAAGGCATTTGGGCCTGTCATGGACAACCAGTGAGCCAAAAAAGTGATATTTCTTCTAGCATTCCCAGCAACACTTTAAATCCAAAAAGAAGAACACCTCTCACTTTCACTGATCCAGCCGAAGCATGCAGGTTTTACCTCAAGACATGTAGGCTCTGCCTACAGGCTGTAAGCATCCTTTTACTGAATTAGCAACAAAATAGTTATGCAAAAAATGTAAACCATATATAAACAGCCAAGAGGCCCCTAGCTAATATAGACACTTACTATACTACGTCTCCCAGCATAGTCTGTGACCTCCCATGATGCTTAGTGCCCTATAAGAAGGCTTCTCCCCAATAGATGTCCTTCTTCTTTGCAGCCAGTTGCAAAGCAGCACATCAAGATGTCGATCCAACAAGTGGCAGTTTCATCTCATGTGGTGGTCAAGCGAATCAGGGCAATTATTTTAACAACCTATTGACTGCCAATTTTGTCAAGTTAACCCACTGATTCATTGCTATGTGGAGTTGCAGCTTATGATAATAGCTGTCAAGAGGTAAGCAGATCCTTTTGCATGGCTGATACCGCTGCAACTGTTTCTGATGGAGTCATTCAGCAGCTACCTGTGAATCAGGTGGGCTTTGTCTCGACTCATACAAATCATTCAAGCTGCCACACTGCTGTGGTTGTTTCCAACTGCACAGTTGGAAATTTTGACCCTTATTTTGGCTGGACGTGTGTCCCTGAGGTGGTGATGTAGTCACCTCAACTCCACATGGGAGTCAGGGGAGGGTCAGTGCTGTCCCTGACTCTGGGCCTGCTCATGGTAAGGCCAAAAAGAAAACTAAGAATGTGGAACTTGAAAAGGCTACTAATAAGGCTCCACTTAAATGGCTGCCACTGTCTGATTAAAATACTGACTCCTCATCCCAATCTTAATCAGCCTCTTCAGATTCTGATTGGGAATCCGATGCATCAGAACCACGCTCCTGGAGCAGGTATTGTTTTTATGAAAAAATTAAACAAAATAACCCTGAGGGAGCTGAAGACTGCTACCCCCTTTTGACCCAGATTCTCAGGTGGTGACATTCTCTGAGTGGATCCCATTGTCTAATACTAAGGCCTGTCTGGAAGCCAGAATGTGCAAACCATTGGACAAGCAGGATAGGCACAGGATCCTTATAGAATGGATTGGGCCACAAACTGATGTTTATCCTGGACTTTGACAAGCTGTTTTCAACACACTTAGGTAAAACAGGGAAAGGCCCCAAGCGTGGCCTAGATCACAGCTTATGGGCTTGTCAGGAGAAACTATTGGATTTAGTTGGTCCTTTAGCCCTCCTGGGTGATACTGCAGAGGAGGCCTTATAACAGGAGATGTCCTTGGATCATTTGTATGTGTGAGAGATCTCTTCCAGCCAGAGACAGTAGACCTAGTGACCTAGGATGGGTCCAGCAAGGCTGAAGAGCTCCTGTTCAGTGAGATCCTCCATAAGGATCTCTGCAAACTTGGGAAGACATACTGTAGAATACAAGAAACTCAGTCTTCTTTCCACTTCCTTAATAGAGGTTTTTTTGGAAGGGTTTGCTGTTGTTAGGGTGCCGTCATTAGGGTGCAGTAACGTGGGCAACAGCACTGGAGTGTCAGTTATTGAGTCATGTTGGTTTTTAGGGCACTGTGTGACTTTAACTTGGGGACAGTTGAACGTTGTGACAGCTACTCTTATTTAGAGCACCGCGTGTGTCAGGTGTGACAGATGCGACATTGCCTAAGATTGATGTATGCATTGTGTGCCAAAGTTATGACCGTAATAAACTGATGCTCTCCCCACCATTATCCACCCTGAGTTTCACTTCACTTGCCTTAAAATTTACGATAGGTCCACTACAGGTCAGACCTGGAGTTTGTTATATCATTGTTTAGGGGTGTGGGGTGACGTTGGGAGGGTGCCCCTGCAACATGTATGTTTGACTTCTGTGTGCTGTTGTGTAGCGTGGGGTGTTTGTTTTCTGTTTTTGGGGAAGGGTGCGGTTCTCCAAGTATGTTGGTGTAATTCACTTGGGATGTCATTGTATGTGTGTGTATTGGTTTGCGCCCTTATTTTGTATGACATAATGCCGGTGCCCTAACGAATGTTGCTTTTGTCAACCATGCACCATCATGGGTGAACCTTTTGGAAGAGCCTGAAGTGGCAGGGGATGCTTCTTCAGCTGGACCCTCCACTTCCACCAAGGCTCCTATGACTGCCTCAGTTTCTCCCAAGGCTGGGGGGATAGAAGCAGGTGTTTCAGATCCAGGTCCCACAGAGCCAATGGGACCTAACCCACTGCTTCATCCACCCCAGCAGGTAAGTATTCCATTGTTGACACTGGTAGACAGTCTGTCGTTCATTCCCAGGCCACTGCTATTGGCAGGCAAGCTCATGGCATTTGTTTTGAACTGGGGAAAAGATCTCCCAAGACCCATGGGTTTTGCATACAGCAAGGTGTTACTGCATAGTGATCTTTTTTGATCCACCCCTGACAGGGTATACTCCTACCCATCCCCTCTCTGCAGACAATCATGCTGTCATCCCTATGGAAGTGCAGTGTATGCTAACAAAATATGCTATTATTCTCACGTCATCTCCTCTTCCTAATTTTATCAGCTCCCTGTTCCTTGTCCCCAAGAAGGATGGAGGAATGTGGTCCATGATCAGTTTAAGACCCCAGCACAATCATGTGGCCTATCACCATTTCAAGATGAAAGGCATCAATCTTCTGAGGGACACCCTTCTTCAGGAAACTTTTTTGTCTATATGGATCTCAAAGATACATATTTTGTAATCCTGTCCACTCCTCAGATCAGCACTGGCTGGAGTTGGAATGGGAAATAGTGACATATTAGTTCACCTGCCTTCCTCTTGGCCTGTCCCCACCCCCAAGATGCTTCACAGAGTCAGCCATGGCCTGCCTTTGGACAGTGGAGATTAAGTTTATCATCTACCTAGATATTCTGACTATGTATCAGGACCCTTAAGGTCCTCTAGGCCATGGTGGCCCTTGTATCTTGCTTTCTGAAACTGCTGGGCTTCATGATCAACTTGCAGAAGTCTTCCTTAGTTCCTGCTCAATCTCCTTTCTGGGTTTCAACATCCTGTCATTGGATCATAGGATGTTACGAGTTAAGGGACCATAGGGCCATAAGAAACTTGCCACCTATATAGGTGGAAGAAACGCACATTTACCTGGTAAATAATATCTTATTTTGCTTCATAAAACAATCAAGCTTATTTTTAAAGATTGCCAAGCTTTCACTATTGACTACATCAAATGGTAATGCATTCCAGACTGGAATAATTATCTGGCTATACCAGTTATTGCGTTTGTTTGTCCTATTAATGTTCCCTTTTAGTTTTAAATTATGGGATCTTGTGGTAAAGGTACTAGTGTATCTTACCAGTCCTAGAGTTTCCATCAGCTAGTCATCTTTAATAGCTTTATAAGTAAAGCAAATATCTCACCTGATTTGTCTATATTGTAAGGAATATAGTCCCAGTTGTTCAAGTCTTTGGCCATAACTTAAATTTTGCACAGTATTAATTTGTTTTGTGATTCTTCTTTGTATCCCCTCCACTAATTTTTTACATCTGATTGTTGTTGGTGCACATAATGAAGCACAATATTCAAGATGCGGACGTACTAAAGTAGAGAGGTATTATAACCTTAGGGTCTCTGCTATTAATATTTTTTAAGATGTAGTTGATAATACCCTGACATTTTTTAACAACTGTTTTATTATGCATCTCAAAGGTTAATTTATTGTTCATTACCACTCCAAGGTCTTTTTCATTATTTGCTTCTTGTAGCTGTATTTTGTTTATCTTATAAATATTTTTGGTATTATTGTGCCCTAGGTGCATGACCTTACATTTTTTAATATTAAGACTCATTTTGTTGTTATGTGCCCAAAGTATGAGATATTTAAGTTATTTTGCAAGTCTACAGCAGACTGTGTGTTATTCACTATGCAGCCCAATTTACAATCATCTGCATACTTAACTGACCAGGTCTCACCTGTAGTTTGCATGGATGAGATCAAGATCTTAAATAGTGTAGGTCCCAGAACTGAGCCCTGGGGTACACCACTCATGACAGGTCCCCATTCGGAGAGGGGTCCTCTTAAGGCTACTCTCTGTCTCCGGTCGGCAAGCCATTGGGCAATCCAATTGTAGTGTAACATTTTGTAGTGTAACATTTTATTTCAGTGTAACCTTTTACAATAGTTAACTGAATGCTTAAGTGTACCCTTTTATAATACCTAATCAAATGTTTTGTCTTGTAATGACCTTATGATTTCACAATATTTTACCTTATGATTCTGCATTTCACAACAGTTAACACTGAATGTCCTATAGTAAACTTTATCAGGATGGTGTGCCCTTATTAGGATGGTAGACACCTATTAAGGAAGGTGTGACACAAAGAACCTTCTATAAGTGTAGTCAGCACTTATGAGATTGTGTAAGAAATGTAGTAAACACCTTTTGATGTTGTGTAAGAAATACAGTCATACTTCTGTTTTTACTGATATTCACCACACCCTAAGATTAATAGGTTATTTTGTTATATGATTGGCTTATAATGGGGTGTTGGTAGTTTTTAAGATAACAATTCTTTATATAAACCTTGTATAAAATTGTTTAAGCAGAGCCAAAGAAGAGAAGAATATACATGTATATGAATTTGATGAACTCGCAAGAAAATAAACAAAAGGGAAACAATCACTTGGTGTGGCTTGACTTATTTGAAGATAGAAAACACAACATAACCTTACAATTGGTGCAGTGACTTGGATGTCTGAAGGCCGTCTATACTGTTGCTGACGATATCAAATGAACCGAGAAGGAAGCCACTCCGAGGAACACCTACCATACCTGAACTGATCACTCACGTACGGAGGGAGGTCGGAAAGATGAATAAGTAAGCTGAGGCAAAATTAGATGTGATTTGCCAGTGAACCTACTGACGTAAGTATAGATACCATATTATGTAAACTTTTAGAGACGCACCTTAAAGAAGGTCCGTATAGCTCTCCTGAACAGCAGGAAGATGTGTACTTATGTTTAATTAAACAATGTACAGACCGTAATGAGAAAAGTAAATCAGATAAAATCAAGTTAGCTAACATATGACAAATGTACATACAGTATCAGTTAGAGATAACTGCTAGGACATGTCAGTTGAAGAAGGAATTGTTAGAGAAAGATGATTCTCATTACTTAAATATAGGAAAATATGTCACAGAGACTAAAGATAGTGGATATAAATTAAACATCTCTCAAGGAGAAGTATGTGGTTTAAAAATTAAGATTAAGCAATTGGAAGAAAGTCTTAAGTTTAACAGTAAACAAAACTTGTCCCAGATTAGTGAATTAAGCCGACAATTGCAACAAGCAGTTGAACGCTTGGATCATGCTAATCAAGAACATGCCCAAGACATAGCATACAAAGAACAAACTTTGTATACTTTGCAAGCTGAAGCCCAGGTACAATGCCAAATTTCTTTAGAATTACGGCATCAGGTACAAAAATACAAGCAAGTTCCTATCCAGCAACAGCACATGCCCGTCCCATGTGGTTGTTTTGGAAGGTGCACGTACACATCAGAGTCTGAAGAAACAGGCTCAGAAAATGAGGAAGGATATATGAAGCTTAGCAAAAAGAAAATGGCTCCTTTTATTATTAAAATGAAAGGAGAGGGAAAGAAAGTGCAGCAAGCTAGAGGAAAGTGGTTAAAGAAATTGACATGGAAAAGAAAGTGGAGTTATAAAAAACAGATGATTGTAAAATAGTTACATTGTCACTTCCTGCGGTGTTACTTCAGAGCTTACCTGCAAAAATGACAGGTAACCAAGTTCGCCCAGAGATTGCTACTAATTGGGCTACTGTTGATGAAATTCAAGGTGCGTTGCAATCTAACACGGAGTATCACATAGTGACTGGAGTAAGATCTATGAGATCACTTTACAGCCAGGTGAATCCCCGGTTATGTTTGTATGCTGCCTACGCAACATATGGAGGCGTAGCAGACCCTAGCAAGGATAGGGAACCCTTTTTGAGTTTGATTGATTGACAGGCTACTATTGTGCCTGCTTCAGTCTGAATGATATGTAAATGAGCGGAAAGAGCCTCAGAAAAAGAAGAGTTGCTTACCGATTGGTGGCGTATGCAACAAGATGATAGTCTTGAAAAAGGGAAGGACAAGCGAAGGGTAGCTGCTATTGTCAAAACAGAAGGCAAGGGTAAGCAAACCTGCAACAATTGCAATAAAGAAGGCCACTTTAAATGCCGTTGTTGGGCTAAAGGTGGAGATATGGAAGTAAAACAGAAGCAAGTCTTAGAGAGGAGACAAGCTCAAAATCCAGGTAATAATGCTAAACCTGGTGGTAAGGCAGACTTACAAAAATGTATTGAAGTGCTTAGTAATTTGATTAGTACTAAAACAGCTGCAGCAATTTGACAGGAACCTACGGCCCCTAGTGATAGTGAGGAAGAGGATGAAGAAGAACTTATTGCTAAAAATGTGAGAAAGAGGAAATGATGGGATGAAGCCCCCACCTTCCAAATCCTTGGTCAATTTCAATAGGATTGGGAAGGGTGTCCAACAATATCAGCAATGGTCAGGGACTGCCAGACTGTGATATTAGTTGATACTGATGCTACTGTTAGTATAACAGATAGTGATATGCCTTTAACAACTCATGGAAGATGACAAATTAATTTGCAAGGTTTCTCATGGGGTGTGTTAACAACATAATTGACTAAGCCAGTTTTGATTCAGATAGGTGAACAATTGAAATGTATGTTTTGGAAATGTAATACACATGAAGGTACCATCATGGATATGGACATTCTAGCACAACATGGTTTGGTAGTGGATATTAGTAATATGATTCTATGACAAGGAAGCACTACTAACCCAGGACCAAATGTGGATGACTCACATAGTGTGTACACAATAAAGTCAATAAAGATTTATCACATGAGTGATTTATGGAAACAGGTGCCACAATGGATAAAATCTGTTGTACAAAGGCATGAATCAATTTGGGCTAAAAATGCTACAGAGTGTGGGCGAGGGTCTAATATGGAGGTCCAAATCGAGGGACCAGACCCACCGCCACAAAAGCAATATGCATTTCCAAAGGAATCACAGAAAGGGGTAGGAACTATTTTGAAACAGTTACAATCACAAAAGGTAATTTGCCCAATATGTTCAACTGTTAATTCCCCTCTTTGGCCAGTTCACAAATTGAATGGTACTTGGAGATTGACTATAGACTATAGAGCTTTAAATAAAGTAACGCCTTTAGTCACCCCAGTGGTATGGTATCTAGACTAACAGACTTAATATCTTGGTTGTCTCCCACTGCTACTAATTATACTGTACTAGATGTGTCAAATGGATTTTGGTCCATCCCTGTACATCCAGATAGTCAGTATAAGTTTGCTTTTACCTTTCAGGATAAGCAATACACATTCCAGTGTTTGCCACAAGGCTTTCACTCATCGCCCACTTTATTTCATCAATGTTTGGCAGAAATATTATTGGGTTTTTCAGTACCAGAAGCAATAATACAATATGTTGATGACATTTTATTGCAGACTGAGACATACCAACAGCATGTTAGTTTATTAAATGAGTTGCTAACAGTCTTAGGTAAAGGAGGGTTAAAAATGAACCCTAGCAACACACAAATTGGACAGTCACAAGTTACCTTCTTGGGAATATGTATTAACAAATAAGGATGAACTGTAGATCCTGATAAAAATCAGGTGATACAACAAATACCAAGACCCAAGACCAAGACTGCATTATGACAGTTCTTGGGCATGGTAGGATTTTGCACAGATTTTATTGAAGCCTTTTCCAGTATGGCAAAAATCTCTGTAAAATCTACTAAAGGGAGGGAAAGAGACTGATATCCTCAGATGGGAACCAGAATATCAGATAGCTTTTCTGGCTCTAAAGCAAACACTAATGACAGCTCCGGCTCTCATTAGTCCTTCTGATTCCTCTGATTTTGTAATACAGGTACATGCAACAGACCAGGTGATCAATGCTGTACTGTTACAAAAGAGAGCAGGGACTTTACATCCTGTGGAATATTTTTCTCATGTGCTAACACCTGTGGAAGAAACATATGAAGAATGTATAATACGTTTGTTAGCTGTATATTGGGCTATACAAGCTACTGAACATATTGTGGGGTTTAATAGAATTATCCTGCAAAAGTCTCACACTCCAGTGAAATTTCTACTTGAAAAGGATGTGAGAGGTGTGTCTTCACAGTGATTGGTTAAATGGGCTTTAGCTCTACAAGGGAAAATATCACTGTAGAAAAGTGTACCTCACCTATGTTAGTTGGATTAATGGCATGGGAGGGAGAGGCACATGATTGTGGAACTGTAATGGGAATTGATTTTAAATCCATATTTGCTGCAGAACCAAACACCGAAGCAAGAGATGTTTATGTAGATGGCTCTCACTTTTGGGAGGATGGACATTTCCACACAAGATATGCCATATGGACACCGAGTACTAATCAAGAAATATTAGTATGATGCCCATCATCATTTTCTGCCCCTAGAGTGGAACTGGAGGGAGTCCACGGAGCTATTATGGCTTACCCACAGGAGGCTATTAATATCTTCTCAGATTGTGCTTTTGTAGTAACTTCCTTATTGGACTTTTTGCCAATATGGACTAAACGAGGAATGCAGACAGCATCTGGAGAACCTGTCACATTTGCTCCCATATTACAACATATATGGGACATAGGAGCTCAGATACCTTTGAAAATAGCAATCTGTAAAGTAAGAGCTCACCAACAGAATCCAAAGGATATCCATGAGTTAAACAATAACTTAGTGGACAGTTTGGCTCAAGTTGCAGCCAAACAAACAAACTTATGGGTAGACCCTCTAGGAGGTGATTCTACACAATTGTGGGAGATGAACAAATTTGATAAACACCATATTAAATGGATAGCTGCCGTTTCACAAGTCCCAAGTTTGGGGCGTATCCAAGATACAGATGCTTGGATAGTGGGTTGTCAGAACCAATGGAAAGACACTGGACAGTGTGCAACCAAACATGTTACCATATGGGAAGATATGATAGTATGGGAACGACAACCTGGGTTTAGGAAGTGGATACCATCCACTACATTTAGAAAAGATATTATCATGGATAATCATCGAATTAGAGGTGATTGTGGGCTCCACAAAACATGTAAAATGTTAGCGCAGAAATATCGGTGGCAAAAATGGGAAAAGATGTCAAGCAATGCCTGGAGGCATGTCTCATCTGTGCACAGATGAATCCTTCAGTACCTGGTAAGAGGGTTCCATTAGGGTGTATACCTCTGGTGGACAGTCCTTGGTCCAGCTTACAAAATGATTATGTGGGGCCCTTGCCTACTGCAAAAGGGGGGTTCTGATATTTACTAGTCATTGTTGATATATTTTCCAAATGGGTAGAAGCATTGTCCATACAGTACGAAATGATAGTGCTACAGCTACTGCAAAAGCACTATGGGAACAGGTGTTCTCATGATGGGGTTTTCCCAGAATACTTGAAAGTGACAGAGGAACTCACTTTACAGCAAAAATAATGACAGCTTTGTGCGATATTTTGGGTATCACTCAACACTTACATTTACCCTACCATCCACAATCTTCCGGAATGGTAGAAAGGTTAAATCGCACTTTGAAAAATGCACTTAAAAAAGCAGTGTTGGATACTGGTAAAGGGTGGGTGATGCATTTACCAGGAATCCTAATGGGTATTAGAGGTACAGAAAACAAGAGTACTGGTTATAGCCTATATCAGTTGATGGCTGGGCGGGATATGCGGCTGTATTATCTATCAGATCCAGATTTGTCTACCCCTGTGTTAGAGTGCATCAAAACTGATGTGTTTCTACAACAAATACAGAAACAGTTAGCTCTGTATTTGCCCCATGCTGCCAGAAATATGTCACAGACTCATTGGAAAAACAAACAGAGACATGATGAAAAAGTGATACCGCCCATTGAAAGGGATCATCACATCATGGTGAAAAACTTTGGTCAAAAGGGACCATGGGATGCTAACTGAATGGGGCCCTATATCGTCATTGATGTTTTGGGGCCATGGGTCATTCAGGTCCAACGAATCTGACAAGGGTCTACAGAGATCAAATGGGTCCATGTGGACCAATGTAAATTGTATCAGCCTTTAAATGATGACAACTGATACTGCTCTGTTTTTCCCAATAGGTGAAGTACAATGATGTATCCTGTACTTATACTGAGTAGTACCTTACTGATCCTGGTAACTTCTGATGGATACAAAGGATGCCCAGGGCATATATGGAACAGTTTATACAACAAGAACTATGCTAATCGGAAAGTGTGGAGTCTTCCAGTAATATTGGGAGAACGACATGAACACACCAGATATCTTCTTGTCAAATGGTACTTTATTTGTTATGGACAATGCCAAGATGCAACATGGGGATGCTCGCCAGAAGCCTGGCCTGGCACGACGATGTGTGTAGTGAACTCAACAGCCCAGAAAGGGATCTACATCCATTCTACATTGGGGATACCACCAATTTAACAAGAGAGCAACAAACATTGTTTCGAATAAAAGTAAAAGACATGTTACAATACCCATCTAACATAACATTGTTAAATGCATCATATTGGGGTATAAATGCATCACAACGTAATATGTGGAATTTTTTATATAATACATCTATTGTAAAGAACTATACAATAGGGTTAAGCAATTTTTTGCAGTATTACCTTTAACAAATAAATATTCTTTAACGTATACTACCAATGCAAGATGGCCTGGCATGGCCTGCAATGTATCTTTAACTAGTAAATCTGCTGTATGGGATTTACAATATCAAAAACAAGGTATATCAGGGCAAAAAATCTTGACCCCATCAGATGGTATTATTTTGACACAAAATATATATCCTCTATATTATCCATGTAAGTTATAGTATTATAATGTTTTGCTACATTTGCCTTTTCCATGATTACCGTTTCAATGTAGGGATTGGGCTTCGGTAATAGTGTGGCAACAGTATTATAATAATACTTTAAATCGATACCATGATAGACACAAAATGTGGTCATTTCAAATTCCTGCAGAAGTAACACCAGGCTTATTCCATCGTAAAAGAGACGTGTGGGGCTGGGTAGGCTCAGGATTAGGAATTGCTAATGGTATTGATTCTATGGTTTTAAAGGGTCATATTCGCTCTTTAGAAACGACTTTAAAAGATATGGCTACTGGACCATTATCGACTACTGTAAGATTAGCAGCTGATAATGAGTAAATTGATTGGTTTGCATTTAAAGAAACCTTACATAATTTTAAAATCATTGCTTAAATAGCAGTCCGTTTTTATAACTCACTTTCTAATACGTCTAGAGAAAGCTACATAGAATTGGATTGCTCTCAATTAGCTGCTGAAGCACATGCTTCTCTAGTCAATGAATTAAATAGAATTGAAACAAACAGGTTACCTTTAGGGATAGGTGAGACCAATGTGACTGGCTCATTGGATCATCCCACTGTATTCTTACCACCCTTGGCTATGATAAAAGTATGGAACTCACCAAATCAATATGCACAAGTGCTGCGACATGTGATTCCCATACTAGCGATAATACCTGTATGTTTTGAACCACCGAAAATATCGTGGCAAATCAGTAATTTGTGAGTATTAATACATGACCAGTTCATGAGACTCCAAATACCAGGTGATACTATTATCCCAGTATACAATGAATATGTTGTCTTACCTAAGCAACAGTGTGTACAAGAACATGAAACCTTAATATGTGGGGAAGAGACATCAACTGCCCCATGGTTTACTGAACAATGTAAATTTACCCTAACGTCTGCAAATGAATACCGCCAAGCTATGAGATGGAACCAATCATGGTGTGTAATCGCAGGTCAACCTTGGAATGTAGGGGGGTATAGTGACAAGACCTGGTAGGTTGCAAATTGGACTCTCAGGGAATGTCCTGCCTATAGCCGAACAAATGTTACCCATATTGATGGTTCCAGTATGGCCTTAGATTTACTCACTGATTTGACAACTCCACCTCATTTCAAATTACCCAAAATTGATAAAATGACACTTGGTGCCTTGTTGTATCGTCAACAAACAGAACAACTTATTTTTGCACAAAAGGCCTCTGCTAAAGAGGTAAAGAAACAGTCATCATATATCCCTATTATATCCTGGTGGGATTGGGGATCAACTGCTTTGGGTACTACTCCAACCCTAGTAGTGGTAGTATGCGGTTTTGCAGTAATCTGTGTTCTTATTACTGTACAATTGTTATTGTACAGTAAGATGAAACACGTAATGAGACAAATACAAATGTTACAATGGCAACATCTTATTGTGTGATCTCCAATTTTAAGAGAGTCACAAAGGGAGGATTGTAGTGTAACATTTTGTAGTGTAACATTTAATTTCAGTATAACCTTTTACAATAGTTAACTGAATGCTTAAGTGTAACCTTTTATAATACCTGATCAAATGTTTTGTCTAGTAATGACCTTATGATTTCACAATATTTTACCTTATGATTCTACATTTCACAACAGTTAACATTGAATGTCATGTAGTAAACTTTATTAGGATGGTGTGCCCTTATTAGGATGGTAGACACCTATTAAGGAAGGTGTGCACACAAAGAACCTTCTATAAGTGTAGTCAGCACTTATGAGATTGTGTGAGAAATGTAGTAAACACCTTTTGATGTTGTGTAAGAAATACAGTCATACCTCTGTTTTGACTGATATTCACCACACCCTAAGATTAATAGGTTATTTTGTTATATGATTGGCTTATAATGGGGTGTTGGTAGTCTTTAAGATAACAATTCTTTATATAAACCATGTATAAAATTGTATAAGCAGAGTCAAAGAAGAGAAGATTACACATGTATATGAATTTGATGAACTCGCAAGAAAATAAACAAAAGGGAAACAATCACTTGGTGTGGCTTGACTTATCTGAAGATAGAAAACACAACGCAACCTTACACCAATTCACCATATTATTTTGAAATTTAAGTTTAATAAGTTGCTCAATCAAAACATTATGTGAAACTGTGTCAAATGCCTTAGAATAGTTAAGATATATGACATCCAAGGCAAACCTTCATCAAGGGCCGCACTCACAGATTCAAAAAAGTGAATCAGATTTGTTAAACAGGATCCATCAGGTTGAAAACCATGCTGATTAACATCTGTTAAATTATTCTCCTTAAGCTTCCCCTCTAAAAACTAAAGGATCTAAAGAAATCCTTCAGGAGGCTGCTCAGACAGCAGTAGGTTCCAGTTTGGGAACTAGCAGCATGATTGGTCAGATGTCCTCCCCCTCCATCTAGGCCATCTTTTTGGGTCTTCTACACTACAGAGCTCTGTAGCATGTCAAGATCCCAGCCCTTCATCAGTCTGGCTCTTACAAAGTCCTGGTTCCACTTTCTGTGGAAGTGAAATCAAATTTGATCTGGTATCTCTGCCAGGCTGATTACTGTAGGAGTGGCAATCTTTAGAGCTTGTAATAGAATCAGATGCAAGGCAGTCTGCATGAGGTGCCTAGTGCATGGGGCTCTTGGCAGGGGGCAAGTGGTCAATCTCAGAACAGGATCTTCACATCAACTGTCTGGATCTTCTGGCAGTTAAGTTCGCAGTAAAAAATTTCACCAAGGGATGCTCAAATCTTCACATGCCCCTAAAACTGGACAATGTGGCCATGGTCCACTACATCAACCACCAAGGGGCATGCAAGTTTCTCCCTTAACTAAGTTAGCCCAAAGTTTTTTATCATTTTGCCTGAAACACAGCTTTTGAGTTCAGACTGAGCACAGTCCAGGTCTCTCCAACTTGGTGGTGGACTGGAACTCCAGATACCTAATGAACTTCAGTGAGTTCTTTCTCTGCAGGGACTTCTTTGAGAGAATCCAGAAACAAAGAGGACAGCTGCAGGTGTGCCTCTTTGCTTTCCATGTAACCTATCAGATGATGCCATTCTTCAGTTGGAGACCAGATCCCCTGGCCACAGTGATAGACATGTTCTCGTAGTGCTGGAGTCAGTACCAGGCATCCGCATTCATCCCCCCCCCACTCAATGATCTGCTGCACTCTGGCACAGGTCAGGAAACAACAAGTGACAGTAGTACTGTTGGCATCAGTATGGCCCTTCCAGGCATGTATCTGTTGCTTATCGACCTGTTGGTGGACACTCCTCTACTGATTTCTCTGATATAGAACTTCCTGATGGACTTGGAAGGGTACTGTCACCCAATGACCATGAAAGGGTCCCTGTCCCTAGAGGTTTGGATTGTTTTGGGGGTTACTGGGCTGCCACAGGCCTTTCAGGTGAACCAACTACTCTTCAGGGATAGGCTTGGGCACCAGGAACAAGGAAGGCGTATTAGTCACCCTCGGCTTCTTGGGTATGCTGGTGTCATCCATGGCAGCTGGATCTCTTTTCTATCCCTGTGAATCAGGTGGTTGGGTTTCTGTATGTCCATTTTCAACATGGCAATTCATACAGATTCATTAATGTCCTCAGGTCAGCCATTTTAGCCAGTATTGGCTGGTTGAGGGTAAGTATATTAGTCAACATCCACTCATTTCGTCGAGACCATTAAGTGGTCTAGACCACCACAGTTGCGGTACCATATGACCTGGGATGTTATTGTATTTTTTGCCACATTAGGTCACAGGGGGACAATGATGTCTTATCTCTTAGACAATCATCTGTGAAACCAGTGTCTTTGCTGTGCTTGGTATACATCAAGCATGTTTCAGACATTAGAGGCCTAGATGTATCCCGTATGTCTTCTACCCTACAGGAGGTACATTTTTTCCTTTGTTAGGAGGACTAAGGGGTTCTCTGTGGGGGTCTCACATTACAGGTTAGATGCAGGTACTCAACTTTGTGTGGTCATGTGTTTGCATTCTCACCTGGAGAGGATCAAGAACCTGTGGGATTCCACTTCAGATCAGCTGCTTCTCAGCCTCTCCAAGCTGCATTGACCTGCTGCTGTGACTATTATAGCTTGGTGGGTCAGCTGAACTATAGCCAAAGCTGGAATTCACTTGTCTCAGTTCACAGCTCATTCAATTAGAGGAGCCATGGCCAGCCAAACATTTTGTGTGGGGATCAGGCTGGAGGATATTCTCTAGAAAGCTGATTGGTTGGGGATTTGGTTTTCCATTGGTTCTACCACAGACTGATTTCTGAATAGTTGGCTGCTAGAATTCTGCAAGTGACTTTGAGTTAGCCTGTAAGCAGAGCCTCCTTGACTGGAGGTAAAATTGTGATTTTTCCTAGTGTTTAGCTTGACAGAATGTAAAAGTATTAATAAGAGACAAGGAGGCAATAGATTACAGCCCACTTCACCCTTCCTGTGTTTGTTCTGTTGCAGTGTCCTAAGATGTGCTTTAGAATATGTTCCAGAGTTCCAACTCCTGCCTGAAGTCCAGTTTCTGCTTCAGTTGAGTTGTGCCTGTTGCACTGGAGGTGAGCAAAAAGAAGGGCATCCATTATCCTGAAAGCCCTCCTATACAGCACCGAGCATCATAGAAGGTCACAGAGGATGTAAGGAGATGTAGTTTAGCATGTGTCTGCATTGGCTAGGGGCCTTTTGGCCTGTTTATATGTGGTTTACATTTTTTTTATATCACTGTTTTGCTGCAAATTCAGTAAAGAAGGATGCTTACAGCCTGCAATCTATTGCCTCCTTGTCTCTTGCTAAAACTTTGACTTTCTGTTGAGCTACACTCTAGGAAAATCACAATTCATACTGCAACAGCTTAAATCGGAGTGAGGTGAGCAAGTGTACCCCTTTATCTGATCAGCCCATCAACCTCCATGAGTTGGTAATGGTTGGCATCTCCCCCCATCATTGCTTCCTATGTTAAGTCCCCGACATACAAACCCCTTTGTCAGAGAACTCACACCAGGATGCTATGCTGTTAGGGTTTACTTTTGTTAAACTGCAGTCTCCGCTATTTGGTCCTAACTAATATGCAGGCAGTACAATAGTAATCGAAAGGATTGGAGTTGGGGGGAGAGGCGGACAAGATGATGGCTTCAGAGGCTGGTTTTGATTGTGAACATCTTTACCCTGGTGAAATGAAGACCTGTTTGTCTTTTTATTACCCCCCCAGCACAAATTGCCCATATGCAGGAAGAGACAAAGCTGGAACTGTAATCATGGTTTGTCCAAATTGTACCACCTTATTGGACAGCTATCTGGAATATGACAAAAGTCAAATGACAGACTTGATTGCAGCATTGGAAATGGAAGACACTGTACAACAACAGACACACTGGTAAAATATAATATTCTGGGCTGGAGTTGTTAAGCTAACCAGTCTGGGAGTCATTATATTGACCACATTAGGAAAGTGAATGATAGGAAAAAGAGGGGGGTGTTGGGGACAGATCAGACTGGGGGAATGTACTACTATAAAAAGGTCTGGTTGGTTTTATAATCCTATTAAGATGCTTGCAGGAGGAGTAAGGTGCAAATGGGCTGAATCAGACGTGCATGGGGGGAGCAGGAGGGACACACAGCTGCAGGCCATGGAAATGCAAGATTCTTTTGATGCTTCTTAATGGGGGGTAGCTGTATCCCACCTGCTAGGGGCCTGGACATTTCAGAGATGGATTCTGTTTTCTGGAGTTAGGCCTTCCATTCAGCTGTTTATGTATACAAGATGATAGATAATTCACTTTGAATAGTTTTGTTGAATCTCCGTGGGTTCTCCACCCCGTGAAGAGAAAGAAATTATTGACTGCATTTAAGAAAAAAGGTACACAAGTCACTCTGCTCCAGGAAAACCATGTTATGGAGCAGGAGCATCTCAAGTTGGTACAAGACTGGGTCAGTAAATGTTATGCAGTCCCCTATCAGTCTCATAAATGAGGGGTAGCTATACTGCTGCATAAGATTCTCCACTTTCAAAAAAATAAAGTTGGTCAGGGATCCCAAAGAGGGCAGATACACACATATATGTCCAGGGTACAATAGGGGGCTCCATGGTCAGTTTCATAATGTATACGCCCCAATGTTTTTTGAACCACAGTTCTTTCAGGAGCTGCTACAATGCTGCAGAAGGAACAATGTGTTCTTTCAGGAGCTGCTGCAGAGAACTGCTGCAGGTTACTGCTTGGAAGGGATTTCAACTGTTCTCTTGAACCTCAAGAATCGGTGGAGTGCAGACATGAGTGCAGGATGGAACAGTGGACACAAAACTAGATAGACCTGGACCAGGTGGATGCGGGGAGACTGACACACCCGGTAGACAGCTAATATACATTTTTCTCAAACCTGCACTCCACCTGGTCCTGGATAGACTACACAGTGATACCAAGAGCATGGTATGCAAGAGTGCCCAAGGCAGAAATCGGCACAATGGTAGTAGCTGACCATGCCCTGGTGATTGTAACACTCAAATGGATGGGGACCTGGAAGAATGACCCTGCATTTGTCTACCCATTTACTAATGGATCAAGAATTCAAAGACTACTTGCCAAAGCATTGGAGCTTTTTATAGTGCATACAATGCACAGACAAAGACAACCCCCTCTCATTCCACTTTTTGGGAGGCAGAGAAGACCTACCTTAGGGGCATGCGCATTGCTTACCTGGCAATGAAGCAGAGGATTTGAATGGAAAATCAGGCAGCACTAGAATACCAGTTAAATTGCTTCGACAGGCAATGCTATGCTGACACATCTCAGGACTTCCTTAAGCAGGCGACTGCAGCAAGAAAAGCATTAAATCTGCTTCTAATGGAAAAATGGGGCAATCTCTGTTTTATTCTAATCAGCTCTTCTTTCAGTGGGGAAATAAACCAAGCACACTTCTAGCTAGTCAGGTGAAAGGTAAAAGGTCTTTTAACATATTCGAGAGATTAAGGACTCTGCAGGGATTCTGGTCACCAGCATAACTCAAATTATGAAAACCTTTGTATGCTTTCATGAGACCATGTATCAGAATGAATGTAGTGGCACAGAGACAAAAACTGCTAAGTTCTTGGATGCGTTGCATGTCCCGTCCCTAACTCAAGAACAAGCAGAGATGATTGGAGCCCTTATTACATCACAGGAGGTAGATGGAGCTTTGGGAATCTGAAAAGAGGGGTGGCAGGGGACTCAGATGGGTTTCTTATAGAGTTTTACAAAGAGTTGAGGGAGTCTATGGAGAAATGCCTGGCAAGCATGTTCAGGGGCAAGGGGTACTCCCTATTCCATGCCCATACGTGTAATATCTAAACCAGAGAAGGAACTGACTGTATGTGGATTTTCCACATGATTTTGCTTCTGGATTGCAAAGTAAAGTTGCTGGCCAAGATTATGATTACTAGGCTGGAGAGTCCTGGGTCACGTTACACACCCTGACCAGATGGTTTATGAAGGGCTGCTTGTTCTACCACAATGTGCACAGGCTTCTGAATGTGGTTCATCATAGCTGTCAACATCCAGGAGCAGCAGTGGTACTTTCCACGGACACTGAAAAGCCTTTGACAGGATTGAGGGGGACTATCTATTTGAAGTCCATCATAGGTTTGTTTTGGGAAAGGACTTTACTGATATGGTAAGACTTCTTTACAAATCGCCTTTGGCATGAATGTTGATTAATGACGGTATATCGGCTCCCTTTGCCCTTCACCAAGGAATGAGACAGGGATTCCCCATCCCCCCTTGCTGTTTATGCTTGCCATAGAATGCTTAGTAATTTGAATCCAGTCACAGAAAACAATTAATTGATTTTTCTATTTATTTGAAAGTTTGTGACTGGGAGAGGCACACTGAGCCACAGCTGGAAGTAGTATAGCACAGTGGTTTAGGGCTCTGAGCTACACACCTGGAGACCTGGGTTTGAATCCCATAGCCCCCACCTGCATACCCTGTGACCCTGAGCAAGTCACTTAACTTTCTTGTGCTCCCAGGTCGCACCTGGAAACAAGCTTCAGCTTAGTGTGCCTTTCCTGGTTAAACAAGTCCCCTTTCCTTTCCTTTCATTTTCAGGTGCGACCCGGGGCCCAAGGGAAGGAGAATATGTGTACAGATGTAAACTGGCTTACAGAATCAGATTACGCTGTTGTTGGCATTTTTAGTGAATGGGGGAATTTGGCCAGGACACCTTGGAAATTCCCCTTCTCTGCCAGTAGGGAGACTCTGTGACCATCGCTCCTTGATGGCCACTTTCCGTGAACCACTAGAGAGGATGGATGTGGTGGAGGCTGGGGAGCGGGTCTCCTCCCCTGCCTCTCTTCCCCTAGAGACCACTGCTGATCAAATGGAAAATGAAGAAAATTTGGAACCAATAACTACGGAGGTAGTAGAGAATTTTTTGATAAATGGGGCAGAGAATGCATGTGCCGAATACTGATGTTTATTGCAGGCTGAGAAAGATTTAGAGGAACAGCAAGTTTCTCTATGGCAAAAAATGAGAGATATTCGTTCTGATTCATGAACGGCTCTTGAGCAGCAACCATTAACAGAAACTACAGCATACAGAGATGCTCAGCTGATTCTCAACCAGCCTGCTGATGTGGCAGCATCAAAGGGCGCTGCTGACAAGCCAGCCTGTCAACAGACACTGCAGCAGCAAAGTCCCGTTTTGGATCCGACTGCACATACGCTACCCTCACAAAATACAGAAGTAAGTCCTGGTTTTTATAATACTTCCCAGATGCTGACACATACTAAAGACTGGTCTGTAGAGTCGGCTTTAATTTCAGCTGGTTGGGAAAGGGCACTGGACGGGGAACATTGAATTTTGGGGACTTCTCCCATTCAGATGCCGGCAGAACATATTTCTATTATTTCAGACCTGTTGCAGTCCCCTCTGCATTTAACACAAACTTTACAGTTTCCTGCAGAACACTCACAAACCTTGCTAGGGCAAATTGATCCTTCTCAACCTGAGGCGATACCTACAGTACCAGATGCACCCTTGAATTTAAACCGAATCCTCAGAGAAAACCTTATGCCTCTTTAATCCATCTTCCAGTCGAACCTGCCAGGAGACATAATGCAGTGCATTTCCTGTATAAAGGAGGTTTAGACTTGGTACCAGACTGGGTATATGTGTGTAAGACACTATTGAAAGATTCTCTACATTTTTTTGCTACGGATGTTTATGCACTGGTACATGTCTAGGAGGAACACACTTATGACATTAGTTTTAAGACTGCAGGAGGTCTGAGTTGGTGAGACCCCATCTGGAGTACTGCATGCAGTTTTGGAGACCTCGTCTATGCAAGAACATAGACTGGATGGAAGCAGTCCAGAGGAGGGCAACTAAAATGGTGCAGGGTCTACATCAGAAACCATGTGAAGAGAGACTGAGAAAGCTTAATATGTATACCTTGATGAAAGGAGGACGAGGGACATGATAGAAACTTTTAAGTACCTCAAGGGAATCAACAAAGTCCAGGAGGGTAGCATCTTTCAGAAAAAGAGATGTGTAAGAACAAGGGGGCACAATTTAAAGTTAAAGGGGGGACGGCTCAGGGGTAATGTGAGGAAATTCTTTTTCACGGAGAGAGTGGTGGACGCATGGAACCGCCTTCCTGGAGAGGTTGTGGGGTCTAAAACAGTGGGGGAATTCAAACATGAATGGGACAGACATAAGGCAATTATAGTGGGGGGTTGCAGGAAGTAGGCTGTTGGTTAACTAGAATCTGCAGCTTATCCAATAGGTAGGGAAATGGGCAGACTGGGTGGGCCAAGTGGTCCTTATCTGCCGTCAAAGTCTATGTTTCTATGTTTCTATGTCTTGAAAGATTTTGGAAAAAGTACAATGACTTAAAAAACACGGCCTTGTGGGCCCCATTTCAGGCCATTCCTCTTATAAAGCCAGCAGTAAAAAATATTACGGTTTTGTTACGCAATGAAGATGTTAGTGTCACAGACGTAACATACTATCTGAAACAAAGGTGCAATATTTTGGAAGGACCTACTGCTATTTTTGATAGTGAACAATATTGGAGTGGAAGGAAGTGTAAAATCTTGTTAAAAACTGTCGATGATTGTGTACAACACTTGCCTAATTCTTTTTTTTTAGGGAGGGATGGGGGAAGGGTCTGTTTTATGCAGGCCAACCTAAGGCCTGTTATAAATGTGGGTCCCTAGGTCATATAAGCAGCATATGTGATAAGGTACGTTGTTCTTTATGTACTGAGCTAGGTCATTCAAGTGAGCAGTGTTTAAAGGAATTGGGTTGTAGCCTCTGCGAAAAAGGGACATTCATATCAAAGTTGTCCTTGGGCTGCTCACAACAAAAATCAACAAGAAGATAGTGAAGAGCAGCGATTATTTATTTCAGTAGCACAAAGGAAACAAACAACAGTGATACCGACACCCTCTTTTGTTACTCCTTCTACAACCCCAGGCCCAATACCCCCTGATACTCCCAACCTTGTCCCTCCCGTAGTTTCAGATCCTCCTAAAGCCCCTAATGTTGCTCCTGGTTCAGTAACTTTGGAAGAAGGACCTGTCCCAAACCCAGTCTTAAACCCTGTACAAGACATGCCTCCTCCTTTGAACACGAATTTAGTGGACAGAAAAGGCATGTTAACCTGTAAACGCCAGGATAAAAATGTCCCTGTATCTAAATTGGCTAAAACACATGCCCTTCCTCTAACTAATAGGTTTCAAGCCCTACTCCAGGAAGGTAGTGATTCTGATGCTGAGACAGATTCTTCTCCTGTTTTGTCTTCCCTTTGTGATGCGGCTTCTGAACTGGAGGGGGACGCCTCTACCAGTACACAGAAAAAGAAAGGGGAGAAGGAACAGAAACCATGGGTAAAACTGAAGTCTAGGCCTGGCACTAGATCTATGTCAAAAAATAAATAATGATGTATATTGTGGTTTTCCTTTCTTTTTTTCTGTCACGACATTGAATCTATCCTATGCTACTATTAATGTAAATAGTATCAAAAGTAGTAAAAAACACACAGTAGTGTATTCTACATTACTTTCAGGTCTTGCTGGTTTCTATTTTCTACAAGATACCAGACTACATACCATGACTGAAATTCAACAGGCAACCTCAGCCTGGTATGCTGGACCATCATACTGGTCCATCGGCTTAGACCAATGCTCAGGGGTTAGAATTCTATTTCATTGCATAGACTTCCATCTAATAAAACTATTAGACTTATTTCCAGGCAGGGCATTACTGTTGGATATTTGTTACCAAGGTCACCTCATTCGATTATTAAATATATATATACTATGCAGATCAAAGCAAAACGAGTACAACTTTTTAAATTATTACAACCATATTTAGATACAGCTCATGCAGTGCTTTGGGGAGGTGACTTTAATTGCAGGTTGACTAAAGCAGATAGAGGCATGCAGACCCAAACAACTAAAGTGTTTAGTGATAGGACCTGTTTAACCCATATTATTAAAACGGCTAACCTCGTTGATGCCACCTTTACATATGCTGGTGAAACGATTCGTACTTTTCAAAAAGGAGCCCTAACCACAAGAATTGATTTCTTTTTTGTGACTGGTAATTTGGAACTTTTCACAGTAAATACAACTGCTGTGGAATATTCTGATCATTCCCTATTATCTTTACAAATAGGGTCTTTAAAGAAACCAGGGCCTGGGTTTTGGAAATTTAATTCCTCCTTACTTTTACAAGAACAATGTACAACACAAGTTAAGTATTTATTAATAGCTAGGAAATCTGTTTTCTTTTTATTTGATTCAACTGTTCAATGGTGGGAAGATACTAAATTTGCATTGTTTTCTATGCTTAAATCTATTAGTAAACAACAAAGGGATACTGTGTATTTTGAGTATTTACAGAACAGGAAACATTTGCAGAAACGTATTTCCTTGTCCTATAATTCCTCACATCAGCATA
Source organism: Neoceratodus forsteri (assembly GCA_016271365.2). Classification (NCBI taxonomy): domain Eukaryota; kingdom Metazoa; phylum Chordata; order Ceratodontiformes; family Ceratodontidae; genus Neoceratodus; species Neoceratodus forsteri. The sequence goes on along the minus strand of CM057456.1, from coordinate 631,469,981 downwards.
CTGAACAAATCAATATCATAAAGGCACATTTGTTTAATTATCATCAGAACAAAGCAGCTGTTCTAAAATTTCAGCAAACTTTTGGCTTGAAGGGCAGTATAACTACATTGTGTCCTTATGATACCTGTAAAAACAGAGTGCAACATAAGCAAATATCTAGTTTACAAGATAAAAACGGGAATCATTATACTGATCTAGATAATATAAATAGAATAGTGGCCCAGTATACCTTAAACTCCTTTTCTGAATTGCATACTACTCCTCAGTCATTCCAGGAATTTCTTCATAATATTCAAATTCCTGAATGTCCCTCAAACATTTTACAAGATGTGTTAAAATATATTACATCAGAAGAAGCTGTCCTTGCTTTTAAAGCTCTCCCTTCTAATAAGTCCCCAGGACCAGGTGGTTTAACAGGAGAATCATACAAATTTTTGGTTGATGACTTATCACAAGAATTGGCACAGGTTTATTCCTGTATGCTTAATACCTCCTTGCCCTTTAACATGACAAAAGGAGCTTTAATTTATCTTTACAAATTAGGAAATAAGCAATTATTGACTAACTGGAGGCCCATTTGTTTGCTTAACACGGACTTTAACATTTTGGCCAAAATTCTTAATACTAGACTTTTGAGCATAGCTTCTCATATCATCAGTCCTTCACAAGCATGTTCAGTACCGCGTAGAAATATTTCAGACCATTTAGTGTTAATAGGAGAAATAATTTCCCATACTAATAAAAATGCACTGACTGGATGTTTATGCTCATTAGACCAGAGGAACGCCTTTGATTCCATCAGTCATACTTATTTATGAATGGTACCAAGCAAATATGGAGTACCATTACAATTTATACAATGGCTGCAAAGGCTTTACAATACGGCTACTGTAACACCACTTGTTAACGGGTTTATGGGACCATTATTTCCTATAAAATATGGGGTGAGACAGGGCTGCCCCCTTAGCCCACTCCTTTATGTCTTTTGTATTGACCCTTTACTTTGGCTGTTAAATATGGTTCCTACTCTAAAACCACTACAGATGGTCACTGGTGATCTAACTTATAAGTGTCTTGTCTATGCAGATGATATTTGTCTGGTATTATTGGATGAGACTTTGGTTTCTAATGCACTTCAATTCTGCGATCTATACGCAAAAGCCTCAGGAGCTCGCCTGCACATTGATAAATGTAAAAGTATACAATTGGGATCTATGGGACCCTATTTACCTTCAGTTTCAGGAATTCCTATTTCATATGACTCTATTAAAATCTTAGGGCTTTTTTTTTGGTGTAAGAGATTTAGATGTCCTTAACTGGGAACCCAGAATAAATAATAGTAGGGCCATGGTGATTTCTTGGAATAAATGGCAACTTAGTAAAAAAGAAGAGGATAGTGTTAATAAAAACTTTATTATTACCACAATTTACATTTGTGAGCATGGTGTTCCCCATACCCAAACAATTGGAAGCTACTTTATTAAGCATGTTCTTCCAGGCAGTATGGGGCAGTAGACTCAACCCCTTGAAAAGAAACATTACATATTTACCCTGTCACAAAGGGGGACTCAACATGGTAATAATAATAATAATTTTATTTATATGGTGCCTTTCCATTGCCAAGGTGCCTAACAATATAAAAACAAATCATATAACATCAAACACAGAACAATACAGATTAAAATCAAATACTAATACATTGATAAACACTTCAATTATCTAAAAAAGCTTTTTGCCACAGATAGGTTTTTAAGCCCTTCTTAAACTCCTCCACAGTTGTACACTCCTGTAACCGACAGGGTAGAGAATTCCAAAGGGTGGGGGCTGCATAGGCAAAAGCTCTTAAACCAGATGACTTCAAATTCACCCTTGAAATCTCTAACAACCCCTCATTGGCCGAGTGGAGTGATCAACCAGGGCAGTAAGGAGCCAGAAGTTCTTTCAGATAGTCTGGGCCCTGTCAGTGTAGGGCTTTAAAAGTCAGTAAACTGACTTTAAAGGTGATCCGCCACTGTATTAGCAGCCAGTACAGTTCGGGCAGCACCGGAGTAATATGGCAGGATCGAGTAGAACCTGTCAAAAGCTGGGCTGCCGCATTCTACACCAGCTGCAAGCGACGGATTTCAACCACAGAAAGCCCTAGATAAAGGGAGTTGCAGTAATCCAAGTGTGGGGACACAAAGGCGTGAACCAAGGTGGGAAGGTCGTCAGGCGGAACCAGATGCCTAACCTTGGCGATATTCCTAAGATGATAAAAGGAGGTTTTGATGATGGCCAACACCTGAGAATGTAGGGTCAGTCCATCGTCAAAAACCACCCCCAGGCTACACACCCATTCAGAGGTCAGGAGAGAGAGATGCTGCCAAGAAAAATTCCAGAGGGCGCACCAACACCCGACCCCCCTATCGGATGATCTGGGTCCACAACCAGTACCTCAGTCTTTTACGAGTTCAACTTCAGCCAAGTGGAATCCATCCACTCCTGGATTTCTTTCAGACAGTTGTTAAAGACCAAGAGAGCTCCATCCTGGTCGGGTGCAAAAGAAAGGTAGAGCTGGGTATCATCTGCATAACAGTGAAACCTCAGCCCATACCTTCTTACAATGTCTCCGAGGGGTAGCATATACACCGCAAACAACATGGGTGACAGCACAGAACCCTGAGGCACCCCACAAGACAAAGCAGTTGGTAAATCCTATAGTATTCTATTTTAATAATTTTGCTTCAGTTAACGGTACACCATTAATAGTAAATCATGATAAAATTTAGGCCCCCTTTTTTTACCATACCATACAACCCTGGTTTAGGGCCTGGGAAACTTCTAAACTTATAACAGTAAAAACAGTGTCCTTACTTCTGGCCTATTATAGGAATGTTTTTGATAAATTTCGTTCATGGAAAATTACAAGTCAAATGTTAATAGGTAAGACTAGGAAACAACTGTATGCTTATATTTTTGATTTCTTTTTTGCAGAAGCAGTCACGTTTCCCTTATGCCCAGACATTTTTCATACTTCCTTACAGCAGCTATTGATAGAACCTAGGATCCCAGCAAAGATGTGGCACCTGCATTGGCTATGCTGTCATGAGAAGTTTAATGCTAAAAATAACCAAAGACATAAACAGCTCTCTGAACGTCATTGTATAAGAAATGCTTGTATTCAGATGGAAGAAACGATCTCTCACCTTTTTTTCCCTGTGTTTATATTTTTACCTTCTGGTCTACCCTTGCTAAGCACTGGTCTATGCTAATCTTCTCCTATAAAGTTTTATTGTATGGTAACTACCATACAAGTTGGAATCTCTATCACAAGAGTACTCTTAACTTAATTTTCATTGTTACTAAATGGTGTATTTGGAATGTACAATGTGATTTTTCCTTGCAGCAGATAGACACACCTCTAATGGATTTGATCCATCATATTACAAGAGGATTAAGGGTATTGTACCAAGATGAAATTCTTTGATATCCCAAACAAGTACTGGAGGCATGTTGGAGGAACTTACCCTGGATCACTAATTCGGATGTCCCAATTACTTGATGGACTATTATTGTATAACTAATTGTTTTCATATGAGTTGCTAGGCTTTTATGTGCCTAATTTTGTATATTCAGTTGCAACATGATTTGATTTCTTATGATGATATTGCTTTTCCTTTCTTTTTGTAATAATGTATTGTTTTATTGACTGAATTTCTTTTGAATAAAAACCCCTACTCTTATCGAGAAGTGCGATGGAATCTTTAACGTTCACCTCAACAACCCCCCAGAACAGGCAGATGGGACCTTGAGTTAACATCTCATCTGAAAGACCTACTGAGCCACTGGCACTGCAAAGGGGTTATGTCTGAATCTGTGCAGCAACATAAAGTACCCTTCCATGCTTATGCTCTGTTATTGTATATTATGGGGTCGAAGTCTTAATCTTGTAGGTAATTCAAACTGACTGAATTTTCTTTGTTTTGTCTGGTCACAAAGTCAAGCTGCAAATATCTGAGATGCTGGGAATGGGGAGGCAAGAAGGAGACTAAAAATATTGGGTGTCCCACTGAAGAGTGCAGACAGATACATCATGTAGCTAGGTGTTACAGTGGGTAAAACTACAGACTGTTTATGTAGCCTTAACTACAGAACCATACTTTGATCCTTGTAGCAGATCTTTGGAGGCTGCAGGTCTCCCAATATAATGACTAGGATGCATTAACTTTGTAAAAATGATCATCTTACCCAAGACCCTGTATTCTGTGCAGATACTGCACACTGGACAACACAGAGGAGACATTAAAGAGTCTGGAGGCAGCCTGTGCAAGGTTTATCTGGGGAAATTAAAGACCCAGGGCTAGTATGACATGGCTAAAAAGGAACACAGCCCAGGAAGGGTTGAAATTCCAAGATCTTAAGAGCTACTACCTAGCAACGCGGACCAGGTTTATACAGGACTGGGTGGCTAACAGTGACAGGGCACAGTGGCTAGACTGTGAGGGGGAAACAGTGCCTTTCCCACTAGCAGCTTATTTAGGTGCAGGGGACCAACAGCAAACATATGGAATGATACCACATACTAACCCTCTGGTACAGGCAATGCTGGTAGTATGGAAGACACATTGTAAGGAGAGAAGGACTGAGGCAGAACATGCTATCTCATTACCTTTGGTGGCAAACTCAACTTTTTTACCACATATAGAAGATGAGCTTGAAGGAGTGGGAGGCCGAAAGGGTTCAGTGCATGGGAGACCTGCTGACTTCAGGAGGGACTAAATCATTCAAAGTGCTCAGGTAGACACGGGAGGTCTTGCACTTGCACTACTATTTATATTATATTTACAGAGCCACAGTTATCTGCAAGGACTGCAAAGGGACACACCCATGGATGCAGGAATAGGGCCCCTGGAACAGGCACCTGACACAAATGATAATTGCAGGAGGTGAAACAGAGTCTAACCCCTAGTTGGGAAACATTGGCAGGAACTGCACTCGTCAGACATAAATACTTTTCATTTCATGGGTATAGATCATCCCCCCCACCCCCCGGAAGTGGGGACAGGAAAAAGAAACTACAGCAGTTTGAAAGTAGGTTCATTTTTGTGGCTGTGGGCAGAGCATACAGCCATCTTGCTATCTGTAGCATGAAAATGGAGTATTGTGGAACACAATTTTTGGACTTTTCAATGTATCCTTCCACATCTACAAATCACTATGGCAACTAAAATAAAATAATCCCTTCTTTCTGTTTAGAATGTTGGAGACATAACTCCAAGTTGCTTATCAGATGGCCATTAGGAAACTAAAACAGCTTGTTAAATATTGGTTGCCTATTAAACTGGAGATTTGTTTACTTCCTTTGAAATGCAATAACTTGCAAATTTAAATGCCTAGCATTTAAACATTTGTTGCTACTAACTTCAGTTGGGCATGAATATCTTTCAAGAAAGATTCATACCTCAGAAATGTTACCCTTTCCCAGCAAATTTATAAATATTTACACTGTTTTTTAACCTCTCAAGACCTATTTGATAAAATGCCAGGTCTTCAGTGAACAACCCAAACTAAATATATAAATTTCTTTTTGACAGCAAGAGCTGTGCCTGTTTCCCAAACATAACAGATAAGAGCTACTGAGATCTCTTATAGTAAGAGTGTGTGTGTGTTTGGGGGAAGGGTGGAGAAACAGTCAATTTCACTGGCAAGGGAGACCTCATCTAATGAATTAACTGCTGACAAACCATGAGTGAGAAATTCATCTGTATAATTATTTGATTCCTTATTTTCCCATATAGAGTTATAAAAAGTTAATCAAAACAACTGAGAAAGAAATTTGTAGGGGATATCAGATTAGTTTTTCTTGTGTTTTGGACCTCCAGCTCTAGGCTGTGGAACATAAATGTATTGTTTGTGGTTGGAATGAGAAATCTAAACAGTAAGAAAGTCTGAACAGTAATATTTTAATTTACAATATGTAATCATGCATAATTTCTACAAATAAGTTTGAGGTCTGATAATAATGTAGCCAGGGTATGTGTTAATTTGCTTTGATCTCTCACAACATGTAGTAGTAGTAGTTGTAGTAATAGTAGTAGTAGTACATATTTTGTTCTGAAAATTCAGAAAAGGATTGCCCAGTTGAGCCAAGGTTCATTTTCAATGAGGTCCCAATGTGTAAAATAAACAAATAAGTTACACAGGATATGTACATAAATACAAGCATAGCAAATACAATATACAACCTGTATCAAAAGACACAGTACTGTGCATGACAGACATGTAAATGTTTTTTCAATTAATTACAACAAACTTTAGGCATTTCAACACGTTTTACATGCCAAGATCTTATCTGATGCCAAGATGGAGGTGATATTGACTTGATACATAATGTGCTATTTTTGAGAATGAAAGAGATCATGCCATTTATTAGGAGGAAAATTATTGTTTAGATACATAGATACATAGATACATAGACACTGTCAGCAGATAAGAGCCTATGGCCCACCTAGTCTGCCCATTTGAGCTTGTAAGTTCTCTACATGTTTTTCTATATTGTTATTTTTTATATTTTTTGGAGGTTTCGTGTATGCTTGATATTATTTCTGAAATGTCAGAGATCTTTCTGGGGGAATTTGCAAGATACTGATTTATCTATACCATTTATAAAATTCCTGATCAAACAACTAGAAACAGAAGACTGTTTTTTTTGTCATTTTATAATATGATGTACTGAGTGTGTATTTAATGAGTTGCTGGATCAGGGCCTCATATAGTCCCCCATTGTGCCTTATGCATACCATGTAAATCCAAATCATTCCAAGGCAATCTTGATATATAATATTAATACCGAACAGCAAATCAGAGTTCTTTTCCTGATAAAAGGCTGCTGATATAATAAATAAAGAACAAAGTCATAAATAAGGAACCAGTGGCTTATGAAAAAATCTACAGGGATTTATACAGGGATTTGATTCTGCCACTGCAGGGAAAACACAGGAAAAATGAAGGCTTCTTACAGGGAAATGGTTATTTGGATCTGGGAGCACTGAATATTTCTTATCCTATATTTTGTATCCTGGCTAGGACAGGGGAGTTGCTATATCTCATTGTCACAGGGATCTTCATTTACACATTTTTGCACTGTATTTACTCAGGCTGTCCCAGATTAGATGCAATATCTTGTTTTAAGTGGGGTCATGATTTTACCATTTTTATAATGTATTTATTCAGAGTACCTAGTCCAGGGCCCCCGTATTCAAAGTAGATGTGCAGTGCATCCTGGCAGAATAGGAAGATGTGCCACGCAACTTCAACAATGCGCAGCAACATGATATTCAAATGTGTGTGATGCACCAGCCTCAAGGGAAAGGGCCAGGGCACACACAAATGGTATGCCATGCAAGTCGAGGGGGCATTCCCATGCATATGCTGTGCGGCAGCATATTCAGTAGGAATGTGCCCTCCCAGTCCAGAGCACCATGGCCCACAGTTAGGCTAAAAATAGCTGGCCTAACCTGGACAGCCACCCACAGGTGGGCTGCGGATGTACACACAGGTGCACAGCAGCCTGGCAGCCCTGGTGGACTTGTAGTTTCTACTTTCCATCCCCAATCTATCCAACTCCATCCCTGAAGAGCTCCATAGTGCATCCCCCCATACCCAATCGCACCAGAGGAAATCATGGTGCATATCCATAGCATAGAGGACCACCACCCACCACCCCTGTACACAGACAACCTCACTTTCCCCATATCTGACCTGTTGCAAAGACTGGCACTGCCCTCCACACCCTGCCATGGCCAGCCATTGACTGCACTGAACCCAGGCTGGGGACCTGCACTCTGGAATGACCCAACTGGCTTTACTGTGCATTGGGGTACCATGCAAGCTGTGGACCCACCAGTGTATACAGCCATGTGTATGTCCTTGGCAAACCATAAGAGAGAATTTACATACCTCCAATGCATGACTTACCGATGCTGTATCTTCCTGCTGTCACACACCACTGCAAGTCCACACACTCCCCCATTCCCCTGTGTAACATGCCACCCTCTGGACTGCTGAGGTGTCCCAGGTGCCATGGAGTGCGGTATTCTGCAATGCCATTTGCAGTGTACACTTCAGGCTATGGATAGTTCATCTGCAATTCCCCTATTGTACAAATGGATGTGAGATCAGCTGTAACATGCCTGTTTTGGGACCTGTGTGAATGGGTCCAGCATTGGCCATCACCCACACTGAGCAGTGCAATGGCACCAGGATGATGGATCCGCATGCGAGTGTCTGAGATGTATGACCACTGGGCATTATCACCTGCACACAGCTCGTGCCTATGTATAACATATTCCAGCATCCTACTGTGAGTGTTCCACCACCTGTTGATACAGTGGTATGATCCCATCACAGAGCCAGTCATTATAATGGGATGGGCTGGGGGGCAGGGAGGGGGATGTCTGTGCACCGTTGAGCGGGAGCAGGGGCCACTACACTATGGACTGGGACTGTAGGCTTGTTCAGGTGCAATCAGGGATGGCATCGGGGTTCCTACAGTATGAAACCGATAGAGCCTGGACTATGGTACGATCGGGGCTGGTGGAACTGGTGGGGGTGTCACTTTACCACCAGAGACTTCAGGGTCTGTCCCACATGGGAGCAGTTGGGGTCAGGGCTTGGGGGCGAGAGCTGCTCGTAATATCTATCCCTTGCAATGGCTGGTAATGAGCATGCACAAGGCCCTCAACCCTGCACGCTCAATTAGTTCATTTGCATTCCTGGGCTTAATATTGCCCATGGGGGCTATGGTGCATACCGGTATGTGCCATGCATTCCCCCAGAAGGTATTCAGTCGAGGTCACTCTGTATGCACCTGACTTGGCGGCTGCCTGCACCGTGACTCCCATCCAGGGTCACATTTTCAACAGATACAATGAAGCCCACCAGGATGAAGCGCAGTGTCACAGCTTACTGCATGACAAAAGGGATTAACTCCCATTGAAATTGCATTGTTTACTGCAGTAACTCTACTGTAGAATTCTGCAGTGCTACGCTTCACCCTGGTGGGCTTCACTGTATGCACACCCTGTACCAGTGGTGCATTCTCTTTGAATATTGTATCAGTGCCGACTGGCGCACCCTCTTTGCGCAATGCATCTTTCTGCTCGTGCATCAGTCTGGCACTTAATATGTTCCCCAGATGTAAAATATTGTTTTCAGTGCATTCCAATATTACACAATACAGCATAATATTGTGCAGATGTAGAGCCCCACTAAAGATGTCATTTCTTCTGTGAGTTATCCAGGCTAAATATATAACAATCAGCAGGCATATTCTAGGAAAACACATTGCAAAAATGTGTAAAAAGAAGGTCACAGTGAAACTGCCTCTCCACAGATCTGCATTGTGCAAATTCATTAGAAATAATGGGTAAAAGCATCCCAAAAGCTCTCCATAGCCATATCAGCTCTGACCAGAGTTTGTTAAACTAGGGGCTTGTACCTCTCTTGGTCTAAATGATGACTGGGATATTGCTCCTTTTCTAGGAGACACATCAGGGTAGTGTTATTTCCTTTATCAAATGTGGTTTGGATTTTTGATGTGTTTAATGTGCCATTGACTTACTATATTTTGCTTCACTAGTGGATCTGTTTATAATGTACTTCTCTTAGTGATATGTACTTTTTCTGTCTTCTCTTTTTTCTCCATTTTCTAGGTCCTGCTTTAGAGATTCCTTGCTTCTGGGAATTTCGACTGTTTTCACCAATTTTCTTCTTTTTTTAAAAACATGAACTATAAGCAAATGGATGGTTTGCATTGGACAGGAAAGTATTTATTATGTACACTGGCAGATCTTAGATATGTTGGTAAAATAACGAAAAACTGAGCTCTCGTAGGGCTTTAATGTATAGAAACATATTTTTAATGATGTGACATAAAATATTCTGTTTTTCTTTTTAATTTTGTAATGACATTATCATGTCAAATAAACATTAAAATTGAAATTAAAAATTTGGACATAAGTAGAACTTAAATATTAAATACTAAGAAATATTTTTTTTATGGTATATGCAGTGGAGACTCAGTCCATTCTCCCATTTTCGCTTGTCTTATAAATTGTTCATTTATTTTACTGCAGTGTCACTAATGTATTAGAGGTCTAATTACTTTATATTACTGATGTTGTATATACTTTTGTAGTTTTGTTTACTTGTTTTCTGATAAATTCACTTTGTAATGGATTGTGTCTGATGGAGGTCAACGGGACATACGGAGGTCAGTCTCCCTTTGTGCTAAATGTGGATCACTTGCAATACACTTTGTTATAAAAGCAGGACTGATCCTCAGGTGCCCCGCCCCCCCTGAGGAACAATTGCTTGGATTTGAAGCGCCAGGGAATTTTTTTTTGTATATTTTGACCACACTCTGGCTCCCAAAATAAACGGCACTAGCAGCACATGGAACTTAGTATTTGCATTTTATTTCAGATCTTTGTGCACCTTACTTTTTGTGGATGGTCAAACAGAGTCACCTGCTGGGTCTAGACCCATCGTAGAAGGTAATGAGTAAGTAGGGGAGAGACTAAGGCTTTAACATTCCAGATAAAAGCTGGACCCTGTCATGTGAATCACACATGGAACTTCTTGTTTGTAGCAAGTTTTAAGAGGGCCACCATAAGTTTTTGAATAGACTGTATCAGCTCCCCAGTGTGGTACATAAATTCAATTTGTGGGTGGCCTCCATATGTGGGAGGTCAATAAATAGTAAGGCATTTAGTTGCATTACCGCTGGGCCTTGAGCTGCTGCAATTATTCTGCATAATCCCAGTGACCCCAGAAGCTATGCTATTTGGAAATGAGGAGAGAGACAAAGAGGAATGGTTCCCCTTTCCCAGAGTGGTCTTTTGCTCTCAGAGCAGCTAACTGGTAAAACAAACTGCCTGATGCTGTGCTGACCCTCTCTGAGATTAATCAGTTTAAGAGATCTTGGCAGTCTGCCCTTGCAGTCCATTGCAACTGTAACTGTTACACTGTTTTATTTGGTTTCTTTCTGTACATATCCTGTGACTTTTCATATAATGATCGATATATGAGGGGTTACTCACTTGTAACCATAGTTCTAGGCGTGGTATATGGTGTACATCCGCACTTATGCAGTCTTACTTTCCTCTTTAAATCCAGTTGTAATGTCTTCAGGCTAAGCTTGGTACCACCCTGTGACATCAGATCTTGCAAGCTGGAAGTAGGGATCCATGTGCCACTTGCCAGGGAATGTTGGGTGGGTCGTATGGATGGGTACCATATACCACTACTAGAACTAAGGTTACAGGTGAGTGGCCCTCTTTTCTAGGAGCATGGGTGGTGCATTATCCATACTTAGGCAAACTCCTAGCAGTTCTCTAGGAGGAGGGGGCAGGTGCACACCCCTATCTGGCGAACAAGGATTGGAGAACTGAGGTCCCAAAACCAGCATCCAGGCGTGACTCAAGGTTGATGTGGTAGTGGGAGATGAAGGTGTGTGCTGACTTCCAAGTGGCAGCCCTGCAGATCTCCTGGATAGGGACATCCCTGGGAGCAACTGCCGAGGCAGCAGTACGTCTAGTGGAATGAACCGTAAGCCTTATGGGAGGCTCTCTACCAGGCAACCTGTAGCAGAGGTCAATGCAGGAGACAATACACCTGCCAATCATCCACTTTTGCTGCCAGTCTGCCAGATGCAGCTTCAGCATAGGTTACAAATAGCGGTCAAACCTCTCCCTGAACTCCAGTCATGTGCTCCTTGTAATTAGTGAGTGCTCGCCTCAGGTCCAATGTGTGGAGTCTGTGCTCGGCCTCCAAAGCTGGAGTGGTGATGTACACTGAGAGGTTAATCACCTGATTAAAATGAAACTGACACAACCTTTGGGAGGAACTTCGTGTGGGGGTGGAGGACAACCTTGTCCTTGTGGAGCACCAAATATGCAGACTCCACTGAGAGCGCCTGCAGCTCACTGATCTTTCTGACAGAGGTGATAGCCACCAAGAAGGCAGTCTCCCATGGCAGGTGTGACATCTCACACCTGTGCATCAGTTTGAATGGCTTGCTATGATCATTGCTAGTGCCAGCAACAATTCCCAAGGTGGTGATGGTTCACGCACCAGCAGAGATAGGTGGTCAAGGCCCTTAAAGAAGCACCTGGCCACTTTCTTCTGCACCAACTTCAGTATACCAGCTCATACCCTATATGCAAAGATGGCTGCCAAGTGCACCTTGAGGGTCATCGACCTCAGACCCAACTAAGAGAGGGACCACAGGTAATTCAGAATGCTAGCCAAAGAACAGGCCATGGGGTCTTGCTTCCTGCCCTGGTATCAAATGGAAAACCTCTTCCATTTAAAGATGTAGCACTGGCTTGTTGACTCTTTCCAGGAGGCTTCCACAATGTTGAGAACCTCTTCAGAGACATCCAGAGCCTGGAACTCTAGCCACTCAGGAGCCAGGCTGTCAGGTGCAGGGACTAAAGGTCCAGAAGCATGACCTTCCCCTGTCACAGAAAAGCAGGTCTGGGCATAGGATCAATAGCCACAGAGGCCTGTTGCTGAGGCTGAGGAGCTCTGGGTACCAAAACTGGCATGGCCAGTCTGGGGCTACCAGGATCATCCATGCCTTGTCCCTCAGCACCTTGACCAACATTCTGTCGATCAGCAAAAAGGGAGGGAAGCATAAAAGAAGCTTGGAATACAAGGCATCGTGAAGGTATCCCCCCACTAGTGTCTTGCACTGAGGGGATGGGTACAAAACAGCCTCAGCTAGGCATTCTCCCAGGATGCAAACAGGTTGACCAGGGGAATGCCTCACTGGGAGAATAGGTGGTTTCCTACCTCCTGATGCAAGGACCACTTGTGAGACACCTCATCTACCCAGCTGAAGGTGTCTGCTAGCTGGTTGGAGGCTCCTGCTACATGAATCGGCAGGAGATCAAAATCCAAACTGCACATGAGGGTTCAGGTGTAGAAGGCCTACTAACACAAATGAAGGGAGTGCATTCTGCCTTGCTTGTTCAGGTAGTATGTGGTTGTGGTATTGTCTGTCTGGACCTGCATGACCTGACCCTGGACAAATGGAATGAATTCCATCAGAGCACGGAGCACAACACAGAGCTCCAACAGGTTGATTTGGTAAAGGAACTCCCTGGTGGTCCAGAGCCTGTGGACCCTGTGGTCCCCCAGGTGTGCTCCCCATCCTGTTAGAGATGTCAGTTATCAGGGTGACTGTTGGCTCTGGGAGGATGAATGGGACTTCTTCCTCCAGATGTTCCAGGATGAGCCATCACTGGATGCCGCCCAACATCGGCAGATTCACTATGACTGGCTGGTAGGCCATGTCCCATTGCAGGTGGTGCATCTGCCAGCTGGCCCATCTGACCATGCTAGTGCAGGATGCCATGTACCCTAGCAGCTGCAGGAAGTACCAGACAGGGCACAAGCACACAACCTGAAATGATTGGGCAAAGTAAGTAAGATCTGATGCCAGCCAGTAGGGAGTTGGGCCTTTGCCCAGAGGAGTCTAGCTCTGCCCTGATGAAGTGGATAACCTGCAAGGTGTTGACTTTGAACTTGGCTGGGTTGACCAGAAGGCCCAAGTCTCTACAGCTCTGGAGGACCTGGTCCCTGGATCACTCCACCACCTCCGTGGATAGCCTGGCTGTCAGACAGTCATCCAGGTACAGCTAGACCTGGACTTCTCAGCACTGCAAGAGTGCTACCACCACTGTGATGCATTTGGTGAAGACTCTTAGAGCCAAGGAGAGGCTGAAAGGCATGACCTGGAACTCGTAGAGAACCCCAATCCACATGAACCGGAGGTACTGCCAGTGGGACAATGGACTGGAATGTGGAAGAAGGCATCCTGGAGGTAAAGAGAGCAGAACCACATGCCCTGCTCCAGGAATGGAGTGATTTGGTTCATCGTGACCATCCAAGACGTATGCTTATTCAGGAACTGATTGAGACTGTGAAGATCCAGTATGGGCACCAGCCCTCCATCCGTTTGGGGACCAGGAAGTACCTGGATACAAAGCCCTGGCTGGCCATGGCATCCAGGACATGGGCTATGGCTCTAGGAGCTGAGTGATGTCCTCCCTGAGGACGGACAGCGTGTCCAGCGACACCATGGACTCCCCTGTAGGGGGGCTCAGTATGGTGGGAGAGCCTTGAAATTGAGAGGCAATCTGCTGCCAACCACTTCTAGCACCCACTTGTTTGAGGTGATGGTGAACCAGGCATGCCAGAAATTGTGAAGCTGACTCCCTCATGGGAAGCTGAGGCCGAGACTGGATGGGAGGGTAGAAACCCTGGACCCATCTCTGAACAGCCTTGGAGGTGGCACTGGCACAAACTGCTTGAGGGGCCCCATGCCCTGACTCCCAGACTTCTTGGAGCTCTGGCTGGTGAACTTAGACCTAGGATGCCAGACCCGTGTTTGTCCTGACTGGGTCTGCTACTGTTTGGGCTGCTGGGATGGAAAGGGCTGAACCTGAAAGGGCTTTTTCTATGGCTGCTTTCCTGACCGATCTTTCTGAGAGGACATCACAGAGTCGAGGGTGGCACTGGACTTTTCAATTCTTGTATGGTGCCCATCCACCCCAGAGCTGTAAAGGTTGGTGTCCAAGAAGGGGACATCAGCCAGTATCATAGAATCATAGAATCAAAGAAGCTTGATGGCAGAAAAAGACCATACCGACCCATCTAGTCTGCCCTTTTTTTCCCCTACACCTCCCTCTCCCTGCCAGCCCCCACCCTCCCCCTGATACTCAGCCCCATATGCTTGTCCCATGCAATCTTGAATTCTTCCACCAATTTAGCCCCCACCACTCTGTCTGGTAGTCTATTCAGGGCTCCACCACCTCTCCATGAAGAAACGCCCTCACATTGCCCCTGTATCTTTTCCTTGCAGTCTGAGGCTGTGCCCTCTAGTTTTGACTCCCTCCTTCCTCTTAAGTAAACCCTCTTCTCCCACTTTATTGAGCCCCTTTACATATTTAAAAGTTTCATCTTGTCTCCCCTTTCCCTCCTTGTCTCCAGCATGTACAGATCCAGCTCCTTACACCTCTGCTCATATGACTTTCCCTGCATACCCTGCACCATCTTGATGGCCCTTCTCTGAACCCTCTCCAATGCATCGATATCCTTGTGGAGATGTGGCCTCCAGAACTGAACCCTATACTCCAGGTGCAGCCTCACCATGGCTTTGTAAAGGGGCATTATTACCTCCCTCTTTCTGCTAGTAATGCCCCTGTCTATGCATGCCAGCATTCCATTGGCCTTTCCCACTGCCCTGCTACATTGGATTCCTACCTTAAGGTTCTAGTGGACTATGATCACCAGATCTTGCTCCTGTTCTGTTACTTTAATTTCTTCCCCACCTAGGGTGTACCTTGTTCTTCTGTTCCTACTCCCCAGGTGCATCGCAGCCCACTTCTTTGCATTAAATTTCAATTGCCACACCCCAGACCATTTTGCAAGCATCTTTAAGTCCTCCCTCATGTCCTCCACCCCCCTCCCCGGGGTGCTCACCCTACTCCATATTTTTGTATCATCAGCAAATAGGCACACCCTCCCCTTAAACATTCAGCAATATCACTGATGTAGATATTGAAGAGAAGCGGATCCAAAACTGACCCTTTTGGCATGATACTCTTCACCCTCGCTGTCCCGGAGTGCACCCCATTTAGCACCACCCTCTGAGTCTTTCCTGACAGCCAGGCCTCCACCCAGCTTGTTATTTTCCCACCCAACCCCAGGCTTTCCATCTTGCTTACTAGCCTCCTATGGGGGATGGTGTCAAAGGCCTTACTGAAGTCCAGATAGGCCATGTCCACCCCCCCCAGTCAATCACCTGAGTCACCCAATCAAAGAACTGAATTAGGTTTCTCTGGCAAGACTTCTCCTTTGTGAAGCCATGCTGTCTGCTGTCCTGCAAGCCACTCTCCTCCAGATAATCCACCACACTCTCCTTGATTAATGCCTCCATTACCTTCCCCACCACTGACATGAGGCTGACAGATCAGTAGTTCCCCTTCACCTCTTTACTACCTCCCTTGTGTAAAGGCACTATGTCTGCCCTCTTCCAGTATTCCAACACTCTTTTCATATCCAGGGACAAGTTGAACAGCCCAGTCAAGGGTGTGGCCAACTCCTTCTTCAATTCCATGATCACCCTGGGGTGTAACCCATCAGGCCCCATAGCCTTGTCCACCCTCAATCTATCTAGCTGTGCCCTAACCTTATACACAGTGAATGGGCTCAGATCCACCCATTTGCCCTCCTTCCCATTCGACTTTAGCACAGGTCCCCTACCATCCTCCTCCTCCATGAATACTTAGCTAAAATACTTATTTAATAACTTTTTTCACATTCCCTTTCCAATTTTATTTCTCCCTCTCCCCTCAGCCTAGGAATCCCCTGCCTTGTCCTTCTCTTCTCCCTCACATATCTGAAACAAGTTTTTTTACTCCCTTTTGGCTATTTTTGCTATTTTCTCCTCAGTATGTGCTTTTGCCCTTCTGATCTTCTTCCCTGCTATACTCCTCTTTTCCCTATATTCTTCCTTATTTTCCTCACTGAGTGTCCTCTTAAATTTTCTGAAAGCCCTCTTCCTTTCCCTGACTGCCCCCACAACCACCTTTGTAAACCAAAGCAGTCTCCGCCACCTTTTGCTCTTCCTAACCTTTTTTATGTACATTTCCGCAGCTTTCATTACCCTTTCCTTGATAGCTTGCCATAACTCCTCCACTGCCCCTATATTCTCTGTACCCTCCATTGTTTCCCTTACTATCCTTCTCATCTTGTCAAAATCTGTGCGTCTGAAGTCCATGACTGTAATACTGGTTTTACTTGTCTCCCTCCCTGCCCTGACCCTGCACATTACTGTACTGTGATCGCTGTTGCCCAAGGCTTCTCCCACCTGCACCTCCTCCACACTCTCCCCATTTGTAAGGACCACATCCAGCAGGTTGTTGCCCCTTGTTAGCTCCCTGACTAGCTGTTGAAGGAATACCCCCGGAGCGCAGATAGTATCTCCCTGCTCCTTGACGATGCTGCATCCGGGATTTCCCAGTTTATGATTGAAACCTTCAAGTACATGAAAGGAATAAATGAGACAGGTATGGAGGGGTCCATGCAAAGTAAGGGATGGGAGGGACATGTGGGGCCATGATATGAGACTGGAAGGAGGAAGGAGGAAGGTTCAGGAGGAAGATGAGAAGACACTTTTTTATGGAGGGGATTGTAGCTGGGTGGAATGCATTACTGGCAGAAGTGGTATCCAGTAGAACAGTAGACTGTTTCAAAAAGGGCTGGGACAGAGCAAGGGGGAGGGTCAAGGGAAGGGAAGGGCAGGAGGGAAGGGCAGCTGCAGAATAAGGGTTGCTAGCTGCACATTCGAGCAGGCTTGATAGACCACTAGGCATTTATCTGCTGGCAAATTTCATATGTTCATATGTTAGCATCTTAACTACTGACTGCAAATGCACAGAAAGCCATGGTCAAGGATGCCAATCAGGGCATGACCAAAGTTGGCTATAATCAAGGCATAACTCACTTGATAGGGACCCAGGGAGGATGCAGCATAAACTCTCCTGGCTTTTGGGTCCAACTTCTTGGACTCCTTGGGGGGGGTTGTCCACATCTCCAACATTGACGTCTTATGAAAGATGGAATCAGCACCAACCCCTCAGCCAAGGGGTAGTATGAGAAACTGGACTGGGAGCTGGTCAGGACCACATACTTGTGGACCATACTGACCAAGGACACCATGCAGGAGGCTGGATGCTCCCAGAGCTCCAGCACACGTCCCAGGACAGCCTCCACCACCAGTAAGGCGATCCCCCAGGGAATCATCCCAATCCAGGATTCCCATGAGTGGGTACTTGGCATGTTTCTGGACTGGCTCCAAGGGGATTTCCATTGATTCAGGGATCAACTGGAGCAAAGCTCTGAAGGACACCAGCCTGTTTTCGGAGATCAGCTCTTCAGCTGATTCAGCCTGGTGTCCTCAGAGATTGCATAGAGGACCTGTTGGAGACTGAAGACTCCCCTTGGCTGCTCTTTCCCATGAACTACCCTGGATTTGCCCGAGTGGGTAATCTCGACCAACAGCCCACTGGGAAGGCCTTGGTAGGGGCTCCCTGTAAGAGTTACTGGATGGCGGTTCAATCTGAATTGGTGGAGAGGCCGGTGCTGGAGACACTGGGCGTGACAGGACCAGGATGGTCTGGGACAAGGGCAACCAGAGAAGGGGCCTACACTGCCTGAGCTATTGTTGCCACATCAGATCCTCATAGGGTCAATGCAGCCTGTGACTGAGCCTCTCCTCATCTGAAGAAGAGGCAGAGATAGAGGAGTGCTCGTAGTGCTTCCAGACAAGGGTCAAGAGTGGGAACACAAGGAGTCTCTCAACCATGATCTCAACCGAAACCAAGATCTCAATCAATGACTGGAGTGTCGATGACAAGGAGAAGTGGGTAGAGGGGCTGTGTACAGAACACCCACTGACTCCTGCCACATAATCACAAAAGGAGGTAACTCCAGAGAGGAGACAGTCTAGTTTACTGACTGCCCCTTACCCTCCTGGGAGAGGGTCCAGAGAGAGTTGAAAGGACTGACGTCCTAGAGATCAAGTCATCCTCAATCCCCTCAGGCAGTGGGTTGACCGAGTCAAGAATGATCTTAACCACCTGGTCAGCCTGTGTCACAGCCAACAAGCCTGATGGGGCACCATGGAGCTAATGGCCTGACCCTCAACCAACACAGGCTCAGCTGAAGTTGAGCGCTTGATGGCTGTTGAGTGGTCAAGGGAATTGCAGGAGCAGGAAGAGTGTGCTCATTCCTGTCCCATGACCGACGGCGCAATTTTTTTGCCTTTTTCTTTCCACCACAGGAAGGGCCCTGCCTGAGTGTCTGGAGACATTTGCACATTTCTCTTAATGTGCCCATGAAGGATGCCCCAATGCTGGCCCCAACTGGGAGCAGTGTGGATGCAGAGGAAGCACCCACTGCATCCTGGGCTGCTGCCTCTTCCATGGCTGCAGAATGGGTTGCCGAGCCTGCCTCTGTTGACACCACCTTACGAGCATCCTTTGAGTGGACCGGGGGTCCTGTTCATCTGGCCAACTAATGAAGAGGCAGGCATAATGATCCTTGAGCAATGAGGGCAGAGAGATTTACACAGGCTGCAGTGCTGAGCATCGTGCTCTGCCATGAGGCAGGAAATGCACAATGAGTATGGGTCCATACAGGACAGTTTTTGGTTGCATGCAACACAATACTTGAAACCAGGACCAGACCAGTCTTCTTCCCAATCCATGATCAGTGTCAGTGGCTCAGTGGGCAGCACACTCACCTCTGAGGCTGGGAGATCAGAGGGCTGTGGGTTCAGTTCCCACATCTGGCACTTGGGTTAATATCCCAATACTGACACTGTAGTGCAGCATGAGAGGGGCGCTGCACTTTTGAGGTGCCGTCTTTCGGATGAGACATTAAACCAAAGTCCCATCTGCCTAGATTGGTGGTAGTTTAGGTGGATGCTAAAGATCCCATGGCACTTATTGAAAAAGAGTAGGGGAATTTTCCCGGTGTCCTGGCCAAATTTCTTCCATTCACTAAAAATACCACCAACAGCTTAATCTGGTTCAATTTCAGTTGCTTACCATCTGTATTCCCCCTCCCCCCCGGTTGCCTCTGAAAAAGGGACTTCTAGGCCCAGTGGGCTTACCGGATAAACAAAATTCAATAAATAAATAAATGATGAAGTGATAACTAAGAGAGAACTCGAAGTGAAGACAAACACTGATGGTGAACTTTATTGATTTTGGGCCTGCACAATGCATTGAGCTGTGAGAGGAGGAGACCTGACTCTTCCAGTGGAAAGGAAGATGTGACCTCATGGGGCAGTGCCGAGGAGCATATTACCTGAGTGGAGCTTATCATGAAGATATTCAGGCTGAATTTAAAGGGGAAAGGAAGACTGCCTAACCATGGATAGTGCACCATATCCATGCCCCTAGAAGGATTTTTTTCAAAACTGTATGTAATTGGTATGTCTTAGGTGCTTTGAGCTTGACTCAACTGCATTTCCTCTGGAACTGCTTATTGTACTTGTAATTTTTTTTGTGACTATGTATTTGATGTGGAACCTTTGTAAAATAAGCACTCTGCTCAAAGGTGTTCTCCAAAGTTTTCAATCAATCAATCAGTCAATGGTCAGGCTGCTACCGGTCATGGCTAGACACTGTATTCAGAATACCTGGGTCTTGCACCTAGCTGGATATTTATGTAGTGCTGTCCAGCTTTTGTACATAGGTAGCATGCATTTGCTAGTGAAGCTGTTCTGCTAACCCAGTCTTTTGTTTGGACATTCTATGCTGCCTTGGAGCCCTGATTCAGTGTGCGCCACTGTCCTGGTTTGTTCCCTCCCACCATAGCTGGCTGCAATTGTCAGGTCTGGCATTGGATGATGCCATCATAGGGGAAAGTCAGAGATAATATATGCAGCAAAATATCAAATTATACATTCTGTGGATTGAGAAGTGTACATTTAGTTGTGTTTAATGAATTTTCAAAATTAACTGTTGGATCCAACATGTTGTTGGATTGTTTAAAAAAATATCAGCATCTGAAGAAATATATGTATGCTTTCTGTCTGGAAATCTTTCAATTAATGGATTTAACAAAAATAATAATAATAATGTTAGGCTTGTTCAGTAACTGAAGGCAGTACATTGTGTTGCTATGTCCGAGACCGGAGCTTGCAGACAAATCCCAGAATCCCACACTGGGTCTAACTGGAGACCAAGTGCACTGTGGTGGTGAGGCACAACACTATAGGTCTGTCATCTGCAACCACTAAAAAATATGGCATTTTCAAGGAATATTCTAGGAATGGAAAATGTTAAAAATCATGGGGTTGCCATGGAAGAGACCAATAATCATGGCGCTGTCATAGAAAATGCCAAACATCATGGAGTTTTCTCAAAAACGGGGAAAAATCCTGGATGGGAAAAATCATGCATTCCATGATTTCTGTGACACAGGTACAGCCATAATCATGACATACTCAGAAGATCCTGTTTGCTTTAGAAGTTCTGATATAAAACAAATTACCAGTCTCCGGATCAGAAGCCATATCACAGTACACTTCAAACTGGGAGACTCCGTGACCAGTTCCATCGGGGTCGATAATGTACCGTCCAGACTTTGTAATTCCCGCCTCTTTCAGAGCAGCACAAGACTCCTGCACTGGCAATGACATCCCTTCAACAAAGCAGCAAAGGTTGTGTATCAGTATTTTTAAGGAACCACAGGGACAGCAGAGTCACCCCATGCCTTTATAGTGGTTCACAATGGCACAAAATAAGGGCACTACTAATCAGTTCATCAGCAGTCACGCTACAAAACCACCTCATGTTCTTGATTTGGCTTACAAACTTTGATGGACTTCAACGTTGTTGGGGCTACAAAGAGGAAACCTCGGCACACACTCAGTAAACAAATGCCCTTCTCAGGCCAGAGGCTAGTGCATAAAAAGATTTATTAAGGCCGGCAAAACACTCAATGTTTTGAACAGCAGTGCTTTATAACTCTTGACAAAGCACTTTTGTGGCAAACATTCAGGGCCAGATATTCAAAAGGGTTGCGCCTGCGCAAGTCCAAACTTGCTCCATTCTGCGATATTCAGCAGGAGGCAGTTGCGCCACAGAAAACATGCTGAGCAACAGCGCAATGCAAATGAATGCATGCTGAACTGGAGGGGGAGGAACCATGCATAAACTGCACAGCCCGATATTCAGCCGGGCTGTGCAGAGTTGTGCAGGCGCAACCCCCAACCTGCGCCTGCACAGCTTTGAGCCAAAAAAAAAGGCTCAAGTCGAGGGCCACCCACAGGTGAGCTGCTGCATTGCAGGGCGCAACACAGCAGCTGCCACCTGTGGCTGGCCCCAACCCACTCCGTGTGCCCCTGCAGCCCGATCATGGGCGAAGAGGAAAATCTCCACCACCACCCCCACTGGCCCGATCGCGGGCAACAGCAGAAATGTTCCCCACCAGCCCGGCCGCGGGCTGCATTAGTTCAAAACATCTCCCCAATACATCCCTGGTGGTCCATTGGACCAAGAAGCCTGATCATGGCTGTATCACTTTAAATACAATCTCTCCTCCCGAACATAGACCGAACCTCGTTCGCGGATGTAAGTAGTATCTCGAATATTTTGTCCAGTGGACCGAATTTTGATCGATGCGTATTTCATCTTTTGTGTTTAGTGTCATTGCCGCTTGTCATTTCGCCTTCGGCAGTTGGTGGGTGGCATCCACCACCTGCCGCCTGGCATCGCCGACTGACTGCTCGTAGGCTGCACGCCCATTGGCAGAGCAAGAGCCACGTAAGGCGCAGCCCGCACTTACATAGCAAGACAGTTCAAGTTTTGTGAATGAATCATTCACAGAACTGACTGTCTTCACGGTATGGCTGCACGCCCATTGGCTCTTGCTCTGCACCATCGGCGTGCAGCCCTACCGGCAGTCGTCGGCGGGGTGGCGGGCGGCAGGCGGGTGGATGCTGCCGCCCGCCAGCTGCCGGGGAGCGGGTGGTGGGGCCTCATGGGTGGTGGGTGGGGGACACTAGGCACCAGGATGTGTTGGGGGTATTTATTGCATACATCCCGCGAACGGGAGTTTCGGGTCCACTGACCACCAGGGCTATGTTCGGAGGAGAGGGGTTGTATTTTAAAGTGATTCAGCCCGCGATCAGGCTTCTGGTCCACTGGACCACCAGGGATGTATTGGGGGTTGTTTTAACCAATGCAGCCCGCGATCGGGCTGCAGGGGCGCCGTCCGATGGCTGGTGCCTGGCAGGGTGCCAGGCGCAAGTCCTCGGGGATCGGTGCACCTATGCTAATGGCATGCAAATGGGGCTATAATCAGATGCAAATGGCCCCCCTGCGCTCTTGCATGAATTATGGCCCCATTTGCACGTCACCTTTGAATATTGGATTTTGGCGCGGTGGCGCAATGGTACTTGCCACCGCGAAGTTGAATGCTCCACTCGGACAACTTGCGGTGGCGCAAGTTCCACTGCGCCATGCACAGTGGCTGTGACTGGGGGGTGATATTCAAAGGAGTTGCTCAATAGTGCAACTCCTTTGTATATCGCCCCGGCCACACCCCTGTGCAACTATTTTGCGCAGCACAAGGGCTTGCGCCTCAGAATGGCGCAGTTTGAATATCCAGCCCTCAGTGTTTAGTGGATGCATCTGTCTTGCTGGATTGAATAAATCTGTTTACGCACTAGCCTGTAGCCTGGGAAATAAGGGCTATGCAATGGTCAGACTCAGAACATGCCACTTATCGTTATCGGTGAACTATGTATGTCCTGCCCCCTCACAAGTGATGAGAAATGTCACTCTGAGTGAGGCCATTGTGTGTCCAATTTATACACTGTATTTTAAATTGTAACGTTTTCAGATTGGATCTTTTAATGAAGAATAAACCTGTTTCAGTTTGATTTCACTGCTCTGTTTTGCATGCAGCTGAGGTCAATTTTCAAGCTGCTTCCCCAGAGGTTAAGAGCTTATTTGTGACCAACCTCAACTGATGATAAATGGTGATGACTCACCTCTTGGGATGATAAACGATTTATCATCACTCTGGGTCCTACTGCCATGTATATATTTCATTATCTATAACATTTTTTTAACTCTGTTTATTCTCCCTCACCTGTGGCCTCTCTCCAGCATGGTCTCTTGTTGTGTCAGCTCTACCCATCCGGCCTGAAGCCCCTGACATCTCAACTCCGTGGAGGAGCATCCCACTCCATGTGCGGCTATCCCCATAACCCCCCGGATCTGAGTTTCCCAAGGAAGGACTGCCATACTCCTTCTGACACATGCTGGAAGGGAGCTGCACTTAGGAGGAGGGACTGGATCGAACATCATGGAGCCCACTGAACCCACCTTCGCCTACCACAGGTGGAGGGGTTAATTTTTTAGTTGTGTTCCCAGTGGAGTGGACATACAATGACATCCAGCACAGCACAGGCGTGCTCCTGCACCCACATGCAGGACGTCCGCCGTGCCACCATATCCCTCTGAGACACGTACTGCACTAATGAGCCCCCAATCTCCACTAGGGGCCAACAAAGCTATGCAGTGCAAATCCACCCTCTCTGGGAAAGGAGAGTTGCCTGTCGGCAGCTCAATCCAAGTCCACACCCCCCCAGCTGACCTCCAGCTACCTGAGTCCATTCCTTAACCCAGGTTGCTGGTGTGGCGTGAGGTGCGGCATCCAGCGCCTCAACCCTCAGCACCACCAGGCTGATCATTATCTATCCATTTTTGTCTCACACCCATTGCATAAGTTAATTTATTTGCTGAGCATGTGCTGTGGTTTACTCTTTGTACCTTGTGTGCTTTACCTCTAGCACTATGTCTCACTGAGTGTCCTGTGTGCTTATCATTGAAATAGCTGAGTCAATAACAGAAGAACAACTTCACTTTTTTTCACCTTAATATCCACCTTGCAGGATAAAAGAATATACAAAATACTTATGGTCTATGACACATCATTTTTTATTTGCCAGACTTCAGAAGCAGCATGTTGTAGGGCCAAAAATCACAGGCCCACATATAATTCTGGTATCAGTTGCTAAGACTCAAAAACATAGCAACCTTTTTTTTTTGACCCTAGTCAGTTTTCTCCAGAAGTATTGAATAATTGTTCCCACCTTGAGATGAAAATATTCATCTGATTACACAACAGCTGGAGACTGCAACTTTATTTTATTCTGCTGCCCAGGGTCACTGAGACAATTGCATCCCATTAAAATATTTCCAGATTTAGAGAACAGCTAGAGGTCCTGCTCAGAAGCAGGGTTTAATTCTATAAACAACAGGCTACAGTTAAACCATTTTTTAACTATTTATGTATGACTGTCCAGCTGAGATGCAGTATCTCATTTTCAGTATTGTCCTGCTTTTACCCATTTTAAACTACGTGAACTGATATGCTGAGAGGTTAAGTGACTTCCTCAGGGTCATACAGTGGGTTATTGACTGTGCTAGGATTTGAACCTGCATCTTGTGATTCCTAATCTGTTCTCTAGCCATTAGATCATCACCATGCCACATCTGTAGTAAATGTCAACCTCATGTTTGCCCAGGGCAGTTCTTTCTAAGTACTGGTTCAGACAAGTATTTATCATTCATTCTGGGCAACAGAAATGAAATACATGCTTAAGAAAAGTTACTGTTACTGCATTCCATAAACTTCAAACAATATGTCTTATACAACCAGAAACATTTTAAAATATACCCCCCCCCCAAAAAAAAAAGAAATGCTAGCATGTTGTACCATTCCCTTATCAGTAGCACTGAAAAGGGTTTTCTGGGGTAGCACAACCCTTTACAGGGAGCAGACATTTCCTGTAACCTTTTTGTTTGTTTAAAAACCATTGTACAAGGAAAACTAAATGAATGGCGTCCCAGAGGTTCAGTCCTTGGCCCCATATTTATGTATTCTTTTAAAAATATCCTGGATAGGCACACTAAACAGAAGCTTGTTTCCAGGTGTGACCTGGGTAGGCGGGGGGGGGGGCATATTCAGGGGGAAAAGCTGAGAGTAAGGTTCAAATTTCCAGAGTAGTGCACATTATTTCAGTAAGGTATGAGACTGGCAGCAGCATCTTAGAATGAACAAAGTGCAAAACCACAGAAGTACAAATAAAACACAATGTAGTACCTATCAACTATAACAGTAAAAGGGTGAGGTGGAGAGCAGCACAGCATACAAAATACTAGGCCTATTGTGAAGAAGGGCACAAAGTCAACAAAAGAAGTACTTCTAACTAAGGCCATAGGGAGTGGAAGCATAACAGCTTACTGGTAGGGAAAAGGGGGAGAAAAAGTGGAGGGAGAAAAAATGGTTTGTTACGGGCACAGGAGAGTGCTGCATAATCCATGAGGAGGGTGTTGAGAGAGGGGGATAAGAGGCAGAGCACACTAGAAAGGCAAGGCAGCAGTAATGGGGGGAAAAGTGAAGATGTTGTCCAGGGCCCCAAGCTCAGGAGGGGCCCACCTGAGGAGCTGGCATTACCCCTGACAATAGCTGTTTTGGGAAACAGGGGCCCATTTCAAGTGACTTGTCCTGGGCCCCAAAACTCATAGCTGCAGCCCTGAAGGGGAGTCTGTTGCAGTGATGGAGAAGATGGGAAGAGGAGGCAGATTGTTCTGCAGATGTTTTGCAGTGGAGGATGAAGGATCGGACATCAAACAAGTGTAGCAAGTGGGGCAGGAAGGGTAGAATGCAGAGGAAGGGTACCAGGAAAGGAAGAAGAACCAGAATTTAGCAAAGAAGAAGAAACAGTGAGGGGGTGCTGATGTTCAAGAGAAGGGAGTGAATAACTCCAAAGGGTGCAGTGATGGGTGCAAGAAGGGCACGTAAGGGTAAAATGACAAAAGGTGAGGAAGAAGGGGTCCAGCTTGGCAAGGGTGAGGCTCTACAGACCACATCCATGTAGTGAAACACCAGCAGGGTAATCTTGCAGTGGACCAGGAGTGCAGGGCAGGACTTGGTGCAGTACAATGAACTATGCTTGCTGTGAGGCTTTTTATAAAAGTACTGATGAAGTAGCAGTAGTAAAATATGCTTATTATATGAGTTTCCAGGCAACTGTCTATTGTGCATCAGCTCATATTCAATAGAATCCTGATAGTCAATACCTACTATAATATTTACAACAGAATAGTCAACACAATTGTTACAGTCACTATAAGAAGTACAATCAGCAGTTACAAATACTACTAAGTAGCATAAAAAATTAACATAGATATAAAAATACTGCTAGCCATTAGTACAGCATTGATTAATTGAAGAAACAACACCATACAGCCAATTTAGTATGTCAGTGGAGAAAGTGAGGTTTTGTTCCAGCCACTCACGAGGTACTTGAAGTGAAAGACTTCTTTGGAATTACCAACTAGAGTTGTGAAGACCGAGGCAGCAGGAAGCCTGGCAAGTCTTTGCTTCGCACCAAAGGTAATATAGGATATCTTTTTGGCATTAAGGAACAGCTGGTTTGACCAGAATTGGCACTAGTTGTTGTCAAAGTCCTGCTGCAGAAAGGATTCCAGTTCAGCATGAGATACCTGAGGCAAAAGGTACTGTGTCGTCCATGTGCATGTGAATGTCTGAGGAGGCAGAGACTGTGGGGAGTTCACACAGGAAAATGGAGAAACGGATTGGACATACTATGGAGCCTTGAGGGACCCTAGGGTGGATGCTTGGGGGTGATGGTGATGATCAGAGAGGTTTGAGCAGAACAAGCCAACCTCAAAGCCAGAAAATTCAGCTTCTACCAGTTTGTATCAGAGGATGGGGTGGACCACAGTGCTGGAGGCCTTTGCAAGGATGAAAAAGAGGGCTGTGGTTATCAGGCCCTGGTCCATCCCCTTAAGGATAAAGTCAGTGATTCATAGAAACAGTATCTTTGAATTTGCAGAACCCAGACTGGAATGGGGAGAGGAAAGAGGAGGAGCTGAAGAAGGATGAGAGTTATTAAAGAACCAATTATAGCCAGTGTAGTGAGTAGAGAGGTAGGACTGTAGGTCCCCAGAGGTACCCTCCCACCCCATTTGCATAGTTGCAACATTCTGGCTTGCTTCCTGAGCCCAAGGATCTGTACCAAGGCAAATAGGAAAGGTTAGGTTATCAGATGTGACCCTTGGAAGGGTTAAGAGCCCAGTGCTGACAGAGCAATATATGTACACCCTGGGAGTGAGCAGGAAGAGGGGGGACATGGCAGAGACATATAAGTAATGCATACAGGTAAATAAGGTACAGGAGGGGAGTATTTTTCAGTACAGAATGTGCACAAGAAAAAGGGGGCATGTAATGAAGCTAGAAAGGAGAAATTTAGGAGGGGTGGCCGGAAATCATAGCCCGTTAATGTGTTGACATAATATTACTGCCAGATTGTTGTCAATGGATAATGTTGCACACATCTTGTGCGACTTTGGGTTTTTTTTGCCGCCCAGCAGTGGTGCTGATCTCTGGGTCACCCTTCTTGCCACCAGGGTGTGACCTGGAGTTTGTTATATAAATAAATGGGGGTGCAGGTGCAAAGGGGGTGTAGCCTCATGCAATTCTTGTCACCTCAACTGTCGGACAGCAGATTGTTGAAGTGCTGTGCCGGCTGTCAGCCAAGTGCTGGTGCCAACATTTACGCCAGCAACTTGGTTATCGCTGTGGCATGCGTGAACTGCCAGACATCAGGTAAGTTCTGCTGTGACAGTATAGGTAGGGAAAAGAGACGTGGGAGGGTGAGAGTTTCTCTCCATTTTCCCCACTGCCTGTATCTCCTCCCATATCCACACGAATGCAGACAATACAGTGTTTTATCTGTGGTCTGGAAATCACATTGTTTAAATCATAAAGTCAACTTAATCTTGATGCCATTGAGGTGGTCACACTCAAAGCCACTGATCCTAAACATGAATAAAACAGTGTACGTGACTTTGACTGGCAAAGCCCATCTCCTGCCTTACCATTAACACCCCTGTTGATTTTCCCCAGGAAAAAGTTATGCCCCTTAAAAATCTCGGGGTCTGGTTGGACCTGTACCTTGACTTTTCTAGCCACATTGATTCTGACACTTCATCCTGGCAGGCTCCATTGTACATATTGGGTCAAGGAGCACTTTTTGAAATGGATAACAGAGATGAAGTTACACCACGTTGACTCCCAAGAGGATTGTTATGGAGTGGAAGATGTGGAACTCACCTCACTGCAGTGGGATACACAAGAAGATTTTGTCAGCTGATCACGAGTGAATGGAGGGCTGTCAATGCTGCAACTACTGTAGCAAAGAGGGTTGTTGCAAAGATGGATTTAGAGGTCTAGAGATTTAGAAGAGGCAGTATAGCGCAGTGGTTTAAGGCTCTGAGCTGCAAATCTGGAGACCTGGGTTTGAATCTCACAACCCCCACTTGCATACTGTGTGACCCTGAGCAAATCACTTAATTTCCCTGTGCTCCCAGGTTGCACCTGTAAACAAGCTTTCAGCTTAGTGTGTCTCACCTGGTTAAACAATTGGAAAAAAAAAAAAAGAGGTCCTGGATGAGGACTTAGAACTACAGTCCTAGTACTCTGTGTTAGACCTTCCCAGTCTGTGTGTGGATCTGATAGATACCATGCAATTTATCACCAGCTAGGAAACCAAACCCACTTAAGAAGAACTAATAACCCAGGCCCCTCAACCTTTAGAAGCCCTTAAGGCAGATGTAGTGGAGATCATCCCATGGACATCAACGCCAGACCTCGTTAAGATCTGGCCACATTTATAGTGTTTTAAGTAACCAAGTATGTAAAAATGAGACTGTCAGCTACCAAAATGTTTCACACGCCATGCCATCTGCTACTAACTAGCCTTTGAATATCAGTAAAAAGGTCTCCAATTCTCATGTTCATTAAAGGGTCACATTATTACTCAGGATTGGTGAGTTTAAAATACATAATAACTTTTCCTGTTTCATGCATTTTTAATAGTATTTTCTAAGTCTACAATACTAGCCCAAACTAAATGAGACTATACTTACTATGCCCCCAGCAGTGCAGTTTCCCAATTCTGTGGAAAGCCATCTCCACTGGGATGTCTCTAGTGTCACCAAACCTCAGTTCCTTGATAGGCAGCACAGACTTATCAGTCAAGTATCCTTCATCAGACCTCCAGATTCCATCATTGGCATCACAGTTACAGGAGGAAAGTCCAAGCGCACAGTCACCTGTGCGATACAGAAGAAGAAAACAGTGCGTCGAAATCAGAGGACTTCATTGTAATACCTGGGCCTTCTTTTTTAAATTATATTGCTTTGGTGTTAAGGTTCATATACAGTGAATTCCAGAAGGCAGACAGTTCAACTCATCTTCACAAACAGTCACATCAGGATTTGTGGTTCTGTCTGTTTGTTACAGTCAGAGGGAATTACTGTAAAACTTGAAATTTTCGCTGCCAAATAATTTTCGCTATTTTCCCTGAAGCAGTAATTAGTGCTAAAATAAATTTGTGCTAATTAGCAGTTTTTCTATTATACTGAATGAGGTCCTAATGACTTAGTGCTAAATTTAAGTTACGCATTTATGGTTGTATTTGTGTTTGTGATAAAATTACTTTACATGAAAATAACTAGTTTTACAATATATAAAATGTTTCACTAAGTCAGAGAACAACTAAATATAAGTAGACAGAATGGTACTTGTGCAACATAATGTATTATTCTGGTACTGTAGGATAAAACTGAAGATGTCAGTCTGAAAGGAATTTATTTGAATACTTTATACAACGTAGTGGTTGCTTGCAATGTCTGACCCAGACTGGGATTAATATCCCTTTGGGTTACCAGATGGAGAAGGAACCCTCCTGAAGATGGTTCCATCACTAGAGGTGCCCGGGAACAAGATTCCTCTAGGCTAAAAGTAGCTTAGGGAAGGAGCCAAAACATCACAGCTGAAAGCAAGATTGAAACATTCACTGACAGAGGAATGACTTCCTGTAAGAAGAGAGGAAATGGCTGATGATAAGCAGAGGTGATGAATGATTAATGAAGGAGCCATCATCCTACCCCAACTCAGGGTGGAATTTCTCTAAATACCATCTTTTGTGCCCTTTCTGAAGTTGCCTCTAGAGCCCCAGAATGATCCTTCCCTCCTTCTGCATTGCAGGCTGGATTAAAAAAAATGAATTGCTGGTTTTATGGAGGGAAAAGATTGTATTTTGGTTTTGTGGAGCCAACGGCCTGATCCCTTCTGCTTCTCTATGCAGTAACACATTTTGTAACAGTTGGAGAGAAAGAGGTATGACCATGCATTCAATAGTTTTTCAAAGACTAGAATGTCAATATTCTAATGGCATGATTTGAACAAATTAGAACATTGCTCAACTAAGAAAGGCCTTCTTAGCTGAGCAGTGGCCATGATTTACTGAAATTGGGTCATTAGAATATTGAAATTAGTCTTGAAAACAAGCTTTATTGAAGTCACTGGAGGTGCCCTGTCCCACCATTATATCACAAAACATGCTAGCATGGGGGGTGGGGGGGGTTGCATGCTCTGAATAGGAAGTAAAAGAGATTGGGCTGTCAGCTCCACAGAGCCAAAATAGGATCTCTTCTCTCCTGAAAACCAACAATTTAAACAGCTACTGGAGCCAAAACAGGCAGACAGGAAAATAATACACATTTTAAGAAATAGTTCTAACTTTTTATTTCTGAAGTATTTATTTTTTTCTCTTGCTCATTAGAAAGTCTTCTAAGTGATGATATTGTACTAAGTGTGTGGAACAGCTCATAGCCTGGCAGCTGACATACTGTATCTGTTTCTATTACCCCCCTACCCACACCACATCAGCAGCAGCATTGTGATTTCACTGACATTAACATCACAAGTGACTGTTGGCTGTTCCTAAGCAGTAGTGATATCACAGTCAGTGAGGTCACAATGCTGATGATGTAGTGGGGGGAATAGCGATAGATATGTCAGCTGCCAGGCAGAGTGCTGTCCCACAACACACCCGTGCTTCTCAACCTTGCAGCATTACAAATCATAGCAAATGGTCAGAATGAGTAGCAGTTTCTTATTTTAAACAATATTGTGTCTACAGTTAGTGGGCCCTATACAGTTAGGGATAAGGAATGTTCCTGTCAACTTAGTTCAATGATTTAATAGTTTGTGTGTCCAGAAATAGCTCTAACATTATTAAGAACATCAGTAAACCTATGCAGAGGAAGGGTAAATCTGAGTGTGAGAATCATAGCACTATGTGGAAATCATAGCAGTTGAGAGGTATGAACACACCTACTAACATCAGATAAACATTATTCTAATTAAACAGAGAAAATAAAAAGTACTTCAGATACAAAAGGTAATGGTTGACTGCTTTTAAGAATTAATATTAGTTTTAGGCAGTACACTAACGCTTTATTTTATTTTTCTACAGTATTTATATACATTGTGACCTTCAGCATGGAGGAGAAGAAGAAGAAACCCCTTGGGGAGGCAACCTGTGAGGGACCCAGGGCCTTTGGTCACAATCCCTCCTAGCATGACTTTGATTTAATGACATTGTTACTGAACATGCTAACTCCAGATGAAAGGAGCTAATGATTCTGTTAAACCTAAGTGTGCTGTTGAACCTTTCAGATGAACTGCTAGGATGAATACAGTCCTCTCTGTTTCATTGGGACTTCTACACACACCAAGCTGTTGCAAGATATTGTCTTACAACCAAAAGAACACCTGCTATGGAGACTGAGCCCTTGAGGGGTGCACAATGGTTACTCCTGAATGCTGACAGATTGTCAAAATTATTAATTTTCCCAAAGAAAAGAAGAGGGCACTTGGTGCAACTGTTTCAGGCATTGGTGTCCTGAGACCTCTGCTTAGTATACAAGGCTCATGGATATAGAAAAGGAGCCAAACCCTTGAGAGGCAATGCAGTGAATAGCATTGGAGTCAGGCCCATGAGGGGCCTGGACCTAGAGGGTTTTGATGTTGGAGCTTGGCCCTTGAGGGGCATAGACTGGCCTTTGATAAGTTAGGCATTTTGTCCTGGTACTGGGGCATCTGTAGAGAAGCATTTGACTATATGTTTATGTGTACAGGTCCAGCATCTCTTATGGCTATAAGAGTGCCTTCGCGAGTTCTTTTAGTTAGAGAACTGCAAAGTAAAGCTAATCTGTTGTGGAACACAAAAGACTTGAGAAGGCACTCATAACCATAAGAGATGCTGAAACTGGACAGATAAACATATTATAAATGTTTAAGACTGGTTTTTATTTATTTTTTTTACTTTCTATTTATGCTCCCTTTCCGATCACTGGTCCCCAGTGTCCTTCAGATTCCCAAAGTACTTTGTTTGGCAGTACCCTTACCTCCATGGTATTGCTACTTACCCCTCAGCTGTGGATGGGGTGGAG
This sequence comes from Neoceratodus forsteri, assembly GCA_016271365.2. Lineage (NCBI taxonomy): Eukaryota > Metazoa > Chordata > Ceratodontiformes > Ceratodontidae > Neoceratodus > Neoceratodus forsteri. Next base: position 631,437,009 of record CM057456.1, on the reverse strand, counting down.
AATATACCCCCAAACACACTGTCACTTCATCAGGAAAGGCACTACTGGATGGTAGTTCCCAGTCCCATATGTACTGGGGTGTTTTGCCAATGGGGATCATGGCATTTTTCCTGTATTCTCCCATTCCCCACAGGACTCTGCACAGATATGAAGAGGCTGTGCACACATTGTCTCAGTGGTGCAGGTACCGGGTCAATACTGTGCATGTAAGACAGCGTGGTATTGACCATACTGTATAGTGAGCGCCTAGGTTTACAGGGACAGGGGTAGAACAGCGGTAGGGGAATACTGTTACCCCTGTTGCTGCATACAAAATGAGAGGGTGGAGAAGTTGATGTGTGCTGGGTGCCTGGTCAAGCCACTCCCATGGAGGAGTGTTTAGGGCATCAGCACATGGCGCAGTCGGGAGACCTGGGACCGTGGTTCAGTTCCTCCCCCCAAGGTCTCCCCTGCTTCAACTTTTTGCCATGATTTAAAAAAAAAAACTACCCCCTCCAGTGTTTCTCCCCTTCCCCAAGGTCCCCTCTTCAGAGTTAGTTATTTAAGTTCCAGGGGTGGAAAAGCTCCATGCGGAGGGTGTGGGGTGCAAAGACCCCCTTAAAAAAACATGAAGACCCATTATTTTCAATGGGCATCGTGCATGGAACAGGTCAGTGTTTTGCCTAACTCTGTTTTTGTCCAGTGCTATTTCGCTGCAGCATTTTTAGCTGCACTGTTTTGGTGTGCGGTGGAATGACCCCATGCCAGTGGTGCAGTGGGCAGAGATGCTAGATGTGACACAGCTCCCACACTGGGGACCCAGGTTTGGGAGTGGACTTGGGTCACCAAGTGTCAGCTGGGGGGGGGATTGAGCATTCCATGAATGTTCTCCTCTCCAAGTGAGGGGGGAAAACTATGCTGTTCAAGAACTGCTACTACATGGAAGAAGGACATTATATGGGTCTTGGGAGGAGATGGCTGGCAGCAGGTGTGTAGTATGTGTGCACCTCCGGACACACATATGTGTGCATACTGCATGCTGCTGGTTGTGGGAGGACACGGAAAATCATGGAGCCAGCCGATGGCACTTGGCTCACCCACCCACCTACACTGCCATCGGAGCCATCTGATCTGGATGTGTTCACTTGGGGGGGGGGACAGACCTCCCCCTCCTGGCCCAGCCATGTAGAATAATCCATGAGGGATTGCAAGATGAGTCCTGAGGGTGGCAGTTGCCAGATAGGGGCAGGCTGGAGCTGAGCAGAGTGCCAGCTCCAGGGAGAGGAAAAAATGATGGATTAATGAAAAAGGTTGTGCACACACTGAGCATGGCCACACCCTGACACCGGTGGAGTCACACCTTCTCTTCAGTCCTCCAGCTGCACTGCCATGAATGGTGACCCAGGTGGCAGTATTGTGCAGAGGATGGTACCCTCCCAACCCAGAGAAGGAGAGCATCCTTTGGTATGCTCAATCCATCTCCACCCGGCTGACCCCCAATGACCCAGGCTCATTCAAGAACCCATGTTGTTGGTGTTTTGAGTGATTGTGCTACCACTGCACTGACGGGCAGGCAACTTCTGTTTTTAAAAAATGGAGCTTGAATTTAAAATTTAAATGTTTTACTTGAAAGAAAATAGAGAACCCCTGTGTTGTAAACAAACTATGCCAACAGAATCTTGAACTCTAGAATTTTAGAACTGTTTTTTTGAGAGGCCTTCTTTTGTGTGTTAATACAATCATTGTGGCTACTCTTTGCTGTATTAGAGTAGTTTCATTTTTCAGAGTGTGAGAACAGCAACAGTCAACGATGCGTTCAATGAGAGAGGCAGCTTCCCTCTCGTCTCCAAGAACCGAGATTTTCAAAATACAGCTAAAACCCTTTAAAAGCGTGTTTTCAAAATTTTTTTATGGTAGTATACTCTTTACATGAATATACCTCATGAACAAGGATGAGGGAATTTTCAAATGCATTTAAATGTGACACTAATCTGCAATTCTAAAATTTTGCGACACATGAATTTTAGCGTTTCACATTTTGTTGTTGCACTCAATTGTAAGTAGAGGTGGACGAGTCGGCTGTGACCAGACTCCAATTTTTTTTTCGAAAAGGTTCTGATTTTTTACTCTGACTTACTTTAATTTGCTATGATGAATTGTAGGCCTATTCTAGTCTATTTGAGTATGGGAAATGCATCAACATTATTCTTTTAGTGTTGAAAGAAATAAAGTTTAACCCTTTTTTTAAAAAGTTTTTGTGTCTGTATTTTCGTGTCATATTTCAAGGCCAACAGCAGTAAAATAAATTGACTATTGTTCTTGCCAATCCTGTGTGTCAGCTACCACATGGCATTCACAGGAAACAGTGGGCTGGATTCAAAAAACTCATGAAAATACCGCAGCAGCTGTGGGAAAAACTCAACTGAAGTGGGTTGCTACTTGCAGAACCACAATTACTCCTGCAGCTACGGTATTCTCAAAAGTGGAGCTGGTTTATGACCAGCTTGATGATTTATGGCAGCTTGCAGGTGGTATTGCTGTGGAAATCCCTGCAGCAGCAGAAAAATGTTACGGCAAGTGGGACCAGCCGTCACATCTTCTCCAGCTGCTGCGGATGTGAATAGCAGTCTCTGCAGCTACAAAGATTTTGGTCTGCAACTTGAATTGTGGTGTGGGACTTCGTCCCAAAAACATTTGTGAATCCAGCCCCCTGTATGCAGGCCATTTGAGGCTTTGCAGAGAAAGGAAGCAGTCTGTCAAATGTTGGAAAGAGAGAGAGAGATCAACAAATTCAACAGCAGAAAGACAACAGCGGAGTGTAGAGTGCAGACCTTCACCGAGTCTGGCATGCTTTTTGGTGGGAGACAAGCAGCATGAGCAGGATATGTGATGGGGCCCAAGCTATCACTCCTGCCTTTTGACTTGAGATGTTATATTTTTTATTCATAATTATTTTCCTTACCTACTTGGTGTTATAGCAAGCATCATGGTCCCCAAGCCATGCCACATACTCCTGCCTGATTGGTTAATTATATTTTATCACTTGTGTTTTTCCAACTTACTTTTTTTTATTTGGTTGACCTTGCCCCCTCCCTCAGCATTGCAAGTTTTTTTTGTTTGACCCCAGCCTCCACCTACTTCTGCCATGAAGCCCATGTGCCAGTTCCCAGCCCCTTTTCCATCCCCTCCCATTATCAAGTTGGGGGGATCCACACGGTACATTCCACCTGGGTTACCAAACTGTAAAACACATACAGCAATACATATACACCATGATCACACAAGAAATAATTTTTTTACTTGACCTTTCTGTTATGCTTGCTGACCTCTATCCTCTGAATTCAAATAAGTAAATCATTAAATTAAATAATATTATCACAATCGTCTTGAAACACTGCCAAGAAAGCATCCTCTTTAGGAGACACCTGTTGCAGCTGTTCACCATCATCACTGGTATGTTCCTTCCACTCTTCACTGAACTGGTAAGGGAATTTGTTGAGACTGACTTTTAGGAAGGTAAGGTGCTGTACATTTTCAGAAGTAAGCCTTGTACAGCCATGTGAGACAACATTTCCAGCTGTGCTAAATATACAGTAACAGTAAACACTAATTGGAGGGCAACTAAGAAGCTTTATAGCAAAGGCATATAGTGCAGGCCAGATGTTTTTCTTTTCCAGCCAATACTCGGAAGGGTCATCAGTAATATTAATGAGTGGTTCTCATAAATAAGCATCCACAATATCAAACAAAGACAAAGAAGGGGGCTGCACGATAAACATATCTTAATTATCAGTTTCCATGAGTTTTGACCAAAAAGTGTGAAAGTCATCTGTGTGCTTGCCAGAATGACATGTTTTTCAAGGTCTGTGAAAGAGGACTTGGTGGAGGACTACCCAATGCTGATGAAGGAGTACATGGTAGCACTAAGTGGAAATTATTGCTGTCACCACCAATAGATGTTGCATCATCAGATGCAGCATCCACATCACGTGATTCATTTGTATTGTCAAATACAGTCCCGTCCTTTTCCTGTGAAATTGCTGAAATCAGCATGTTTTTGTATTTGAAGAAAATTTTTCTCTGTCATGATATTATGAAGTCTTCTGCAATTTTGGAATTGCTATATCAGTCAGTCCTTGAGAGATACACCAGATTTGTCTTTGATTTGTTCAAAACCTCTACGCAGCCTCCTGAGTTCCTTGTGCAGTAAATTTATAAGGGGAATAACCTGGCTTAGAGTAGCATTTACATACTAGATATAAATACAAACAACAGTTAGTTTTGCACCTATATCATGTGTCCGTTACTACATATTGTTCTTGCTACTGTACTGTCATTTGCTGAATATTTTGTATAATTGTACTATGACTGTTCAAGCCTGTTCCTGTACCGAATCATGTTCACTTGACTATTCTTTGTATATACTGTTGACTACCTGCCCTCTGTTGTACTCTTCCAGGTTGTACCTGAAAATTGGCAGCCATGCTATCTAGTGTACCTACCCGGTCAACAAAAACTAACTAACTAACTAACTACCTACGTACCTAGCTAACTAACTAACACTAGCTAACTAACTGAGCTGTTGAGTTGCTTCCTCAAAGGGAGTCAAGAGCAATGTAAGATGCTCCATGAGGCTCCACTGGAATTAATTCAGCACAGCGCTATCTGCTACATTGTGCTCCATGGTATATTCATGGACTGCCTTCTTTTGTGCGAGAAGTCTCTCACACATGTAAAACGTTGCATTCCATCTTGTTGGAACACCTTATTTTGGTTGCTGAATTGGCAAGTTGTTGTTTTTCTGGAGGTCAGCCAGGATACCACATAATTTTACAGAGTGACTAAATAGCCACAGATTTCCTTTGCAGCTCCCACTAGTGTTACGATACTGTTGTCACTGGAAAGAAAGGCCTGTACTAATAGATTTCATGAGTGTGCAAAGCACAGAATGTGAGTAAAACCACCACGATTATATACACTAACAATACTGATGCCATTGTCTGAATCCACAAATCAAGTATGGAGTCCCAGCGGCTCCAACCACCCAGAAATGTTTTCACGCAACTCTTCCAAACTTTTGTCAGCAGTATGATGCTTACCAAACATGCTAATGCAAAGAGCTGTCATTCTTTGTCTACCTTCCTGTTCACTGTTGTTTGTGATGGTGTTTGAAGACAATCTTGGCGCCCAGTGTGCTGTGATGCACATACAGTATAATCAGTGGTTTGAGAACTTGTCCACGTGTCAGTGATCAGTTGCACAGAAGCATATTCACTGTCTTGAAAAGCCAATTTTATTTTACTTTGCAAACACGTGTACATTTTGGGAATAGTGACAGTTGCAAAATATTTATGGCTTGGTATGTTGTAATGTGGAGCAAAATATTTTAAAAGGGCTCCGAAAACATCAATCTCCAACACTGAAAATGGTTGGAGGTCCTTGGCAGTAAATTCAGCCATTAACTGATTCATTTTTAACATGACTTGATGTGATCTACTGTAGGCAATGTTTTGTTCAGGCATTGCAGTACTGGTCTGCTATTTAGTAGTTCATACAGGGGGGCAAAACCCACGGGATTGCGCAGGCGAAGCCCAAACTCTTGGCACTTACATGTATTCCCCTAGCACTTCTCTTCTTCTTTCCACCTTGGGATTATTCTGCCAACTCCCACCTGTTTGTTTAACTACATCTATTTTCACCCCTCACTGACCCTTTCCTTTGTTTTTCCCCCACCCATAAATCTTCGGTTGTTGTTCCCTCACTTACCCTACCTGGTATCCCTCGTCTTATTGTAATATTGTGACCTTTGTCTGAATAATCCCATATCTTGCAGGAGTCCTTTATATATAGTCAGTTATCAACCCGGATAGTGTTCACCATATGTACGCCCCAGCCCTGATCTTATTTGTTTCTCTGTAACTGTCTTTTATTTGCTCATTATGTGTACACTGCTTATCTGGTAATTTTGCTGTAGTTGTATATGTCCTACTTGTCCAGGACCATCTTTCAAATGAGCTTGCTCAAGGATAATTGTGCCTGGTTAAATAAAGTTTGATTGACTGATTGATTGAAGCTGTAGCTTAGAAATAGAAACAGAATTTGACGGCAGATAAGGACTGCTTGGCCCACCTAATCTGCTCATTCCCCTACCTGATGCATAAGCTGCAGATTCTAGTTAACCAACAGCTTACTTCCTCCTACCCCCCAACTAGAAGTGCTTTATGTCTGTCCCATGCATTCTTGAATTCTCCCACTGTTCTTGACTCCACAACCTCCTCAGGAAGGCTGTTCCATGCATCCACAACTCTCTCCATGAAAAAATACTTTCTAACATTACCTCTGAGCCATCTCCCCTGTAACTTCAAATTGTGCCCCCTTGTTCTTGCACATCTCTTTTTCTGAAATATATTACCCTCTTGGACTTTGTTAATTCCCTTGTGGTACTTAAACATTTCTATCATGTCCCCCCTCTCCCTCCTTTCCTCGAGAGTATACATATTAAGCTGCTTTAGTCTCTCTTCATATGTCTTCTGGTGCAGACCCTGCTCCATTTTGGTTGCCCTCCTCTGAACAGCCTCCACCCAGTCTATGTCTTTGCGGAGATGGGGTCTCTAGAACTGCACACAGTACTCCAGATGAGGTCTCACCAACTGTCTGTACAGAGGGATAACAACTTCCTGTTTTCTACTATTGATGCCTCTCCCTATGTATCCCAGCATCCCCCCATCCCTCCTTACTGCCTTCCCACATTGCTTGCCCACCTTAAGGTCATCTGATATAATTACTCCCAGGTCCTTTTTGATTTTTGTTGTTGTTAGTATCTCACCCCCCATTGTGTACTCTTCCCCTGGGTTTTTGCTTCCCAGGTGCATTACCTTGCACTTCTGTGCATTGAATCTGAGCTGCCATACATTTGACCATTCCTCCAACCTTGCTAAGTCCCTTTTCATCCCTTCCACCCCACCCTGTGTATCAACCCTGTTGCAGATCTTTGTGTCATCTGCAAATAGACATACTTTTCCTTCCAGGTACTCTCCAATGTCACTTATAAAGACATTAAAGAGGACCGGTCCCAGTACTGAACCCTGCGGTACCCTATTAGTTACCCTCCTTTCTTCACTGTGAACTCTGTTTATTATTACCCTTTGCGTCCTGTTGTCCAGTCAATTTTTTATCCAGGCTACCACCTTGGGACCCACTCCAAGGCTGGCTAACTTGTATATTAATATTTTGTGTGGGACCGTGTCAAATGCCTTGCTAAAATCTAGGTAGGCCATATCCACAGCCCCTTCCTGGTTTACTACTGTGGTCACCCAGTCAAATAAATCTATTAGATTTGTCTAACATGACCTTCCTGCTGTGAATCCATGCTGCCTTGGGTCCTGTGCCCCACTGGCCTCCAGGTACTCAACAATTCTTTCCTTCAGAAGTGATTCCATCATTTTCCCTATCACTGAGGTCAAACTACCTGGTCTGTAGTTTTCTGCCTCTGCCCTGCTCCCACTTTTGTGAAGTGGAATCACATCCACCCACCTCCAGTCCTCAGGTACCACCCCATCCTCTCATGATTTGTTAAAGAGAGTAGTCAGTGGTGTCACTAGTTCTACCCTTAGTTCTTTTAGAATTCTGGGGTGAATCCCATCAGGCCCCATTTCTTTGTCCACCCTCAATTTTCAAGAGTTCTTTCAAAACCCCTTCTTCTGTGAATGGACTGGTATCGAGCTCCCCCCCATCCAGAGTGTTTCTCTTGTTTGGTTTCGGTACCTCCCTCTCCTTTTCTGTTGTGAATACTCACAGAAATATTCATTCAGTATCCCTGCTTTTTCACTATCACCCTCTGCCCACATTCCCTCCCCTTTATTAAGTCTCCATATCCCTCCCTTGGTCTTTCTTCACTCCTTAACGTACCTATAAAAGGTTTTATCTCCCTTTGTAACAGAATTGGCTATCTTTTCCTCGGTTTGGGCCTTTGCTATTCTGACTGCCTTCCCTGCCTCTTTCTGCTTTAACTGATAAAGTTCTCTGTCCTGCTCCTTCTGTGTTTCCTTATATTTCCTGAATGCTATCCTTTTCTCCTTAACCTTCCGTGACATCTCTATTGAGAACCATAGTGGTTTTTTCCTTTGTTTTGTTTTATTGATTCACTTCACACAAAGGCTTGTTGCCTCTGTGATGGCTGTTTTGATTATTCCCCATTGTTCCTCCACCCCTCCTTCTTACCCATTTACTAGTGCTTTTCTGAGGCAGTCTCTCATTTTCCCAACGTCAGCCCTTCTGAAGTCCAATACTCTTGCTTTTATATGGCTTCACTCTATGGCTGTGTTTACTGTGAACCACACTGTTTAGTGATCGCTTGCTCCTAGATGGCTACCCACTTCTAAATCTGAGATCCTTTCTCCGTCCCCGTTTGAAAGTACCAGGTCTACGATTGCTCCCTCCTGAGTGGGTTCCAACACTAGCTGTCTGAGGAATGCCCGTTGTAGGGCATCAAGAATTACCCTGCTTCTGGATGTGCCTGCAGCAAAGGTGCTCCAGTTAATATCTGGCATGTTCAGGTCCCCATTAACAATATCTCCCCTTTTTCTGACATTTTAAAGATGCCTTCTATCATTTTGTTGTTGATTTCCTCCCCCTGAGATGGGAGTCTGTACACAACTCCCATGCGGATTGTGGTGCCATTTCCTGTCTCTAGGGTGACCCATAGTGACTCATCCACTTCATGTTTACTCTTTAGTTCTGTTACTTTAATCCCTTCCTTTTCATAGAGAGCTACTCCTCTTCCTTTTTTACCCTCCCTGTCCCTACTGTAGATTGTGCATCCTGGTATGTTGACATCCCAGTCATGGTTCTCTGTATACCATGTTTCAGTGACTGCCGCAATATCCAGGCATCCCTCTTCCATCAAGGCTGCTAGTTCAGGGAGCTTGTTACACAGACTGTGGGCATTGGTACTCATCACCCTCCATTTTTCATGGCCTTATCCCTTTTAGCCCCATCCTCCCTGCCCTTACTGCCTTTGCCTTTTTTTTGCATTTACCTCTGTCCTGCTCCTGAATGACTTTTCTACCTTGGTGTTACCTCACTAATTACTGTGTTTTGTGGAGGAAGACTGGGATTTCCCTGCTCCTTTTCAGTGACTCCCCCCTTGGCTAGTTTAAATGCTTGCCAATGAAGCATTTAAACCTATTACCTAGGATCCTGGCCCCCTGGACATATGCAAACCATCATGCCAGTATAAGCCTGCATCCCTCCAGGTGGCTCCCCAGTCCCCAGTGAAGCCAAAACCCTGAGCTCCACACCAGTTTTTCAACCATTCATTGAATCCCATGGTGCGGAGTACCCTAGCATCATCCTTGCCATAGACAGGCAGCACCTCCGAGAAGGTTACCATACAGTATGTGTTACTTGTCTAAGGCCACTCCCCAACTCTACAAACTCCTCTTGCGCTGCTCTGAACCCATTCCCAGCCAGGTCATTTGTCTCTAGGTGGACAATAACATCCAGCTCCCTTCCTTGTGCAGCTGCTTCCACGATCCTGAGGATTCGCTTCCTGTCCCTCTGAGCCATGGCACCAGGCAGGAACCTTACTGCCCTCTCCCCTTCCTCCCCCACTTCTATCCCCTAATGATTGAGTCCCCCACCAAGAGTTGTTTCCTTCCCCTGTGGGTTCTCATGCCACCCTCCAGTGGGTCTCTTTTGTGGAGGTTCCCAGCATCCTCCTTGGTTTCCACTGCAGGTGCCTCCATAGAGGAACCACTCTTCACCAGAACAGCATATGAATTGAGGAGAGGTACAGCTGGAGGGATGCACCTCTGTTCCACCACCATCTCCCTCCCTGAGCTCACCTTGGTCCAACCACTCCTCTTTCTTGGTAGACTCTGAGGTAGCGGCAGTGGCCCTGGTGGTCCCTGGGTGGGGGAAGAGTCTTACGAATCCTAGCCAGGTCAGACTGGAGACAGGCAACCTCCTCCCTTAGACCAGAGAGGTGCCTGCAAATAGGGCAGCATCGCAGCCTCCAGAATGTCTCCTGGAAAGCTGCCACCCCACAGTCATTGCACTGCACCACTCACATCATGACTTATTTTTTGGCCCCTTTCCTGTTGCTTTTTATGCTTACTGTCTCCTCCCTCTGTGTATTTTTCCACCTACTTTCCTACAGCCTATGTACCCTTACAACTCTCACCCTTCGTGTTCTGGGACAGGAACTTCCTGTAGTCTTCAGTAGTTTCCTTCCTCCTTGCTTGGGCTCAGACCTTCAGCAGCTGGTGGGGGGGGGAGAAAGAGCTATTTTTTTCCTTCAAGGTTGATAAAACTAATGTGTCTCAGTGATCCTTCCCTTCCTACTGCCAAACAGGAAGTTCCTGTTGTCAGTCAAATCCTGTGGCTATAAAAGTAGAACTAGCATAGGGTGGGAGGGTGGAGGGGAGTGAGAAGGAGGGCAATTAGTAATAAAATCTGTAGCTTTTTTAGTCAGCTGCTTGCTCTGAAAGCAAGATTCCCTCTGCCAGAAACTAGCAGCAAGAAGCTGTAATTGGAGACAGCTGCTTTTCTACTGCTCAAGTCACACCCCCAATTAACTTCTTTCCTCTGCTCCCGATTTAGTAATAAAATCTGTAGCTTTTTTGGTCAGCTGCTTTCTCTGAAGGCAAGATTCCCTCTGCCAGAAGCTGTAATTGGAAACAGCTGCTTTTCTACTGCTCAAGCCACACACCCAATTAACTTCTCGCCCCTGCTCCTGATTTAGCAAACTAAGTTGATACAGACCCTTCCCCAAACAGAGAAACACACAATGACTTTCTTCTTTTTTTTATTTAAATGAGACCCCCTGCTTCTAATAAAGTATCTGTTTGCTTAATCCCAACAGGCACTGACTCCTGCTGAGATAGAAGTGATTTATCAGTAAGAAAATCTGTAGCTGTTTTAGTCAGCTGCTTGCTCTGAAAGCAAGATTCCCTCTGTTAGAAACTAGCAATATAATAGCTTATCTAAATACTTTTGCCAGTGAAGTTCAACATGTTTTTTTTCTGCCCTCTCACTCTCTTTACCATCACTTTTGTCTGTAGGACTATTTTCATCACAGCTATTTGTCCCTTTTTCAAGACTGCTGCCCAGCCGAATGGTTGGATGTGCTCTTTGCAAATGCCTTATTCGTGCTGTTGTCCTGAACTGGTCCTTCACTTTCCTCCTGCTAACTTCCTGATGATAAAAGCTGCAGACAGCAACACATTCATTTTTGGGACTTATATGAAAATAGCTCCACACATCTGAGGTGGAAAGTTTTGTTGTCACGCCAGGAACTGCAACAATTTTGGTGGCAGTTGTTTCTGTCCCTGATTCATGCACCCTGTGGCTGTCCCCAGAAGGGCTTCCTTGATTATTAATTGTTTCTCCACTACTGACTGTGGCTACTGGTGATGATTACTGTATGTGTTTTTGATCTTTGGGTGGGGGAATCCAGGTGGCATTCTATACCTCATCAGTACCATATTCTGATTCATCACCTTTGGAAGAGCAAAACTGTGATACATTGTGAATCGTGATCTTGTTCTTGTACATTTACAACCTCATCTTCATCAGAGGCACTGCTTTCTGATGAAGGAGCCTGATATGCATGAGTGGCACATCATGGAGTGCCACGTCTAGTGGTACTAGATAGATCCTTTTCCTTCAACATTGACTTTCTAGGTCTAAGTGTTTTGGCTACAGTTTTTTAGGTTTTACTTTTATCTGATTTTTCTGGCAATGCTGACAGCGCTGCACTACTTTGATCAGGGAATTCACCAACATTCTTTTTTTTTTTTTCTGGTTGTGTTGCATCATCTATTTCTGGTTGTGTTGCTTTGTTTCATCAACTGTATTAATATCTTCAGCAGTGAAGTTCCCTTTTTTCTGAATTTGTTTTCAGGAAATATTTTTATCATTACATGTACCAATTTCAGCCATACTGCTGATCTGGCCACATGTTCCATTTCCATAACAGACTCTGATTCTGAATCATTTTTTGGGGGTCCAACTTAATTGCTTACTTAGCGGTATTTGTTGGGGCACAGAGATGGCCAACACAGAGTTTGATAGCTGGGTGACACCCCCCTCTCAAAATATATGAACCACTATATGACCTGGTACTAGGTCAGCCAAAAAGATGGGCAACACAGAGTCTGAGATGTGATGCCCCCCCCAAATCTGTATGGCACTATACAGAGATGGGCAACACAGAGTCTAGGGCAGTATGACCTTTCAGGGCAGCACAGAGATGGGAACATAGAGTCTGAGACGTGATGCCCCCCCAATCTGTATGGCACTATACAAAGATGGGCAAAACAGAGTCTAGCAGTATAACCTTTCAGGGCAGCACAGAGATGGGCAACACAGAGTCTGAAACTTGGGTGACACCCCCTCTCAGAATACGTGAGACACTCTATGATCTAGTACCAGTTCAGCCACAGAGGTGGGCAACACAGAGTCTGAGACATGATGCCCCCTCTTCACAATCTGTATGGCACTATACAGAGATGGGCAACACAGGATCTAGGTCAGTATGACCTTTTAGGGCAGCACAGAGATGTGCAATACAGAGTCTGAGATGTTGGTGACACCCCCCTCTCAAAATACGGGTGAGGCACTATATGACCTAGTACTACTTCAGGCACAGAGATGGACAACAAAGAGTCAGAGATGTGACACCCCTCCTCGCAATCTGTATGGCACTATACAGTGATAGGCAACACAGAGTCTAGGGCAGTATGACCTTTCAGGGCAGCACAGAGATGGGCAATACAGAGTCTGAGATGTGATGTCCCCACACTTCACAATCTGTATGGCACTATGGCATAGGGATGGGCAACACAGAGTCTAGGGCAATAAGACTTTTTAGGGCAGCACAGAGATGGGCAACACAGACTGTGAGATATGGGTGACACCCCTCCCTTAAAAATCTACAGCACTGAATAAGCCCCTCCATCAAAATTATTGAGGCACTAAGACTTTCAGTCGGAGTCATCCTGTCCTGTCTAGCTCTGTTGAATCCATTGGTCTCCTTCTCTCCATATCTATCTATATATATATATATATATATATATATATATATATATATATATATATATATATATATATATATTAGCACAGTAATCACACTACAGTTGGAGTTAGTAGCCACTTTAATGCAAAACCTCAAATTTTGCATCTTACTAACTTTGCCACCATACCACAGATATGCCTGAAATTTTACATATGCGGTCTGGTACAATCTCTGGATCTGGCAAGTTGCGTTACGGTTGGATGTACGGTTGCAGTTACAGAATGCTGAAAAATGTAAAAAAAATTACTTTTTGTGCATTTCTTTGCTTGCGCCCACAGTTTACATGCTTTGTCTGTTCAGTCAGAAATCTTCAGGGAAGATGCGGTCTTGGTCACTGATGTACCTTTCGAAGATTTGGTAAAAAAATATTAAACTGTTCAAAAGTTATTCAAAAGACAAATTTCCCATTACAGCCAATGGGAAAAATTAACAAAAATCATGAAACTTTCGTGAGAGGCTTTTTTTACTATCACAAATGGCTCTTTTACTTTCATGAGTCAACCATCTTGTTTACAGTTAGTGATACAGAAAAATGACTGGCTTTTAAAAGTGGGACCCTCTAGGTAAACACTGATTGCTGTGTTTACCTAGTCGGGTCCTGAGGATGCTAGCCATATCTCTTTTTGGGGGTTAAACACCTCAGAAATACATTTTTAAATGTTTTCTGAAAAATATTTTCGCAAAATGCTTTCACAAATGCAAAGGTTTTGTGATTTATTTTGCAAAGCTTTTGTGACTTGCAAAAGTATTTGGGGAAAATATGCTCAAAATAACTGCAAATCTTTGCCAGCCTTCTGCAACAAAACAGTTTGGTTTTTTTGGCCAAAATTTGCAGGGTGGCAATCCCTGGTCCCACAGATGTACCTTTTGGTGGTTTGGTTCCAAAACATTACAGGAGTCCAAAATTACAGCATTCTGAAGTTCAGCAATTTTCCTATAGGATAACATTGCGGTGTCCGTGACGTCTTTTGGGGCCCGTATGTCGAAAACGGTTCGAGATAGGCAGACTAAGCTCAGAACTAGGTTAGAAGGTCCTGAAACCCATGAAATTAGAATTTTTTTTTCCTACCTTGTACGGTTCCTGAGATATTTGCGATTTACTGTTCCAATTTCTCATTTTCATGTCCAAGGACCACAATTAAGCCCACAGACTTCGCATTCACAGCACTTTTTGCTGCCCCTATCACAGATACAATGCATGATATGGATTCAGTTGACTTAATGTTGTGGGAACTAGTCACTCTCATGATTACAACCACACTTCAATTTTTGTACTAGCTACTACGGTTCCCCAGATATGGTCAAATTAATGTTACAAGGCTTCCTTGCCCTATAGGGCTGCTGTATGGCTCCATGCTTAGGTGTAAGTGGGAGCACAGGGCCTGGAGGGCCACCGCTCCCACAAACACATATCATTACGCAGAAATGGGCAGCTTGGTGCGGGTCCCATGCTCTCACCAACACATACCATTTACTATTCATATCACACTTTCTTAAAAAGAAGGAAAATTCATTGCAAAAAACTCCGTTAATGCATCAGTTAGGGTTGTTTCCACAGTGACAAAAGTGTGGAAATGTGATGTTAGGGTTACCAGACCCTGAACCCCCAACCACCCCACCTCTCCATCCTCCACAGACCAACAGATGCCGAGGTGTGCCATGGAGCCATGTGGCCTCTCACCCCATTCTCCTTTACTGCAGCTTGTCAACTTGTTTACATATGGAATGGGGTGAGAGTTGGGCCTGATGACACCATGGCACACCCTGGCATCTGTCAGTCTGTGGAGGATGGGTGTGTGAGTTATGTGTGGGGGGGGGTTGGGGGCTCAACCCTAATGTTTAATTTCCTCACTTTTGTCACTTTAACCCTAACTGATGCATTAAACACATTTTTTGCCATGAATATATATATATATATATATATATATATATATGTGGCACGGTAGTGCCACTGCAGTTAGGTTGCATAGCCATTTCTATGTTAAACCTCAAAGTTTGCACTTTAATAACTTTGTAACCGTTTGTCTGATTTGCCTGAAATTCAGAACATAGAAAGATTTTGCATAGATCGCTGGATCTGGAAATTTTCTTGTCGATCAGATTTATGGTTGCGGAATCGTAGTGCACTCAAAAAGTGAAAAAATCCCGAACCTTCAGTTTTCTTTGTCCACCTATAATGCCCTGAAGAATGCATTTGAGTGTGCTCAGATTGGGTTGGCTGCATGGGTCCTGGCTAGCATTGGTGCCTTTTGAAGATTTCATGAAAAAATCTTGTTCCATTCAAAAGTTATGCCATTTTTTATCCCCCATTATAGTCAATGGGAAAATTTATATGTGCACTGTGAAAACAATCGTGATCACATTTTTTTGATCAAGCTTGCCAAAAATGTTGTTGAGCTGCCGCCATCTTTTTTTCAGTTAGCAATGGCCAAAAAAATGTAATAACTCAAAAAATACTGCACTTGTTAACACAGGGATCATTGGGTTTACCTAAACGGGCCCTGGGGAACATGCCTATAACATTAGTTTGTGGCTAGCTAGCCAGGAAACATGTTTTTGAAATTTTGTTTACGTTTTTGATTGCAGCAACATTTTTCTTGCCACGAAAACAATTGCGGCAACTTTAAATATGATCGTGATCACATTTTTGTTATTGCGATCATATCCCTATTATAAAGCCCTCACCCGACTCCCTCATCGAGGCCAGCTCTGCCATTTCCTCGACCACTTCAAATGGTGAACTCATTCTACTAGGCGATTTCAACCTAGACTGGCTCTCCTCCTCTGCCAAATCAGCTGCCCTGAGGATCAAAGCCCTAAATCTCTCCCAACTTATCCAGGAACCCACCCGACTAAGCCATCGATCTCAAAAACACTCCCTTCTGGATTGGATCTTAACCACCCACCCCCACAGGATCACTGTCTCAGGCACCCTCTCTGATGCCCTTAGTGGCCACTGTATTACTTACTGTATCCGCAAAATCCATTCACCACACTCCGGTCCTAAATTTATCTTATCTCAGCCCCTACATCTCCTCGATGAATCTGCCCTATGGCGTGACCTGACAAATGAGGACTGGTGCCCAGTCTTTGACACCCAAGACATTGACATCACCCTATCCCACTTCTGCAACATTTTTCTAAGCACACGGGACTGCCATGCTCCCCTCAGGAAAGCAAGAGTTAAAAAACACCATCACCCCTGAATCACAGCTGACCTCATCACCTTGTGTCGAACCAGAGACAAGGCTTGGAGGCAAATACAAAGCCTCCCTTGCCTGTTGCGACCTACTATCATACAAAATTCTCAGAAACAAATGCACCAAAGCAATTCGGCAATCCAAGGCCCACTACTTTCAGGCTCAACTTACCCTTCACCAAGCCTCCCTGGCGTCCTTCTGGAAGGTGATAAACTCCCTTATCAACCCACCCACCAAGCAAGTCAGTCCAATCCTCAACATTGATGGCAAAATTGTCTCTGATCCTTTGACTGTATCTGAACTTTTCAACTCGTTCTTCATCTCCTGTGCCTTGCCTGACTCACCTCCTCCTCCACCCACCTCCTCTATTCCCCCCCCACCACGGCTTCCTCTTTCCTTCATTCACGCCCCTTGAAGTCTACTCCACACTCACCTCTCTGAACCAGTTCAAAACCAGTCCTAATGGCTTGCATCCTAGACTTCTCCGTATCTCTGCCTCAGCCATAGTCACACCTCTGACACATATACTAAATATCTCTCTCACCACAGCCACGGTCCCCTCCATCTGGAAACTAGCCAAAATCCTTCCTCTCCACAAAGGTGGCAACCCCTCCCTACCGGGAAATTACAGACCCATCTCCCTCCTCCCTTCCCTCGCCAAAATTCAAGAATATCTCATGCTGTCCAAATTGTCCTCCTTCCTCTCAACAAACAGCTCCCACTACCCCTTCCAATCTGGTTTCAGAAAACTTCATTCCACTACCACCACCTTGTTATGAGTAACTGACTCCATTCTCTCTGCCATGGACAACGGCCAAACCACCACCGCCATTTTCACTGACCTGGCAAAAGCCTTCGACTCTGTCTCCCACCCTCTGCTGCTTTGCAAATTAAGCTCTAGTGGCCTTGCCCAACCTGCAATAAGCTGGTTCCACTCCTACCTCCAGAACAGAAAGCAGTCAGTACAAATAGGTGACACCCTCTCCCCCCCCACCCATCCTCTTGGGCATCCCCCAAGGCTCTATCCTTGGCCCCATCCTTTTCTCTCTATTCATAAATGACCTCCCCTCTGCATGTCTCTCCTCAAACATGCACCTATATGCCGATGACACCATCATCTATGACTCAGGCCCCTCTCATGACAGTGTGCTCCCAAATCTCCAAAGAGAATTCAACTGAGTACAAGCCTGGCTCCTGAAAAAACAGCTTAAACTCAATGCCAAAAAAACAGTCACCATGGTATTCGGCACCAGACAAAAGTTTGCCTCTCTAGCTGCCCCACCAACGATCTTCACCTTGGACGGCATTCCCCTTGAGTCAGTACCCACCTTTAAGTACTTGGGAGTCTGGCTGGATACCCACCTCAACTTTTCCACCCACGTCGATGCCATCTGCACCAAACTCTGGCCCAAACTGGCCATCCTGTATCGTCACAAAGCCAGCCTTCCCCTTCCCACCCGGAGTGAACTCGTACACAAAACCATCCTTCCAGTTCTGGACTATGCGGACGTCATCTATGGCACTGCCCCTACCTCCTTCCTCTCAAAACTTGATGTCCTGCTCAATTCTTTCTGTCAAATTTGCCACTGCCTCCCCCCACTCACTCATCACTGCCTCTTATACCCCACACTATCCCTGACGCCACTCTCGCAAATGCATACCACCCACAGCGCCTCCCTCATAGCTAAATATTGGCTTGGCTCCCTTCCCCCCTACCTCTCTCACAGCCTCTCTCCAGCCATCTTCTCAGGCTACTCACTCCACCGTAGACACGCACGTATTTCCACCTCCCACGCCCCCTCTCTGCCTCTGGGCAAGCTGCCTTTTTCTACCGGCTCCCTCTCCTTTGGAACAACCTCCCATCCACCCTCCACCAGGTCTCCTCCTTATCAGCCTTTAAACAACTCCTCAGGCTCCTCCCTCCCCCCTGCCCAAGATGCTCATCTGAACCCTCCTCAACTTGGGCCTAACCTATCCTCAGTGGCACTTTCAGGAAATATTATTGCTCACGCCAGCCCAAACTGCATAACCACCTACCCACCGTACTCTCGCCATACTAGTCCAGCACACTCTGGACAACCAATACCTGTAAATATGTCTATAATATTCTTGTAATATACTGTAGATATGAAATGTCCCGATGTTCTGCAAATCGTCTGTTCTAGCAAAAATTGTTACTTTACTGCTTCCAACTATGAAATGTCCTTTACTGTACTATTCATAGATTTGTACAAGTTCAAAAGGTGTTAGCCCATGAAGAACTCGCCACCATCATGTCAATGGTGGAAGGTATATTTTCTGTCTCCCATATACCAGTCCAATCTTTCTTTAAATTGCTCTACATTTTTACTCATAACAATGTCATCTGAAAAAGATACTGTTTGTACTTCTCTGCCTTCTAACAGTGTACACCTTATACCTGGATCACACCTGGAAATGAGCTTCGGCTCAGTGTGCCTTTCCCGGTCACCAATTTTAAATAAATAAATAAAGATAGGAGATTTTTTCTGTCTGTTCAATTTCTTTGTCACTTGATTGTGGTAAGATGGATTGTACTATTGGCATGAAATTTTCAGGGTACGAAGCCCTTGTGCCATGAATGTGACTTTCACTGGTTTGGAGTGGAAAAATTAAAGAGGCCCCTAGTTACAGCATTCCAAAGTTCGTAAAATTTTCCCATAGGATGACATTGCAGCAGTTTTTTTTCTTTGTCCCTTCATTGTGTCAACATGGACTGTGCTATTGGTCTGAACTTTCCAGGGCGAAAAGCTCTGGTCCTACAGGTGTGCCTTTTGGTGGTTTGGTACAGAACCATTGAACATGGCCATAGTTACAGCATTGTGAAGTTCGGAAATTTTCCCAAAGAATAACACTGTGGTGCCCGATGCGCCTTTTGGGGCCCGTGTCTCGAAAACGGTTCGAGATACAGACTCTTTGTTGGAAAATTTCTTAGTCCCCCATAAAGGGAGACTAAATATAGAACTAGCTTACAAAGCCATGAAACCCCTGAAATTTGAATTTTTTCTCTAGTTTGATTGTTTTTACTGAGATATTTGCAAATGTGTGTTCCAATTGCTCATTTTCACGGCTGTAGGCCATAATTATGCTGTTAGAGTTAGCACTCACATTGTGTTTCAGTGCCCATATCTTGGAAGTGATGTGAGATGTGAGATACAGATTTGATTGACTGTGTTGCGAGACCTATCATTCTCACCCTTATAACCACACTTGCACTTTTTTCTGCCTCCTACGGTTCCTGAGATATGGGCAACTTACTGTTACGAAGGCTCCTTGCTTTATAGGGCTATGGTATGGCTCCATAGCTATGTGTAAGTGGGAATGCAGGGCCCAGAGGGCCTTCACTCCCACACACACACACATACCATTATGCACAGATGGGCGGCTTGGTTTGGGCCCCGTGCTTCCACCAACACATTCCAATTACTACTTACGCTTTTAAAAAAGATAGGAAATGCTTTGCAAAAACTTAATTAATGTATCAGTTAGGGTTGTTTCCACACTGACAAAAGTGTGGAAATTCCACTTTAGGGTTACCACCCCACCACCCCACTCACACGCCCCCTCCTCAAAACCCTAACTCCGCATCCCCCCCAATCCCACCAAAGCCTGTTGGTGTGTGGAGGTGGAGGTGAGGTGTTAGGCTTAGTAACAAATGTCAAATTTCCCAGCTTTTGGCCTTTTAATAAAACCCTAACTGATGCATTAACGTAGGTTTTTGAATGAATATATATATAGATATATATATATAAGACAAAGAACCTCTGTGCGCAAACACGAGGCAAGGGTTACCCCAAAGGGCATTTGGCTGGGAAGCCAAGTTTCAAGAAAATACAAAATCACACATGCCCCACAATGCAAAGCATCATGGGCTGCATATGGAAATCACCACAGAATGTTATGCTGGTCCAACTTTAAGCAGAATTGCATGGTGCCGGAAGGCCTCTCACACAGTTTGCAAAGGGTGCTAACAGAAGACATAGACACATGTTTCGTCCTACCAGGACTCATCAGTATGCCTCGTCTGTTTGACACCCCAGTGGAATGGACCAGCTACCCTTAAGGCAGTGTGCCTTGGATATATTGTGGTGAACCAATTAAAATATAAAACTATTTAAAAGACAAAGAACCTCTGTGCGCAAACACTGAGGCAAGGGTTACCCCAAAGGGCATTTGGCTGGGAAGCCAAGTTTCAAGAAAATACAAAATCACACATGCCCCCACAATGCAAAGCATCATGGGCTGCATATGCAAATCACCACAGAATGTTATGCTGGTCCAACTTTAAGCAGAATTGCATGGTGCCGAAAGGCCTCTCACACAGTTTGCAAAGGGTGCTAACAGAAGACATAGACACGTGTTTCGTCCTACCAGGACTCATCAGTATGCCTCGTCTGTTTGACACCCCAGTGGAATGGACCAGCTACCCTTACGGCAGTGTGCCTTGGATATATTGTGGTGAACCCATTAAAATAAAAATCTATTTAAAAGACAAAGAACCTCTGTGCGCAAACACTGAGGCAAGGGTTACCCTTAAGGGTAGCTGGTCCATTCCACTGGGGTATCAAACAGATGAGGCATACTGATGAGTCCTGGTAGGACGAAACACGTGTCTATGTCTTCTGTTAGCACCCTTTGCAAACTGTGTGAGAGGCCTTTCGGCACCATGCAATTCTGCTTAAAGTTGGACCAGCATAACATTCTGTGGAGATTTCCATATGCAGCCCATGATGCTTTGCATTGTGGGGGCATGTGTGATTCTATATATATATAGATATAGATGTAGATAGATATCAAAATCATCTGCCTGGGGACATCAACCTAGATTGGCTTGGCCAGAATGCCTCTCACTTAGCATCAACCATCAGCAAGGCCAACTTTTAGATCTCCCACTAGGATTTCTCCCAATGGTTCCAGCTGCACTCTTAAAGACTGGATACTTACGAACAGGAAGGACCGGTTTACCTCAGCTGGTGTCCTAGCCAACTCTATTAAAGACCACTGTCCTGTATGCTGTGTGTGGGATGCCTC
This sequence comes from Neoceratodus forsteri, assembly GCA_016271365.2. Classification (NCBI taxonomy): domain Eukaryota; kingdom Metazoa; phylum Chordata; order Ceratodontiformes; family Ceratodontidae; genus Neoceratodus; species Neoceratodus forsteri. The sequence continues at coordinate 631,415,703 of CM057456.1, read as the reverse complement.
TCCCCCATCTTATCCCCCTAAAGTGTAAACCTTCTCAAACTTTTGCCTCCTGGACCCAGTCCCTCTTCCTTAAGACCTCTGTCTTGTGGACTGGTGCCCTATTTTCACCACTAATGATATCAACAGAGCAACTGAATACTTTAACAACACCATACTCTCTCTACAAAAGAGATATTTCTCTCTCTACCAGTAGGGTAAAAGGCAAAACCACTAAGTGGCTTAAGTGCCCACTCTTACAACTCCTAAAACTGAGGGATAAGTTATGGGTGAAATGGAAATCCTCCTCACTGCCCTCCGACTATGAGGAGTATCGTGCCTTGAGGAATACCTGCAAGAAAATGATTCGGTTGGCTAAAAGTAAATACTACCATGAACTACTTCACTCCACTACATCTAATCTGAAGAGATATTGGTCTCAAATTAATGAGATCCTAGGGAATGATAGGCTGCAGACTCTGAGAGAAATGCTGGTAAATGATGTCAACTGTAATAACCCCTCTACTATCGCCGACACCTTTAACTCTCTCTTTTCACTAAGCTTCTCAATATATCTCAGGCCTCACGCCATGTCTCTTAGACAACACATCAGGATATTATTGATGACCCTCCACCATTGATGATAGCCCCTGTCATGCATTCAGAAGTCCTAAAATTGTTTCTCTCATTTTCTGTCCATGACAGTGCGGGTTCTGATGGCCTTGAGCCAAGGATCCTTCGACTGGCTACCTCCCTTTTAGCAACCCCTGTAACTAGACTCTTTAATCTTTCCATCTCCACCTCTACTGTTCCTCTTGTATGGAAATATGCCAGGATTATTCCTGTGTTCAAAAAAGGTGACCCTAAGATATTAACCAACATTGCAATACTGCCAACCCTTAGCAAACTGCTGGAAAAATTAATCCATGGACAGATCTCTTCACATCTACTTAAGTTCAAACTTAAGTCTCCTGTCCAGCATGGCTTTAGACCTGGACATAGTACTACTACAGCTCTTACACTGTTCGCCAGTGAGGTTAAGACTAACATGGACAATGGACTACTTACAGGTGCCGTATTCATTGACCTCACTAAAGCATTCGACTTGGTTAACCATCCTCTGCTATGAAGCAAACCCCAGTATCTAGGTGCTACTGGTTTCACCTTATCCTGGATCAGTAGCTGTCTTGACTGTCATTTACAATCTGTCTCCTTCTGTAAAGTCCTCTCATCCCCTGCTGCCATCTCCTGTGGTGTCCTTTAAGGCTCAATACTTGGCCCCTTGCTCTTTTCCATTTTTGTTAATGATATTCCTGCCTCTTCACCTCAGTGTCAGACTATTATGTTTGCTGATAACCTGGTCCTCTATGCTGTTTCTAGGTCCGTCAATGACCTTAATGATCACCTATCATACTCCTTTCAGCAAATCCAATCATGGCTCTCCTCAAACTATCTAATCTTTAATCTATCCAAGACTCAGGCCATGCTCTTTGAGTCATCAAGAAAAGTCAGAACCGAGTCCCCCTGTCTGCAGGTCTGATGCCCTGATGGGTCTGTCATAACAAATACTTTTTCCAATTGTTTAACCAGGTGAGACACACTAAGCTGAAAGCTTGTTTGCAGGTGCAACCTGGGAGCACAGGGAAGTTAAGTGACTTGCTCAGGGTCACACAGTATGCAAGTGGGGTCCATGGGATTCAAACCCAGGTCTCCAGATTTGCAACTCAGAGCCTTAAAACACTGCACTATATTGCCTCCCTACTAACTCCTTTAAATACTTGGGAGTGACACTTGACCCTCCACTTCACCTCACATATTAGTGAGGTTTGTAGGCATGTCAACTTGAAGATTGGAGCCCCTTACTGAGTGCGTCATTCCCTTACCCCTGCTGCTAGGATTTCTGTAGCCCACAGTGTACTGCTCCTTGGATTTAAATATGCTCTCCCTGTCTTTTCCCATGCCAGTGTTGGTGCTCTACATAAATGGAATACCACTTACAATAACATCTGCAGATTTGCCCTGTTGGCTCCCCGCCTCACCCACCATTGTCTGCTCTACTCTACCTTGAACTGGCTGTCACCCAATGGCTTGCGCTCCTACACTCTTGGATGCTTCATTGACTCCTTAACTCGTCAACCTCGTCCTGACTCACTTGCAGCAATGTTAAACCTGGTGAGCTCCTCTCACTTTCTAAGGTCTTCTGCCTCTCCCCTGTTCTTCATCCCTCTCTGCTCTACTAAGATGGGTGAGCAAGCTTTCTCTCACTTTGCTCCCAAATTCTGGAACTTCCTTCCCCCCATATTAAGTGTTCCCCATCTCACAATACTTTCAAAAAAGCACTTTTCTCTCACTTGAGTGTACTTGGTGCTTGCAATTGCTCCTAATTCTTGTTCTGGTTTTCCCAGTTGCTCAATGCCTGCCTCATCTGCATCATACTGCTGATTTTGTGTACCACTCGACCTGTCATTGTTTTAGTACACACTAATATGTGGGTGTTTTACTTCAACTGTAACTATGTTTTGACCTTCCCTGTATGGGGTCCTGTTATTTGTGTATGGTTTTACCAGCTTGTTCTCAGTAAATTCTACTCCATTGTTATTTTTGTACTCTTCTGGGTCATGCTTGAAAATAGGCAGGTCATTTGCCTAATGCACTTACCTGGTTGCCAAAGCTAATATATATATATATATATATATATATATATATATACACACACATACACACACTCTCTCTCTCTGACTAACAAAAATGTGTGTTTTATCATTTTACTGTGGAGTCTGCAATGTCTGCACTCTGCTGCTGTCTACTCTACAATTTGCTGTTGAATTTGCTGGCCTCTCTACTCTCTCTCTCTCTCTTTAATGAAAATAGTCCTTTTTTTAATGAGTACTCTCAGTCTGCTGCAACGTCCACAGAACTGTGTTGTTTTCTGCTGTTGAATTAGTTGGTCTCTCAGTCTTTACTCTTCTACTCTCCCTGTCTCCCTCTACAACAAAATTTTCACCGTTTTATGGGGTGGGGTCTCTATACACAAACACACGACTGTCTCCATTGACTGCAAGGCCCCAAATGTGCTTGATACTCGGTTTCCTAGGGAGGTCCTGTGGTGGCTGATACAAAGGATTGGCTAGAACAAGTGTCAATCACAAAACAGAGACTCACATTGGTTGGCTCCCTTCAGTGCCCCAGGATCACAAGAGTTTCCCTTTGTTGGTCATGTGATGGTCCAGGGACTTGGGAGTCTTTGGCAGAGACTGGGAAAAAGAAAACCATTTTTTCTGCATTTTCCATGCAGTACTGGTGGTGACAGTATTATTCCAGATTGAGCCGCACTTCCTAACCAGGCCAAATTGGCAATCCCGGTTGAGCCATGAAAGACTCGGTTTTCTAAGTCAGAGCAGTTTGAAACTGCACCAGAGCCGGCTTGCCCATCTCTAATTGTAAAACATTAAAATGTGTGACACTAAGATTCCATTTTTGTGTCTCACATACTTTTACTCATAAATTGGATGTTTTACAAAATATTACTCCCAAATTTTGAATATATTGGTTACATGACCCTACCTCATGAACAAGGATAGTGGGAATTTTCAAGTACAGGGCAGAAGGTGATTTCACAGTCACTCTGTGAAACCACATTTTGGGTGGGATTTAACACATTCTAATGACCATGTTCATGATGTCGGGTCAAAATAATTTTTGTATTGCACATTTAAGTGAAACACTAAGAGCAACACAAAAATTTATAACACTGAAAATTTCTGTGCGCACCAAAAATGGAATTCTTAGACTGCACTTAAATGCAGACTGACTCTTCCCTTTGCTCAGGGCCCAGAGGGCTCTACGCATCTTCATCAGTTCCCACAGGTCCCTAAGGATAGGATTCCACTACTTCAAAAAAAAAAAAATTGCAAAAAACTGTGTTAATGCACCAATTAGAGTTCAACTTAATGCCACAAAAGTAGGGAAATGTGGCATTAGGGATTGCTACCCTAACTCCCCACCCTCCCAAGCTGCAAAAGGACAAGACCACATAAGCAACCACAGATAGCCATTATCAGGTAAGACTTCATTTTTCCCCTTTGCACTCCTTACTGCTTTCCCTGCTTCCCTCAGTTTCCCCGATACACCTCCCTTTCCTTCTCCCTCTGCATCTCCTTGTACCCTCTGAATGCTATCCTTTTAGCCTTTACCTTGTCAGCCACCTGTTTCGAGAACCATAGTGGTCTCTTTTCCCTCTTGCTTTTGCTAACTTGTTTGGCACAGAGGTTTGTTCCCTTTAACTTTGCCCAGTGTTCTTCCACCCCACCCATCTCATCCACTCCTGCCAGGTCACCCCTGCAGCATTCATTCATCTTTATAAAATCTGCCCTCCTGACATCCAGGACCCATACCATTGTGTAGGTCCATTCTGTAGCTGAACTTATACTGAACCACACTCGCCTCCCACCTTGATGTCTGCAACATGTCCTGTTAATGAGTACCAGGTTCAATACTGCCCTATTACAAGTGGATTCGCTGACTAGTTGCCTGAAAAATGCCAAGAAAACAAACAAACAAAAAGGCATACACAGTTTATAGTGCAGAAATGATTTTATTTACAAAACACCATTGGGCACTAATAGCCATTCACCTGTGCTTTGAGGTGCACTGCCTCTTCATCGGGGGGCCTGCCTGAAGAATGCCCACTGCAGAGTGTCCCTGCTTCTAGCTGAAGCTATTGCTGGGAGGCTCCATTCTAATCCAGCAGGTTGAAGCCTCCCCCACAGCAGCACCTCCCCCTTTTCTGCTGTCTTGCCAATGGCTTCCACCAGTACCTTATCTGATTTCTCCCCCATGTCAGAAGTCTGCTGATCAATCCACTATGAATAGTGGCTCCATACCCATCTCTGGGGTGACACACATTACAATACCTCTGCCTCCTCCTGTATTCCCTGTATCTCTGTCACTTTTGTGCTTTCCTTCCCATAAAAAGCACCACACCCCTTTCTTTCTTCCCACCAGGTCCTTCCTGAACAGAGTATAGCCTGGTATGACCATGTCCCAGTCATTGTTTTCAGTGTACCATGACTCGGTAATGGCCACAATATCCAGGTCAGCCTCTGCCACGGTGGCCTCTATGACTGGAATCTCATTTCCAAGACTTCTAGCATTCACCCACATGACCCTCCAGATTTTGTTTCCACTCTGCTGGTTACCCCCCCTTTTTATTTTCTTCCTTTTTGCCTTGCTTCTTCCAGTTCTCTTTTTAATGCTCCTGTTCCCTTCCCCCCTTTGTCTCTACTACCCTGCTTCCTTTATTAATTTTTACCCTGGGGGATTCCTCTCCCCTTGGGTTCTCCCAACTCTCTACTTCAGCCTGTGGTGGGGAGCAGTTTCTGCCTCCCCAATTGCTTCTGCCACCACACACCAAATTATCAACATGGCCTTTTTGGGAACCCACTTCATGAACAATGTAGGTGATATTTTTCAAATCCATCTTGAAAGGTGATTTGTGGCTGTCCCATGAAATCATATTTCAGATGAGAGTTGAACATTTTCACCTACCAGGTTCATGTGGTGGGGTCATAGGAAGACTGTGCTAAAAATTTGGTGGAATGTATGGTAAAATGACCAAGTCATGAGTGAACACTGAACTATTTCAACATTCACTCATAACTTTGCTAATTTTCAATATTTTCCCACCAAACCTTCAATATGGCTTTTCTGGGACCTCACCTCATGAACAAGGCAGGTGAAATTTTTCAAATCTGAGCCAAAACATGATTTGATAGTTGCTCCACAAAATCATATTTTGGGTGGGATTTGAAAAAATATCATTTACTGGATTCATTACATGGGGTTGTAAGAACACTACGTTCAAAATGTGGGGTCAAAATATTAAAGGAAAAACAAAGTTATGAATGCACATTTAAATGTTTTCATGCTCAGTTCATAACTTTGGCAATTATCATTACTTTGAATCCAAACTTTTAATGTAGCCATTTTTTCACACCACCTCATAATTGTAACTGGTGTAATTTCTTTGATCCTGGACAAAAAGTATTTTAGCAGTTGTAGCACAAAATGCCATTTTGCTCACTATTCTATTAATGCCACATGTCACAAGGGGAAGTCATAAAATGACTATCTTGAAAATTTGCGGTCAAAATAAAAAAAAAAATTATTAAGAAACGTTCTGTGTACTGCTAGCCTTTACCCTGGTGGGTAGTGCTCTGTGACTGCATGCAAATAAGCAGAGTTTGCAGGTGAGTTTAGTGAGCCACCTGAATGGCCCAAAGCTAGGGGGGACAGTGCTGTCATGCAGCACCACCCCTCAGCTTGGAAAAAGAAGTTGCAGTGTTGCCCCCAAATGTCCAGGTATCATATAGGGAAGAAAACTCTTCTCTTGGCGTAGGGCCCTGCACCTCTGCACTTATGGGTGTTACAGGGTCCTGCTTTTCAGCTGACAGATAGACTCTTTACCCTGTGCATCTGTATCTGTCACCACAACGAAAGCAGGGCCACCAGACAAACATACCCACACATTCTTGATGTTCACGGGTAGACAGACTCTTCCCTTGGTGCAGGGTCCAGAGGGCCCAGAGCATCTGCATCTGTTCACACAAGTCCCAAAGTGTCCTGCATGAATGAGGATATGATTCCACTATATCAAAAAGAAGGGGTATTTTTTGTAAAAAAAAAAAAAACTGCACTAATGCACTAGTTAGGGTTCAACTTAACAGCAAAAAAGTAGGGAAATGTGGTATTAGAGTTTCCAACCCTAACTCCCCACCCCCACCCACAAGCAGCAAAACAAAAGACCTTACAAGCAACCACAGACAACCATCATCAGGTAAGACAAACAACATACAACTGTTTCCATATGACACAAATGCAGTAACACCAATGTGTTACCTTCACGGATTTGTACCTGGGGCTGCATGACACAAATGCTGTAGTACTGATGTGATACCTTCATGGATTTGTATCTGCAGCTGCAGAAGCACAGGCCCTAGAGGGCAGGGTGCTTTTTGTGAGAAGTTGAATAGTTTGACTAGCTTTCAATGAAGTTGCATTTGGGGTCTGCTGCTCAAGTCCACTCAGAGGTATAGCTGGATCTTTTCCCAAAATAGTTCTGTCCTTCTTAGACCTGGCTCTGTTGTTGGCAACAACAGCTCTGTTATTCCATTTCATGGTCTTTAAACAACTTTAGGATTCACAAATAGTAGCTGACCAGGTGGCTTGGAGTAGTGAGGCACTGGGTGCCTTTCCTCCTGCCATGCCTGAGACCTGAGTTCAGGAACAAGTTCAGTTTGCCAGGGGACCACTGTGGTGGTAAAGGATTGAGCGTCCAATGGACTGCTGTCCTCTCTCAGGGAAGGGTGACATTTTAAACCCAGCCTTAGGCTGCTGCCAGGTGGAGGCCTGGTGACAGTGGAGCTGTGGGCAGCATGAAGGGAGGAGCCATCGTGATGTGCTGTGAGTGTGCCTCCACACACTTGCAAGCACGTCCAGTAGCAGGGGCAGAAGGAGTAAAGTGGAAAATAGGAGTCAGATGGGCTTCATGAAGCCCCTCCCACTCCTTCTTCACCTGTGCACTGGGGAGGTGACCCTCCACCCCTCTGGCCCTACAATGGGGACAATCCATGGGGACTTAAGCCTGGGACTGGTGGATTTGTGTAATGGCCAGGTGAAGCAAGCATGGGACTGAGAGCCTGCTCACCTGATCCCACCAAGAATGAAGCATTATGGAAAAAAAAGATTCATAAATACCAATTTAGTATCAAAAACATCAGCTTCCTTCAGGGAGTCTGATTATATAAGTTGTAGCAAAGTTTGTCAAGTTTACAAACTAGAAACGTTGAAATACATCTGAATTCCAAGAGAGCTCCAGCATCTTGCTGCTCTCAGTTCAGTAGCTAGCTCATCCCCAACTATGCTGCAGTACTGCTGCTGGCATTGCTGCAGTCCTGTTGCTGGGACTCTCTCCCCTACTCCACCTGCTTTGTATCTGCTGCCTTCAGCAGCTTACTTGTGTAAATATTATTTTTTCCTTTGTTTGTACTTGCACCTTTAGTAGTAGCTGCACTAGCATGCTCAGTTTATTTATTTCACTTCTAGTTTACATTACTTTTTGCTTTCAGTGTGCATTTATCAGCCTTGTTCAGTTTAGGCATTCTGTCCTGCAGTGCCTTATGCTGTTGTGGAAAACAGTTCTGCAGCCATGTTTCAAGTATATGCAGTCATGTTTCTTGACTCTCTATCTGCATACTCGAAGCTCAGTTTTTTAAACAATTATCCTGTTTCTTGCATAACTATTTCATATTTTGCCATTACTTTCCTCTTGGAGGCTCACACAACCAGTTGCTTTTTTCCCATTGTGTTTCTGCACCTAGCACCAATCAGCTCCTGGCCCCTACTTAGACCCCACTGCCACCCCAACCCCATCACCCCACCATTTCTGGGGACTTAACGAACTCTCATCCTGTTACTCATGGTATCTCCTCACCATGATGGAGGCTGTCAGGCTGGGCCAGGACCCTCGTGAACAGATAAGTTGCTTTCACAGCTGAGAGTGTGCCCAGGTTGGTGGTGATGGGTCTGCAGGCTACGTTGGCATCTTCATACTGTGGTGGTTGAGGATATTCTTGTTTTCCTCCCACCACCATGGAGACACAAGACTGGATGGGATGTATAAGTGCCTTGGTACCCAATCTAGCCAAGCAGCAGCATCCTCCCCACCCTCAATCACACTTCTTCCATGCACCTCCACCCGTGGTCACCCAGGTAGCTGTAGCAAGTTGGAGAGTTCCCTTCTCTCACTGGCTGGCCCTCCCATGACTTAGGCTCACTCCTGAACCCAGACTGTCAACATCACAAGTGGTAGAGCTACCGCTACACCAGCATGCCGGCTGTACGCAGCCACCTATTTATGTAAGGAACTTGAAATTCCACAACAGGTTTATATACTATAGCCAGTATATGTTAAAATATGCCTGTCTTGTTTTCATTCAGCATTTGAAAGTTGATTTAAAGCAAGATTTCTTGTACTCTAACTTCCTTCTGCTGCTTTCAATAATTCTGTTTCTCAGACTGGCCCCTTAGGGTCCAAGAAATACATTATTCTCAGCCAAGCTCTAGATAAATTCCTACTTCGCTGACAGGGACTCTTTGCACCAGACCACTGCAGTTCTCTTACTTTTATTGCACTCTTTCATGTTCAGCCTTTGGAATTTGTGGCCCTTCTGAACCTTTAATTAAAAGTACTCTTGGTCATATGCCAGGACTTCACTTGGTGCTATGACTACAGGGTCCATACTGTTCTGTGCTTTGGGTCCATATCACATTACTAGTAAACATGCCCACCAATCTGCCTAGGCACTTGTCTGATCCCCTCCCAAGGGTGCAACACTAATAATTGTACTGCCACTACTACTACAACAACTACCAATTCAATCTTGCCTATCATTTCTACTTTTTCTACTAGTCTATCTTCTATCACGCAAACAACCAAATGCGTACTTGCTACATTATAAACCATAACATCATTTTTAGCTAATCAAGATTGTTTCTTTCTTAACATTCCAGACACTCTTATAACCATTATAAATCATGACATCATTGTTAGCCAATCAGAATTGTTCATTTCTAAACATTCCAGGTACTCTTATAATAAGAAGGTGTCTCATGCATATATTCTGAATACTTGGTTCTAAAAGAGGTCTCATGCACATTCTTAGGTTATGAGAACCACACACTGAAGGTGAACTGTTCTGATACCCCAAGGATATAAGTGAGACCACTCTTAGAACCGTAAGAATGGTCACAGTGCCAGTATTAATATATTATTGATCAAGATTGATCAATAATATACTCAAATTTTAAAAAGCTTGCCCAAAACATGCCTGTTTATGGGGCAGCTTCATGAGAGACACTCTTCTTTTTGTTTTTAACCAAGTAAAAAAAAAACAACAAGATGGCGGTCAACACAACCTGTATTTTTTTTCTTACAAAACATAAATCAATAATTTCATGAAAAATAAATGACTTCAAAAGGAAAATTTATCTTTTGTATCAGAGGCTTATCTGAGAACCCACTGAGCATGCTCAGAAAAAAAACCCTCAAAGGATAGCAATCAGTCTCCCTTTAAAATCCTAATAACTCTGGAACAGGTTAATATTTTTTCACAGTACCTTCAAAAGGCACTACCTCAGCACAGGACATTTTTACCCTAAAAGGTTTGGAAGTATAGAAGAAAAAAGTTCCTTTTCATTGTAAATTAACATTCCATATCTTAGAAACTGTACAAGGTGCCTTTACAGAACTTCTTTCATCATGAGAACTTTGCCTCTGAGACAGTGCATGCCTAACTTTGGGCAATTTTGTTGAACATTGCCAGTTATTGTGGTGTAAAAACTGGGGTTTAACATTAAACACTCTACTCAACCCTAACTATACTGGTGCTACTACACCAGCATTATATTATAAGGGCACAGTAGTACCCCTATAGTTAGGGTGTAATAGTGTGTTCAGTATTAAACCCCTAACTTTGCACCTTAATAGTTTCGGCAGCATTTGACAAAATCAGGTGACATTTTGCATGTGTTTTTTAGGAGGCAAGATGTAAATCTGTGGAAAGTTTTGTGATGACATCCTGTGCAGTTTCTGAGATTCAGATATGGCATTTTTCTGTAGCTGTCTAATTTTTTTCCTATTCTTAACATGGGATTTTTTGCTGTCACCTACAGCCTACATGGAATGGATTTTTTCCCCAAAAAATTTCAGGGTACAGGTGTGATGCCCTAAGGTAGTGCCTTTGAAACATTTTGTGAAGAAATATTAAATGGTTCCAGAGTTATAAGGCTTTAAAGCTTTGTGTTTTTCTGTTAGGAGCATGCTCAGTAGGGTTCTTGGGATAACATTCTGATACACCAAAAAGTCTGTGCCGTTAGACCGTTTTTAGTTTCTCACAACTCACTTCTCACAGCATGAAGCATTTTTTTGTGCCGTGACATCCACCATCTTATTTCTTTTCTCCTCTACTAGTAAGCATGGAAATTGCATAAAATGCATGTTTATCAAAAACAAACACATAACCTACCTAAACGGGGCCCATTTAGCTAGATTCTGATCTTTGTTTCTTCCATTAATGGTCAGAAATACCTTTTACTGGGCACCCCAAAAACCTTGGTGCCCAGCTTAGCAAGAGTAGCCATTGACTTGCCCTCTCTGTATGAGAACAGTAGGACTTTTTTGAGTTCCACAGCTGCAGCAGGATTTTGTGCTGTGGGCTGCTCTGAGAGCAGTGAGCCACTGTTACCCTGGTGTCTAGTGGTGCCCCCACTCCCCCATTGCTGTTCCCTTATGTATGTAATGTTTCCCTGGTGTATAGGGGCACCTTCTCACCCTCTGATTGCTGTCCCATTATGCATATTATGTTTCCCTGGTGTCTAGTGACACCCCTGTCCTCCAATCACCATCCCCTTATGTATGTTGTTTCCCTGGTGTCTAGTGATGTCCCCTGTCTTCTGATCACCATCCCCTTATGTATGTTGTTTCCCTAGTGTCTAGTGGCACTCCCCACCCCCTGATCATTGTCCCTGCATTTACATTACCTGTAATAAAGAAAACTGTCCCTCAATGTTTTTTTCCCCTAAACCGATAAAAAAGAAAATTGTCTCTGACCGATCTAACTCCCCACTGCCCTGACTTACTACTGAGCACCCACCACCTCTCACCCCTCCATATCCCCCTCACACCCTCACTCACCTGAACATGTCCCAGGGTGAAGATCCACTCTCCGATTGAAGACACATCTTGCTGCTGGAACCGCCGACTGCAATATGAGGAACTAAGGTAAGTGCGGTTCAATGTATTTCAATTGGGTTTTGAATTTTGATATATAACTTTATCATTTTTGCATATTTTGACCCCAGATTTTCAACATGGCCTTTCTGGTATCCCACCTCATGACCAGTGGTGGTGGAATTATGCAACTCAGGCCCAAAATGGGATTTTGCAGTTGTTTGGTGAATTCACCTTTCGGGCAGAATTTGAAAATTTTCACCACCCTTGTTCATGAGGTGGGGTCATAAGAAGGCTATTTTGAAAATTTGGGGTCAGATATGTAAAAATGGCAAAGTTATGTATATACCTTGAAATGTTTCTATGCTCTGTCATAACTTTGGTGATTTTAAATATTTTGACCCCAAATTTTTAACATAGCCATTTTTTCACACCACCTCACAAACATGATGGCTATCATTTTTTCAAATCCTGGCCAAAATTAGTTTTTTGCACCTGTGGCACGGAATGATGTTTTGGTGGCATGGAATGATGTTTCAGCGTGAATTTGAAAACTTTCACCTACTAGGTTCAGGAGGTGGGGTAATAATAAGGCTATACTGAAAATGTGGTGTACAAATACAGTAAAATGCCCAGGCTATGAGTGAATGTTGCAGTAATTCAATGTCCATGCATAACATCACTAATTTTAAATATTTTGACTCCAAACCTTCAACATAGTCATTTTTCCACACTACTGTACCTCATAAATGTGACATGTGTAATTTTTTAAATCTTGGACAAGACGTGGTTTTGGACATCTGGTGCAAAATGACCTTAAGTCCAATATACTACAAATGATACATGTCATGTTTATAAGGTGAATCATAAAACAAGCATCTGGAAATGTGGAGTCAAAATAAAAAAAAAAATTGTTAACAAACTTTGTGTGTAGTGCCAGTCTTGACCCCATTGGGTATACTTTGTGATCCCGTGCCACTGAGCTGAGTTTGGTGGTGAGATCAGTGACCCAGCTGAATGGGGTGAGAGTTGTGGGATGGTGCTGTTATGTGACACCTTTTCAGCCAGGGAATGAAAGGTGCAGGGTTGTCTGCACAGGCTCGACTACCATATGGTGAAGACAATTGTCATATTTGCATACGGCCCTGCACTTCTCTCCCCTTGGGTGGCAGAGGGTCCTGTGCATTGGCAGACAGATGTACTTTTTGACCTGTGCATCTGTAGTTATGGCCACATAGAAGTGCAGGGACCACAAGGCCCTGAGCTTCTGCAGCCCACTGGACAGCCCCATAAATTCTTCACATCTGTTGTTGCACAGAACTGCAGGGCCTGTAAGGGCCCTACACTTCTGTAGGTGGATGGAATCTTATCTTGGCACAGGGCATCTGCATCTGTTGAGACCTGTGTGAATGTGGGTACAATTCCACTATCTCAAAAAGAAAGGAAACTCTTCACAAAAAACTTTGTCAAGGCACCAATTAGGGAAATGTGGCCAAAGTAGGGAAATGTGGCATTAGGGTTTCCAGCTCTAACACCCCCAATCCCCCAAGCAGCAAAAGTAAAAAACACTAGAGTTTTGGGTCTCCGGAGTCTTGTAAAATCAGTGGTGGGGTCTTCCTTGGGGTTGTCAACCCTAATGTCCACCCATTTCCCTGAGCAAACAACATCACACGTGATCTTCTTTCTTCATGCAGGGCCTGCAGAGCCCTGCATGAAGAATGCTACAACAAATTATGTTGGCAACATGTTGTGAGAGATAATTCTCTACCTTTGAAGAGTGTATCACTATGAGGCACTGGCTTGGAGCTGTTCCTTGTGCTTTGGACTGCAGGCTATGGGCTGGAGGGAAGGGGGAACCATTAGGACCCCAGAGATCCAAAACCCTAATGCTTTTTCCTTTTTCTGCTTGGGGGTTGGGAGTTATGGTTGGAAACCCTAACGCCACATTTTCCTAGTTTTGTGGGATTAAGTTACCATAACTGGTGTATTAACAAACTTTTGTTTGAAAATATATATATACTTTGCAAAAACTGCATTAATGCAACATTTAGGGTTCAGACTAAAGCGACAAAAGTAGGTAAATGTGGTTTCCAACCCTAAAATTCCAATGCCACCCCTAAAGCAAATCAGGGGCAGATTCTTCCTAGGGGTTGTCAGCTCTAAAGCTCTCTCCATTAGGTCTGTATGTTTCTGGAGTGTATAGAATTGGGTGAGCTTTAGGGTTGACAATCCCTAGGAAGATTCCACCAGTGATTTGCTTTAATGGTGGCATTGGTGTTTTAGGATTGGAAACCCTAAAGCCACTTTTGCCTACTTTTGTCGCTTTAGCCTGAACCCCAAATGTTGCATTGATGTAGTTTTTTGCAAAGAATTTCCTTACTTTTTGGGATAGTATATTGGTATCCTTATTTTCCTGTTGGAGGGCAGGGCCCTCTAGGCCCTGCACTCCCATGCGTCCGTACTTTTTGAGATAGTGTAATCATATCCTTATTTTTCTGACAGGCCCTGCACTCCCATCCCTCCATAGATGTGTATGTGTACGTTAATGGGAAGCACCGGGCCCTCTGGGCCCTGCACATCCATTTGTAAGATAACAGCAATCAAATTGTTAACATAGCCTTCCTGTTACCCCATCTCATCAACCTTGTAGTTAAATTTATCAAATACCCACCAACAACATTATTCCACACCACTGCAGTGTAATTCCGAGCAGGGACATGAAAAGACATTTTGGGCAAGAAAAGATTTGAAAAATGACAGCTGTCACATTCATGAGGTGTTGTAAAAAAATGGCTATGTTGATAATTTGGGGTTAAAGTATTGAAAATGAAGAACATTATGAGCATAGCAATATGTCAACAGATGTGTACAACTTTGCCATTTTATGATATTTTGACCCCAAATTTTCAACATACCCTTCTTATGACCCCACCTCATGAACAAGTATGGTGAAAATTTTGAAATCACACCTGAAAGGTGATTTCGCCAACTGAGCTCAAAATCACCTTTCAGGCAGGATTTGCGAAATTACACCAACATTGTTCAAGAGGTGTGATATCAAAAAGGGTTTGTCGAAAATTTGGTATAAAAATCTTAAAAAAATTACACAGTTATGCACCAAAGTTGAAAACTCCATTGAAATACTTCAATTCTCCATATGAAACAGGATCTTTTTTGTGAGTTGTCATACAAAAAAAGATCTTGCTTCATATCACGAGTCATGAAACAAGATTTATAATCTTACAAAGACAACATTATAAATGCCATTTCTGCAAAAGTTAAGTGAAGAATTCAGCTAAGGGGAGCCTGATAAGCAAGCTACATGTGTTGGTCACTCTAAGGAATGTCATTTTGTGGGTTTTCAAATGGGAATTTGTATGGAAAAAGGGAAAGCAAGATGGCAGAAAATGAAACAATGATTTTCCCCTCATGAAAAAAGATTGGCCCCATACGAAAAAAGATTATTTTTTCATTTCATACAGCTATTTTAAAATGCTTAATGAGTATGCTCAGAACCAAGTTTTAAAAATTTCAAAATTAAATAACTTTGGAATGGATTAATATTTTTTCACCAAACAAGCAAAAATGCACATTTGTGAGCCAGACCTTTTCTACCATGAACATTCCAGACCAAAATTCCAAACCTCTGGGGGGGGGTAAACAAATTAAAAGAAATCCCATTCAAACTAATGGGAAAAAAACTAAGAAAAAATTACTTTTTTCAGTAAACAGAACTCAGAAACTGCACATCTGGCTAGAACAAAACTTGGCACACCCAGATATCTGTCACACAAGACCGCACATGCAAACTTTTACGTTTAATGGTCATGAAGATATTAAAGTGCAAAATTTCAAGTTTAACATGGAAACCCCAGTTCAACCCTAAATATAGTGGTGCTGCGGTGCCACTATAATAATAAATATTGACTAAGGGTGGTATACAAGGATGTATACCAATCAAGGGGGGCTACAAGTCCACTGGCCCAAAGGGTGAGTGACTTTTTTACCCTAATTAGCCCACCATGATGAGTATACTTCTGAGTGTGCCAACCATATCCGTTGTTTGTTGAATATAACACATTAGGATGGTTATTTGTTTGGAGACCACATTTTCACATTATGGCACCTGAAGGCCTCTTGCAGCAAGGAGAGAATGGTGTGTAGTTAGTGCAGGCAGGAGTTTGTGGATTTCTGGGTTCGGGGGGTGTAAGTGTCTTTTTTCCAGGATCTTTTGCAGCTTATTAAGTGGTTTGGCTAGCTTCCTAATGATGTGTTAATTGTGTTTTAGTATTGTCTCATAGGGTTTAATGTAATGTGGGTATATACTTTTTATTAGTGTAGGTATATACTTTTAATTAATTGATGAGTGTAAGTATATACTTAAACAATAATACATGACAGGGTATGGTATATCATTTGATATTTTCATGCCTTAGGTGTTGTGAGGCATAAGACTGCAGGCCGAGTACCTCATGCACCCCAAGAAGTGATAATATCCCATTATATAGCACACCCTGTAGAGTATTATTTAAGCAATAATACATGATAGGGTGTGGTATATCATGGGCTATCATCACGCCTCAGATGCATTGTGAGGCATGGGGCCACAAGCTGAGTGGCTCATGCACCCAAGAAGTATGATATCCCATGATATACCACACCCTGGAGTGTATTATTGCAATTATGAACCAGATACATATGTGTTTTACTAATTAGTTAAAAAAAATTTAAAATTATTTAAATGTTTTAAAACATTGCTAATGAGTAGTGATATATTAAAAGAAGATAGTCCTTTTACTTTTAAGGTTGGGGTAGCAGGTGGCGCCATTACTATGCATGTACTGCAGTTTAGCAGGCTGATTGCATTTGTACTGCTGAAACTTTTCTTTGTTTAAAAAAAAATTGTACTGCCTTGTTTGAGGCCCCAGTGGAAAGAGGAGGTTTCAAAAATAGTGGAAGGCATTTTAATTAAGGTAAAGAGGCTCCAGAAGAGTTTAGCCTGTTTCTATTTGTGTGCAAGCCACTGGCAAGTATTAAGACATGCATGATTGCCCACTGTTGTTGTTGTTGCTGCAGAATTTTTTTTACTGGGTAAGTGTCTTAACAGATGAATTATTTTCGGGGGTGCCTGTCAATGCAGGAGGGTCACTATAGTCACCGCCCAGCTGCTGATGTGGTTTGTTATGTTGGCAGTTTGTTTACTTTTTAAATCAGGAAGTTTGGGAGTGACTTTGCTATTGGCAGTCAGCGGCAGTTGAAGTTTGTTTGAAGAGCTGCTCAAGCCATGACTAGCTCCATCCTGCCAAATAGACTCTCTGGCTGCATCAGTGTATGGGCAGAAGGATTTGGTACATGTTAAAAAAGACCTGCTGACTGGAACCTTTTCTTACCCATGATTAAGTTGTGGATTTCAATCACAGGTAA
The DNA here is from genome assembly GCA_016271365.2 of Neoceratodus forsteri. Taxonomy (NCBI): domain Eukaryota; kingdom Metazoa; phylum Chordata; order Ceratodontiformes; family Ceratodontidae; genus Neoceratodus; species Neoceratodus forsteri. The sequence continues at coordinate 631,398,515 of CM057456.1, read as the reverse complement.
GAAGAGGGCTCAGCCAATCAAGTTCCAGGATTTATGGTCTCCAGTTCATAATTTTAATTAATGAAGGTATATACTTTTACTTGTTTGATTAGTGTAGGTATATAGTTTTAACTGATAATTTAATTACAGGTATACAGGCAAATAAACAATAGCCCTTTGTATGATGAAAAGCCCCCATGTATTATATTAAAAATAAAGATGTCTTTGACATCTGTTTGAGTCAGTTATCTAGAGCTCTCTCTCTGTCTCTCTCTCTCTAAAGTGTGGTTGTTTCCTTTGGAATGGTCTACATCCCATTTAAGTAACCAAAACATATTGGGTCTTTAGACCATCATTTGTTTTCAGTGCCTCTTCCAAGCATCTGGTACAACAGAGTTTCCATAGTCAAAGAGGTGGGGGTCAAGGTCTGTAATCCATCCTTTGGGATGCACTATGCTGGCAGTTGCATCTGCCCCCCAAGAGATGTGAGCAATGGTCCTTCATGGCTGAAGAGAGATGTCCTTTACAGATTGATTGTTTATCATTACAGTGACTTTCTTCACTCCCACCATTGAAGGAGAAGGAAGGATCACTTTCTTGGCCAGTATTCCTTCTAGTGAACTAACTTCCTTATGCAACAATCCTCTCTTTAAAGTAGGGAGAAGTGATTGTTCACCAGGATGTGCCAGTTGGGGACAGATGCTCTGGCATAGTTTCTGAGTAGATAGGCTAGGGGGGAGAGTTTGTTAAAGTAGATAGGAGGGTGCCTTTGGGGCACCAGCGATGGTGTGTGTGTGTGTGTGTGTGTGTGGAGTGAGGAAGAGGATTACAGTGTGTGGCTGTGTGGGCCATTGAGGTCCAAGACACCTCAACGGTTTGAGGGTGTCAAAGACTACTTCACCCTAGGACCCTGGTATCCTGCCAGGGAGGGACCTTACATGATGGGGACAGATCCTTGGGATCTGGTGTCATTTTTCTTATGTGCCTTGTACACAGAAAGAAAGTATGTAGTGGGATCCCCAGGAGGGTGTGGGAACCCAGGGGAGTATCCCCCAATGTGTGTCTGGCATGTGGATGGTTCCCCAAAAACAGAGGGATATCCTGGTTGGGGCAAGTCTTGAAAAAGACCCATGCAGTGATAAAGCATTTGGAGAAGGCAGGTGAGGTGCAGAGATGAGACAGCTGCCAGACAAGGTAGGAGATTGCCTTCAGGACAAATGAAGGGACTATAGGAGCCTGGTTCATTGGTAGTGGTGGCAGTGGCCCTACCCATGGGAGAAGAGGTCCATGTGGGCTGTCCAATGGTCAGGACAGAGCACACATGGCTGTGTGTGTCATCTAATCAAATGGACCCTTGCTTAATTTGAAGAGGGCAGACTGTTGGCCGGTGTTCATGTGGAGAAAGACACTGGGCCCTTGATTGTCTCCCTGGCACATTCAGAGGTCAAAGGCATGAGATATGTACTCACGGTGTGGCACCAGACAAAAACCCCTAAGATGGTAGTAGTCAAAAACTGCAACAAATAGATATTAAAGTCACTGGGGAAAATGCACTAGTATCAGTGGTAGAGGGTATGGAGATACAGATCCACTGAGAATTGCCAATTGCAGTTACTTTGAGAATAGAAGGGAACAAGATTCTGGGCAGGCCATGCTCTAGCAGATATGAACAGACTTGTAATGTGGTATGAGCAAACGTGCTGAGAAAGGACAGTATTAAGTCAAAGAAAATAAATACTAGAATGAACTGGAAAATACTGGGATGAGACAAGGCTATAACGCATGCCAGTAAGAGGCTGAGTTGGAGATCAATCAAGATTGGTACTAGCCTGCTATGGGGCTGGGAAATGGCAATGGAAGCAGGAGAAAATGTGCTTGGTGACAAGAAATCTTGTGCTCAAAGAGGAATGGCACGCTCCAAGGGCTGAACAAACATGCACTGCAGGAAGACTGAGCACTCGGTGATGGGATTAGTTTGTGTAAAATTAGATGGTTGATTGTGAGTTGCTGAATAATCAAACTTTTTTATTAGCCAAAATTACACAGACTAAAGACAAAAACCTCCTGTCACTCTGAATCAAGTCCTGGTGCTCCAACCATAGTCTTCTTCAGGGGATGGGTTTGTCTAGAGGACACTGCCACTATTTATACACTGTTATGTGTCACATAGAAATAATTTAAAAATAACAGTTTCTATGTTCACCAAGAGCTAAAGTGTCAAAAGACTAAAGATTCCATGTATAGTACTATTAAGTAAATGTTGCATGAGATAGCACAGTATATCTAAACGCCTGTTAAAAGCAGAAAGGGAAATGAAATGGGGAATCACAGATACTGAGAGGAGAGAGTGGGGGGAGAGGGAGGAAAACATTAAGGGCACAGGACATCTATGGTAGTCAAGTATCAGTCATAAAGTGGAGAGATGTGAAACTGGAGCACTAGGGGTGGTGACAGGCTTAACTTCCTTCTCCAATGAGAAAGCTACTGTTCATGTTATATTGTTTCTTTTTGACGCATTCAAGTTCTGTGCACCAATTTCTCATTCTCTAAAATTGACTAAGTTTGCAATTTGTTATCTCAATATGTCTTCAGTATTAAGTGCTCCCCTTTTTACAGCTGCAGTGGGCATAGCCCTGCAGATGTCTTGTGAGCACAGTGAATAAATGGGAGCTTACTGGATACTGGATGGATTTTTTAATAGTGGAGGTGGATGGCAATCCCTGCACATCCACTGCACAATTTTGTCTGCTAGTCACTGGAGGAACATGGCACTGTCTGCCGTGTTAAAGATGGCCACCAGCATTCACTGCACATGCACAATGACTCACGCATGTGCACCGAACTCCAGCAGCATGGTGACACAGTCCTCTGTGTTCAAGATGGCTGCTGGAGCCCAGTCTGCATGCGTGAGTCATTGTGCATGTGCAGGGGACTCTGGCAGCCATCTTGGACACAGTGAACTGTGCTGCCATGCCACCAGAGTTCAATGTGCATGCGCGAATTGTCACGCATGCGCACTGAATGCCGGTGGCCATTTTGAACATGGTGGACAGTGCTGTGTTACACCAGCAATCTCGGCTGCAGTTGTACTGGCTCTGGCCAGTTTGTTGACTTCTGCCACTCCCACTGAACAACTTTGATTGTACACCCACAAGACCCGTTAGCTTTAGCAGGTCATTTGGCTAGTGGTAGAAATAGTGAAAGTGTCCTCTGAACCAACCCAGCCCCCTGATGAAGACTATGGTTGAAGCGCTGGGGCATGATTTAGAATGATAGGAGCTTTCTGCCTTGTAGTCTGTGTAATTTTAGCTAATACAAAGTCTGATTATTCAGCAACTCAAAATCTGCTGTTTATGTTTACATAGACTGGTCCCGTTATCAATGGAAATAGTCCTGGGCCACAGGGAGGAACACTGCCACTAGCTTTAAAGATGAGTGGGGAAATACAGGAAATGTGAGTTAGAAGTGAAGGCCTGAACCTATAGCCTGATGTATTGTGACCCTTGTATCTGTGCACCATGTGTAACTGAAACTTTTCAATCTATTTACCAGTAAAGGAACAAGTGCTAGAAGCTTTTGGTGTCTATGGTTATTGGTTTATGCTAAGCACCTAATAATATCCTAGTGTGTCCTGGGGAACTCCAGGCCATGGCACATGCATAATTACTGCATCAAAATGCAAGGGACCTCCCAGCGAGCAAAAAAATAAATAAAATATACCCCTACACCTGGCAGGTTCTTGAGCTATGCTCATCCCCTGTGCGGTGTAAAAAAACAGAGGAGTGAATAGGGAGTTGCACTTGGGAGCAACACTGATCACCATCTCAGGACATACATCTTGACAGAATTCAGCAAGCACAGTCTATGTAGACCTGACCTGAGTGGGCAGAACCAACTCCTCACCTTTGATCCAGAGAATGATTCCCACATGGGTTCCTCCTAGACACCAGGCCTCCTTTGCTCCTGTGTTTGATGGGCCTCCAAAAGCATGGAGTGGATTGGCAGAGTCTGTAAGTTTCTGGGCCCTCCATTTCTTTGCTGAGTTGAGTCTACATCACAGACTTGTTGGCATTAGTCCCTATGAGGACTGGGACTTGGTCATACATCTGCGAGAGTGGATACAAAGGAGCTATGGACTCAGCAGGTTGGTCGATCTCTACACTATCCTGTGGAAACTCCAGTGTACAGTGAAGTACCCCTAATAAGGATAGGTATCACTTGACCCCACACAGCAAGTCCTTCCAGGAGGCATACATGCTGCAGTCTCCCTTTCTTCCTTTCTTCAGACCCAAGCATACACTCCTAAAGGCTCTGTCTCACTCAGAGTCCCAACAGGAAACTCATCACACTTTGAGTCCCAAAGCAGCTCTGATCTGATCTGTCCTTTCTCAGACTCTACTTTTGCATCATTCTCCCCTCCAGCCTGATTCACTGATCCTGAGGTTAGGGAGGGCTTAGGCTTCCTCTGATTGGTTTGTTTTTGTTAACTTTTCCTTGCTCTTATTGCTCAGAGTTCATCATTTTGCTTTATTACCCTTACTTTTCTCCAATTGACTGGAAACTCCTGAGCTCTCTCTATGCTGTCCTGACCCTTTTCCCTGGAGTCACAGACCACTGTCTTGTGGTACTCATGCAGTCTGTCTGCCCCAATCCCCCTAAGGGCTGGTGGTGCCAACTAGCCAGTTGCTCATGCCCTCCTGGTGTGAAGTGAGTGGGAGCATACCCTGCAGTATCATTCCCCCTTCTTCTGTCAGTGTGGCCTGCAGGAAACCTCCACTGCAGCTGGTATGGCTGACAGTTATAAAGTTGAGGAACTCTCTTTGTGCTGTAATCACAGGTGGCCATGCTGGTTCCCATTCCCCTTGTTACTGTCCACAGAGGCCGGAAGAATACTGTAGTTCAGATTGGCCATCAGCAGCTAGTTTCTGGAGCCATGAGGTCCTTCCGACCCCAGTAGTGGAGTTGAAGGGAAGCCCCCACTTAGCAGGTTACACAAGACTTTCTGTATGTGTATTTTAACCCTCTTTAAAATAACATTTCTTCATTTTCTTCAGAAGGTTAGAACAATGGTAGTTCCTTCAGTAGTAGGTCTTATTAATTTAGGAACTCTATGGTAATGTATTGAAATGTGTTAACTCCACTCTCACACTGACGTACCCCTCATCTCAAACAGGTTAAAGAATGCCAAGTCAGCAGTTTGCTGGGCAAGAGCAATATGGTAAGCTGCCGTTTACGAGCCACAAACCAGGTTGTGTGGTTACGCAAATATAGGCGTAAAGTACATGCAAATAAGAGACAGAGCCATGAATACAAGTCCCAGTGGTAAATTGGAGCCCCTAGTGAATCCATTGTCATTTGTGCTTCCTATTTTAAGGAGCACAAAACATATGTTTTAACAAAGCGCACTATAAACGTGACCTGTAACAGGAGTATTATATCATGTCACTGAAGAAGGTTTAATGTAGACCAAAGCACTGGAGTGTTGGCTCATGTCTCCATGCTGGCAATTTACTTGGTTGTGAGTTTGTTATTTTGTTATTTTGTCAAATATAAGTGATTCGTAGACACATCTGCTTATTCTGTTTCTTTGTGAGTATGGGCCTTGTTTTGTTATTTTAGTATTATATCATTGCATGAAAAAGTAGAGTAACCAGGCAGCTTGTGACAGAGCAGGTGAATATTTAGGAACACAATCATTTCATTATAGTATATGGTTAGTACTTATTCTTATGGAAATCAGTGGCTCTCAAAAAGTTGTGCGTTCTAAAAGGCGTTGTACATGTTCTAAAAGTTGTGCACGTTCTATTGTCAAGTGCACCTGTGTACCTACTTATGCTGACTCCAGCCAGCAGCGCTTTCATTTTCACTGAGTGCTCCTCTCTGGTTGCGCACTCTAGCACCCACTCCACTGATTTTGGCAGGCTGCAGCCTGCCTTCACAACCGCTCTGGAGGTTCTTAATTCTACTTATCCCATTCTTCTCATGGTAACTGTTTTCAGTTTTGATTAAAGAATGAGGCCAAAGAAAGACAATGTGGAAGCTTTAAGACAGTTAATGAGTCCTTCAGCTGCAAATTAGTGTGAGAACAGTGCTACCTGTAATGGTGAAATACCCAGCTATTGATCAAATGTGTATGATCCTGCAGAAAACTGAGAAAAAGGTTAGTAAAACGAATGATGCCTTAGGAGCAATAGATCAGAGAGTGCAGAAGCCCTCAGCATGTGTGAGGGGCTATCTTTCAACTCTGGGTGAGCGCTCTACCTCCCACTCCACCTTTTTTTTTGCAGCTGCAGCCTGCCTTCCCCACTGTACTAGCGCTTCCCAATGTACAGTAGGGGATTCCCCTCTGAGCGTGGTAGTGCTTACCGGGCAGAGCCACTGCAGTGTCTCTCTCTCTCTCTCTCTCTGTGCCAGCACTTGGCAGGATAATCTCTGCCTATCAACAAATGTGATTTTTAAAACATTCATTAAATTATGATACAAATATTATTGCAAAAAATAGCAGAGAAACGTTTAAGCTGTTTAATGAAGTTTCTTTAATGTACAGCATCTCTACTTCTTCTGTCATTAATATATTTTTTTAAACAATATACTATAACAAATAAAATATGGGCACCCATACACAATTTGCCTTGTGTTTCCATCTTGAGGTTGAGATAGCAGCATGGACCTCTCGTACTTTGCTCTCAAGGTGCATACACTGTTATCTCAACCCCTCGATGGAAACACAGGCTCTTTGTCTATGGTCGCCCATACATTATTCCTTATATTTCATTGTTACGGCATTATTTTTGTAACAGCTGATCATACCAGGATTGCCACAGGTGTGATGTAACATCTCACTTTCAGCTGGATCCAGCATCCACCCATGTCTGCAGCTGCATGGAGTGGAACACTAGAGGTTAAATGATGTATGCAAGGTGGCAGCCATAGACATGGTCAGATATTTCCTGTAATTTTGGTGATATCGCTGGAGAAATTTCATGCCTGCCAGTAGTACCACTATGGGCCACCAGAGAGAGAATCTCTTTAGATATATTACACAATATCTGGAAATATCTGAACATATCTATGGCTGAAATTGTATGTGGTCTGTGGTGGAGTTTGAACTTGTGATTCCCCCTTTCCAAGCAGGTGCCTTCTCCCCTTGTCCACTCTGGGTGGGCAGCATCCCTATGCCTACAATACTGCTGATCACTGTGATGGGGATTGTGTTTGTTTGATGAGATGCAAATTGCAGTCAACGAGATGTCATGTTGGAGACAGCACACTGCACATAGAGTGGGGACATTAGCAGTTTTTGTTCCAAAACAGCAATTTTTTGCAGCAGCGCTAAATGTTAGTGCCTCACAAACATCCCAGCTTACATACAATATGAACCCTATCAGATGGTTGGAGAGCATGGTCAGAAGTGTGTTTTGCACCTGTACTCAGGTTTGTGATTTGCGCTGCTCCCACAGGAAGTATGCTGGACTCCTGTTTGCACTGTCAACTCTTACAGTGCACCTCTTCCAATATACATGCTGCTGGTGTCACTCACACATTTCTGCATGTTAACAGCTCTTGGTGCCTGGATGTGTGCCAGTTTCCAGTGTGTTTCCCCTACTCTTAGGCTTGGGACACTTAACTAAGTTGGGGAGTGTGGGAAGTGACAGCCCCTGCCTCGCCTTATTCAGCAGGTTAGCACTTCACAAGTCTATGCTGTATCTGGCTACAATGATTTTTAAAATTGTAAGATAATGCGTGCAACACAGAAAAAAAAGTCTGCTTTCTTACCTCGTACTCCACAAGCACATTGCCTACTGTCTGTTGGGGCACCACCCCAGGATTTTATTGGCTGACCATCTCTTGAGACCCACCATCCCCAGTGATCACTCAGGAATCGGATATGGCGACACTCTAGCTGAAAGAAGAGATGCAGCATGTCAGAACATGAGTCAGAGGCACAGGGAATTAGATAAATGGGTTCCGCTTCACTTTATGGATATATTCATCAGGCTTTTTTGTAGCATTGCTTGTTCCTTGTTGCCTGTTACCTGTTACTTGTCTTTAAGCTGTTCTGTTTTGCTCTCCTGATAAGAAATAAATGGCTGGGAAAGAGCAGGTCTTGGACACGTTTCTTTTTAATTTTTAATTGGTTTGTGATATTTCTCAGAGTCCTTCTGCTTGTCCTATTTTTTGCTTTCCCTTTTAGGTTCCTCTCCTCTTACTTGTATTTTTTAGGACTTTTATGTTTACTAGGTGGTATATGGGATGTCAGCATTATATTGTGTCATGTTATGTTGATGATTTTTTTCAATAATATATTCCTACTCTTTCTGAGTAGTGCCATGGAATCTTTAATGTCCACCTGAGCAACCATCAGAACAGGCAGATGGGCCCTCCATTTAAGGTCTCATCCAAAAGGTGGTGCCTCAACAGTGCAGCACCCCCTCAACACACACTCACTGGTGTGGGGCAAAAACCCACAACCTTCTGATCTTCTGGCTTCACAGGTATGTGTACCATTTTGTATTGCCTTCTGTTTTCTGTCCTGCAGCCAAATTCTAATCAATTGCATTGCATGGCCAGTTATAATGTACCAATTAAGCAGGAGCATTACTTGGGGTTAGTCAGGCATTGTGGTTGAGACGCCCATGATTTCTTTGCAACCTCTATGATGTCCATTACAATCCATAGAACTCCCTTAAAACATGGTTTCCCAAGCATTAATGTGTATAAAATGTGGTGGGTGGAGGAGCTTTGCAACCCCTATGATTCTGCTGAAAGGGGACTGTGCAACCCATATGATTCTGCTGAAAGGGGACTGTGCAATACCTATGATTCTGCTGAAATTATGCTACTGCAGTTAAAACTGTTGGTTCTTCATTTATGAACCATTCCCTTGTGTGGCACTGCATCAAAGGCTTTGCTAATGTCCAGATACACAGCACTCACAAGTTTCCTCTCATCAAGCACCTTGGTGACATTATCAAACAAACCTAGTCAGAGCCAATAGGGCTGCAAAATGATACTGGCTGGGGTGAGAAAGATAAGCAGAACACCTGGAAAAAAGTAATAGATGGAGAAATGCACAGAGAAATGTGTATTCTCTTGCAGCTAAATAATAAAATGCTATGCTTAGTTCCAGCTCTGGTATGAACAAACTAGTTTTTATGTGTGATCTCTTGTTGTGGTGCCCCTGGGTGTGGTGTTATGGTGCCAGTGATCCCCATTGTCCCTGATCCGGGATGCAAAGGTGACTGGTGTTGGTGCAGTAGTAGTCACCATTGTATGCCAACACCAGATTGACAATTTGATAGTGAACATAATTTCAACGACAATTCGCTGTTGCAGCTGTAATGTTGCTGCACTGCTTTCTTGGGTTCTTGCACCCCCTCCCCGAATCAACTCTGACTCAGAGTTGATTATATTTACTACAGGGGGTGAGGGGGGCTTATCCCCCACATGGGGGGCTCAGAGGGCAAAGCCTCCCTAAAGAAAAGTAACTTTCAGGCTGGCCAGGTGGCACTGAGGACTGAGGCACTGGGCGCCTCATCTCTGTGCTGTGCTGGCGACCTGGATTCAGGAATGACCCCAGGTTGTCAGGGTGCCAGCATGGGGGGTGGGAGGTGGGAGCAGGACTGAGCACTGGCTCTCCTCTCCCGGGAGGGCGGGTCACATGCCCATAGTCCCACCATCACTGGATGGAGGTCCGGTGACAAGCGCAGGTGGTACCGACGTGACAGGTAGGGTAGAGCATCCCAAACTGCATGGCATGCGCATGCCTCCACATGCGTGCACAATGCCAGGACACACGGGGTCAGGGAACAAAAGCTGAAAAACGTACAAATTACTTACGGGGAAAAAAAGAAACTTTCTTTAGATGGTTTTATGCCAACCGCAATTGCGGTCAACATAAATCCATCATTGTAACGTTGGTCAACAACTTTGTTGTCGAACCAGCATCATGGATTTGGTCATCATGATGTAAGGTGGGCAGTCTCCTGGATGAGATGCCATCCAATACTTCTAGATACAGGAGGGTGGCCAGGTTTTACATACCATATCTGTTAAATGTATATTTCATACATTTAAAGCACAGACAAACTCTGATTGTAATGATGTTGGTTCTAGTATAGCCCCGAGGCTAGATCAATGAGTTATGAATGAGCCTGGGACACTCAGCAGACCTGGGCCTGAACCCTGCAACCTCCACCTGCATGTGGTGCAACCCTGCACTAGTCACTCAACAACCACAGCGCTCTCAGTACACCCTCGAAAACAGACACCTGTGCCTAGTGGGCCTTGCCCGGTTACCAAAGAATAAAATAAAACAGAAATAAAATAAATGAGCCAGTCTCTGTCCTACAAGGTCAGAATTCTGAACATCTGCATTGCTCATAACTAAAATTATGTAAGCTGCCTATAGCCATTTGCCATGTGGATGCATATGTGGACAGGATCTACCTTCTAAAATGTAATTATGTTGATACAATAACCCTTATGCTTTAATAATATAAGTATAGTTGCCGCTGCACCAAATTTTCTCCAGATCCCGCCCCAGGCTGCATCTCAAGGAGTCAAAGTTTGGCAGGTGTGCACACAGTTGGTAGTACCTAAGATGTTTAGGACACAACTACTCAGCATTGCACACAACATTCCACCTGTGGGATGGAGGGGGGGGGGGTGAAATGGACCAAGCAAAGGCTGATACAAAACTTATATTGGTCTGGTGTCTATATAGATGTGGGGGTACAGAGAGTGGGAAAGCAAGGGGACAAAGGCTTTTTTTCCCATTAAAAAGTGTATTGATTTTTTAAACAAAAGAAAAGAACAGTAAAAGTAAGTACATGATATGAATACTAGCTAATAAATATACAGTAAAGCAGCAGTATTGATTTACTACTAGCACTGAAATAAACAATTAGATAACTAATAATTCTATAGAAGGGTTGAGCAATACTGTAACTGAGGGGGAGAGAACCACTGTGTTAAAGGGAGACAACCTCATGTGTTTGTGTTTCGGTTCCGTCTGTGGAAGCAGACAGTCTAGGTATCCTGTCACATGTTTCCTAGCCTCTCTCTCTCTCTCTCTCTCTCTGTAATCACAGAAGAACTGCATAGAATTTCTATGCAGTCCTAAAAATGTGATAAGATTACTGTAGCATACTTACCCTAACAGAATCCATATTGAGTCATAGGACCTTAGAGTGATGCAAGTTGCGTCGCTGAATGGCTGTGTCAAACTCCAGGTGCACCAGGGACGTGCACTCCAATTTTACAAAACATTAGGGTCCTGGCGCTAAACACCCAGGGTTTGCCAGAAGCTGACAGCTGTGCCAAACAGCTGGCACAGCTGTAGGAATTACCGCAGGGATCTGACCCCCACCTGGCGCAACATTCTGAACTGTTAGACATTGTGTCAGGACCATTAGAAAACATTTGCCTATCCGGGACAGCCCACACTGATGTGCCTGCATGCATGCGGACACCACATAGTACCACCTGTGTAATGTGGGTGGCCCCATACCTCCTCAGTTTCTTTCCTCTTACCATTGACTACACATTGGACTGTTGAAATACCTTAATTGATTTCACAATTGAAGATGTTCTACTTTGTTATTTTCTTGCCAACAAACGTTGTATGCTATCACTGGTGTTGTTGAAGAAGCCAACACTACACAGTGCCACCTATATAATATGGATGTCCCCATACCTCCTCAGTTTTATTTTTCCCCACCATTGACTACTCATTGGACCCAAAGAAATGCCATCATTGATTTTATTGCTGTTTTCTACTTTATCTTCTTATTTGTCAATAATTTTGTATGCTGTTGCTAGTGTCATCAAAGAAGCTGTTGCTTTTTCACCTGTGCTGGTGCAGCAGAAAGATCTTTTGTGATGATGATCACAATTGTGTGTGTGTGTGTGTGTGTGTGCACGCGTGTGTGTGCTGCCTAGGTCTAGGCCTTTCACATGATGTCAAGAACTATTTCATCTACCAAGACTTAAATCAGGTCATGTTGGGATACCAGAGGAAATCTGTATGATCTATCCTTTAGAAAATGGAGACTGTAACTCCAATTGAGGTACTATGGTCCCCTGCTCAGCAACTGGACACAGTGATGCCTCATATGTCTCACTGTCATTCTACCATGCTATTGCCTTCCATGGAGAAGCACCATTTGTTTAAGAGGAAGTCATCCTTGGTTGAGTGTCATCCTCATTCCTCTTCCTCCCAGTCCATGCCACCATTGACACTGCTTGAGGTTCAGGGTTTAAGCTGCAGTATCACTCCAGCTGCAAATAGTGTTCAATGGTCTGTTGCTGGCACATACTCAAGTTCATCAATGGGTCTGCAGAACTCTGCTAGAAAACATATAAAGTATCATCCATCCTAATCTCATTGACATATTTTTTACCTACAGCCCTGATGCTATCATTGATGCTTATTATGCAGTTTGGGCAATGGTCTCTCACTTGATTGAGAAACTACTACACTTCCTGCCATTGACAGCTTTATCATTGGCTCAGACCATGTCACTTGATGTCATTAACAGATCCAGAGCCTGATAGACCTCCTGTCCTTATCCGTCCACAGTCACTACTAGTCCTGATGGTTCCTCTACACCCTCTTCTGATGTTGATGAGGAGGATGAGAATAATCCTGATTTACTGGATGATGAGGAATGGGATGAGGAGTTCTGTATTGCTGAACTTCACTTCTGTTTCATGGTTTCTTCAAGAGTGAGGATACAGTGGTTTATACACCCCAGTCTCCTCTGAAGATGCTTCTTTTCAGGACCTGCTGTGCCTCATCCATGAACAGTTACAATTTTCTGTTTAGGAGGTGGACTCCAATAAGTTGAATCTTTATATTGTATTGGAAGTACCAGCTGCTTTCTCAGTGATCATTCCTCTTACCTTTCAGGCTTTGAAGGATGCTGCACTGACAGCATGACGTAGGCCGAGTTCTCTGCCAGTGAGTCCCAGAAAGCCAGATGAACAATATTCTGTCCCTTCTGCCAAGAAATACAGCATCACCGAGATGGACTCAGTATTTATCATGGCTATTCATTACAGGTCTAAAGCACCAAGCCCTTGGTAGGGAATCTAGGAAAACGAATTCCAAGGATAGACTTTTGTCTCTGCCTCCCTAAGCCTCTGTATTGCCAGTTACCAGACTTAAATGCATGCTTGCGCTACACAGTGCCACCTATCAGTATCAGATTGGCCTGTGAAAATTGGTGTCTACTACTGCGGATGGTCTGCCTGATGGTCCCTCCAAAACTAAGGCCCAGAAAGTGTCACCGGGGGCTTAGAGGCTGGCAAGTGTTTACTGTATTCTGCATTGTACATCTCTGATGCTTCTGCTCATGCTGTGGCTTCTAGAGACTGCCTTTGTAGATACTCCTGGCTGAGTGTGGCAAGTTTTGCTACTGATATGCAGATATCAAGGTTGAAATCATTCTTTACTGGCCAGAAACTCCCTGACCATGTGATCGGGCTTACTCCACAGGAGTTACATTCCTTTAAAATGTCTTTGCACTCCCTGAAGTCCCTTGGCAATCTCTCTCTCTCCTTGCGATAGGGACAGAGGCTTCTTCAGCAGGATCTCCCATGTTTCCCACTTCAGGAATCTGAGCAGGATGGAAGCCCATTTGACTTTCAGGCAGGAACTACTTATGGGTGCACCCCTCAAGGCTACAAAAGGTAAGGGACAAGGTAATGCTCTGGCCACTTTCTCTTTCCCACTATTCTGACTCTGTACTTCCCCCTTCTGCTCTGGCCATGTGCCGCAGGGTTCAAGTTGGGGGTAGGATCTCCTTGTTTCTACCCAGATGCAGGAAGTCTCATAGGAAAGGTGTGTCCTGTGTCTTATTCAGGAGTGTCATGCTCTGGAGTTCAGCCTCCTGTCATTACTGTAGTCCTAACCCTTGCCTCTACCCTCTAGCATAGTTGTCAGTTTTGAAATCCGAAGTGCGCACTCTGTTGAAACACAGGGTGATTTAATCACTCTTGGCCTCAGAGCACAAACTTGGGTTTTACTCCAGATATTTCTTAGTCTTGAAACAGACAGGAAATCTATGTCCTGTCCTGGATCTCAATGTGCTGAATGAGTACATTGCATATAAAATGTTTTCCATGGTGTTTTTTCAGTCACTCCTCCCTCTGTTGATACAAGTAAGTGTAACCCCCCTACAAATGGGGGTTCCCAAAAGACTTCCAGGAGCTTGCTTGAATGCTCCAAGCCTGAATGGTGTTTGGCATTTAAGCCATTTATCAGTGAGTGTTTTTAGAGCCTCTGGTACTGTCTCTTTAAGAGCTGTCTGCTTGCAGACATAATTAGTTTGTATGGGGGGACTGTGTGCTTCTCTGTTTGAGTACCACTCGAGCTGCTGCCAATTCACTCCATTTTTGCAGTCACTAGGAGTGCAAAGGGAACCTATCTGAAAGATGTAACTGTTTGCCAGAAATCATTTAGAGTAATAATGAAATTACAGTTTGTCTAACCTGCTTTCTTTGCAGTCAGAACTGTGTCTGCCTAGTTCCCCATTCTGGTTTTGAACTGCTGAACTGGACCAATCAGTGTGGGGTAAGCTAGCTCTAAAATGGTGCCTTGGACGAATCAGAACTTGGACTCATAATCTGAGCCAGCCACAAGAGGATTGTATGGGCAGTGACTCTGGGAGATGTAGTTTAGACTTGGCGCTTTTGGACCAACAGGGCAGTCTATTGTGAGTGACAGCCAATCCAGTCAAGAACTGGGAGGAACTCAAAGGAAGTGCCGGTTTTGTCTGTTGGAGTTTCAGTTGAGCTCTGGCAGTGAAGAAGGAAGGAGATCTGTGCTTTTCAGTGTGCAGTTTTAGTCGGGAAAGCGTGTGTAAGGCCCAGAGTTCCGGTCTGCAGCTTGTGTAACTGCTTGTTAGGACTGAATCCGTCCTTGAAGAGAATCAAAGGATATCTGAAGGTAGAAACCAGGCTCACCCTGTAGAAGACTGGAGAAATTGCTGAATTGCACTCGGTCTGTCAGGAACTGAATCTGCTGTGTGTTCTCCCGGTATTGTGCAGTAATTGCGATCGGGATAGAGAAGCAGCCTGCCTGGTATAGTACTTTCTGTTTTACCTATAAATGTGTGAAGAGGCTTGTGTACCTCAAGTGAATCCTGCTGCCATTAAAGGACTTTTGCCTGTTACTGTTCACCATATAAATGTGTGAGGAGGCTTGGTTAGCTCAAGTGAATCCTGCTGCCATTAAAGGACTTTTGCCTGTTGCAGTTTGCCATATAAATGTGTGAGGAGTCTCGTGGAGCTCAAGAGTAGCCCTGCTGACATTGAAGGACCCTATCTTGTTTGGAGGTCATGAGTACTAATTCGGGGTCGCTCCCTCTTGAATTGCCACATTGAATCCAAATGGAATCACTGTACTGCTGACTGTTTAAACTAATTTTTCTTTTCTCTGTGGGAAAGGGCCCCTACCAGCTGCCACGGTTTGGACTAGCCACTACGGCTTGGGTACCCAGGGACAGTAACTGGTAGGGATAGGCCTGTGCACAGAGCCATAGGTAGATGAGTAAAGTGATAAGCTAATTAACCTGATTTCCCCCTGTCCTTGTTATATTCCCCTAAATAAATCCGAGCTGCTTGTTTCAGCAAAGTTATACTGCCTGAGTGTATTTGTCTATGTTAAAGTATTGTACTGTGATTGTTGCACTGTATCTTATTTTACAGGAGGTCCCAGTGCCTGAACCAGCCCTGGGGTAAGTGTATACTGTGAAGGTAATTCTGATATATTGTGTGGGCCACTAGTGGGAAGAAAGGGGTTTGCAGTGTCCCAGAGGGCTGTGACAAGTAAGTTTAACTATTGCAAACCCTGACCTCTGGGTGGAGGCACCCGCCATTGGATCCAGGCCCCTCAACCTGTTAGTGGCAAATCAGGCAGGGGTAGTAGCCCCTGGGATAGCGCCATCTAGGGGTTACATAACGAATCTGAGAAATAAAAAAATCAGAATCATATTAATTGGATTCTGACCTTTTTAGGAAATAGAATTTTTGGAATTAAAGGACAAAAATCCTAATTCCTAAAGAAAAGTTAATAATCAGAATATGATTTTGATTCTGCATCCAACACCTTACTGTTATTGTAACTCCCCCTTCCCTTGGCACACTTCAGTTGCTGTATCCCCCCTCACTGCCTTCAAGTGCCACAGATGATAGCGGACCACGTACTTTACAAATACAACTGCTTAGAGGTCTGAGCAAGGCTCGCCCCTCACCCACTCAGCTACTCTCACTATAGCAGTTGGCTCCTTCAGCCAGAGTTCTATTACCTCATTCAGACTTGGTGCTGTAGTACAGTTGATGCCTGACATCATGGTTTTTGGTCCTGAGACTCCAGACTCTGATTCCTTATGCTCTGAGTCCTATTACATTTTCATGACGCACAATTACATGCCTCCTCCAACTACATCTTGCTACTATACAGGTAATAAAATGTATAGCAGCTTGCTATTGATTAGCCCTGCCATTAGGCCAAAAACTTTGGGGTGAGCAACCAGCACAAATCCACCCATCCGCGGCCCTATGCAGAGAAACTCTGTAAGTGTTCCATACCTGAAAAATTTATTTTTCAAGGCCACTTCCAGGGAGTTAGCATTCCAAACATTATACAGAACTTGCCAATTTCTCAACCAGCTGGGTTTTCTGGTTAGTGAATCCATACTGATTCTATGCCAAAGACTACAGTTTTTAGCAGCAGTTTTGAACAGCGCTCAAGACATGGCTTTTCTTTCAAAAGACTGGGCCTCTGCTCTGATTGCATGCACAGACAGAGTTGCCTTGAGTGACTGGGTCACTGCCAAATCCATGCTTCATTTGTTGGGCCTCTTGACAGCCTCCCTTGTGACTATCCCACTGCTCTGCCTCCATATGTGGCTTCCCCAGTGGATCCTCTGTTTCCAGAGGACCAAGGCTTTGCAACCCCTGGATCACCTGGTACAGGTTACAATGTTCTTGCAGGGCAATTTTTGCTGGTGACAGGCAGGGTGGATACAGGATTTTCTTAAGGGGGTAGCAGTTTCTCCCTGACATCAAGGGACATTGAAATGAGAAATTGCAAGTGGGGTTTATTATCTCTTCCCACACAAACCTAATTTTTGAAAATAAAGGATATATGACATTTTACAGGGTCTTTTACAAATACACAGGGAGGCACTTTGAGCAAGCCTCCCCCTCCCCCAAACTGTAACTTTTAAAAATGCACAGTGTCGTATTTTCCACAGAATTTTGACTCCAGGGTAGAATTGGGGGGAAGGGGGCAAAACTGGAAAAATTAAATAATAAGAATAGTGTCCCAATTCAATCAATCATACAGAAAAACAGAAATGAATGGAGATCTGAATTCATGGACAATCTGTTAGGGACCCTTATGAGAGGTATGCCCCCCCCCTTGTAAATTACTGCAGTGAAGCACAGAAATGCAAGTCTCTTTTCTTTGTATTACAGAAATATTCTTTGACACAGTAAACTTAGAACGTATAGAGGTGAGACAGGAAGAATTTCAACCACTTACGCTAACATACTGTTGACAGAAATTGGAAGCTTCAGTCAAAGCTGTGAGCTGATCCATTGTTGCCTCATTGTAGATAATGTTTCTGGAGTAACAGCCAGCTTCTTCACAAGGAGACACCCGTATTCGACTTTCTGAGTCATGGCCTACCACTGTTATGCCTAGAAGGAGACGGAATGAGGGACCATCCTTTAGAAAAAAAATAATTTTTGATCTGCCCTTTTTTAATATATTTTTTACAATTATTGGTCGGGAAAGACGCACAAAGACAAGGCTTGTTTCCAAGTGCAACCTGGGAGCACAGGGAAGTTAAGTGACTTGCTCATGGTCACACAGTATGCAAGTGCTGGCTGTGGGATTCAAACCAGATTCTTCAGGTTTGCAGCTCAACGCTCTTAACCACTACACTATACTGCCTGTCAGTTCCTTAGTAGAAGGAGTAATACTGATGGGTTCAACTTCATTTACTAGTACACAAGTACATTATCTCATAAATTTATACATTTTTGATGATTTAGGCCCTGTCCACTCTTGCAATTTTAAAATGTTACAGATATCTGGTAATGTTTCAAGATCGCCAAACACAATTTGCGTCTACACCAGTAGCGTTACTAAATTGTGTTTCAAAATAATTTTTGAACCCTGTTAAAATCAGGGTTTTAGCTTGGTTTTGAAAACGGTTTAGTTGAAACACGGTTACAATTACCTGTGTGTACGTGAGTTTGATCTGTGTTGCTTGTTGTTGATCCTCCTGATGCCCATAATGCAGTGCACAGCAATCCCACAGTGCTGTGCCTGTACTGATGCATGCTCAGAGGAAGTTACATACAGCTAATCAGGAAGTAAAATAAGCATAAGACAGCACTGAAGGATCAAGATTTCAAAGTGTTTTACTGTTGAGAATTCAATTTTTTTTTTTTTTTTAACAATTCTTTTTCTAGTGCCGCTTTGGTCCCGGGGAACTCTTTCGGGCATCCACTTACCCTCGGCTCTACCTCCAGGCCTGAAACTCCTCTTCTCTTCTCCTGGCACCAGCCCGGCTATCCCCTAGGCTCTGAGCCCCCTGAGGTGGGCCACCCTATTTGCCCAGGGCACTCTATTTAGAATTTGGACTGGGCTGGGCTTGGCCCAGGAGTTGAGTGAGTCTAGCTAGTGGAGTGTGGCTGAGAGGGTGGTGCCGTCACCTATCCCTGGGAGCGGGGATTTTCTTGATTACGTCCCATCCCTCCTTCCCCCGGCAGAGCCCAGACATGCAGATGCCAGGCACATCTGCCGTGGCTCTGGGGGCCACTGCAGTGCTGGGCAGATGCCTGGACCCCCCCCCCCGAGAGAGGAGAGCAGTCTTCTGGATGCTCGATCCTTTCTCTCCCCTGCTGACCCCCAGTGGCCCAGGCTCATTCCTGAACCTGGGTCGCCAGTGTGGGGCGAGGTGTGGCATCCAGCACCTCAACCCTCAGCGCCACCAGGCCGGCTATTGAGAATTCAATATAAATATAAAAGATATTGAACTTGTTTGCACCAGCAGAGCTGTAGGAGCATGTGCAGACAGAAAAAAAAATGTAAGGCAGCATTTCTTAATAATTGTACAGCATCTGTGTCTCCATAGGCAGTGTGCAGGAATGTTGTCTAGGCTGCACTACACATTACTTGTGTGGATTGCCACATCCATTGATCCAGTTATCCCAGTAGAACATCCTTTGAGTGATATGAGTGAAAGGTGCACTAACTAGACTGATGAGGCTGCAAAGCTACTGACTGACTACTGGTCCCAAGAATTTGTGCAGGAGGAGTTGGCTAACTATAGAAGAAACATAAAGATCTATCAGAAGGTGTCAGATTATTTGTTGGAGAATGGAGTGGAATAAATGGCTAAGCAGTGCAGAGAAAAAAAAATAAAATAGTTAAAAGTGAGAGATCATAAAATAAAGGACAGCAGCAAGCGTTCTGGTGCTGGACAAATTGTGTGCCCTTTCTTTGATGAATTGGATAAGATCCTAGGCACCAAGCTGACTTCTGAACCACCATTTGTACTGGAAAGTACAGCAATTAAGCCTGAACAAGACATGAGGAGACTGCAGAGATTGAAATGGATGACATATTTGAGCCAGATCAATTTGAATCAGGTGAGGGTTACTATATTGTTGTTGGTTTGTTTTCATTTTTTTGTTATGTGGCCTGTTTTGTATTTGTTTATTTTTATTTTTATGGAAGGTGTGTTACTGACCATATAATGCACTGGGTATGGCAGGGCGGATGTGTGTGTCACACAGACATTGAGGGTCAGCTATAATCTATATCAGTCAGTCAATGGGGAGGGGGGAGGAAATGGGTATGCAGATAAACTGACTTTTCTGAGGGGTGACACTGCTTTCGTGGGGTAGTAAATGGAGTGCATGTGTGGAATGTATGCACAAGTGGTTTGTCTGCAGTTTCTCTGGTGGGAATGGGGGGTTCTGTATATGTGATGTATAAGCATGGTCACATTGTTGTGAGTTGCTGGGTGAGTGCAGTTTACAATGATCTGGGAAATGTAATCATTTCTCCTGTCGTTGAAGAAAATGAGCAAGTGGATGAAACATCAGCAACAGTGGAATCTGAGCTGAATGAAGGTTCATCAGTGAATTATGATGGCAGCAGTGCTTCGGGAAGTAACAATTCCCCCAGTACTTCAACATCAAGAACAAGCAAGTTCCCTACATCAGCTGAGCCATTTTCAAGCTCTGCAAGAACAACAGTAGTAGTAGTAGTAGTCGTCTATTTATTTATAGCACCCTTCCCTGGAGGCCAAGGGCTCCATTACAATAAGTCAATATAACCACAAACAAATTAACCATTCCAACCCAGAATAAAGAACAATAAATAGCTATCTTGATTTCATCTAAAATGACATAAAAAATCAATAAAACTTTACAGTGTGCTCAGAAAAAGTGTTACGAGACATCTCCAAATGCTTGTTGGAATAAATATTTTTTAAGGCCCCCTCTTAAAAGCCTCAACTGAGGAAGCCTCCCTCAAGGTCCTGGGCAAAGAATTTCAGAGGGTTGGGCCAGCCACCTCAAAGGTCCGATCCCCCAAGGTCTTCAGCCCAGCCTTAGGAACCACCAGGAGGCCCTCCCCAGCTGATCAGAGTGGGTGGATAGGGATGTGCAGGTGCAGGAGCTCAGCCAGGTAGACTGGACCCAGACCATGTAAGGCTTTGTAGGAGAATAAACCTATCTTAAATGAGATACGCCACTTCACTGGCAGCCAGTGCAGGTCTTACAGTGCTGGAGAAATTTGGCACCATCTAGGAAAGCCTGTGAGTACCCGGGCAGCTATGTTCTGCAGCAGCTGCAGGTGTTGTAGCATACTCCCACTAACCCCAAGGTACAGAGCATTACAGTAGTCTAACCTAGAGGTCACAAATGGATGAATCAATATGGCCAGATCCTGGGGAGGGATAAGGGATCTGATCTGGTGGATTTTCCAAAGATGGAAAAAGCCATTCCGGAGTCCCGGGCCTCAATTGTCAGATCTTCATCCAGTATGACTCACAGATTCTTCACCCCATGAGCAGCTAACAGCCCAGAGTCACCAAGTTGAAGCCCAGTCCCTTCTGCTCCAGCTGCAAATCCCCCCACGGCCAAGTTCAATCACTAAAACCTCAGTTTTCTCAGGCTTGAGTCTCAGCCCACTTGATGCCATCCATTTCTGGATCTTGGCCAGGCACTTATCAAACACATCAACAGAACTCTGAGTCCTGGGAGCAAAAGACATATAGAGCTGGATGTCATCCACATAGCAATGAAACCCAAGCATATAATGTCTAATGACCTTGCCCAGAGGAAGCATATAAACTGTGAACAGCATTGACGACAGGACTGAACCTTGGGGTACAGCACGGGACAAAACCACCGGGTGTGAGGAACGTTTTCCTAGCACTACCCTCTGGGTTCCGTCCCGGAGGTAGGACTCAAACCAGTGACTAATGCTGCCAGTCCAAAAGAAGAACAAGAATACAGGAACTGACAGAAGAAGAATCTGAGCCAGCTCAAAGAATGCTTTTAGACCAGCACAAACAAATGATGGAGATGAAGAGGGAGCGAATCTGGGTGGAATGAGAGCTGGAGGAACAGTTAAGAAAAGATGAAGCAGAACAGAATGCTCTTTTCTACCAAAATATGTTGAAGTTACTGTCCAGTCAGGGTGTTCCTCATTAGTGTGCACCCCCAACAGCAGGGCAGTTACATACAGGTGGGCCAGATGGCAACGTCACATCATGCTGCCATGCCACCTGCAGTCTCAAGTGTGTCTTATAATGTAAAGATTGTCCACATGCAGAATACTCAAGTGGGTAGCCACTCTTCAAACCTGCATTACGTGGGTGCAGCAACCCAGGCAACATCATTTATCCAAGACATCATGAGTGAAGAGTTCACTTGGACCGGCCTCTAAAAAGTCAGTTTATGAAAACGTTATTTATGTAAGCAATAACACATGATAGGGTGTGCAGTAATGCTATAAATTACCACACACCCCAGGGGGGTTGTGAAGCACGAGGTGCAGCCAAGTGCTTTCAACCGCCTGGGAAGAGTGGTCATTTATGGCATTACCGTACATCCCAGAGTGTGTTACTGTGCTTTTAAAATGGTTTTAAGAGTTAAAAAAAAGTAAGATAAAAGCAAGTAAAATTTGAATTGTACAGTAATTGAAATTAATGCACAGTCATATGACCAGTTTTGAACATTTAGATTGTTTGCTTGATTCACACCAGTGCAGTAAATAAGCAATAAGACACAATGGGGTGTGCATGGAATAGACTTACCCGCACGCCCAGGGGCATAGTGAGGCATGAGGCCACAGGCTGAGTGCCTTCAGGCCTTGGAAGTGCAGTAATATCTGTTCCGTGCTCATCCCCGGAATGTCTTATTGCACTTATAAAATGGTTAACTTGAAGCAATAGTGCCCCTATAGTTAGGGTTAAGTAGCATGTTTAATGATAAACCTCAAATTTTGCACTTCAATAACTTTGCAACTGATCAATGGATATGCTCAAAATTTGGTAGGCGTTGTCCCATGGGATAGATCCCTTGATATGGCAAGTTTCATTCTGGTTGGATTTGCAGATTCTAAGATCGAGACAGTGCAAAAAGTCATAAAGTTGCCACTTTTTGCAGTTTTTTCCTCATCGCCCTGCATCCAGATGGTGTGGAATTCTTATGTGATTTTTTAATGGTTGAACCAGCATGGGTAACAGAACAGGCATGCTTAGTTTTGTGTATAAATATTAATCTGTTGCAAAGTTATGACTTTTTCATTTCCCATTGTTTTCAATAGGAAGATCACGTTTCAGGATAGAGGGAGAAAAATCAACGAAGAATTTGTTCTCGGGGAAAAAGGAGTCACTCTCATGAGACCCATTCCTTTTTTGTGAGATTTAAATCCTTGTTCATGAGAGAAAAATCCTTTTTTGGTAAGCTGCCATCTTGTTTTCCATTAAAAAATTTTTTTTTTTCCAAAAGCCACAAAAATGACATCCTGGAGAGACCACCACACCTAGCTGGCTGATTGGGACCCCCTTAAGTGCAATCTGCACTTCAATGTTAGAAATATGCCCTAAAAATATGATTTATTTACTGTTAACCTCCTCACACCTGAATTTGTTTCATTGAGAATATTAATAAATTGTGTACTTAGTATAAAAAAATAATTTTCTCAACAATGGCACAAGATGGAGACATAAGGTTTTCTGTTTTGGATGCAGTGTGACCTGGGCTACTACCACAGACACTGTATGGACTGAACTGAAACCCTGAAGTCACACAATAAGTACACAAACAGCACAACTGTGATAACAAAATGTAAAAATCAAGTCTGGCCACCCTTGTGGACCTGTAAAAATACAACATTTAGGTTTGTGTACCTCAGGCATGTCATGTGACAACACCCCAACATCATACTGCATGTGAAAGCATAATCTGGGTTGACATCACATAGTTTGTGGCACATTGTTGTGTTTTTCATTATACCTCACAATACAATTCTGGAAAATCACCAAATTGAGGCCTTGCCATCCCCAAAACTTATTTTCTCAGCAATTGTACAAGCTAGAGACATACGGTTTTCTGTTTTGGATGCTGTGTGACCTGGGCTACTACCACAGATACTGTATGGATTGATCTGAAACCCCAGAGTCACATGATAAGTACACAAACAGCACGACTGTGATCCAAAAATCTTGTAAAAATCAAGTCTGGATGCCCGGACCTGTAAAAACACAACATTTAGGTTTGTGTGCCTCAGGCATGTCATGTGACAACACCCCAACATCATACTGCATGTAAAAGCATGATCTGGGTTGACATCACATAGTTTGTGACACATTGTTGTGTTTTTTTGTTAGTCAATACCTCACCATACAATTCTGGAAAATCACCAGATTGAGGCCTTGCTATCCCAAAAACTTGTGTTTTAGCAATGGTACAAAATAGAGACATAAGGATCCTTTTTTGTGACTTGAGAATCTTTTCCCTGTATTTTCCCTGGTATCTAGTGGCATCTCCCACCCTCCAATCACTGCCCCCAGCGACCCTTTGCTAGTGATGAAAGTCTATGTTTCTATTATAGCACCATTTGCCTGTCAGAATATCGCAATGCAAGCAAAACATAAGGGGACACATTTTTCAAAAAACATTTCGGCAGATCTGTGCAGATGTCAAAAATCTTTTGTAAACTGCATCCAGAGGTTCTTGAAGCCTTTTCCATTAGGCAAACAGGAGCTTGGTACAGCACAGTTTTCAATATCTAGCCTGAGTTCAGGCCATAGCCATGTTGCTATAGCAGGAAACAAATGTTGCTAAAAGTTAGATCACAGGGGCCGAAATACAGATTTCATTACCCAGGTCCAATCCTCTGGTACTAGCTTATTTTTTAATATATTCCCTGGTGTCTAGTGGCACCCCCACCTTCTGATTGCCATCCCCTACTCCTCTTATCATTAATGTGAAACATTCAACACTGGGATGCCCACCCCTGGTTCTGGATGCCCCCCAATAGCCTATTGTTTTATATTATAAAGCCGACATCAGGGGGGCCCAATCCCCATGTCGGTATTTAGTATGCCCCCCTCCAGCAGTGTGGGACACTGGGGAGCCCACCCCCAGTGTCCTGATATATTTAATTTATTTATTAGACCTGCAAAAATGAAAACAGTACCCCAACACCTTTTTTTAATCCTGAAAAAAAGAAAATGGTCCTTTGTCATCTTCCCCGTCCCCCTTCCCCATCCTTACCATCCCACTGAGCACCCACCACCCCACACACCCCCATTACCCAATACTTACCACTGGAGGTCATAGGCTGTCATCTTCAGTGGACCGGGACACATCTGTACTCTTCAAAACCGAACCACAAACTGAGGAATCAAGGTAAGTGCCGTATTATGTATTTCAATGACATTTTGAACTTAGGTTTTTTCTCCAGATTTTCAACATGGCCTTTTTAGGACGCCACCTCATGAACACTGCAACTGTCATTTCCTTAATCGGGCCCAGAATATGATTTTGTGGTTACCATGTGAAATCACCCTTCGGGCCTTGGTAACAAAATTTCACCACTAGTGTTCATTAGGTGGGGTCCCAAAAAGGCCATGTTGAAAATTTGGTGAAAAAAATCCTCAAAATGCTTGAATTATGCATGTTCATTGAAATCTTTCTACGTACGCACATAACTTTGGTAATTTTCAATATTTTGAGCCCAATTTTTCAACATAGCCATTTTTTCACAAAACCTCATGAACAGTACAGTTGTCATTTTTCACATCCTGTCTGAAACATGTTTCCACATTTGTGGCATGGAATGGTATTTTGGCATGAATTTGAACATTTTCACCTATGGGGGTTATGAGGTAGGGTCATAAGAAGACTATGTTAAAAATCTGGGGTCAAAGTATCAGAAAATGCCAAAGTTATGACCATTCATTGCAATTTTGCTATGCCTGCTCGTAACCTTCTGAAATTTAAAATATTCTGTCCCCAGATTTTCAACATAACCTTTTTATTACCCCGCCTCATGTATGTCATAGCTGTCATTTTTCAAATCCTACATAAAATTTGTTTTCACAACTGTGGCATCTACTGGCATTACAGTTGCACAGAATTATGTTTTGGTGGGGATTTGAACATTTTCTGTAATGAGTACATGAGGTGGGGGTAATACAAAGGCTATGCTGACAATTTGGTCACTGTTGTCCTATAAATGGAAGCAATGCAGGGTCTGTGCTTCCACAGCTATATGTGTATATATATATATATATATACACAGTATATACTGTATATATATTTTTTATTGCAAAAAAACTGTGTTAATGCACCATTAGGGTTGCAACATCAAAAGCAGGGAAATTCAACCTTAGGGTTGACAAGGGTAACACCACACCCCCATTGTGCATGCTGGAACAGGCATGATGGATATGTTTTGGCATTTTGAACCCCAATGCTCATACCACTGTCCTATACTATACCTGTCTTAAGTTACTCATGGAATGGAGTGAGCATTAGGGTTCATAACATCAAAACACATCCGTCATGCCTGTTCCTGCATTCACAGCGGGGGTGTGGTGTTATCCTTGTCAACCCTAAGGTTGAATTTCCCTACATTTGATGTTGCAACCCTAATGGTGCATTAATGCAGTTTTTTGCAATGAATTTCCCTTCTTTTTGAGTGGTACTGACTACCTACAGTTAATAAGTTGAATTTAGAAATTATAATGACAAAATTGTCATGGTGACTAATGATTATTATTTTTTTTACTGTGTTTTTATAGGCTGATCTGTGGACATTACATTTCCGGTACAGTTGGGCTACTCCACATTCTTCTGTGTCTCTCTCCCTACTCCACAGTTCTAAGACCCTTATGTATAGTGAGTTGTTAAAGTAATGCTTTAATATGTTAACTAATGCTTTTGTTCAGACAACAGTTTGGAATGTTGAATTCTTGTAAAATAGTGAAGATTACTTAGCACTTGAATTACAGTCATGAGCAGAAATGTACTAATGATAATCAATAATTTAAATATATTAATACATGATTATTCTGGTTTAAAATATTGGGTGTATCCATAGAATATTAGGAGATCCTCTAGGGAAATGGGACCTAAAATATAATCATAATCATCAGTACTATTTTCAGTTATAAATTAGCAATTAGGAAACTTTGGCCTCCTATACATACTAAGGCTGTATGTGGTATATGTGTAATTGAAAGAGTTAAGTTTTTCATGATCTGTTTGAATATTTAATGCAGATTTTTATGTCTGCCTTTTGATTGGTTCATTGGTATGTGATGTCACACTTAATTTGTATTTAAATGAATTGTGGCTGGTTTGTAATACGACCCCTTGAAGGCACATTGCTGAGCCACTAGGGGCTTTCACAAGCGGTGTTATATTAAACAACAATTTTTGTTGCAAAATCCTGAACTAGGTATGCTTCTTTAGAGTGCAATCATTTTGGAATTGTGTGTATACCTAAGGGTTGTCTCCCTTTTGATTGAGAACCCCCCACAGGTGGAGTGCAGTGGTTTTGCTTTTTGGACTGTGTAACATAAGTGGTATATGGTTGTGGGAGTGCAGGGCCCCCTTCACACTGCCTTGAATATGTAATGTTAGCCATTTCTTAGATGGGCCCTGTGCTACCAAATATCCATAACTGTAAAGATATTGTAATGAAACCTCGTGTCCCTGTGGGAGCAGGCCCTGCGCTCCCAGCACTGCATAATGGCATGCACCCCCATTCCCTCTGGATCCTGTGCTCCCATTTACACATAAGTACAGAGACATACCACAGGCCTAGAGACATGAAAAGGAACCTTTGTAACACAAATTTGACAATATATCAGTAACCGAAGCAAGTATGGGAAAAGTTCCACTGCCATTGTAATCATGACTTAGAAACCTCCACACATGCTTAGTCCATCTAAAGGTGGACTAAGTGGTGAGTAGCAAAAAATTTGTATCTTGAACCATTTTCGAGATATGGCACCAAAAGGTAGTACAATGTTATACTATGGGAAATTGCACAACTTTGGAGTGCCCTAACCATGGAACCATTGTAAATTTTTTCACCAAACCAGCAAAAGGCACATTGGTGTGGCAATGCTTGCACCCTGCAAATTTCAGCCAAAAGGCCCTAAGCATTTTTTTGCTATGACGTGGCAAAGAAATATGTGGTTTGGGGCTGGTTTTCAGCTGTACTTTCATGAAAGTACTGATATTTTCGCAAAAGTACCATTGGTTTACATGGGAGAACTTTCGTGAAAGTACTGAGGGACTTTTTCGAAAGTTCCCCCACGTTAACCAATAGTACTTTTGCAAAACTACCTGGTACTTTCATGAATCTAGTATGCACATGTGGGAGTATGGGCCCTCTGGGCCCTGTGCTTCCACTTAACACATGAGTATGGAGACATACCGCAGGCCTAGATACATGAAAAGGAACCCTTGTAATGCAAATCTGGCAATATCTCATTAACCGTAGCAACATAGAAACATAGAAACATAGACTTTGACGGCAGATAAGGACCACTAGGCCCATCTAATCTGCCCATTTCCCTACCTACAGGATAGGCTGCAGATCCTATTTAACCAACAGCCTATATCTTCCTGCCCCCCCCACAAGAATTGCCTTATGTCTGTCCAACGCATTCTTGAATTCTCCCACAGTTTTAGACTCCACAACTTCCTCAGGAAGGCTGTTCCATGCATCCACTACCCTCTCTGTGAAATATCACTTCCTCACATTGCCCCTGAACCGCCCTCTTTCTATCTTTAAATTGTGTCCTCTTGTTCTTGCAAGTCTCTTTTTCTGAAAGATGCTACCCTCTTGGACTTTGTTGATTCCCTTGAGGTACTTGAAAGTTTCTATCATGTCCCCCTCTCCCTTCTTTCCTCAAGGGTATACATATTAAGCTCCTTTAGTCTCTCCTCATACGGCTTCTCTTGCAGACCCTGCACCATTTTAGTTGCCCTCCTCTGGACTGCCTCTATCCTGTCTATGTCCTTGCGGAGATGGGGTCTCCAGAACTGGACACAGTATTCCAGATGGGGTCTCACCAACTGTCTCTACAGAGGGATAACAACTTCCTGTTTTCTGCTGCTGATGCCTCTCCCTATACATCCCAGTATACCCCGGCCCTCCCTACTGCCTTCTCCAAATTGCTTGCTAACCTTAAGGTCATCTGATATGATTACCCCAGGTCCCTTTCCTGTTTTGTTGTTGTTACTACCTCCCCACCCATTGTGTATTCTTCCCTGGGTTCTTGTTTCCCAGGTGCATTATTTGCACTTTTTGCATTGAATCCTAGCTGCCATCGTCAGACCATTCCTCCAACCTTGCCAAGTCCCTTTTCATCCTTTCCACGCCTCCTTGTGTATCAACCCTGTTGCAGATCTTTGTGTCATCTGCAAAGGCATACTTTTTCTTCCAGTCCTCTGCAATGCCACTGATGAAGACATTAAAAGGACTGGACCCAATACTGAACCTGCGAGTGCCACTAGTAACAGCCCTTTCTTCAGAGTGGACTCCATTTACAATTACCTTCTGTGTCCTGTTGTCCAGCCAATGTTTTACCCAGGCTACCACCCTGGGACCCACTCCCAGGCTGGTTAATTTGACTAATAATCTTTTGTGTGGGACTGTGTCAAATGCCTTGCTAAAGTCTAGGTAGGCCATGTCCACAGCCCTCCCTGGTCTACTACTTTGGTCACCCAGTCAAAGAAATCTATTAGATTCGTCTGACATGACCTTCCGCTGTGAACCCATGCTGCCTTGGATCCTGTGCTCCACTGACCTCTAGGTACTCAACTATTCTTTCCTTCAGAAGTGACTCCATCACTTTCCCTACCACAGAGGTCAGACTGACAGGTCTGTAGTTTTCTGCCTCTGTCTTGGTCCCACTTTTGTGAAGGGAATCACATCCGCCTTCCTCCAGTCCTCGGGTACCACACCATCCTCCCATGATTTATTAAAAAGAGTAGCCAGTGGTTTCACCAGTTCCTTTCTTAATTCTTTTAGAATTCTGGGGTGAATTCCATCAGGACCCATTGCTTTGTCCACCTTCAGTTTTAGGAGTTCTTGCAGAACCCTTTCTTCTGTGAAAGGACTGGGATCGACCCCCCTATCAAGAGTGCTTCTGTTAATTGGATTCGGCACTTCCCCCTACTCTTTTGTGAATACTGAGCAGAAATATTCATTCAGTATTCCTGCTTTTTCACTGTCCCCCTCTGCCCACCCACCGTTTATTCTATTCAGCCTCACTATCCCTCCCTTTGTCTTTCTACGCTCGCTGATGTACCTATAAAAGGTTTTATCCCCCTTCTTAACTGAGTTGGCTATCTTTTCCTCAGTTTGGGCCTTTGCTATTCTGACTTCCCTCCCTGCTTCCTTCTGCCTTAACTGGTACAGCTCTCTGTCCTGCTCCTTCTGTGTTTCCTTATACTTCTGGAATGCTATCTTTTTCTTCCTGACTTTCACAGCCACATCTCTTGAGAACCATAGTGGCTTTTTCTTTCATTTTGATTTGTTTATTTGCTTCACACAAAAGCTTGTTGCCTCTGTGATGGCAGTTTTGATAATTCCCATTGTTGCTCCACACTCCTTCTAGCCTGTTTGCTAGTGCTTTTCTGAGGCACTCTCCCATCTTGCCAAAGTCAGCCCTCCTAAAGTCCAGTACCCTCACTTCTGTATGGCTTGACTCTGTAGCTGAGTTTAACGTGAACCACACTGTTTGATGGTCACTTGTTCCCAGATGGCAACCCACTTCTAGATCTGAGATCCTCTCACTGCCCCGTTTGAGAGTATGAGGTCTAAGATTGCTCCCTCACGAGTGGTTTCCGAAACTAGCTGTCTAATGCCTGCCACCTGTAGGGCGTCAAGAATGGCCCTGCTCTTGGATGTCGCTGCAGCAAATGTGCTCCAGTTAACATCTGGCATATTCAGGTCTCCCATCAACAGTATCTCCCCTTTCTCTGCCATTCTAAGAATGCCTTCCATCATATCCTTGTCCATTCCTTCCCCCTGACATGGGGGTCTGTACACAACCCCTGTGCAACCATGAAAAAATTCCACTGCAGTTGTAATCATGACTTGGAAACCTCCATGTGTGTTGGTGGACTAAGCAGCAAGTAGCAAAAAATCCATATCTTGAACCGTTTTTGAGATACTGGTGCCTAAAGACACCATGGGTGGTGCAATGTTATCCTATGGGAAATTGTGCATTTTCAGAGAGCCATAACTATGGAACTGGTGTAAATTTTTTAACCAAACCACCAAAAGAGACAACATTTGGGCAAGGGCTTGCCACACTGCAAATTTCAGTCCAAAATCCTGTGCGTTCTTTTGGTATGAAGTGGCAAAGAAACATGGGTGCACATATATTTTTCCCACAGGATAAAATGGGAATGTTAAACTTTAATAACCTTTGAACAGAATATTTTGGCCAGAAATTTTCAGGGCAGAAAGAGGTTATCCTACGGAACAATCCATCATTTGTTTGGTGAAAAAATAATAATGTGTTCAAAAGTTATTAAATTGTGAGAGTTTGTGTTCTGAGCATGCTCAGTTTGTGGTGCACACATATTTTTCCCACAGGCTATGAAGGTAAACTTTAATAACTTTTGAACGGAGTAATATTTTTTCACCAAACCTTTAAAAGGTGATTCCCTGACCCAGTCTGCATATACCCTGAAAAGTTCGGACCAGACAGACAAACCATTCAGGTTGTGGAGCCAATCACAGAATTTCACAAAGTTGAGGATTTTCACACTTTTTCACGCTCTGCAGCTCCACAATTGCAAATCTGACCAGAACTAAACTCTCCAAATCCAGAGATCTATGGTACCACACTGAGCATGCAAAATTTCAGGTGAATCGGAGTAATGGTTGCAAAGTTATTACAGTGCAAAATTTTGAGTTTAACATAGGACGACTACATAACCTAATATACATATGTATATATGTGTGTGTGTATAAATATATATATATATATATATATATATATATATTATAGAGTGCGGTTGCACCCTATATTTAGGGTTATGAAGCCACTTCTATATTAAACTCGAAATTTTATCTGATAATACTTTGGACCCGTTCAATGGATTTACATAAAATTTGGTATGCGTGGTGGGGCATGGTAGATCTCTTGATTTGCCAAATTTGGTTTTGGTTGGACTTATGTTTTTTGCGCACCACTGCTGGAAAATGCACTTTTTGCCAGTTTTGTGGGCAGTTTTTCAGATTTTGTCCGTGGTGCTGTGAAGGTGTAGTGTGGCTTGCTGGTTTTCAACTTGGCACATTGAAAGAGCTTGGATCAAGCAACATGCCACTTTTTGTTTGGTGAAAAAATATTAATCCATTCAAAAGTTATTAAAGTTTTAAGTTCCCATTATAAGTCTATGGGAAAATTTATATGGTTATTTTGTGAAAGAAGAATGGGGTTTTGCCCATCTAGTCCCTCCTCACTATCAAAGAATTTGCAGGCTCACAATCAAAGAATCTTTGATCGTGAGGAATTCTTTGATTGTGACGGCCGCCACCTTGTTTTTATTTTGAGGTTGGAAAAAAACAAATATCTCAGCCCAAGGGTGAATTCTGAAGTAAAATCATGATGGGTTTTACTCAGGGATCTTCCCTCTATTGAGCCATGCCTGTGATTTCTTGTAATTCTGTAAAAAAATAGAATTTTGAAGTTTTAAATTCTTTGATCACGGCTCGCTAACGATCTTTGATCGCGAGCCTGCAAATTCTTTGACCGTGAGATTCTTTGATCGCGATCATTGATCACAAGGGAGGAACTAGATGGCCAGATTTAAAAATTAAATATCTCAGCCTAGGGGTGACTTATGAAGTCAAACTAGTATGGGTTTTACTCAGGGGACTTCATTCTATTGAGTCATGCCTGTGGTTTAATGTATTTCTCTGAAAAAAATTAGTTTTAACATTTTTTATCCTTTGATTGCGAGATTCTTTGACTGCGGTCTTTGATCATGAGGGAGGGACTAGATGGCCAGATTTAAAAATCAAATGTCTCAGCCCAAGGGTGACTTATGAAGTCAAAGTAGGATGGGTTTTGCTCAGGGGCTTCATTCTATCGAGTCAAGCCTGTGGTTTAATGTATTTTTCTGAAAAAATTGAGTTTTAAAATGTTTTAATTCTTTGATCGTGAGCCTGCAATTTCTTTGGTCATGAGCCTGCAAATTCTTTGATCGCGAGATTCTTTGATTGCAATCTTTGTTCGCGAGGGAGGGACTAGATGGTCAGATTTGGAGGGACCAGATAGCCTAATTTTCACAACTTTTAAAATTAAATATCTCAGAAACGGTTTGGTCTTTTAACTTGAAATTTGGAGGATGCCGAGGGGATATCCTGTAGATGTGAATTATGGTGTTTGGGTGTCAGAAAATACATTTGTTGCAAAGATATTGCATGGCAAAGTTTACATTTTGCAAAGAAATTATGCCACTCCGATGAATGAATCTTTGTTTGTTTCAAGCTTGTTTGGGCTTCACGCTCCTACCAATATGTGCTCCCACCAATAGATATGATATTCAGTACTTGTACTGTTATGTTAGGCAGAAATTTGCAAGATTCGGGCACCGAGCTCCCACCAGCTTTTGCAAGTTTGTACTTTTCTATGCTTTCTCAAAAAGCAAAACACTGCATTAATACATCATTTGGGGTTAAAACACAAAAAGTCAGGAAATGAGACCTTTAGGATTGTCTCCCCATGTACTCCCCCATCCTCCCGAGATTGACAGATGCTGGGGTGTGTCATTGGGGTTGTGAGGCCTAAATGTTACCCCATTCTTCTTTACTGTGGCTTGTGAATATGATTACAAATGAATGGGGTGACATTTAGGACTCACAACCCCAATGACACACCCCAGTGTCTGTCAATCTTGGGAGGATGGGGGGTACACAGGAGGGGAGGGGGCAACCCTAAAGGTCTCATTTCCTGACTTTTTGTGTTTTAACCCTAAATGATGCATTAACGCACTGTTTTGCATAGAATATATATATATATAGATAGCTAGATAGACAGACAGACAGATAGATAGATAGATAGATAGATAGACAGACAGACAGACAGACAGACAGACAGACAGACAGACAGACAGATAGATAGATAGATAGATAGATAGATAGATAGATAGATAGATAGATAGATAGATAGATAGATACATCTGTGGAGGCATGGGAGCACAGGGCTATTATACTATCTCAGAACATAAGGAAATAAATGCAAAAAACTGCATTAATGCATCAGTTAGGGTTAAAGAGACAAGAGTAGGGAAATATGGTGTTATGGTTTCCCACCCTAACACCCCACCCCCCACAGACCAAGAGGCATCAGGTGGCGGCATTGGGGTTGTCAGCCCTAATGCTCACCCCATTTTCCTATGCTGTACCAACCCAGCTTATTTTCTAATGGAATGGGGTGAGCGTTAGGGCTGTGATGCACTTGGGGAGTAGGAACAGAAGAGCAAGGTACACCCTAGGTGGTGAGGAAATCAAAGTAACAGAACAGGAGAGGGATCTGGGGATCATAGTCTCCTCGAAACTTAAGGTAGGAATCCAGTGTAGCAGGACAGCAGGAAAGGCCAATGGAATGTTGGCATGCATAGGCAGGGGTATTACTAGCAGAAGCAAGGAGGTAATAATGCCCCTTTACAAAGCCATGGTGAGGCCACACCTGGAGGACGGGGTTCAGTTCTGGAGGTCACATCTCTGTAAGGATATAGATGTGTTGGAGAGGGTTCAGAGAAGGGCAACCAAGATGGTGCAAGGTATGCAGGGAAAAACATATGAGCAGAATTGTAAGAAGCTGGATTTGTACATGCTGGAGACAAGGAGGGAAAAGGGAGACATGACCGAAACTTCTAAATGTGCAAAAGGGCTCAATAAGGTGGGAAAAGAGGGTTTACTTAAGAGGAAGGAGGGAGTCAGATCTAGAGGGCACAGCCTCAGACTGCAAGGAAAAAGATACAGTGGCAATGTGAGAGGGCATTTCTTCACAGAGAGGGCGATGGAGCCCTGGAACAGACTTCAGATGGAGTGTTGGGGATAAATCGGTGGAAGAATTCAGAGGGCATGGGACAAGCACATGGAGCTGAGTATTGGGGAGAGTGGGGGCTGGCAGGGAGGGGAGGTGTAGGGGAAAAGGGCAGACTAGATGGGCCGTATGGTCCTTTTCTGCCATCGAGTCTATGATTCTATAATATGATTCTATAAACCCCAATTCTGCCCGATGCTTCTCAGGTCTGTGCAGGGTGGGAGTGTTAGGGTTGGAAACCTAACACCATATTTCTTTTCTTTAATCTAACTGATGCATTTATGCAGTATATATATATAATATAAAATATACACATACATATACATACACATTGTTACAGTCAGCATTTTTCATCAAATATTCCTTCCGCTAGGTAGAGCATGCTAAAAAATGATGCATGTTGCTGGCACGCAGAAGTCCCCACCCCCACTGTTATCAGAGTCAAAGAGGAACCACCTTGAGAAACTGACATGTTTTTGTGACTGTGTATGAAACAGCAACTGTGAAGGGTGGTTGATAATATATGTGCTGTTTCTAATTTTTTTTTAAAGCACGTCTGCAGGATGGAGTGACCTGCCTGCTTCCCACAGTTGATTGAGTGCCATTGTTTACCGACCAGAAGATCAGAAGTGTTACTTTCCAGCTGGTGCCTTAGCTAGTAGAAGTGTCCTTCAGAAAGCTAACATGAAATGAAATACATTAACTGATTTTTTGTTCAGTACTGCTGGGGCGGGATCGCAACTGACAAGGGTGATATTGGGAGCTGGTATGCTGTAGTGAACTGGGTCCACTATCACAGCTGTAAACTGAGAATGGGAGCAATTACATTTAGGTGAGAAATTTGGGCTATGTCATGGTGTAGCATGTCATATGATTTTTATCTTTATGAGAGGTCTGTGACCTGCTGACCCTTCAAGAGTGGCGTAGCCACGAGTGGAGGTTCAAGAGGGCACAGACCTCAAGTAAAGATGAAAATTGTAAGACACGCTACACCATGGTATATTTGCTTTATACAATGAACCATCAAGATGTTTTCCCATTTTCCTTACCCCCGGTTTCACCTCGTGTCTTCAAAATCCTTTTTCATCCTGTCCACACATGCCATTTCACTGATACACCATTTATTTATTTTTTATGGTTGAGTGTGTTGCCACACAGCTGATGAGGCACTGCTCATTGCCTTTGTGATGAACCAGAGTGTGGAAATAGCGGGTGTGACGAACCCGATTCATAAGATATATTTGTTATCTATGAATCGGATACATCAGCATCTGTGATAGCATTTTTATCTAGAGCATTTTATGGTCACTCTCATTGTATAAAATGAGATAATTTCTCATTTTTTTCATTGCAGTTATGTTTTTGATGGTTGTGCAAGGGAGCTACCTTGTAAGAATTAATGCTAGTGGTCCATAATTTTCTGATCAACTGCAAGTCCACTGTGAGCCAGGTTAGTGAGAGAAAAGAAAATGGCAGTGTTTAAAAAATCAGCGTTCTAACGGCTCTGTGATTTCCCTTACTTTTCAATGCAGTCCTGCTTTTCTGAACTTGTTATTACCTGTGCATGGAACAGATTTCATGTACAGGAAATAAGCAATCAGAAAGCAGGATTTTCTCTCTCAATTTAGTATTTAAAATCAATGCATGGTCATGTGACCAGTTTTGACCATTCAGATTGCATGTTTGATTCAAGCCATTTTATAAATAACATAACCACATAGCTCAAATTTTACTTTATTTTTTCCTGCCTTTTTAACTCTTAAAACCATTTTATAAGCACAATAACATACAGTACTCCAGGGTGTGCAATAATGCCAGAAATGACCCTATTTCCCAGATGGTTGAAGGCACATGGCTGTGCCTCATGCCTCATTCCCCACCTGGGGGGTGTGGTAATGTAGCATTACTATACACCCTGTCATGTGTTATTGCTTACATACTGAATCAATAAGGCAGGACAGGATGTGCATTACGGTGGGATAACAGCCAACCCGAGAAGTGTTGTTATCCAGCTACTGTGCAGTACCTGCAATAATGAAATGGGTATCACATATTTGTGTCTGGCTGCCTTCAGATGCCTGCTGTGCCGGGACAAATGATCAGTTGAAAGTACCTTCTGTCCTGTCAGAAGACAGCAGTCATTCTACCCATTTCATAATGTCTGTTATGTTGTTCAGAACAATAACAAACAGGTTTAACATGATGTTCAAGGATGTTACTGTTACAAGAAGTTAACTTGATACTTTTTAATAGTTCGTAGAGAAGTAAATGTTGTTGCTTATTCTTTTTGCAATTCTATACATGAGCAAGAATGCATGACAGGGTTGGCAGTATTGGGATGTGCTGGACCTTCCAGTGGTGTAATGATGCCTGATGCCACATGGGGAAGGCATCATATCTCATGGAAGGTCTGGTATATCCTAATACTGCCCATCCTGTTGGGTATTACTGCACTTAGAAAAGTGGATAAATGTGCCATTTTTCACATAAGACTGAAATATTTAGAAAAAGATTAAACCTTCAGTAAACATTATTATACATGTTCTAAGTAGTCCCTCTAATTGTATACTCACTAGTAGGGGACACTGCACTGTTTTACAGGTGTGTTTAAACATGACCGTCTCCATCTGTGTTTGTTCAGATGTGATTTTGCCCCCCCCCAACAGATATTATACCTGTGGTCATCACTGCTCCATTTCTTCAATGTGAATGGTCTTGGAGAACGCGGATATCAGCACAGTACCTGATGCTTACAAAATGAAAGTCTGATCGGGCTAGGAGTACATACATGTCAGCACAGTAGGTGTTGCCACATAACTTTCAGTTTTACAGGGAAAGGGGGGGGTCGGGACTCGCACATACCAGGTTACATGGCCTGTTATTAAGTCATATCAGGCAGGGAGAATGCTCTGAACAGCTGGCACATGTTGCCTTATCTTTACAGGGTGTGGGTGGGTTGGAGGGGCTCGCACACTCCAATGCTTGGTAAACAGGTGGTACATAAATGGATGTAGAAAACTGCCTTAATGTGTTTTCCATTCTCTTACAATGCAACAGTTGACAGTTGAGAGAATTGGGGGGGTTTGCTCCCTAGACAAGCCCCCCCCCAGCCCCTCACCTCCATTCTCTCATCTGTCAACTGTCGCAGTACAACAGACTGTAGAAAGGCAATATTCTAAACCCATTTCTTTCAAACTTGCATACCAAGTGGCTGAGTGTCGCAGTCTCCCTTTGCCCCCCACCTGTAACAACAAAGTTACCTAGTTACATGTACCAGCTGCAAAGCAGTTCTCCCTGCCTGATCTTACTGAATAACAGGCAAAGTAACCTGGTACGTTTGTGTCTTGGCCCCCCCACCCCCGAAACTGAAAGTCACATGGCAACACCTACTGTGCAGAAATGAACATTCTCCGTGCTCCATTAGAATTTTAAGTGCGTGACAAATACAGTGGCTGCTGAGCCAGCCCATTGGTGCAGAAGTAACAGTACCACTCACAATGCTGGCGATCTGTGTTTGGGTATGAGTGTGGGGCATCAGGGGCCGGCCAGAGGGAGGAGGATAGAGCGTCCAGGAGGACACTCTTCTCTGGGGAAGGAGGGTCGCTAGCTCCATTGCTTCACTGCCACCTGGGTGACCACAGGTGGTAGTACAGTCAAAGAAGCATAGTGGGAGGGAAAGACACAGGTGGGTGCAGTGCACAATGCACAGTCGTGTGTGTCCATGTGCACCCTGATGCCAACATCCGAGAGGGAGGGGACCCAGAAAAAATGGAAAAACAGGCCCTGATAGGATGAATACCAACTCCTTGAAGGCTCTGCACTGGTGATGTAGCACTCCTCCATCTGAGATCTGGTCTGTATGGTGAGAGGTGCGGCCCACTGTCCCCTTAGCCTGTAGCCCCCAGGGTAGGAGAGTGACAACATGGAGGATGGTGTGGATGGCAAGCCCATGAGAAGCTGAGTGACAGGGCTGGGGGAGCTGGCACGAAGGTGGGTCAGGGTCTGTGGGGTAGAAAAAAAAAGTGGCTGCCAACTGAGTTTGAAAAGTGGAGGTGCACTTGGTTATTTTTTTTGGTTATGTGGCACTGCGAAGTGAGATTTCTTCTCTACTGTGCATTTTTGAAAAACAAATGGATGGCTACAGAAGGCTCTTAGCTAATCAGCATTCAGTATGTTTGCAGCCCATTTTCTAAGTGATGACACAAACACAGTTGTTGCATAACAGTCTGCATTTTATTTCTTAAATGGAACTTAAGAAATCACACATTATAAAGTGAAGTTCGGCATGTTATTTCCAAACTAAAGGGAACTGCATGTCTTTTAGAACCATTCACAACTATTTAAACAAAGGGAAGACACTAACAAAGGGTTTTAACTTCCTGCATGTGCCCCAGGCCAGTGTTCCAGGAATTTAACACATCCTTTGTCTTGTTACCGTAGATCAAACAGTTTACTGGTTATTTTCCTGTGGATTTGATTATTTTACATCATTTTGCAATGGAGCAAATCCTCCCCCTGGAGGCACACCACCGAAATTGATCTGTCCCTGTTCATGTGTGAGCCTTGGGTAAATCTAGCCACATTGTATACAACTATTCCAATGTTGCATTTTCGACATTACCACCTGGCATACTACTATTCAAAAAAGAAACGCAACCTCTCTCTGACTGAACTCTGCCTATGCACCCTGAAACTTGTGCTCCTCCTCCTCCTGCTGCTATCAGGGACTGTTCACCCTAACCACGGACCAAACACCTCCAACCAAAACAAACCAGCAGGCACTCTCTCAATCATGTGTCTGAACATCTGCAGTTTACTTCCTAAGCTTGATGCACTGCAAGCCTTTACCACCCAACACAACCCAGATATTCTGTCAGTAGTTGAAACTTGGCTCACGCCAAAGATTCCTAACCAGGCAATCACCCTTCCTGGCTTCAATGTCTTCCAGGTTGATCGTAAGTCCAAAAGAGGTAGAGGGTGTGCCTTATATGTGAAAGACACCTTCCAAGGACACCCCATTGATTCCAATCTTCCAGCAACACCTGTTGAGATTCTTCCCATCAGACTCCTTTTAGGTGCCCACAATAAGGCCCTCACAGTTGTCACTGTTTACATACCTCCTAAGGAACAGGGACCTGGTCTAACCGCTGTCCTTGACTTTGTCAAATTCCACCCATCGGACTCCGAAATAATCCTTCTTGGTGACTTTAACATTAATTGGCTCTCAGCTGAAGGTGGGTCATTTAAGGACTCTGTCATATCAGCTAACCCCACTCAAATGGTTGACTATGCAACCAGAAAGAACTACAGAACTGGGACCTGCACCCTACTTGACTGGATCCTAACCAACCACCCCTCTCGGATCACAAAAACCTCAGTCCTCCCTGATTCACTCAGTGACCACTCTCCCATCAGCTGTACCTGGTCAAACAAATTCTATAAGCCCCCTTCAAAAATCATCACCAGCAGAGTCCTACCCCGTGGTCAGCTACCCCACCTCAAATCGCACCTCAGTCTGCAGGACTGGTCCCCCATCTTCAAGGCAACAGATATTAATACTGCGCTGGAGCAATTTATTCACATTTTCAATGAAGCCTGTAACAAATTTGCCCCCCTCAAAAAGCATAAAGTAAAATCGCTCAGTAACCCTTGGCTGTCAGGAGACCTCCTAAAAAAACTTAAATCCAGGGACCACCTCTGGGAACTGGCTAGAAACTCCGGTAAGCAACTCGACATCCAGAATTATAAACGGGCACGGAACGACTGCACCAAATCCATTCGGCAACAGAAATCTGACTACTATAAAAATGCCCTCACTAACTCCTGGGGAAATGGGAGGGATTTCTGGAAGAACATTAAAGATGTCACTGGGAAGCAGTCAAAATCTTCGCCAAACATACTCAACATAAATGGGCACACTATACTCGACTCTAAAACTATTGCGAACACTTTTAACATCGCTTTCACTGACCTTTGCAGTGTTCTTCCTTCCGACCTCTTCCAAGATTTGTCAACTCCCATCCCCCCCAACTCCTCCACCCACACCTGACACCCACCTTTCTACTTTAAAGCACTAAAGAAACATCAAGTCAGAAACTACATTGCCAAAGCCATCAGCAAATCTAGAACAAGCAATGACACACTTGACCTCAAGCTACTGGCCCTAATGCTTGACGAGGTACTTGGGCCCCTCACCAAGATCTTTAATCTCTCTCTTTCCTCTAGCCAATTCCCAGACAAATGGAAAATGGCCACTGTTACCTCGATTCACAAAAGTGGTGATAAGAGTGACCATGCAAACTTCCGCCCTATCTCAGCGAACTTCCACCCTATCTCCATTCTGCCTCCCCTATCGAAGGCACTGGAATGTATAGTAGCAGACCAACTTACCAAGCATCTGGACAATTATAATATTCTCTGTAAACAGCAACATGGCTTTAGAAAAGGTCATAGTACATCCTCTGCCTTACTCGAATTCACCAGCTCCATTCACAGCTCCCTCGACAATGGACAACTAACTGGTGCTATTTTCATCCGACCTGACTAAAACCTTTGATACTGTCCACCACTCCCTCCTGCTGAGCCAGCTAAAAATGCTGGTCTCTCCAATGATTCAATCTCTTGGTTCAAAAGCTATCTTGAAAACCGCACCCAGCATGTAAAATTGGAGATGTGCTCTGATTCCAAACCTGTGTCTCTCTAGAGTCCCCAGGAGTTCAATACTAGGCCCCTACTCTTCAGCCTGTTCCTTAACACCCTACCGGACTCCTGCACTGAACATATCATCCTGTATGCCGATGATGCAGTAATCCTTGCCACACACCAGGACCCGAAGAAATTGCAAGAAAATCTCCAACTCGGTTTCTCCTCGGTTGAGAATTGGCTCACAAAGCACAAACTGATCCTTAATCAAAAAAAAACAAAGGCCATGATCTTCAGCAGCTCTCATAATAAACATAAGCACTTCCAACTCTCCGTTATCACCAGACAAGGTGCCGCACTGGAACAGGTCAAAAACTTTAAATACCTCGGGATCATCCTTGACCCTCACCTCTCCCTACACTGCCCATCGACCGTAGCCAGCCAAACCGCTAACTCCTGAGCTAGGCCTGCTATTCCGTCATGGGAAGCACCTGACACCGAAGCCCTCGCATGGCTGTCACAGATCCATCATATCCATCATTGATTATGGCATTATCATTTATGGCTCTGCTACAACCACCGCACTCAAGCGTGTATCTACACGCCCTCAACAAGGCCTGTCGACTTGTCACTGGCTCCCAATGCCTAACTCACACCTGTGACCTCTATTCTCAAAACTGGATGGTTGAATCTTGTCAATCAGATAAACACCAAACTTGTATTACTACTAAGAAAATCTTGCTGGGCCTTGCCCCCTGGAGTCTGTGCCCTCATACAACGAGAATCACACCCAACATACTAGGGATCGAAACCTCAGCTTCTGCAAGTCCGCTTGCCGCTGGCACAGAGCCAAAGATCCTTTGCTTACCGGACACCTAGTTGGTACAACGGTCTTCTAGCGACATCTCATCCTCACTATCGCTCAGCACTTTTAAGACTCGTCTCCCCCTAACACTCACTGCCTCCAACCTCTGTGACTGTTGTGGCTAAACATGTCTTTTGGTTCCATAGCTGAAGATGCCCTTTTGGATCCACATCTACTCCTGCACTTTGCCAGCACCCCCCATCTTCACCTCCCCTGCTGGCCCATGACAAATGCCACCCAGCTGCACTACCTCTATTCTTATCCGCCTTCTACCTCTCCTCTCTCTGTACCCCCAACCTACCTCCCCTTTTCTCCCATCCACTTAGTCTTCCTGATTTCACCCTCCTCCTTTCCCTTTCCCCTCCCCAAAGTTTCACCTTTTTGTCCTTTTTTTATCTACAAGACTGTTTTTTGGTTTTTTTAATTTTATAAACTGTTATCTTTGCTTATGATTGTCTCAATTGTACCAATGATGTGGAACCTTTGTAAAAGAGCCTCGGCTCAAAGGTATTTGTAATCCTAGAACAAATAAATAAATAAACTGATTCTATCAATATAACACTACTTTGATTGCTGACTACATATCGTGAGATATAACATGGTGAGAGTAACGGACTACAAATGTCTTTGCAACCTGTACGTGACCTACTGACCTCAGGGGTGGCAATTCTAAAGATGTCCAATATGGTGACAAGATATTTACACTATGTCATGGGTGGCCATGTCAGATTTACTTTGCACAGCAGAGGCCTGATTCTAGAAAGCATATGCCAATGCATAACACAGATGCGCCAACAGGAATGGCGCAGGTCACAAATATGTCCAGCAAATATGCCAAATGCAATTCTACATTGCAAGATGCACATTGATGCAATGCAGTATGCCAATGGCGACTTACACAGCAATTGCGACAAACCCAAAGGTACACAAATGCGCAACTGAACATACGCCAAGGAAATGTCAGAGAAATGCCAGGGCGGGATTCTAGAAGCAGCAGTGCCACAACATACACCAAGACCAGATGGCGCAACATAAACCAGGTGGGAACAGGTGTAACATACACAGCAAAGAAAGAAGCTGGGCCAGACAGGCCAGACACACAGCAACACACATGTGAGATAGGATGGAGATTGTCCAAGAAAGGCAGGCACATGGGGCAGTATGGCACAGGGTACAAAGGGAGCACAGAGGCCACAGGCACAATGCAGGGATGATGGCACCACCAGGCACAACGCTCCTGCCATGGCCACTGATACATGTAAACAGAGCAACCACAACAGGGACACAGCACCGGGTGGCACAGACCAGTGGACAGATGGTGGTGAGACACACCAACATTCATGCCAGTGGTGCCACCTGCAGGGAAAAATGGCACCCTGAGGTGGAAAGGTGCAGCACAGGCACCGTGCCACCACACAGCTGGGAGGTACAATGTGAGGTGACAAGGACACCATAGCATGCAAGGTGACCTGCAGCACACAGGACACCAAGTGGTGAGGAGAGGGTCAGAAGAAGGGAAGCAGAGACAAAGGGGCCCAGGCCAGGAAGAACAATTGCCGGGGAAACCAGGTCAGGAAACAAAAGACAAATGGAAGGAGGAGATAGGGACTTGTGAGGGGAGGCGAAGAAGTGGCAAAAGTCATGGAGTGGAAAGGAGAGAACAGGTTACTATGAAGAGAGAGGGAGCAGGCATTTGTGAAGGGCCTTTAGAAAATAGTTGTGCACTGCTAGAGAGACAGAAGGTGGAGGAGGGAAATGATGAAATTAGAGGACTAATTGATAAATGCCTGGACCAAACTGGAGCGGGGGGAAGTTCTGCTGGGAGAATTGCAACAGGGGTAAAAGGGGGAAATAATGTGCAGGAGGAAGAAGAGGAGCTGGAAATGAGAGAGGGAGATGAATGGAAGCAAGCAGGGAGTAAGAGGGGTGGAATCTTAGTGCTGGGGGACTCAATACTAAGAAGAGTTAGGTTGGGTAGCAAGGGGGAGAGGTATAGTCACATTTGGGTGGAGGCCATGCTAGGAATGACAGCGGAAAGGGTGGGACAGTCTGTTCTAAAATATGCTAGAAGGGGTAGGGACAAGCCTCATTTAATTATACATCTTGGGACAAATGACCTGGCTGACAAGACAGTAGACACAATCCAGAGGAGGTTTGAGGAACTAGCACAATTATGTGAGGGGGCAGGAAGATCAGTAACTTTTTCAGAGATACTTCCGGTGCCAGAGGCAAGCACAACAAGAAAGCTGAGAATAGAGGAATTTAATGGATGGCTAAGAACCTGGTATTGTGCTAAAGGGTATGGGCTGTTGGGGGGTGAGAGGGACCTGGGAGGACAGTAGTCTCTATGCAAGGACAGACTACACTTGAGTGAGGAGGGAAAGAAAGTGTTGAAACAGAGGATGGAGGACTACATAAGGAA
This sequence comes from Neoceratodus forsteri, assembly GCA_016271365.2. Lineage (NCBI taxonomy): Eukaryota > Metazoa > Chordata > Ceratodontiformes > Ceratodontidae > Neoceratodus > Neoceratodus forsteri. Next base: position 631,353,967 of record CM057456.1, on the reverse strand, counting down.
GTGGGAATTTAAACTAGGAGTGAGGGGTGACAGTTGGGAAGAGATATGCAGAGACCACAGGTTGGGAAACCATATGAGCTTACCCCCATAACAGTGATAAAGGACAAATGGCAAGTACTGTTGGTGATGCTAGGAAAGGAGGGCAGGATGGGAGGGGGGGAAAAGGGTGGAAGGTGGTTACTCTTCATGCTAGGAGCCTTGGGAGGAAAACTGCAGAGTTACAGGTTCTCATGGCAGAGGGAGAGGTGGACATTGCAGTCATCACAGAAACATGGGCCACTCAATACAATGACTGGGACCTGTCTGTACCAGGGTACAGATTATTTCGGAGGGACTGGGTGATTGGGAAAGGGGGAGGAGGTGGCACTATACATGAAGGAAGGACTGAAGTGTGTAAGGGAGGAAGGGGAGGAGAGTAGTACTGAGTCACTTTGGATGCAAATCCAGGATTCCAAGAATAGGATTCTTAGAATGGGAGTGGTGTACAGGCCACCATCTTAGACGGAGGAGTTAGACAGGGAACTAGCAGGACAGATCAGGAGGACCTGCGAGAAGGGTAGTGTGCTGATTGTGGGGGACTTGAACATGCCAGGGTGGACTGGAGCACCCAACAACCAGGAACAGAAGGGCAGGTACTGCTGGATGCCTTCCAGGACAGCTTCCTGCTGCAAATGGTCAGTGAACCAACCAGGTTAGAAATACCCTTGACCTTGTGCTGGCAAATGGGGACTTTGTGAGAGAACTTACAATGGAGGAACCGCTGTCAGGGGTGACCACCGCTCAGTATGGCTCACATTGGATATGGGCAAGGAAGGAGTGGAATCTGGCACAATAGTGCTGGACTTCAGGAGGGCCGACTTTGGGAGGATGGGGGAAGTGGCAAAAGGGTACCTGGCCAGAATTCAATCTAGTATGGACACTAACCAGAGGTGGGAGCTCATAAAGCTGGGGATAGTGGAGGCTACCAAAACCTGCTGCAAAGCCCAGAGCAAGAAGGCTAGAGCTAAGAAACGAGGTCATGGAGAAGGTAAGGAGGGAAAGAGCTGCCTTTAGGAAGTACAAGAAAACGGAGGGGGGAGGACAGGGAGGAGTACTTGACAGAATCGAAGGAGGTGACAAGGGCAGTAAGGGGAGCCAAAGCATCTACGGAACTCAGGCTGGCACAAGGCATTAAGAAGGGGGAGAAGGACTTCTTTAAGTACATCAGGGAGAAAAGGAGCTGTAAGGACCACATAGTAAGGATTAGGAAGGAGGGGGGTTGGGTGGAAGCAGGGTGCGATTAGGCGGAAGCACTAAATGAGTACTTCTGCTCAGTATTTACTAAAGAGAAGAGGGGGGTGACACCCAAGGTGGGAGAAATGGCAGAAGCAGGGTGGGAAGTGGTGACAGATGGGGAAATCATGGAGAGCAGAGTTCGAGAGGGTTTGAAGGCACTGAGGGTGGCCAAGGGCCAGACCAGATGGCATCCACCCCAGGGTACTGAAGGAGCTGGCAGAGGTCCTTGCAGGACCTTTAAGCAGACCTATTTAATGCCTCACTACATTCAGGGTGTGTACCTCAGGACTGGAGGATGGCTCATGTGGTGCCCCTCCACAAGAGTGGCCCCAAGGATGAACCGGAAACTACAGACCAGTGAGCCTTACATCCATCGTGGGTAAGCTAATGGAGACTATCCTGAAGGAGAGGCTGTGGCCTCCCTAGAGGCCAAAGGACTACAGGACAGCAGACAGCATGGCTTCATACGTGGAAGATCTGCCAAACCAACCTGGTCGAGTTCTATGACTGGGTAACTAGGCAACTGGACAGGGGGCCATGCAGTGGATGTCCTGTATCTGGACTTCAGTAAGGCATTCGACTCAGTGCCACATGGAAGGCTGAGAAGGAAGTTAGTAGGCACAGGGCGGGTGCAAAGCTGGTGAGATGGGTAGGAAACTAGCTGCAGGGAAGGCAACAGAGGGTGGTAGTGGGTGGGGGCTCTCACACCCAAGGGCAGTGACAGGCGGTGTTCCACAGGGCTCAGTGTTGGGACCAGTGTTGTTTGGGATATTCATTGCAGACATATCATGGGACATCAAGAGCAAGATCAGTCTGTTTGCTGATGATACCAAGGTAGGCGTGGTGGTGGATGACCTGGGGGATGGCAGGGGTTGCAGGATGATCTGGCAAAGCTTGAAACCTGGTCAGACATCTGGCAACTGGGCTTTAATGCCAAAAAGTGCAAGGTGCTGCATTTTGGGATGAAGAACCCAAGGAGGAGTTACCAGCTAAGGGGGTGCAGCTAGCCCAGACAGAGGAGGAGAAGGATCTGGGTGTGCTCATTACAGGGTCAATGAACAACTCGGCACAATGTAGGAAGGCAGCTGCAAGGCCAACAAAATGCTGGGTTGTATTGCAAGGGGTATATCCTCGAGGAGGGAGGAGGTGATTCTGCCACTGTATAGGTCATTAGTTAGACCACACCTGGAGTACTGCATGCAGTACTGGTGTCCATATCTGAAGAGAGACATTAACTTACTGGAGGTGGTGCAGCGCAGAGTGACAAAGATGATCAAGGGGCTGGGGGACTTATCATACTAGAGGAGGTTGAAGGAGTTGAACATGTACTCACTGGAGGAGAGGAGAGACAGGGGTGACATAGTTGAAACACTTTAAATACATAGAAGGAATAAACAAGACAGGTACAGAGGGCTGTTCAAAGTAAGGGAGGGAGGGACACCAGGGGCCATGATATGAGACTGGAGTGAGGAAGGTTCAGCAGGAGATGAGGAGACACTTTTTACAGGAGGGTGGTGGCTGGGTGGAATCGTTACCTGCTGAAGTGGTATGCAGTAGAACAGTGGACTGCTTCAAACGAGGATGGGACAGGACAAAGGGGAGGGTTAATGAAGGGAAGGGTGGGAGGGAGGGCAGCTGAAGAATAAGGGGTGCTAGCTGCACATTGAGCAGACTTGATGGACCTCTAGGCCTTTATCTGCTGGCAAATTCGTATGTTCGTATGTAAGAAGATGCGGCCTGGGAAAAGTGGCCTGTGCTGAGCAGCACAAATGGTACACCAACGTGATACTCAGGGGAGGAACACTGGGATGGCAGGCACCACCACCAGTGTGCACCCCTTCGCATAGCGACAGACAGACAGACACACACACACACACACACACACACACACACATATACACACACAGCCAAGCATATTAGTAACAGACACAGAGACAATGTGTATGGCAAACGATTTAATGAACAAACTGGGACAGGGATACAGGGTAACAATGGGAGGGGGATGGGATGAAGAGCAGGCAACATCAACAAACTTAAACATCACAGTAAACCCAAAACCAAACAGCCACCCACAACAACCCTGAACACCAACCCGCACCCACGTATACCCCAACAGAGGCCCACCAACCAAACAACATTCCCACCCACAAACAAACAGCAATATGCAGACCTGCCCACTCAATGTCCACCCACAACACCCACACAAACAGACCCAGCAAAAACAACCACCCCTATATACATGCCCACCCACACAGATATCCCAACCCATGACCGGCACTGGCGGACATGGCAACTATGTGCGCCGGAGTTCTCCAAGGAGGGCTGTCACTGACCCATGTAGGCGCCCCAATGTCCTGTAGGATGGCAGTCACCAGAACAACAAGGTGGTCCTGGTCCTGGTCCAGGCCCCCACCCTGCATGGGTTCAGCGGCAGGCCCCTCAGCCACCATGGGCAATGGCTCCTCCCACTGCAACACCAGCATGGCCGCCTTCTGCCACAGTCCAGAGTCCCCAGCTGCAGGGACAGCAGCACATGGCACAGTGTCTGTTGGTGGGGCATCCACGGCCGCCCCTGCTGTGACAGCCACAACTGTAAAAACATGTGGAAGGTGATGGGGGAGGGACCACTGGACTACCAGGATCATATTATTTTGTCTTCAGGGGAGGGAATGGGTGGTTGGGGGTGCCACTAGACACCAGGGGAGCTATGACAGTTCAAACTGTCATGGAGCTTTGCTGTTCATAGTCTTTTCAGTTTGAACAGTAAAGTTGAAACTGAAAAGAGCTGTGAATGGTTATTTTCCAATAGAACGGTCCTTAATCAAGTGAGTAACCAGCAAAATTATTCTCGCCACACTAACTGATATTTGCAGTGTTAATTTTAAAATACTAATAAAAGAATCCAAGAAAGTATGTGAAGGAGACTTAATTACAGATGTTGTCATTAGTTACCAGGCAGTGCTTAGGTAGAAAAAGTCTGTTAACACAGGCTAAAAAAAAGATGGCTGACATCACAAACAGTATTTGTATGAGAACCAACAGTAAATTTACAATTCAAGCTGTTTTCATTTACCTGCCTATCTTGTGGCTATCATAAACAATATTATAATTAAAAACTGGTAAAATATTTTTTCACCAAACCATCCAAAGACACAGACTTCATCATCCCTGAATTTTCAGAGAAAAATATACATTCCATCTAGTCTATAGAAGATGGCGAAAAAATCCCATGTTGATCAATGGGAACATTGTTTTTCTGGTTTTTACTACTTTATATCTTAAAAGATGCCATCATGAAACTTTTCACGTCTTGAGGCTCTGGCAGAATGACCGTGCATGCCAAAAACTGGACTATTTCATTGAAGTATGCCAAAGTTATTAAGGTGCAAAATTTTGATTTAACATTGAAGTGCTGTGCCAACCCAAACTATAGTGGCATTTCCGAGCCACTATAATATATCTCACTAAGTGCTGAAGAATGCAATGTTGCATGCTAAATGTTAATTAAGGTGCACTTTAAAAATATTAACTTTTTTATAGCAATACACGGTCACTGCCTTGAAGTGACAGTGTAAACACCTGTATATATATGTTACTGATGTCAACAGCTGTATATATCTGCTATTATACAATGGCAAGAAAGAATCCTGGCTCCTGATTGGTCATTTGGCCATCACAGCAGGGATGTTATCCTGGCATAACATCCCTGCTGATGATATTGTTGACCACCATATTGATTGTTTGCATCTTTTCTTAAAAAAATATTTTTAAACACTAAATTAAATTTGTTAAAATTATTTTTTTCTATATAAAACAATGAGCCATTGTATAATAGGAATAATGCCCTCCAGGGTGGGTGTTATGCTGGGATAACATCCCACCTCAGGTGTTGGACGCCCTCGGCTGGCCTCGGGCCCAACCACCTGAGGTGGGATGTTATCCCAGCATAACACCCACCCTGGAGGGCATTATTCCTTTACTGTTGTATCCTGATTGAATTAGTCATCACTACTGTTCATGTTTTTATGTCAGAGATGAACATATTGTTTATAACAGAATGTATCTTATAAGTTTTGCACAACATACAGTTACACGTTAAACCAGTTTTTTTTACATTTGTCAGTTCAAATTTACACAGATGATCTGTGAGCAAAGCTACCTGTAGTGGGAGAATAGTTTTTATGTGAGTTTAAAACAAAGAAAATACTTTACTAGGTGTCATTGCAACTTTTCTTGATGTAAGTTGTTAAACTCAACTATATTCAGAGTTGTTAGCACAACAGGGAATACTGACTAAATAAACATATTAATAGTACAGTTTTATACTTAATTTAATATGTTTTCAGATTCTGAATTTGCACGTCATATGTATTGTTATTAAAATATTGTTTTTGTTGTACTCTATATGGACCACTTGTGTGATATTTACATGTTAGTTCACACTGTTGTAAACACTTTGGGCAGGATTCACAAAGGGGACGTACCCAGCGCATCCAAGATGCACCAGAGCATCCCAAAATTGCACACTGGTGCGATTCTGGCAGGGGGCTGATGCACCAGCACATCCCTGATGTGCCATACCCATTGCAGATGTGCTGCATCTACCCCTAATGATATGCGGTGCATTTGTAGGGACTGTTAAGGGGTGTACCCATGCATATGGTATGCAGTCCCATTCACAGCCCAACCAGGAGGCACAACTCCGTGGCAAGTCTGGAGATGTGCCTCCCAGAGATAAGTCTACAACAACTAGACTTAAGTTGCCTGCCACCCACAGGCAGGCTGCCAAATTGCAGACAGCAGCACAGCAGCCTACCCACCCTGGCAGTCCAGTGTACCCCCCACCTGCATCTTCATAATAATGCTGCTCCCTGCAGCGATCCAGTGGCAAAAGCAGAACCCCCCACTTGCACCTCCATTACAAAGTTACTCCCTACAGCGATTCAGTGGCAAAAACAGACACACACACCCGCCCACACCTCTGTTACAATGCTGCTCCCTTCGGCAATAAAATGATATGAGCAGACCCTCCCCTACCCTGAGTTGAATGCACTGGCAACAGCAGTCCATAAGACTCCCCTTAGCTCAACAGACCACCCACCCCCCATCCACTCAGACACCCCCTACCCACCTTGCTCCCACCGTCCCAGCATATTCCCACCATCGGTGGGCAGCTCAACCCACCCTCATACTGCCAATCCCCCTTCAGACCCATTTCCCTTGGTGTCCCCAGGATACTGTCTTGAGGCCACTACTCTTCTCCTTTCATTAATGAGCTGCCCAACTCATGCAGTGGGGCAGCAGTTCAACTTTATGCAGATGATGCTATCATTTATAAGTCCTCCACTGATTTCTCGTGGCTTAGCCACTACTTGGACTCTGACTTCAACCAACTGGAGGCATGGTTCCTTGCAAATAACCTGGTTCTGAACACTAAAAAAAACAAAACAATGCTCTTCCTCCAGCACACCTACAGAACTGAAATCACCCCCAACACTCTGTTAACACTTGGAATGGTGAACCCCTAGAACAGGTACACTCTTTTAAATATCTAGTCATCCTCCTTGATCCTAGTCTCTCCTTTGAGGCACATGTCCACAAAACCATCACTACTCTTCACCAAAAGCAGGGTTTGCTCTACCGGCTCCACCCACTACTATCCAGAGCATCTTGTCTGAAAATGGCAACAGCCTCTCACCTTCCACTGCTCACCTATGGCTCCCTCCCATTCCTATTACTTAAGTCCTCTCCTCTGAACCAACTAAAGCAAGTATATCATAGAATAGGGCGCTTTGCCTCAGGAGTTGCCCCCCACCTGCATCATTGCACCATGCTGTCATCCCTGGGCTGGCTCCAACTGGGACATAAATTCCAGTATTGTTCCCTCTGCCTGATCCTCAAACTAGCACACCTATACACTCCTTCAAGTCTGTCTAACATTGTGATCAGAAAACCTGCTAGCTAGACCATCTGCTCCTCCTCTCTCCCATTCTTATCTGTGCCGGGGGCACGACTAGCTGTTAGTAGAAGATCCTTTGCTTATGCTGCACTCTTGGCCCAGAACTCCCTCCCTCCATCTATTCTATCTTGCCCTACCATCCCCAGTTTCAAACTTGCTCTGCACAAATATCTGTATGAACAAGGAACTTGCTCCTGCCTTTCTGAAGGTCCCATGAGCAATGAACTGCCTCATCCTTCACCCTACTTCCCCTTGTCTATGAGAACACTACTCTCCCAGCTTGTGTAAATTGTGTAATTGCTTTGTACATGGACCTGTTTTATATTTTTCTGCATACCTCTTGATGATATCTGTGGCTTACATTGCATGCATTGTAGTGCACTGTTTTACGATTGTACATGACTTTGCATTGTACACTTTGTATTCCCTGATCCTTTGTACCTCTCCGTAGGCTGCCCCTGAAAAAGGGACTGCACAGTCTCAGTGGGCTCACCCAGTTACCAAAATTCAAATGAAATAATATTATATATATATAGATATATTTGTATATGTAGATATATATAAATATATATTTACGTATCTATTATACTGGCACAGTAGTGACAGTATAGTTAGGGTTGAGTAAATTATTTAATGTTAAACTCCGATTCTCATTCTGGTTTTCCTGGTTGCTCAATTGCCTGCCTTGTCTGCATCACACTGCTAATTTCTGTGTACCAAATTGAGCTGGCACTGTTTTATTGCACACTTCTATGTGGGTGTTTTACCTCAAATGTACCTATGTTTTGACCTTCCCTGCGTGGGGTTCTGCTATTTGTGTTTGGTTTTATCTGTCTTGTTCTCTGTAAATTGTGCTCCATGTTATTTCTGTACCATCTCAGGTCGTGCTTGAAAATAGGCAGGCTTTTTGCCTAATGCACTTACCAGGTTACCAAAAGCTAATAAATAAATTAAAAAAAAATATATATATATATATATATTTGTATATGTAGATATGTATACTTACGTATATATTATACTGGCACAGTAGTGCCCGCATAGTTAGGGTTGAGTAAATTATTTAATGTTAAACTCCAGTTTTTCACCTTAATAATTTTTGCAGTATTCAATGAACTAGAATAAATTTGGCATGTGCAATCTGGCTGGCAGGGTTTCAAGACATGAAAAGATTTGTGACAGCATCTTGTGTGGTTTCTGAGATATGGAATGTCAACTTATAATGAAGTGTGGTGTTTGTTTCTATACTTAATGCACTTTTTTGCTCTTAGGTATAGGCTAGACCATAAAAATAGTTTCCACAACTTTTATGGTAGAAGTAGTCTGTGCCAAGGTAGTGCCTTTCGAAGGTTTCATGAAAAAATATTAATTAGTTGCAGAGTAAAGGTTTATTTTTCTAAGGATGCTCAGTAGGGGTTTGGATAACCTTCTAATATAAATTAACATACTAACATACTAACATACTATTTGCCAGCAGATTAGGCCTTATGGTCTATCAAGTCTGCTTGAACCTAGATCCTTAGTTGGGTGCCGAGACCCTCCCATCCCTTGTGCTCCAGAAACCCCTATCATCCATCCCCACCCCCCCGGGACAGGCCATCATCTGATACATCCACTTTCTGTGTCTGTCCACCCTCTCTTAAAAGCTCTCCACTGTGGATCTCTGAACCAGCTCACCAGGCAGAGCATTCCAAGGGTCCACCACCCTCTCAGTGAAAAACCTCCTCCTCTTTCCCCCTCACCCTTCCACCTTCAACTTCAAACCATGCCCTCTGGTGATGCCTCCTGCTTTAGTCTAAAGATCCCTCCATGTTTACCCTATTTATTCCCTTGAGGTACAGAGACCTCAATCATGTCCCCCTGTCTCTCCTCTCCTCCAATGAAAACAGGCAGAGCTCCTCAAGTCTGTCCTCGTAAGTCAAATCCCTAGCCCTCTGTCATCTTTGTTGCCCTCCTCTGTACCCTCTCCAGGAGCTGTATGTCCCTCTTCAAGTGTGGTCTCCAGTACTGTACACAGTACTCAAGGTGTGGTCTAACCAGTCCATTGTACAGCGCAGAATCACTTCCTTGCTCCTAGAGGTGATCCCTTGCGATGCATCCCAACATCCTGTTGCCTTGCTAGCTGCTCTCCTGCACTGCTCAGTGTTATTCATACATGTATCCACCATGACCCCTAGGTCTTTTCCCTGTTGAGGCTTCCAGCACCTCCTCCCAGGGTGTACCTGTGTTTAGGGTTTCCCCGACCAAGATGCAACACCTTGCACTTGGTGATATTGAAATTTAATTTCCATGTGTGAGCCCAGTTTTCCAGGGTGTCCAGGTCCCCTTGCAGGGCCAACCTCCCCTCTTCTCCCTCAACTACTGCTCCCATCTTGGAGTCATCCGCGAAGAGACTCATTTCACACCCTATACCATCCCTGATGTCTGATATACTAACATACTAACATACTATTTGCCAGCAGATTAGGCCTTATGGTCTATCAAGTCTGCTCGAACCTAGATCCTTAGTTGGGTGCCGAGACCCTCCCATCCCTTGTGCTCCAGAAACCCCTATCATCCATCCCCAACCCCCCAGGACAGGCCATCATCTGATACATCCACTTTCTGTGTCTGTCCCACCCTCTCTTAAAGCTCTCCACTGTGGATCTCTGAACCAGCTCACCAGGCAGAGCATTCCAAGGGTCCACCACCCTCTCAGTGAAAAACCTCCTCCTCTTTCCCCCTCACCCTTCCACCTTCCAACTTCAAACCATGCCCTCTGGTGATGCCTCCCTGCTTTAGTCTAAAGATCCCTCCATGTTTACCCTATTTATTCCCTTGAGGTACTTGAAGACCTCAATCATGTCCCCTGTCTCTCCTCTCCTCCAATGAAAACAGGCAGAGCTCCTCAAGTCTGTCCTCGTAAGTCAAATCCCTAGCCCTCGTATCATCTTTGTTGCCCTCCTCTGTACCCTCTCCAGGAGCTGTATGTCCCTCTTCAAGTGTGGTCTCAGTACTGTACACAGTACTCAAGGTGTGGTCTAACCAGTCCATTGTACAGCGGCAGAATCACTTCCTTGCTCCTAGAGGTGATCCCCTTGCGATGCATCCCAATATCCTGTTTGCCTTGCTAGCTGCTCTCCTGCACTGCTCAGTGTTATTCATACATGTATCCACCATGACCCCTAGGTCTTTTCCCTGTTGAGGCTTCCAGCACCTCCTCCCAGGGTGTACCTGTGTTTAGGTTTCCCGACCAAGATGCAACACCTTGCACTTGGTGATATTGAAATTTAATTTCCATGTGTGAGCCCATCTTTCCAGGGTGTCCAGGTCCCTTGCAGGGCCAACCTCCCTCTTCTCCCTCAACTATTGCTCCCATCTTGGAGTCATCCATGAAGAGACTCATTTCACACCCTATACCATCCTGATGTCTGATATGTATGCATTAAACAGGATTGGACCCAGGACCCGAGCCCTGTGGTACCCACTACCAACCTCTGTAGGGTTGAGAGCTCCCACAGACCACTACTCTCTGAGTGCGTCCAGCTATCCAGTTTTCAATCCATCTGACCATCAAAGGGCCTACTCCTAACCCCATCAGTTTCTCCACCAGACCATTGTGGGGGACAGAGTCAAACGCCTTGCTGAAGTCCAAGAATAATACATCCACAGGCTTACCTCTGTCCAGTTCTGATGTTACCCATTCATAGAACTCCACAAGGTTGGTTTGACATGATCTACCTGGCACAAACCCATGCTGCCGACTATCCAGACCTCCCACCTCCTCCAAGTAAACCCCCAATTGTTCCTTTAGTATACTCTCCATTAATTTTCCCACCACCGAGGTTAAACTGATGGATCTATAGTTTCCTGGTACTTCCTTCGACCCCCCTTTATGGATTGGTACCACATGTGCCTCTCGCCAATCCCTAGGTACCCTCCCTGTCTCAAGTGACCTGTTGAAAAGCTCCGCCAGGTGTAAGCCAGTATGTCCGCCAATTCCATAGTACTCTCTGATGAATGCCATCCGCCCAGGAGTTTGTCTTTCTTTAGGGCCTTGAGGGCAAACCACACCCTTTGGTGGGGATGGCATCATCCGTCCCCTCCACCTTACTGGTCTTTTATCCTTATCCAGATGTGACACCCCTGGGGTACCTTTCCCTCCCTTTTGCTCCATTTCTGTTGCTCCCCTGATCCCACTCCCTGCCGCTTCTATCCCCTTTGTGCCTTGCTTTGTAGATATCCCATCCCCCTCCCTAGTGAACACAGAGGCAAAGTACTCGTTAAATACCTCTGCCTGGTCCCTCGCCTCTTCCACCCACCCTCCTTCTGATCTCAATCTGCTGAGATGGCCCTTAGTTTTTCTCCGCTCCCCAATGTACCGGAAGAACCCCTTTTCCCCTCCATGTATCCCCTGTGCCAGCCGTTGCTCTTTACTGGACTTAGCTCCCCTCACCATACGGGTGACTTTTCTAGATGCAAGCTGGTACATTTCTTATCCCTATCCCTCTTGTTGTTTTATATTTTTGTAAGCGCCTTCTTTTCTCTGACTGCTACCTGGACCTCACTGGACCACCAGCATGTTTTATGTGACCTTGCTCCCTTACGTTTCAACTTAGCGCAGATCCTGACTGCCTCATGAAGTCCCGTTTATGACCTCCCATCTCCTTTCCACACTTGTTGTTGAGGTAATCCCTTCAAGTGATCCTTGAGAATATTTCCCATGCCCATAAAGTCTGCCCCCTGAAGTCCACTGCCAGTGTCCTAGATCTCACCCCACTCCCCCAATGCTTATTTGAAACCAGACAGTATTGTGGTCACTCCCAGTCAGGGGTCCTGTACAACCATGTCCCTTACCAGATCCCCATCTGCCAGAACCACATCCAGGACATGCCCCTCCTTGTGGGCTCCATCACATGCTGTGTTAAGAACACATCCTGGAAGCCATCCAGCAGCCTCTGCTCCTTGGCCACCTTAGAGGACATGGTTCCCCAGTTTGTACCTGGCATATTAAGGTCCCCCATCAACACCACTCCTTCCCCTTTTGGACCACACTGGGCAATGATGTTGTCCAGCAAACCATCCTCTAGAACATCACTCATCCGGGGGCCTATATGCTACTCCCAGCTTGACCTTATCTCCTGCTGGGGATCGTAAGGTGACCCATAAGGCCTCCACGTTTCCCTCTGCCTCTTCTACCATAGCAATTTCTATGTCATCTCTAATGAACATAGCCACTCCACCCCCTCTGCCCTCCTTTCTATCCTTCCTAAGCATAGTGTACCCCGTACATTTAGGTCCCAGTCATGGTTTTTGTTGTACGTTTCCGTGACTGCCGACATCCACCCCCTCGAACAGCATGGCCTGGAACTCTGGCAACTTGTTTCCCAAGCTCCTGGCATTTACTAACACTAACCCCACCCTTTATCCCTGATCCTTTTTGTCGAACCCCACCCAGATTCCTTATACTTCCATCCTCCCCTGCTCCTCCTGAAACCTCCACCTCCAGTCTGTTTCCCCTCCCCCTTGGGCTTGAGGCTACTCCCTCATCTGGAGGGAGGGCTTCTGTCAGCCCTCCCTATCCCTTCCCCCTTACAAGTTTAAACCCCACCTTTCTTGTATGTAGTCAGCCATCCCCTGTTTAAGGACTTCCTTCCCTAATGGGGCAAGATGAAACCTGTCCTTGGCATATAGTCCCTTATCCTCCCAAACTCCATTCCAGTTCCCTAACACCCCAACCCATTCTCTTCACCCCACTTCCTGAGCCATTCATTAACCTCTGTGAGCTTCATTTTTTCTCCACTGAGGCCTTTGGTACTGGCAATATCTCCGAAAAGGAAATGTTGCATCCATTATCCTGACAGACTCTGGCAAGTTCTTGGAACCTAGCTTAGATTTCCAAAACGCTATTTCCCTCTAGATCATTAGTTCCCAAATGCACCAGGAAATCCGGTTTCCCTCCACAATCCCTAACCATTTCATACACCATGAACTTTGCTCTGTGCACTGTCAGCCCAGAGATACTCACTACCTTTACCTGGCTATGGCATCCATCCCCTGTCCCTCCCAATGGATACCCTTAATCATCGAGTCTCCCAGTAACAGAACCTTAACACCGCCATCATCCTTATGGTTACCTCCACTATGCCCTCTCAGCCCCCCCCCCACTTTATTCATGATCGCAATTTCATGGGAGTCTTCCTGCCTTATTAGAGACCCCCTTGTCACCCTCCCCTTTCTGCCTCCCTTGCTATTTTGCCCACTTAACTCAAACTCCCTCTGAATAGGTGTCCCCTTTAACCCTCTCTTATCTGAACCATTTATCCTGGCCCTGATGGTTTCCCCTTGCCCCGCACCCTCACCCCCCTTGTAATAGTACCCCTGTCTCCAGAGGCTCTCTGTGGGTCCCCTTTAGCTAGGGCCCCATCCTGGGACTGACCTTCCTGCTGAAGGGGGGCTCCTCTCCCACCTCCTTGTCTCCCAGTTCCTCTCCAATCATGCTCTCCTCCCTCATGTCTGGAATATGTTGCATCTCCCCCAATTGCTTAACATATATGTTTCCCCTTCTCCCTCTGGGACTATGTCTATCCTTTCCATAGCTGTTCTGTGATGCCCTATGGGTATCTGACTCCCTCCCCCCGGCCTCTGTATAAGTTTCCTCATTTCCACCAACCCCTTCCTCCCCCTCTAGGATGCTTAGTATCTCAAATTTATTGTGACACTCTATGTCAGCCTCCCCATCAAGTAACCCGAGTTTCCCCTGACTGCATCTCTAAACTGACCCTCTTCTTCCTCTCTTGCACTGTTCACCTTAGGAGCTCCCTTCCCACAGTCTGCTGTTTTAGGCTTCCGCACAACAGCCCCTCCTGACTCTTCCCCCTCCAGTCTCCTTGAATTCAGAATTTTTACCCTGTACGCTTTCCCCTTAGCATCAACTTCCCTATCTAAGGGTCCTCTGTCCCTAATATCCCCCCTTCTGCTTGCTGTAGCATAATGTCCTGTAATTTCAGAGCGTTGCCCCAGCCTCCCCTCAGCCCCACCCTTCTGCTGCCCATATCCACACCCCTTATCCTTGGACACCCCAGCTCCCACAGCTTACTCCTTAACCAATATACCTCACTCCTGATACAAGATAGCTGTCTACAGAGTGGGCAGCCTCCCTCTCTCCAGGCCCAATTTAGAATTATTGCCATCCCACAGCCTGTGCAGCCTACAACCCTTCCGAAGATGCCTGCCATGGTGGAATATGGCCACCCTGATTACCCCCCTCTGTTTATAATAGCACACCCCCTTTTCTCAGTCCCTTTCCCCTGGAGTACAGTTTCTCTCTATACTGACTGTAGTTATTTACAAACCCAATTTCAACCCCACCAACAAAGTTCCCAAGTCTCACAAACACATACAGTCCAGTATGTGTTCAGTCCCACTAACAGTGTGTGTAAGCAGACTCCAGGTACGTATGATGTCACAGGCCCACCAACTCCTGTTGCTTCAAATTTCAGTCCCAAACAGAAATACTCACCTTCAATCCCAACCCCCAGTGGCTTTTCAGTATTTAAGAAAGCTTACAAACAGGGTGGGTGGAGGGCTCTTACCAAACACCAGGCAAACAACTCATTTAAATTACCTTCTAATTTTCCCTGCCAAACATCTATCCCCAAACCTACAATATCACAGCCCAAGTATCAGTTCAAATTCAAGGTAATAATTTTTAACACATAGAACTAATTTCACTAACAAACTATTCAAATATTTCAGTTTAAAACAAAATATAACTCCTGGCCTCTTTTCTACCAACCTGTTGCTTAAGCTCCCAAGTGAACAATATGTATGCATTAAACAGGATTGGACCCAGGACCGAGCCCTGTGGTACCCCACTACCAACCTCTGTAGGGTTCGAGAGCTCCCCACAGACCACTACTCTCTGAGTGCGTCCAGCTATCCAGTTTTCAATCCATCTGACCATCAAAGGCCTACCCTACCATCAGTTTCTCCACCAGACCATTGTGGGGACAGAGTCAAACGCCTTGCTGAAGTCCAAGAATAATACATCCACAGGCTTACCTCTGTCCAGTTCTGATGTTACCCATTCATAGAACTCCACAAGGTTGGTTTGACATGATCTACCTGGCACAAACCCATGCTGCCGACTATCCAGACCTCCCACCTCCTCCAAGTAAACCCCCAATTGTTCCTTTAGTATACTCTCCATTAATTTTCCCACCACCGAGGTTAAACTGATGGGTTATAAAGTTTATAGTTCTCAAGAGCATGTTTGATTCCCATCACTTAGTTGTCACAAACTGGTAACTGTTCTCATGAAACCGAAAATTTTGGTTTGTGATGGCCACAATCTTCTTGTTTTTTTTCCTCCAACTAAATAACATGGAAATACCTAAAAATGATGTGTTTATAAAAAACAAACACCTAAACCTAGCTAAATGGGATCCATTTATCTAGATTCTGGTGTTTGTTTGTTTTTTTTAATTATGCCCAGGAATACCAAATGTAGCATTAGCCAGCAGTGAGAGAACCATGGTCTCTGTATGAGCCCATGTGAGCTTGCACTTCTGCAGACATAAGTGATGTTGCATTGTGGGTATCATGGTTTCATCAGCAGATCTATACAATTGTAAAGGGGGTAGTAGTTTTTTCAAGGGTAGCACTTTCCACCCAAAAGTACAATGCTACATTTCAAAGCTCAGATAAGATTAAAATAGCAACTTTTTGCTGACCTAAGAGGGTAGTGGGTGCTTCTTCACTACATTGCTCACACAAAACATAGAAGTGCCTTTGATAAAGGACTAAGCCATGTCCAAAATGCATCAGGCATGTACAGACTCAGTCAGGGGTGTAGCCAGGAATTTTAAACTTGTACTCAGAACTGATGCACTGTTGCCCCCCCGGTATGTAAACATAAACCAAAATATGCGCTACCACACCACACCCTTACGCCCCCCCCCTCCTGCTAGCCATGTCTGAGTTTAAGTAATCAGTTTCTTCCTGTAATCCTCCCTCCTTTGTTGTTCTGCCTGCCTGGTAAGTTGTTCTTGTTCTTGTTTGTGTGTTTGGCTGGTGGCATCAGTGCCCCATAGCAAAAAACAACAAAGGTAAAAGTGCTCAGCGTGACATAGACACAGTGTGACTCACAATGTCCTTGCTTTCCTCTTTTTGTTGCCCCTGCCTGATGTGTTGCCCCTGCCTGTTTTTTTATTTACTGTACTCTGTTGTGTACAGTGTGTATGCCTGCCGACACCCCTGGACTCAGTTCAGTGTCCCACAATGGGATTTTAATAAATTGTTTATGTTCTTCTCAAAGAAGCTGTGGTGTCTATAACTTTTGGTTGGTGAGTGCTCGGTCTCCAAGTTTTGAATGCTCACTACATTTCTATATCTGCTAGTACATGGCTTTCTACATGCAGCTGCTAGAGGCCTGCCCTTAAGCAGCCAGAACAGGTGTGTATGTCTTACATCTGTGGCTGAAGAGGCACAGGCCCCTCAGGAGCCTCTGCTTTTGTAGACAGAAGTTCTGTTGCAATTTCAGTATCATGGATTTCATGCCACCTGCACTTCTGCAGCTAGAAGTAACTGTGGCTACAGAAGTGCTGGCCCCATAGGGGTCTGTGCTTCTGCAGCCAAAATAACTATTGTAAATTTGGGTATCATGGATTTGCTTCTGTGGCTGTAGGGGCCTGTGCTTCTGCACACAGAAACAGTGCTGTCATTTTAGTATCCTTTTGCTAATTGGAGGGGGTAGGTTTGGAAGCCCTAATGCCACATTTCCCTACTTTTGTGACATTAAGTCGAACCCTAACAGGTGCATTAAAACAATTTTTAACTCCCTACCCCAAGCAGGAAAAGGCAAGACCACACAAGCAACCACAGACAACCATACTCAGATAACACAAAGAACATAAACTGTTTCCAGATTACACAAATGAAGTAGCACTGATGTGCTACCTTCATGGATCTATATCTGTGGTACACACACTGGTAGGCGTATACAGTCACTTCTGGCGGCAGCTAGAAATCCACAATACTAAAATCATAACACTGCTTATGTCTGCAGAAGCACAGGGCCCTGCAGCCACAGATACAAATCCATGATGCCCAAATTACAAGAGTTTGTCTTACCTGCGGAAATGTCAGCCCCTATAGTACCAGTATGTCTGCGGCTACAGTTATTCATCCATAATGTAAGACACACACACACACTTCTGTTTGCAGAAGTGCAGGCCCTAGAGGAGCCTGTGCTTCTGCAGCTGCAGGTATAAGACATACACACCCACCTCTGGCTGCAGAAACACAAGCACCACGAAATCCATTATACCAAAATTGCAGCAGTACCTCTGTCTGCAGCAGTGGAGGTCCCCAAGGGGCCTGCGCAACTTCAGCCACAGGTGTAAAACATACACACTAACTTTTGGCTGCACTTATGCTTATGTAGCTGCATGTTGAAAGCCATCTTCTAGATTAGACTACTTCATATGCTCAGACTATTTATATAAAATATTTGAAACAGTAGACATTAAAAATATACATATTTCAGACCATGTAATGGTTGAAGCATTGTTCATACATACTTTGACAAGCAAAAAGTCATACCAATGGAGATTTAACAATGCTCTTTTAAGACAGGCAGACCATATAGAGCATATCACTGCTATGATACAGGAATTTTGTGTTTTTTTTTTATCCATGGCAACACACAAATGATTGTAGATATACTGTATGGGATGTATTGAAAGCCATTATAAGGGCATATGAGATAAAATATAAACAACAACAAAAAAAGTCAATCCAGAAGTTAGAAAGTAAAATTAAAGAGATAAACATATGAATGGAAATGGGGTAGGGGAGGGGGAGAGATCTGGTAAGTAAAAAGGAGGAAAAAATAATACAGTTACAAGAATCAGTAAATGAACAAATACGAAAAAGACATGAACATTCTCAAAACCAAATGTATACAAAAATGGGGATTAATCATGAAAACTATTATTGCATATGTTAAAAAGAAATACAAATGGGAATATAATAGTGGCTATGCAGAGCCCAGATAGTAATTTAGTAACAAATGATAAACATATAGCTCAAGGATTCATAAACTGTTATAAAATGATATATCAAAAGGAATATCAAATAGAAGCTAAAACTCTCCCCCAGAAAACTACACCAAAAAATACAAATATTACAAAAATTAACATAGTCAATGAACAGTAAATAAAAAGAGGACATTACTGAGTTATGTAAGACAATGACAAGGGGCAAGTGTCTTGGCTGTGATGTACTATTCATGGAATTATGTTACATTTTTTTGAAGTATTAGCTCTATGGATACTTAAAATGGTGGGAGAAATAATCCTACATGCAGAAATTGCAGCATCAATGTAACAAGTTATGATAGTCTTTATACACAAAGAAGGGAGAAACCCTAGATACCCTGAGAATTATAGGCCAATTGTACTATTAAATATAGGCTACAAAATTATAGTGAAATTAGTAGCTAAAAAATGGAGCAAGAGATCCCATGGTTAGTCCAGCACAACAAAACAGTTTTTGCAAAAGGACAACCATATGTGAAGGCCTACAAAAAGTTAAAATATTAATTGAACACTATGCAAACCTACCAGCTGAATCTTTGGCCGCTGCTTTACATTCAGCAAAAGTATTTGGTATACACATATGGGATTTTATTATGGCATGTCTGGGTTTACCTCAGCAATATATAACTATAATGAAATAATTTTATAATAAACATGCTGCTCTCTTTAAAATAAACCAGTGATATTCCCTTTATTAATGACTAATGGGACCAGATATTCAAAAGGGTTGCACATGGCGCAACAGTGTTGCACCATGCACAACCCACTGATGCGCCCCGGTGCGATATTTAAAAGGGAAAAGTGCGCCTGCACAAATCCCGATGTGCGGGCGCATCAGTAATGTATGCAGGCACAGGTGGGGGCATGCCTGCAAGATAAACTGCACAGCCCGATATTCAGCCGGACCGTGCAGAGTTATGCAGGCACAACCCCTACCTGCGCCTGCACAAAGTTACGCTAAATAAAAAAGAAACAAGTCAAGAGCCACCCACAGGTGAGCTGCTGCATTGCAGGGTGCAACACAGCAGCTGCCACCTGTGGGTGGCACTCCACTTGTTCCTGCCACATCTGGCGGGCCCCCCATGCCCCAATCGTGGGCTGAAGTGTCCCCCCAGTAGCCCGATCGTGGGCATAATATAAAGGTTCCCCCCACTCCCCGAGTAGCCTGATCATGGGCATATTGTAAAGGTCCCCTACCCCCTGAGTAGCTCGATCGTGGGCAGGATCCTCACCCCCCCATGTCCAGAATCCCTGGTGATCTGGTAGCCCCCACCCCTCCTGCACAAGGCCCCACCACCCGCTCCCCTATCAGCGGCGGGTGCAGCACCCCATCCGCCTGCCGCCCCACTGACTGACAGCTCAGTGGGCTGCATGCCCATTGGTTCAGAGCATGAGCCAATGGGCATGCAGCCCATACCGTACAAGGCAGACCATGTATATGTGAATGAATATGTGAATTAATTCATTCACATATCTGACTGCCTTAGACTGGTATGGGTTGCATGCCCATTGGCTCATGCTCTGAACCAATGGGTGTGCAGCCCTACTGAGCTGTCAGTTAGCAGGCGGCGGCGGCGGGAGGGTGGCTGCCACCCGCCGCTGATGGGGAGAGCGGGTGGTGGGGCCCGTGGATGGAGGGCCGGGGTCACTAGATCACCAGGGATTCTGGACATCGGGGGTGAGGATGCCGCCTGCATTCGGGCTACCGGGGTAGGGGACCTTATAATATGCCCAATGAATGGGCTACTCGGGGTGGGGGAACCTTTACATTATGCCCGTGATCGGGCTACTTGGGGGAACTCACATTATCACCGATTGGCCGCGGGGGAAGAATACTGTGCTGCCCACGATCGGGCTATGGGGGGATACTATTATGCCCGCGATCAGGCTGCAGGGGGTGTCGGTCCCCGACGGCTGCTGCCTGGCAGGGCACCAGGTGCAAGTCATCGGGGATCAGTGCACCTGCATGCTAATGGCATGCAAATCGGGCCATAATTAGATGCAAATGGCCCCCATATGCCTTGCATAAATTATGGCCCCATTTGCATGTCACCCTTTGAATATCGCAGATGCTGCGCATGGCGCAATGGAACTTGCAACACCGCATCTCAATGCTCCACTCTGACCACTTGTGTTGGTGCAGTTCCACTGCGCCATGCACAGTGGATGTGGCTAGGCGGCGATATTCAAAGAAGTTGTGCCATAGCGCAATTCTGTTGAATATCGCCCTGGCCACACCCCTGCACAACTATTTTGTGGGGCACAAGGGCTTGTGCCACAGAATGGTGCAGTTTGAATACCTGGGCCATGGAGTCCATCAAGTCTGTCCGCTTTCATACATACTATGCATAATTTCTTTAGAACCCTATTGGCAAACATAAAGCAAAATATTAATATCTGAGCCTTCAAAATGGGAATGGAAGATATTAAAATAAATGCATACACTGCTGATATAATGTTACTAATACAAAAGCAAGACCTCTCTCTCCCAACCATCTTTCTAGAAATAGAACGATATGTACAATTATCCAGATACATGGGTCACAAAAATAAAACAATATTACCAATAACCCCAATACCCAATCTGACATAGAAGAATTAATAAAGGACATCATTAAATAGGCATCCATAAATTATTTAGGTATGATCCAGACAAT
The DNA here is from genome assembly GCA_016271365.2 of Neoceratodus forsteri. NCBI lineage: Eukaryota > Metazoa > Chordata > Ceratodontiformes > Ceratodontidae > Neoceratodus > Neoceratodus forsteri. Next base: position 631,332,998 of record CM057456.1, on the reverse strand, counting down.
ACAGCAGAAACAACAGCTCTAAAAGTTAAAACTAAAGTCAAGATGCCGCTGGATTGTTGGTAAAATGTGTCACTCTGTCTTTGAGGCAGAATAGAAACATTAAAGAGGAGGGCAATGCCACATCTGCTTTATTCATTTCAGTCTTCTATTTCATCTGTACCTATAGAGATACTCAAAAAGGTTTTGAGTTATTTTTTCAAACTTCATGTGGAGAGAAGGAACTCCTAGAATTGCATGGCATCTGTTATGTACACTAGGAGAAAATGGTGGGATTAGCTGTCCAGACCCATTAATATATTACCAAGCTTAAAAAATAGCACAACTGTGTTAATGTTTACATAATTTTTCTAAAAAAAGATTACTCTTTCTTAATGATTTGGAACACTTTATTACAAAAATAAAATATTAATTTATCTTTTAATGTGTTATTTTTTGCCCCTGTATCTTTGACTCAACCAATAAAAATATTAGAATCACCATTAATACTACATTTTACAGTGCAGGTATATATTTTTGGTCAGACATAATGGAAGTCATAGCTCTTATGTCTATGGAAAAAAATTAAAAAGGACTACAAAGTACAACATTTAGATTGGCTAGAATAATAATGTACTTCAAACTAAATACAGTAATTATTTAAAGACAATTGAAATAAATAATAATATGGACTGGCAAAATGAATGCCGTATGGATAAAGGTTATATAGAAAATATGCCAAGAAAACTATTAGTAAAGTATATAAGGAATTGTTATCTATAACTGATGGCAAAGTTCATAATCATAAAGATAAAATATGTAATACCCGGTGAAAAGAAAGGACATCAAAATTAAAAGAAGGAGTCAAGTGTGTATCGATGCAAATAGATATTACAAATCAGCTAACAATACATACACATGAATAAAAACACTTTCAACGCATGCTTTACACCACATAAATTGTTTAAAATGGGAATTAAATCAACACCAAAATGTTGGAGGGGTTGTCAAGATAAAGGCATAACATATCACCATCTTTGGTCATGTCCAAAAATTAAAAGTTACTGGGAAGAAATGAAAAAGGTCACAGAAGAAATAAATCAAACAGAAAGTCCTGTGAAATTTAAAAATTTTTCTATGTAATGATTTGACCAAATGAAGTAGTACTTAGAATGGAGTACTGTGTGCAGTTCTGGAGACCCCAGAAAGACATAGACAGAGTGGAGGCTGTCCAGAGGAGGGCAACCAAAATGGTGCAGGGTCTGCACCAGAAGACATACGAAGAAAGACTAAAGGAGCTTAATATGTATGCTCTTGAGGAAAGAAGGGAGAGAGGGGACATGATAGAAACTTTCAAGTACCTCAAGGGAATTAACAAAGTCCAAGAGGGTAGCATCTTCCAGAAAAAGAGATGTGCAAGAACAAGGGGGCACAATTTGAAGATAGAGGGGGGACGGCTCAGGGGTAATGTGAGGAACTATTTTTTCACTGAGAGGGTTGTGGATGCATGGAACAGCCTCCCTGAGGAGGTTGTGGAGTCAAGAACAGTGGGGGACTTCAAGAATGCATGGGACAGGCATAAGGCAGTCCTAGGGGTGGGTAAGAGGAAGTAAACTGTTGATTAACTAGGATCTGCAGCGTATCTGTTAGGTAGGAAAATGGGCAGACTAAGTGGGCCAAGCAGTCCTTATCTGCCGTCAAATTCTATGTTTCTATGTTTAAAAATTACTAAAAAGCAAGAGATTCTCTTAGCTCTGATAACAATGACAACTAAACACATGATTTTGGAAGCATAGAATTTCTCTAATCTCCCACCTTTTAATCTAAGTAAAAGGCATAACGATTTCAAGAACACTTTAAGAAAAGCTTTTTATGAATTTTCATTGTCCATATGATCAACAAGAACCCCCAAATGAATGATATATGTAACATATGTAACATATACCACCACTCAGAATATAACAATTCCTGGCTTATTTTTATTTCTCTCTAAACTGCAGTATATTTCAAATATGTTATTAATGCAATGTATAGAATGTGTAAGAGTTCTCAAACACTAATGTATTTACTAGCACTGTTCTATAAATGGGCATGTGTATTTACTTCTATATATTCTCCTTGTTCCTGAATGTTTTTGGAATATTTTGCATCACAAAATGAATAAAATAAAATTTTTAAAAAAAGAAACCCACAATACTAAAATCACAACACTGCTTATGCATGCAAAAGCACATATCCCTGCAGCCACAGATACAAATCCATGATACCCAAATTACAAGAGATCTTTTGTCTGCAGAAGCACAGGCCTGTATGGAGCCAAGTATGCAAAATACTGTGCCAACAGACTAGCCCAGGCACAGGATATGCTAACCATGGCAAAAAATGAACCAATGGGGCTTCAAGTTTTCTGGACTATAGAAAGGACTTGCTCATGTTGATCACTGCTTTTTGGCTGTTGCTGTTTTGCAGTCACCATTAAGAGTGTCACTGGTTATCACTACTAACCTTTTTACTTTAGGCCATACTTGCTTTGAGTTGATATGAGGCTGGGGAAGTCTTCACTCTACAAGAGACAACTTCCACTGTGATCACATGGCACTGAAGGCCGGATTGAACTCCAGTTGGTGTGTTGTGAATTTTAAGTTACCTGGTGAAGTGTTGGTGAAATGCCAAGCTTCGTGCTACCTGTATGTATTGCGAAACTGGCACTTTGCCATCAAATCACTTTACAAAGTACATTTTAGTTTAAACTAAAGTTTTTCCCTTGGAAAAAAGTGATGTTCATTTCACCACCCTCTAGTAGCACCCAAATACCACCCTCCTCTTCCCCCAGCCCAGACCCAATAAATGTACTCACCCCCCACTTACTCAGTAATGCCCCATCCACACTCCTTCCCCACCCCGAGATCAGCACCATTCAAGTTTTTCAAGTTTACTTATTTTGCCATACTTTATAGGTTTTTGGCCATAAATAAAATTACATATAAAAACATACAGGCATACAATAACACATGCACAATTTAAGACAACTTACCATGGTGTCATTTTACAGTATCTATTGTAAAGTGACTTTCTAGGCAAAGAAAGCAAAATAAACTTCTATAAAAATCAATTGCTCCTTATTTACAGTAAGTATATGAATCATTTTTATTTTATTTGTCTCACGTGCAAAATTCAAAGCAGCAGGTGTTAACTATTTCTCCCTGATCCTATTGTAAGATGGACAATGCAAAAATAGTGCAGCAGATAACTAGTAAAAGCTATACATTGTCCAGGTCACACTGCAATGCAGGTATTAGGTACATGTTATTTAAAGTGAGTGCAGTTATTTTTAATCTGATCTTTGCAATTGCTCTTCTATGATTCACAATCATGCAAAAATTTAGATTGTGCTCCCTCTCCCAGTTTAAGTTTCTTGTATTCTGACAGCATAACTAATTTATTTTTGCTAAATCTGTTTGACTTTCTTTATATTTAATTCAGTGAATTATTTCTGATTTTAATAAAGTGGTGGCACCATTCTGTAATAAGAGACAATTTTGATTAATATTAAAGCCTGTTTTTTGAAGAACATGCCAAATTTTACCTAACCAGCCAAATTTGCTCTGATATCTATCCACCTGTTTTAAAAGATCATTTAAAGATTTCATGGGTAATTGTCATTATCCATCTAAAGTATACATGTAAGAGAAACAACAGATCTTTGCAGACATTGTGATTGAATGGATCAAAGTCCTGTCTCTCCCCTGAGACTGCCCCTGTGATATAACTTGGGAGACCCAATATTCTCCTAAAAAAAAGGTTCAGCAGTTTTTCCAACTCTAAACTAGACCTCTAATCTCAGCCCCATATAAAATGCTTGAATTTTTATAAACATTGAAAATCTTTGCAATAGCTGAAAATAAATTATTTTCAAAGTCATTACAGAATCTAAATAAACCAGCAGAGAATTAAAGAAGAAAATAGAATTAGCAAAACACTCACTTGCCTGGCCTACCCACTCATAAGCACCACCCACCTTCCTCTCCTCAGCTCCACAAAAAAAACACAACACACCCCACCTTCCACTCAGCACCTGGCCCTCACTGAAAAGGATAAAGTCATCATTGGTGGGGGGGGGGGGACAACTGGCACATACCGTCCTCTGAGAACTATGGCTAGTTGCCATCTGAATGAATGGGTGTGCCCATGTATAGTACTCAGCTGACTTTAGCAGAGGGGATTTAGGGGATGCACCACACCAGAGTCCACCCTCACTAAACTGGATGCATTTTTCACTCCTTTTGTCACTTTGCTGTTAATGGTCCCCAAGCACTGACCAGTATTTCCTTTTCAGCTCTCGATCTCTTTCTCCTTCTCTCCCTCTCTCCCTTTCTCTCTCTCTCTCTCTCTCTCTGACTCTCTCTCTCTCTCCCATCTCATGAGGCCTGATGGTGTACCCATTGTGCATTAGGTTCCTCTAAGTTCTGGTTTGGAATCATTCCCACCTATCTCAGCACCTTCTTTACCTGTACACTTGCCTCCTTACACTCACTCCATAACTCCATAACTCTGAGATACCCCCCATCTCTCTCTCTCTGTCTCGCTCTTGCTCTCTCGCTCTCTCTATACCTCATATGAAAATATCTTGTGGGTAGTTTTGCTTTTAAGGTTATCCCAATTCCAGACTTAATTTCCTCTAACCATTCTTGCTCCTTCCCATTTTCCACTGAAAGTCCTTCTCCATGATCATACAATCCATGTTTGCAACCGTTCTTAATAATTTGCATTTCTACACTCTCCTCACAGACCACTGCTGTTTACGTAGCACAGGACATTTTGCTGTATATACAGTATGTGTATTTATATATCATCCTGCTCTGCACCTGCATGGTAGTTTGTTTATCCCATTGCTGTCATTGTTTTGCACTCACTTGTTATCCACTATTGAACTGACTGTATAGACACACGTGTATTACTGTAGTGGATACTATACTGGATTTTAGAAATGACAGAAGGCAGTTGCCCTTGTGAGAATCATCTCCCACTTCTCTGTAGTTGTATCCTTGAATTCCTTTGCCCATCTTGTATATGTCCAGGTTATTTTAATAGACTCATAACAATTTTGTCTGCATTACCCATGGGGGTAGGCTGTTCCACATTTTCACAGCCCTACAGTATGAGTAAATATCCTCTATTAGTGGTCTTGTACCTTGATCATACTAACTGTTTATCATGCCTTCTGAGACTATGCCCTGTGTCCTTGAAATTCATATTCATTGCAGTCTTAATATGTTATGTGCTATGACTTTAAACACTTGTAGCATGTTATTCCTTAATCTCATTCTCTCCAATGTGAATGTGCCTAAACTTTCCATCCTTTCCTCATAGCTCTTCTTTATTGATTTCTTTGAGGAGCCTGGGGTGAAGGCCATCCGGACCAGGTGACTTGTTAGTTTTGATTTTATTTAGCCTTGTTATGATGTGTGCCCTATCAATATACAGGTCTTTAATGGTTTTGCTTACTGTCTCATTTCACATGGGTGCATTTATGGCATTTGTTTGGTCATATGTTAAACCAAAAAAATCCATTAAATTTAGTTGCCATATCTCCTGGCTCGTTAATCTTTGCCCCATCTACATCGGGGACCCCCCCATCCCTGACTCAGCAATATCAATCCCAGGATATACTGCTTTCAGGCAAGACGGGTGTTCCAAGAAAGGCGGAGGCTGTGCCCTTTACCTAAAAGAGTCTCTTAAGGGACATGTTTTCAGTGTGCCTCTCCCTGAGAAAGACATCCAGGTCCTTGCCATGAAGATACTGCTTGGAGCACACAATAAAACCCTGACAGTGGCATCAATCTATAGCCCTCCCAAGTTGACCAGCAAAGGGCTAAACCCCATACTAGATTTCATCCACTCTATTAACCAGAGTGCAGAAACAATCCTGCTTGGTGACTTTAATGTGAACGAACTGGTCCTCCCTCACTGAGAACAAATATAAGGACGCCCTGACAGCAGCAAACTTCTTGCAAATGGTCCAATCACCTACAAGGGTGAACTACAGGACAGGAACTGCCACCCTTCTGGACTGGGTTATCACGAACTGCTCTGATCACATCACAAAAACTGTAGTTCTCCCCGATAGTATAAGTGACCATTCCCCCGTCCTTTACTCCTGGTCTAACAAATACACAAAGCCTCCTCCAAAAACTATTAACAGCAGGAGACTTATCCCTGGTCAAATTGGGCCTCTAAAAACTCTCCTACGAGATCGAGACTGGTCTCCAATAGACATGGCCCCGAACATTGACATTACACTTGAATATTTTATCCACAGTTTTAACAGTGCCTGTGATGTCCATGCCCTGTTCAAGAAATGCAAGATTAAAGGCATCAACAACCCATGGATTAACTCTGATCTTCTGGAACAATTGAGGACCTGGGATCATCTTTGGTACCGGGCCAACTTGACTGGCACCCAGGCTGATACCCAAGCCTACAAAGCAGTAAGAAATGCCTGTACCAGAGCAATTTGTAATGAGAAGGCGAGATACTACAGGATACTACAAGAGCACTCTTGCCAACGCATGGAAAGATGGGAAGAAGTTCTGGACCAACCTTTTTGAAGTCACAGGTCATGTCCCCAAAGTACCACCCTCTATGCTCAACTTAAATGGCAGCCTCACATTGGACCATGTCACCATGGCTAACATGTTTAATGTAGCATTTACTGATCTTAGTCATATGCTACCTCCAACATTCTTTGACCCCCCCACTGGATACACCAACCTCGGACAAAGCAAGAACAATGCAGGTCCACCCGCCTTTCTACTTTAAAGCTATCTCAGAGGCCCCAGCTAAAAAACATTTGCTCAAAGTGCTTGGGAGGTCCAGATCCAGTGGTGACTCCCTAGACCTGAAACTCCTTGCCCTCACCATTGACGAAGTCCTGACTCCACTCACCAAAATCTTTAACCAATCCCTAATGCTCTCTGAGTTCCTCCAAAAATGGAAATCTGCTGTTGTGACACCAATTCACAAAGGTGGGGATAAGACCATCACCAGTAACTACAGATGCATATCCATTCTTCCCCCCTCTCTCGAAAGCCCTGGAGAGAATAGTTGCTGATTTACTTGCTGAATACCTTGCAAGCTACAACCTGCAATGTCATGAGCAGCACGGTTTTCATAAAGGGCATAGCACCACCAGTGCTCTCCTCAAATTCACCACTTACATCTACAGTATAACATTCTGGATCAGGGACATCTAGTCAGTGCCACATTCATTGATTTGACAAATGCGTTCAACGCCGTCAACCACTTCCTGCTGATTGAACAATTATCTTGCCTTGGTCTCTCGGATGACACTGCATGGTAGTTCCTCAGCTACCTCAGCGACCGAACCCAACAGGTCAGAGTTGGTGAATCCCTTTCATCCTCCCTTCCAGTTCACTCTGGAGTCCCCCAAGGGTCAATTTTGTGTCCTATGCTCTTCAGTATTTTTCTGAATGATATCCCCACATCATGCCCTAATAGAATCCCATTATACGCAGACGATGCAGTTATCTTCACCTCCCACCCTGATCCTTCCTTCCTACTACTGCAACTGTAAACAAGCTCTACGGAAGTGGAGACATAGTTTAAATCTCAAAAACTCATCCTAAACTACAGAAAAACTAAAACAATGATGTTTCATGGTATCCATAACATACATAAAAACAAATGTCTATCTATCACAAACAGTGCAGGGGTGATGCTCGAGCAAGTTCAACTTTAAATATCTGGGGGTGACCCTCGACAGCACCCTGTCTTACTCTGAACACATTGAGAACATTGCCAAGATCGTGAATACCTGCATAGGACTGTTCTATAGACATAGGAGCTGCCTCACAGATGAAGCCCTAAGCACTGCTATTCAGAGCTTTGTTATCTCAATAATCAACTACGGGCAAGTGATGTCTGGTTCTGTACTGACACTACACTTCAATGAATAGCCATACCCCTAAACAAGGCATGTCATCTACTGACTTCAGCCCCATGCCTTTCACACACCTGTGACATCTACAAACAAGCAAACTGGCTCCAACTCTCCGGCAGGCTCAAGTACCAGACCTGTATGCTAGCCAAAAAGATCACCTTAAATCTCCTACCCTCAAACGTTCAGTCCTTACTGGCTCCTCATTGCAGCCCCCACCAAACCAGAAGCTCAGAAAATCTTACTTTTTCTGTTCCACATTGCCGCACTACCCAAGGATAACGTTCCTTTATATCCAGAGCCTCATCTTGGTATAATTCGCTTCCACCTGCAGTTGTCAACAACACTACCCTGGGCACTTTTAAGTGCAGCCTTCGGCAGCACCTTGTTACCAGGGCATACTGTGACTGCTTCTCATAACTTAATCAATCCTCCTCTCCTCTAATTTTCCCACCTCCCAAGTCCCTCTCCCCCTACTCACCACTATCTCCCACATCCTTCCCTTCCTCCTCCCCCCCACTTATTCCTCCACTTTGACCTGCCCTCTCTCCTCATAGCTTCCTCCTCCTGCATTCTGCCCTCTCTCCTCATAGCTTCTAACTCTACCGTGAATCATTGTACAACTACTGTATGAATTATTGTACATATGTTCCTTGTATAGTATTTGCAAATTAATGTAACTTAATGTACAACTGTGAATTATTGTACATATGTTTTGAATTCTATATGCAAAATTAATGTATCTGACAAAGCCTATGGCTGTTGTAAAATTGTCGTACTTGCTATGGTCTTCACTATGTTCTGTTCTGATTTTCTGACACGGAACCTTTGTAAAAGAGCCTTGGCTCAAAGGTGTCTTCTGAAATAATAAATAAATAAATAAATAAATAAATAAAAATGTCACTCAACAAGGCCTGCTGGCTACTTACAGCTGCCAGCAGACTCACCCACACCTGTACACTATATGCACAGCCAGCTATACTCAACTTTGAGGAGAGATTGCGCTACCACACTTGTCTCTTCACCAAGAAAATTGTAGCTGGATTAATGCCTCCTGGCCTAGCTACTGTACTTAACCCTTCTTCTCTACTATCTACACTCAGAGCTCCTACAAAAGGTATTTTCAAGTGCCCAGAGTCAGGATGTCACTGGCCCAAAGGTCATTTCGTTACCATGCCCTGTCCTGGATCAACTCCCTTTCCTCTGATATCTCCTCAAAACAAAGGATTGGCCCTTTCAAAACTGCCCTTTGGCACCATCTGGTCGTCACTCGTAGTTGTAACTGCGCATAACTAATATGGCCCTACCTCACCAGGCCCCTCCCCCCAATGTCCCAGTGCCTTATTCTACCTATAACTGCTTATGTAAACTAAATGTATGCCATATGTTGTTTCATGCATTGACGATTAGCTACCACATTGTATAGGATCTTACCTTAAGCTTTATTTTGTACATATTTGTAAAGAAAATGTTATATCTCCTTTATGTCATTACTGTGACTACTTTGTACCTGTGATTGTTTGTTACCTGTCCCTGTACCATGACAAGGAGCCTTTGTAAACGAGTCCTTGACTCAAAGGTTTGCAATTCTGATACCTTTAAATAAATAAATAAATAAATATTGTCCTTCATATGGTCAATTCTCATTTCAGGTTGGTATCTAGAATTTGTATTTACTCTTTTTACGTCTTTAAGTACTGAATTATATTTGGATAGGTTAGCGTGTGTACTATTTTTTTGTTTGTTTGTTTTTAACATTTTATGCCTTGTTTTGATTGCTCTAGTTGCTTTCTCAGCTCAGAGACTGCACATTACTCCCAGCACCCCAGCACACTTCACCCCAGCACACTTGCTCGCACCCTTGTTCTTTTGACAGTATTGCCGTTATGACATTGTTGCTCTTGTTGCAGGCACTCACAGTGAGTCACTGTTGTTGACTCGCTCAGTCTGAGTCACGCATATTACAGGATACCACTGTTCATAGCCCCTAGAGGACAGTGAGGCCAGGAAACAAAAGATCAAAGCTTATAAAAAGTCTACCATGCACTGCAGGCTACTGAATCTTCCACTGCTGCAGCCCTGTTCTGATGTCAGCTGCATGCAATTCTGGGATTTCTGGTTACAGAAAATGTTAGATTGGAAGGCAGCGGAATCAGCCTGATACAATCTACTATAGTGCAGTTAACAGTAAGCAAGAAAAAAGTGTTTTTGCACACAAAGTGCAAATTGACCACCCCCACACTTGGGTGTGGGGCTCTTAATGTTGATTGTTACCCTTTAAGAAACCCAACACGGTATCCAGCTGGTAAAAATCCACCCAGTCGCTAGTATTATATGACCAAAATAGTCATTTATTTTGGCAATTTATTTTACAAACATGTCCAACAGTGACCAATGACTACTTACCATGTCCAATTTTTTTGAAGGGGCAAATCTGGCTAACACAGAATATGCAATCACCAAAAAAAAAACAGGAACAGTAAGGAGTCCTTGGCCACTTTTGGATGTGTTTATTAAGTAACTTACTACAATAAATGACTATTTGGGCCATATAATACTAGTGTCTGAATGGGTATTTACCCATTGGATATGAGGGTAAATTTCTTAACTTTTAAAAACATTGCAAAAATACTGTGTGAGTGGTGGGGGAGAGGGGATTGTGTGAGTGAACTACAGAGGTGGCTACTATGTAGGGAGGCAGGATTAAAAACAAATACTATAAAAAATAAAATATAGGCAACAATTTGCAACCTGGCATGTGTTTCTATTTTAGGGTTCTGACACCACAGATGTCTCAAGCTTCATTCTTGAGGTCTCTATGGTGTCATTAGAACCCCTTGAAGGGAAGACGGCCTTGTTCTACGTAGTCACCTATATAGTATTCTGTAATTTTACAATGTTCTTTATGAGCTGCTTGGCCATTGTGCATATGGTGGGTTAGAGCTCCCTCTTCTCAGTATTAAGTGAAGATAATATGTGACTTAGAGTTAGCAAGTGATTATACTATTTAATTCAGGAGGTGATGCTTTTACCTACTTAAAAAACAAAACTGGTAAATTAAAGACAGCTAAATTCTACTGTCTGTGAGTGCGCCATGTGTTTGTGTACTTGGGGACTCTAACAAGATTGGAACCACTTGAATGAGTCCTGTTTAAATGCTGCCTATAGGGCACTGACCCAAAGACTAACAGAGCTACAATAATGTTTGTGGCGGAAAAACCGTTGGACACATGGGAGTGGAGGGGCAGAAGGAGGACTAGTGTAGAGAATTTATGGAGTCAGGTTGGACTCAGACAATAAGTGGTGTTTGGCTCAGCTGACAGGAGCCTTTGAGAGAGCAGCAGTGAATAGGAGTGGGATCTCGAATGGGGATGGGCTCTTTCTGCACCACATGGGGCACCAACCAGGACACAGCATTTGTTTACCGGGGGCATACCCTTGTATGCCCTGGTGTAGAGCTCCCACAGATGTGTTGACCAGGAGGCGTGGTCCCCCATTATCCGGATGTCCGCGTTTTCATAAGCAAACATGGTTGCCAATGGAAATTCATGGTTATCCCAGCTCTGTTCTGGACCTTTGTCCATGATAACTCCATGCACAGTTTGTCCATGACTGTCCATGTCTGATGAACATGCACAAATGCCTAGAAAAACACACATCAAGAGAATCCAGACCAGGGAACTTAATCCAATATCGGTTTGGAAAATCAAAGACAAAGGATGCTAACAAAACAAAAATGTTACATTATTTCTAGTAGTAGCCATAACTGACAATGATTATGATTATGGTTTTCAGAGTCTATGCATGATAATGGTTTTTATGCTTGTTTTTTAATTAAGATATTAATCAAATGTTTTCTATTTTGTGTCCTGTTTAAGATTACTGTATATCATGGATGGTATCTTTGTCAAAACATAAAAGTTGCACTTGTCTGTTGGTGGTTCCATCATTTAGATCATTTGTGATACAGATTAGTAAAACTGTATAAAACAACTCTCCAGTTAACAATTTAACCTCATTTTAAGATGGGTCAACTTAAGCCCATTACAGGAGTCTATGCAAACACCTGGGCTACTATACCTTTAAGACTCCTTTGTGACTCACACATTGAAGATATCCCCCAACTGAGACAACTTTACACTGCTTGGGACAGGGCCAGGAATTGCCAAATCAATGTGCCAACTGCTCTGGACTTGAGTTTGCACCCATGCAAGACTGGTTCCAGAAGTAAAGTTATTTGAACTGCACAGTTTATGTAAGTGTAACGAGCCTCTCTCCTCTGCTGGCTTCAGACAGGTTTCCAGAGAGTACATGAAGGGTTAAGCCAGACCCTGAGAGCTGTTCTTTGGGGGGGGGATTGCCTGGAGACAAGATGTCTGGATGCTTATGCTGTGAGTGGCCAGACTTAGCTAAGAGTGGAAACTGCAGCATACATTTTCATAGTTCTGCCTTTCTCCCAAAAAACTATATAAGGGGAAGGCATCTGACCCTGGCCTGGCTGGAGCTGAGGCAGGAAGATGTTGTAGCTGGTCCCAGCAAGAGGAGCAGTCCAGTCTCTCTACTGAGACTGGGTTGAGGTGGCCTGTGGTCCTAGGGATGGTGGCAGAGCTCCAGGAATCGAGTGGCACTAGTCCCCACATGCCTGGTCTCCAGAGAAGAAGGACATCAGGAGCAGCTGGGAGGGTTGGAGATCAAAAAATTTGCCTCAAGGGAAGCAGAGACCATCAGCACCCAATAGGAAAATAAGGAGAGTGGTAGGCCACCCTTCGAGGGAGGTCATGGGAACCCTTGCGGGTTCCGTCCCAGTACGAGGAGACGGGAGAAGTTCAGTATTCAGAGCAAATGCTAAGTTAACCTTGCTAAATGAAATGATGTTTCATCTGTGTGTGAAAAGTCCTAGACAGTTTGAACAGAAACCCCAGGCTGTATAGTTGAAAGTGTGGGAGTCAGGTAGGAGGAGGCCTGGCAAAGGTTGGTGTCGGTAAGTCCCCAGGAAAGGTATTGGAACCTGTTCTTTGGGTCACTAGGACTATCAGTGTGATGTCAAAGGGAGTTACACATGATCAGGCCAGCCATAGCTTTTATTTATTTAGTAGCAGTATCATAGGCTGATACTGATATGCTTCCATATTTATTGTCTTTCTGGGCTTATTGAGACATGTGCTGGTACAGCTTGCCCCCAGGTTAGTGTTCACTTTGCCTGGGAGAGTACCACTGCACAAACCATCTTCGGAGCACCAGGGCTCCAGGAACCCTGAAAGGTAGGTTAGGGATCTGTAGGGTTGAAAGAGAACCAGTACTTTCAGGAATATGTAATAGTGCCCCTTTAGTTCAGGGAGTGGACCTGGAAAATGCTATGATCGTGGTGTGAGCAACAATCCCCTCAGGTGCGCTTGGTACCACCAGACCAGTGTTGGAGACAGCAGTCAGAATGTAAGCCACACTAAGGGTGGAGGTTAGGTAGAAACCCCAGGAGATATTTACATGAACATTTGTGCAGGGCATGGCCCATAGAATGTTGAAATATATGGTGAGTAGATACCCTTGAAAAGGAATGTGGCCATGGAATGCCCGGAAAACTGTGTATCACCTCAGCAGCTAATGATACCACCATGCTTGATTCAAGCTGTTGTATGGATATTACATTTTGTGTGTGGTCTCATGTTACTGGTGCCCCAGAGTATTGTTTAAAGTGTCCCTGGTCCCCATCACTCTGACCCGTGATAGCAAAGTGACTGGCAGTGCTGCAGAACTGGTGTTGATGGCGTAAGTGTGGGTGCACTTCATGATGAGATGCCATCATATACCACTAGACACAGGAGTGTAACCCAATCCCTTACATAAATTAGGACTTTTCTGGGAAACTGCCACTGGACCACAGTTTAGCAGCCATTTTGGTTACCTGTTCCCCTGAATGGCATAGTGACGGGATCAGAGGGTGACAGGCCACCCAATCAAGTACCTCTGCCTGAGGAGAGAGCCACAGGGGCTCATGGACTTGGGATGGACATATTGCAGCTCATTTAGGCTCCTTTACAGACGCCAATCACCGGCCAGGTGACAGACGTGCATAACGTCCTGCTGTAATTGACAGCTCGACCCACCAACTAGAGCTTCTACTTCCCCTGTGAAAAGCAGGGACTGTTCTGTATCCAAGGCAGAGCCGCATGAGATCTCATGCAAGCAGGACTCTGCAAACTGCTACTGACTTGTGCTGCAGAGACAGATGTCTGCCAAGATGAAATCAAGTGAAAAGCAGATCCCCTGCTTAAAAAGAGAGATAATCACATGCTTGGCACCGCCACTCATTTATCTGAATGGGTGAAACTAGAAATGTCTTTGTCACTGGATTCCGCCTGTTGGACATAACTTCACTAGCCCCTTTCAATTCTGAGATGCAGAGCAGGGTATTAATTCCAGTGGTCAAAATCAAGAGAAAAAGGAGTTTGTATTCAACTAATTCAAATAAATGGCCATCCCAATTCACCTTTAAATTGCACCTCCCACTCTAACAAAAAAATGGGAGAGGGTGTTGCATGGCCACAGCTGGATGGCCCTCATCTGTTTGCTTGTGAAGCTGACAGGAAACTCATACCCCATCACTTGTACAAGCAGTTTTAAATTGTGCAACTTTGTTGTGCATTTGAGTCATGGGGACAATGCATTTGAGTGTTAGACTGAGTATTGGGCTTTCTGCTTTTCTTTTTTTTTTTATTTAATTTGTTTACACTCCTGGCCAGTCATTCCCTATCAGACCCAGCCATCTCTCAGTGCTGACAATCCCATTTAGTTTCACCCAAGAGTATTGCTGCCAGCTCCAGACGGCTGCCTTTTTCCTCAAGCTTTCTTCCACAGTTTAAACCTGGCAACCTGTCACTCCCACAACAAGTAAGGACAATCGGGGGGCCGGAGGAGGTTAATGTAGATAGTGAGGGTGAAAGCAGCATAAGGCAGAGATAGAGGACCACATCAGCGGGGAGGTAATGAAGGTAAAATAACCCTGGGAATGTATATGGTAGGTCTAGTCAGGGAAAGGGGGTAAGGGTAGGAGTCTGAAGTACTGTAAGGCAGGCTGCTTAGATGCCAGAATCCTCAGGAACAAATAAGTGAGATTCAGGTAGTGGCAGCAGAGGATAAGTAGAGAGATAAGTTAACAATAACAGAAACATGTGCAACAGGAAACAATGACTGGGGCTTTGCAATACCAGGCCACTCACTGTACTGGAAAGACAGACAAAAAGGCAAGGGAGGGAGTGGCACCAAACATTAGGGTAGGTATAGAGGCAATGGAAGATGCTACTAAGGTGGCACAGGAAAGAAGCAGTTTGGGTACAACTGACAACAGAAAGGGGTGAAAAGATCAGGGTCAGAGTGGTATATCCAATACTGAAGCAAAAGGAGGAAGGGAAGAGGGAATTAGGACAGGAGATCAGAAAAACAACAGCCAAAGAAGAGGTGGTGGTAGTGTATGACCTATATATGCCAGATGTGGATTGGAAAAACCTGGCTGTCAGCAGTGGACAAATGCAAGCACTGGTAGAACTGATGCAAGATTGCTTTCTCATACAGTGAGTCCGGAAACCACTAGAGAGGGAGCCACCATTGATCTGGTTCTGTCAAATGCTGAGGTACTTAGAGAAATAGAGGTGAGGGAATCACTGGGGTCCAGTGACCACAGTAAAGTGCAGTTCAACATGACCACATTAATGTATCACTCCAGTTCAAAAACTATGGTCCTTAACTTCAGAAAGATAGACTGCAGCAAGCTGGGGAAAGGTTGAAGACAAGTTGATTGGGGTAGAGGGAGCAGTAGGGGAAGAAGCATAAAGAGGGGTATTACAGAGGGGAGGGCATCACGCATGAGACAGGCTGAGAAGAGCAAAAAGCACAAAAAGCCAGTCTGCTTTTCCAGAGGGGTGGGAGAGGCAGTCAGAGCAAAAATGGTAGCATTCTGAAATGCAAGGAGGAGCCAAGCAAGGCCAAAAGTGAGGTTTATCTTAAAAGATATGATGGGCCAAAATAATGGTAAAAAATTAAAATAAAAATAGAGCAGAGATGAAACTGAGAATAGTTAAGGGCCAAGGAGGGAGAAATAAACTTCTTTAGATACATTAAGAACAAAAGAAAACTAAGGGGGATCGCATCAAAATAAAGATGGATGGACATGGGTGGAGGATGATGGGGAAAAAGGCTGACATACTGAACAATTACTATTGTTCAATGTTCACCATGGAAGATGGGGTCACTACTGGAGACTGGGGTACAGGTCAAGGGGGGGTGAGTGGACTGGAGTTAGGACCAGTCTCTGAATCAAAGGGTGCTCGGGGGCTTCAAAAACCCTGATGGTGAACAAAGCTCCCGGCCCTGACAGGTTGCATCCTAGAGCGCTGGAGGATGTAGGGGAGGTGTGGAAGACACTGGCAGCACTGTTGGCAAATCCGTTTAATTTTTCTTTGGGCACGGGGTGGTTCTAGTAGACTGGAGGTAAGGTAATGTGGTACTGCTTCACAAGAGAGGGGAGAGTGATGGCATTGGCAAACTGCTGGCAACCATTATTACAGAGCTGGTGTACAGCCTGAAACTAATATTAGTTTTTAAAAGCAGTCAACCACTACCTTGTATATCTGATGTACTTTTTCTTTTCCCTTTGGTTAATTAGAAGATTGTTTACCTGATGTTAATAGGTGTGATGCGTGGCACAGCACTCTGCCTGGTAGTTGACATATCTAGCCACAAGAACCCAGTGACCTATACCACTGGTGGGGGATAGCAGCAATATGCTTTTTACCATATAGATTAATAATAAACTGGTATTTTGTATTCACACAAGTTTTTTTTTTATTTTCTTCGTTTTACCACACATTAACCTAAATAATTTCTCCAAGTGCCATAATATCGGCAAATCAAGTCTATCATTCACGGGCTTCAAACTCCAACTTTTCCAACCACCTTAAAATAATTATTTTATTCTATTCTGCTGTTTGTTCTTGCAGTTTTGCCATTATTATAGTTTTACATTTAGTATCAAAACTTCATTTCTTAGCAAAAATTGTCTGTAGCCTGAAATCCTTTGATAATAAGTTTTTTCCTGAAGTGTTCAGAAAATATTTATAGTAGCTTTCTACAATGTCCATAGCAGCATCTATTTAAATTTTGTAGCAGTGTTACTAGCAGCATTTCTAAACTGGAGGAGTCACCAAAATATGTGGAACAACACTCTGCCTGACAGATGACATACCTAATTCTGTTACTCCCCTTACATCATCATCACTGCGACTTCAGTGACTGTGACATCACTGCTGCTGAGAAAGAGCCACTCAGTAGCTGTCAGGTCAGTCACCTGTGATGTCACTGTCAGTGAGGTCACAATGCTGATAATGTAGTGGGGGGAAATAGAGACAGATAAGTCAACTGCCAGGCTGAGAACTATTCCACACATCCATCACAATATTATCAAACAGAAATTTTCTGATGAGAACAAGGATAAAGAAAATGACTTCAGAAATAAAAAGTTACACTGAATACTTATTAACAGGTGCATCATTTTCTTGTTTGCCTGTTTTGGTTCCACTAGCTCTTGAAGGAGCAGAGAGTGGAATTCTTGGAAGCAAATGGTGTGCAGGTCAAGAGGTAGCATGGGTCTGTAACAGGGAGATCTTCCTACACTAACCTGAATGACCTCTTTGATTGGGTCACAAAGGCAATGGATAGTGGCAAAGCAGTGTATGTGTTGTACCTCAGTTTTTGCAAGATATTCAATTCCATTCCACATAGAAAACTAATAAAAACTGGCAATCTGGGGATAGGGGACAAACTGATCAGGTGGATAGGGAAGTGGCTGGGGGCAGGACACAGAGGGTACAGTGGAGTCCACCAGGATGTAGCACAGAATACTGTAGGTACTGCAAGAAACAGTGCAATTTCAGTGGTAGTTAATCCCTTCTGTCATGCAGGTATCTGTGACTTTGTATTGCATTTCGGTGGGCTTCACTGTTGATGTCAATGGGATACACAGAGAGCCTGGGGGAGTCACGACCAGGACATGCAGGGATCAGTTCTGGGACTAGTGCTCTTCAGTATCTTTATTTGTGATGTAGGAGATGGAATCCAGATTAAACTGTGTCTCTTTGTTGGTCTGCAGCAGATTGGACAATGAAGAGGGAGTCTGAGAAATGAAAAGACACTTGGAAATATTGGAAAAGTGGTGCAGATTATGGCAACTAAAGTTTAAAGGTGACCTGCAAAGAACCAGAGCAGCCCGCTCCCGTCCACACATACCTTCTACTACTGCTGTGGGAGTCCAAGGCTGCAATCATCTTTATTTTTAATGCCAGGGTTAAATTTTACTAAAAAGCCAAAACATATGGCTGAACGTGGAAGCGCCAAGCAAGTCCTGATCAAACGAGTGCAAGTGCTTATGAGTATTACACCCATTTAGTGATGTGTCAAACACCACTGTTCTTATTGTAGCAGCAGTGGTGGTAGTTTATTATACTTATTTTATTGCTTCCACAGGGGTCTTGATACCTGAAATATTACTTATAGCAACAGGTATGTTTATGTCCCAGTCATGGTTCTGTGTGTACCATGTTTCTGTAACTGCCACGATATCCAGATGTTCCTCCTCCATCAAGGCCACTAATTCAGGAAGCTTGTTACCCAAACTACGGGCACTGGTACTCATTGCTCTCCATTTTTTTATGGTTTTACCTTTTGTAGCAGCATCCCCCACTGACCTTTCTACCTTGGTCTTTTTCTCATTTAGTACCCTGTTTTGTAGGGGGAGGCTGGGAATTTCCTGCTGCTTATCAGTGCCTCCCCCCTTGACTAGTTTAAAAGCTTGCCAATGAAGCATTTAAACAGATTGCCCAAAAGACTTGTTCCTTCCTGGACAGATGCAGACCATCCTGCCAGTATAGGCTGGTGTCCCTCCAGGTGGAACCCCAGTCCCCAATGAAGCCAAACCCCTGTGCTCCACACCAGTTTTTCAACCATTCATTAAATCACATGGTGCAAAGTACCCTTGCCTCACCCATACCATAGACAGGCAACACCTCTGAGAAGGATACTGTGTGTACTACTTGTCTTAGGCCCCTCCCCAACTCTACAAAGTCCTCCTGCACTGCTCTAATCTCATGATGAGCCAAGTCATTTGTCCCTAGGTGGACAATGACATCCAGCTCAGACTCTCGTGCAGCTGTTCTCGTGATCCTGAGGATGCGCTTCCTGTCCCTCCAAGCCATGGCACCAGGCAGGCACCTTACTTCAGTTTTCCCTGCTCCCCCCAGTTCTATCCCCCTAATAACTGAGTCCCCCACCAGGAGCTGCTTCCTTTCCCTGTGGTGTCCTCTGCCTCCTTCCTGTGGGCCTCCCTCGTGACAGTTGTTCACAATCTCCTTAGTCTCCTCTGTGGGTGCATCCATAGAGGAACTATGCTCCCCCAGAATGGTGTATGGATTGTGGAGTGGAACAACTGACTGGGTGTCCCTCTGTTCCAAAACCCTCACCCTCCCTGAGCCCACTGTGGTCCAATTGATGTGCTTTCTTCGCAACCTCTGAGGTAGTGGTGTTGGCTGTGGTGCTCCCTGGATGGAGGAGGTTCCCTTACTACTATCCTGTGTGGCCTGAAGATGAGCAACTTCCTCCCTCAGGGCAGAGAGTTGTCTGCAAATAGAGCAGCATCTCAGCCCCAGAAGGACTCCCAGATAGAAACTGTGTAAAGGAGGGCCACAAACATTATCATGGGGCAGCAAGGGAGGACATATGATGAAAAGTTGGCAGATCTCAGCATGTATACACAGGAAGCTAGGAAGTAAAGGAGGGGGTTGATTAAGACATACAAGTTCTTGCCAGGAATTAATAGGGTGGATTGTAAGGAGTTGTTCAAAATGAATGAAGATACAAGAACTAAAGGACATTGTGGAGACTGGGGTGTGTGTGGTGTGTGTGTGTGGGGGGTTGTTTATGAGGGACAGGTGGACATTTTTTTCACTGAGCATGTGGTGGATGAATGGATTGAACTGCCCAGAGAGGTAATCGAAGGCAAGACCTTGACAGGGTTTAATCTTGGATGGGACAGATATAAAGGAATTGTGGGTCCCACATGCAGAATAGGGGAAGCGATGCCTGGGTATGGGTGGGTGGTGATCAACCACTAGGGCTACTGGAACTCCAAATAAAGCCTGGCATTAAGCAGAGCATGAAACTTGGTAGGGAACTGGTCAGATTGGATAGACGTCTGGCTCTTTTTCTGCCAACACAATCTATGTTCTTATGTTTCAGTGATGCCTTGACAGTCCCCTATGGCTTCACACACACACACACACACACACACACACACACACACACAGCCTACCCCTGTGGAGATGCAAGCTAACCTGCCCACCACAGTGATCACTGCAGTGGCAGAACATGGTGCCACCCACCCCACAGACTGAGACAAGATACCACTTTCCCAGCCCTGCACACCGGGCACGAGCCACCCAGGTTCGTCCCTAGCTGGGCCATTAGTTTGGCAGCACAGTGCACTGCTGATGGGCCATTGAGTGGGGCTGGAGTCTGTTTTTTTATACTTTTTTTTATTTTAGTTTTATTTATAGAATTTTTTTCTTCATGAATTCTCTCTTAATATGCACCTTTCATTTTTAGTGAAAATACATAAGTGGCAATTTGTAGGTCCATGTAACAAGGTGTACAATAAGGCAAACAATATGCTGGGGTGTATTGGGTGGGGTTTTGACAGCAGGAGGAAAGAGGTACCACTACCTCTCTATATATCACTGGTGAGACTATGCCTAGAATATTGTGCCCAGTTCTGGAGTCCTCACCTAAGAAAAGAGAAGGACTGGCTGGAGACGGTGGAGATGATGCATTCTATGGTAGCCAAAATGATTCAGGACCAGCAGGGTAGATCCACAGAGGATCAGCTTAGGGCACTCAACATGAACTTTCTCCAGGCCAGATGAGAGAGAAGTGATGTGATAGAGACCTTCAAGTTCCTGAAAGAAATGAAGAAGTGGAAGATGATGGGAGGAGGTCCAGGAGAGATGTGGAAAAGTTTTATTTTACACAGAGAGTGGTGGAGTCGTGGAACAGTCTGCTAGTGGAGGTGGTGGGCACCAAAACCATGAATGGTTTCAAACATGGTTGGGGCAGAGTTAAGGACCTAATAGTTACTCAGAGGGTAGTAGTAAAAGAGGAAGCAAGGGGGTGGATAGTGTAGACAAAAATTCTGTATTGACAAAAGGTCTAGGGGTATGATAGGGTGTTACGGGCAGACTTGATGGATCATTGGCTTTTTCTGCCATCATTGTCTATGTTTCTATGTTTGAAGCCACTTGAGAATGATAAAGTCGTGTCATCATGGGTCATTATAATGTCCTATTTAGAAATCAAAAGAAGGGACATTATTGCTTACCTGTCGTTGGGTCAGACACCATGTCACATTTAACAGGGAATGGATCTACCCCACGCTCTGCTCCATCTGGATCTATTGTATAGGAACCAGACTCCAGAACACCTGCACTCTTCAGAGCTGCACAGGACTTCATCACTACAGAGTGGTGGGGACAGAAAAATGTTAGTTTTTATCTCTTCTGCAAGTAAGTTAGAGATATAGCAGTCTGCATCTTCAAGCACATAAAGTAAGGAAATGAATCAGTGCTCCTTGTTATTACTAAACTCCATGTTTTACGGCTCAGGAAGACAACTTCTTCCATATACAGAATATGATTATACCAGATAATATAAACTTATTTATCTGGTTTGAATGTGAACCAAATATCTTACAAAGTAAAAAAAAAAAGTTTTTAAAAATGTCATTCAAAAATATGTATAGATAAACTCAACAGTCTGGTAGTGTGACTAACATTTAAGTTGAGCTGAGCAACTGGATTACTTGCAGTTTTTGACCTGATAACTAATAAGGCTTCTCAAAACATGCCCATAATTTCAGTTTCTATGCAATTGCACCATAAAGTAGAACTATAAGCAATAAGTTACATAATTACAATAAGGGGTACGACTTTTAAACCCCGCTTATGGTGCAAAATAAGACTGTGCCAATGTCTCATTTTTATGGCTGTGGGTGGTGCCTAGAGCCATCTTGCCATCAGTAGCTGGAAAATGGAGTATTGTGGAACATATGTTTTGGACTTTTCAATGTATCCTTCAATGCCAACTGAAATAAAATATTCCCTTCTTTCTGTTAAGAATATTGGAGACATAACTCCAAGCTGCATATCAGATACCATTAGGAAACTGAAACAGCTTGTTAAATATTGTTTGCCTATTAAACTGGAGATTTGTTTGTCCCCTTCAGAACGCAACAAACTGCACATTTAAATACTTATCATTTAAACAGCTTCTTTATACTAGTTTCACTTAGGAATGTATTGTCTTTCAAGAAAGATTCATATCTCATAAATGTCACCCTTTCCCAGCAAATCTATGATTTACACTGTTTTTTTAACCTCTACTGACGTTATCTGATGAGCACTGTCTCAGACATATGCCAGGTATTCAGTGAACTGCTTAGACTAAATATGTAGCAATCAGAAGCCATTTTCTACTATGCTTTTTGGGAAAAAATATATTTAGCTACAGCAAACACACACACACATACACACACATATGCTCTGTATACACCATCCTCATGGCCACAACATTCAGAATAGATATTGCATTCTAATATGTTATAAAGAAACTGTTTATGTCAGTGAACACAGTGAAGTTCAGTTTAGAGTAGATTTCCTTCAGATATTTCTTATCCTATATTTTGTACACACACACACACACACACACACACACTACACACCATACACTACACACCACATACCATCCTCATGGTCACAATACTGCTGGACGGCCTGGGTTCAAGTCCCAGCTGAGGCACTTATTATTTCTCACCTCTGTTTGTATGTGTCCCATAAAATATGCACACCACACTTCTGTGTGATTGTTACAAGTAAATATTTGTGTTGCCATTGGGTTGTGCATTTGAGAAAGAGTAATGCGCTCGGGGATGGCCCAGGCTCCAGTTGTCTCAGTGGCGCAGCTGGTTAGTGCAATTGGAATGGTATTCCGGGTGGCCTGGGTTCAAGTCCCAGCTGAGGCATTTATTCTTTCTCACCTTTGTTTGTATCTGTTCCATAAAATATGCACACCACACTCCTGTGTGATTGTTGCAAGTAAGTATTTGTGTTGCCATTGGGTTGTGCATTTGAGAAAGAGTAATGTGCCTGAGGACGGTCCAGGATCCAGTTGCCTCAGTGGCACAGCTGGTTAGCATAATCGGAATGGTATTCTGGGTGGCCTGGTTTCAAGTCCCAGCTGAGGCACTTATTCTTTCTCACCTGTGTTTGTATGTGTTCCATAAAATATGCACACACACTCCTGTGTGACTGTTACAAGTAAATATTTGTGTTGCCATTGGGTTGTGCATTTGAGAAAGAGTAATGTGCTTGGGGATGGCCGAGGTTCCAGTTGTCTCAGTGGTGCAGCTGGTTAGCATAATCAGAACAGTATTCTGGACAGCCTGGGTTCAAGTCCCAGCTGAGGCACTTATTCTTTCTCACTTCTGTTTGTATGTGTTCCATAAAAAATGCACACCACACTCCTGTGTGATTGTTACAATAAAGAAATTGTTTGTTTATGTCAGTGACCACAGTGAAGTTCAGTTTGATTTCCTTTAAATGTTTCTTATCCTATATTTTGTATTCTGGATAGTGCATCTCATTGTCATAGGGATCTTCATTTACACATGTTTGCACTGCATTTACTCAGGCTGTCCCAGATTAGATGCAATATTTTGTTTTCAGTGGGGTCATGCTTTTCCCATTTTGATAATGTATTTCTTCAGGGTAGCCTAGTCCAGGGTCCCCATATTCAAAGGAGATGCGCAGCGCATCCCGGCAGGAAATGGAGATGTGCTGCGCAACTCCAACAATGCACCACAGCATGATATTCAAATGTGCAGGATGCACCTGCCTCAAGGGAATGGGCCAGGATGCATGCAAGTTGAGGGTGCATTCCCATGCATATGCCATGCTGTGGCATATGTAGTGGGAAATTCACCCCTCATAGCCCAGAGTAGAGCGGCCCACAGCTAGACAATGGATAGCTGGCCTAACCCAGCCAGCCACCCACAGGCAGGCTGCAGAAGTGCACCCAGGTGCACAGCTGCCTGGCGGCCCTGGTGGACTAGAGGTACCCCCTCCTATCCCTGATCGATCCAACTCCATCCCCACAGAGCTCCATAGTGTAGGGCCCTCTGGACCAAATCACACCAGAAGAAACCATGGTCCATATCCATAGCATAGAGGACCCCCACCCACCACCTTGGTACACAGACAACCCCACTCCTCCCATACCTGACCTGTTGTGGAGACTGGCACTGCCCTCCACACCCTGCCACTGCCAGCCACTGACTGCGCTGGACCCAGGACTGGGGACTTTCACTCCAGAATGACCCAAGTGGCTATACCATACATTGGAGCACTTTACAAGCTGTGGACCCACCAGTGTATGCATCTGTGTGTATGTCCCTGGCAAACCGTAAGAGGGAATTGACATACTTTCAGTGCATACCTTGTCAATGCTGTATCTTCCTGCTGTCATGCACTCTCCCCCATTCCCCTGTGCAACATTCCATCCTCTGGACTACTGAGGTATCCTGGGTGCCATGAGGTGCGGTATCCTGCAATGAGATGTGTAGTGTATGCTTCAGGCTACGGATAGTGTGTTCACAGTTTCCCAATTGTACAAACAAATGGGAGGTCAGCTGTAACATGCCTGTTCCAGGACCTGTGTTACTGAGTACAGCATTGGCGTTCACCCACACTGAGCAGTGCAATGGCACCGGGATGATGGATCTTCATGCGAGTGCCTGAGGTGTATGGCCACTGGGCATTATTGCCCACACACAGCTCGTACCTATGTATGACACATTCCAGCATACTACTGCTAGCGCTCCACTACCTGAAAATAAGATGCATTTTTTTCTTTGAACTATCCAGGCTAAATATATATGTAATCCCCCCTACAAATGGGGGTTCCCAAAAAGTCTTCCTTGAGCTTGCCTAAATGCTCACTGCCAGGCTGGTGTCCTGCATTTTAGCAGTTTAAATGTGATTACCAGAGCCTGTATAGCCTCTGTGTACTGTCTCTTTAAGAGCTGCTTGACTGCAGCATAAGTAATCTGAGATGAAGCTCTGTTGAAAGATGTAACTATTTGCTGAAAATCATTTAGCGTGATAATGATAATGTAGTTTGTCTAACCTGCCTTATTTATAGCAAGGACTGTTTTGTTTGTCTCCACTATCTTGGTTCTGGACTGCAAATTGGACCGATCAGTTCTGGTGGGACCTAAAATGTAGCCAGACTACAGGAGCTGTCTGAAGTCAAAATCTGTAGGAATTGTAGTTTTGAACCTTTTGCGCCTTTTTTGCAACTGAAGGGGGAGCTCTTGCTTTGACTGACAGCCAAATCAACCAACCGAATCTTTTGGATCTTGGGGAAGTCCCGGGCTGCTGGCAGTTTTCAGTTAGTTCTGAGCTGGGAAGTGAAATGAGAAGAGCTCACGTGTATTCTCGGCAGCAACCTGAGTGGATTCACATGGGAAAACTGTGAAAGGGCTGAGTTTTTGGCTTGCATGTCTGCTGCTGCTCCTGAGAGGGGGAGAAGAGAATTATTTTGGACTAATTCCAAGTTTGTGTGACTAAAGTAAGCTACTGAAGTGGGCCAGGCTCAACTTGAAGAATACCAAAGATTCTGCTGAATGCGATCGGCCTGTCAGGAATTCTAACTACCCCTAAGCTCACGGTGTGTGCAGAGACTTTGCGATTGTGACCGGGGAGCACTTTGCCTGGTACAATAGAATTCCCATACATGTAAACGTGCTATGAGCTGCTAATGGGTTGTGAGTTAGTTCCCCACTGTGTGAACTGTGTTCTGCTTGCTAGAAGCTGTATCCAGCCCAAAATGGACTGCATCCGAATTTGTCTCCATGTGGTCTGGGGCTGCCAGACTGGCCCAGCCAGACTACCCACTGCACAGAGAAGCCATTGACGAGAGACCTGCCTGGGGATCAGCCCCCTGCTTGAACAGGAATGACGCCTCTGTGACTCGTGTGGGCCTTACTCCTCCTGGCATTCCAGATCAACCTCCTGCAGTCTCAATTTTTGTCCAGCCTGTGTCCAGTCTTGGGTATCGTTAGTAAATACCAGGGTAGCTCCTTGCAACAACAGCTTAATCTGAGTGCATCATCTGATTGTCTTGTTGTTTCATTTCCTTCACGAACTGAGCCCTCTGGCTCCGGATTACAAATATTGTGTACTGTGCATGTTGTGTTTTCCACCACAGGGCCCAACCAGCTGTGATGCCGGCCAACCCCAGGCATCAGTCCTGGCTAGTCCATCTCTTCTCCACCTGGGTACCCAGAGGTGTGACTGTGTAGGGGATTCAAAGCGCATGCATAACTGCTTGATTGATATAACCTTTAAGCTAATTAACCTGATTTTGCCCCTCCCTTGTTCAAGTCCCCTGAATAAATCAGATCTAACTTTTTCTGCATGTAATCTGACTGTGGTTTCTGTTGTGCTCAAAGTACTGTACTGTTGCTATTTGCTGTGCATAACCTTGTTTTACAGGGGGTCCCCAGGGCTGAGCCAGAGGAACCAGCCCTGGTGGTAAGTGCAAACAGTGTGGGTACTTGTGTGGTGTTCCAGCTGTATTGTGAAAGTGACTATTGTACAGTGTTCAGGTCACTAGAGGGGAAAGAGGGAGGTTACAGTGTCCCGGAGGGCTGTGCCCAGGTTAGCTTGACCGCTACCAACCCTGACCTCCGGGTAGAGGCACCCGTTTCAGAACTCAGGTCCCTTAACCTGCTACTAGCCAAGCAGGCAGGGGTTGTAGCCCTTGGGATAGCACCACCTAGGGGTTACATCTTGGAGACACCGCTGGGATTAGCATCCCCTAGTGGCCAAATTTGCGAATTGCTGTTAAAAATAAATGGCTACCCCAACAGAAGTGGCTGTACACCAGTTGGTGGGGTGGTGTACTGGGCAGGAGATCGACCCCCAAAATGCTATACTTATCCTGGATATTCTCCTGGGTACCAATAAGGACACTGTAGAGGGAGTACTTTCCAAGGTTGAATGTTTACAAAACCCTTTGGTAGTGGGTCGACAGGCTAATCTGCTTGCCCAAAGTTTCATGGTGTTAGTAAAGTGTAAAGACCCAGTAGATAGTTCCAAAGTGCCACAGACTATCAACCTCAAAGGAGTCCTCACTGCCTGAAGAGTGATAACTAAAGACAGTAAAGACCCTGGGGAGATTGAGACCCCCCCCCCACTATCTGAGACTTTTGAGGAGAAATTTGCTAAGCTGTTGCTGGAGGAAGGGAAAACTGTGGAGGACTTAAAGAAACTATTCCTGCCACCTGGGGTGTTCCTCCCCAAACACCCCTCCCACTCCAGCACCCATTATTGCCCCTCCTTCTGTGCCCGTGCTAATGCTGGCTCCTATGTCTGCACCTGCCATTAGTCATGACTCTTACCGAAGGTTGAGAATCTTCTCTGGCACCCCCCCACCCCCCCAAGGGGAGGACAATTGGGAGACCTGGATAGATTGTGTTGCCCCTTTGGTACCTGAATGGCAGTGTGCAGAGGCTGAGAAATGGAAAAGGATCATAGAAAGTTTGAGAGGTCCCACCCTTGAGGCCATTAAATTTATGAGGTCCACAAACCCTGATGCATCTGTCCGGAAGTACCTAAGGCAATTTTGGGAGCACTGAGTCAGGGGAGAACTTGATGTGGAAATTTCAAGGTACAAAACAATGGCCAGAGGAAAGTTTGTCTGCATATGTTACCCGTCTGGAAAGAGCGCTGCAGAGGCTTACCGAAAAGGTGGGGTAGCCGCCAGTGACTTAAACCATGTGAGGTTGGGGCACATACTGCAATATGCGAAGCATTCTAAATTGCAGCTCCTTCAATTAAGGCTCCCAGATAGAAGGGGTAACCTGCCGGACTATTGTGACTTGATAGAAGAACTCTGGGAGGTTGAAGATGAAGAGGGGGATTGTAATTCTAGGGTGCGCGCAGCCCAAGTGATCACAGCATCGGAAAGCCCTTCTGAAGTGGGGACCAATGAGGGTGTGCCGCCATGGGATGAACTGCTGAGGGAGTTCAGGGAAACAAAAAAACAGTCTCTTTATGAAGGCTGCTCCTACAAGTACAGGCACTGACCCTTATCCAACTGCATCTGCTATGGGGGTGGGGGGGTCCACCCAGGCATCTCCTGCTGACAGCAGCTCGAAACTCGATGTCTTGACTATGGAAGTAAGAGAATTGATGAGATGTCTCCAAATGCTCACCACACAGCAGACAGAGATGGCACCAAGATTTTCAGTTGGTAGTACCTCCGACCCAGCTCCCAGTGTGATGCCTCGGCCACCCCAAATCCCAGAAAAACATATTTTGCCATAATTGTGGGAAGGATGGGCACATGAGGAGAGAATGTTGGTCCACAAAAGACCTAGATAAAGTTGTATATAGGCTTCAAGGCGAGCTTCGGAGAATGAATCAGCGGTCGAGGAGTGCCCAAAAAGACCGCAGTGAGGGTTCAAGAAGTAGTAATTCAAATCCCTATGTGGCTAAATCATCTGTCCAGGACCTTGTTGCTGTCTCTCCAGACTGGTCCAAAATAGTGGGCCCTTCAATGGAGACTACCATGGCTGTGAATGGCATTCCTACTCGGGCTGTGCTGGACAGTGGGTCACAAGTGACCATTGTATTTAAGGACTGGTATGACAAACACTTATGTGCTGTGCCCTCAATATCCCTGGAAGACCTACATGTGTGGGGACTGAGCGACAAGTCTTATCCCTACCTAGGATATGTCCACCTCTGGTTGTCATTTCCTGCAGCTGTAACTGGTGTGGAGGAGCAAGTCGAGACACTGGCATTAGTGTGTCCCCCTACTGGACTGTATGATGGGGTTCCCCTGTTAATTGGGACCAACCCCCATATGTTTGGGAGACTGGCACAACTCTGTCACGAGAAACAAGGGCGATGGACTGGGAGGGCCCTAAGAATTCCCACTCTGATCAAGAGGGCCTATGATTTGCAACAGAACCCCAAGGGAGTGGACCAGGATGAACAGGTAGGGGTCGCGTGGAAGAAGGATCCCGATTCAGTGGTACTAGCACCTAATGCCCAGTGTATTGTTCAAGGGGAGGTCTGCCTCCACAAAGATGTCAAGAACAAAATACTGATGTTGGATGCTCCAGGCGATGGAAAATTGCCGGAAGGATTATTGGTTAAGCCCAGCATCTTGCCAGCTCGTGCTCATGCCTATGCACGATGAGTGATGGTCCAGATTCATGATGTGTCAGATTGGGAGATCCGGGTGAACAGAGGATGCACCCTAGCTATGGTACACTGCACAGACACTGCAGTGTTGCCCAGCAACAAGCACCTTGGCAAGACAGACAGAGTGACTCCCGACTTGTTTGATTTCGGTGACTCCCTGTTGCCAGCTGAATGGAAAACTAGAATTAGACAGAAACTTTCCCAGAGAGATCAAGTGTTTTTGTTGAAGGATTGGGATGTGGGATATGTCCAGGGTGTGAAGCATCACATACGCCTGCACGATGAACGGCCATTTCGAGAGAGGTCTCGACGCCTAGCCCCTGCAGGCATAGACGATGTGAGAAGACACTTGCAGGAAATGCTCGCGGCTGGTGTGATGCAAGAATCCAGGAGCCCATATGCTTCTCCCATTGTGGCTGTGCATAAGAAGAATGGATCTGTGAGAATGTGTGTTAATTAACGGACCATCAACAGGCAGACCATCCCTGATCAATACACCATGCCCTGTATACAAGATGCTCTGGATTGTTTGAATGGGAGCAAATGGTTCTTGGTGTTGGATCTTCGTAGTGGATATTACCAGATTCCGATGGCTCTGGAGGACCATGAGAAGACAGCCTTCATTTGTCCTTTGGGGTTCTACGAATTCTTGAGAATGCCACAGGGGATATCGGGTGCCCCAGCCACCTTCCAGTGACTGATGGAACGAGCGGTGGGAGACATGAATTTGCTGGAATGCCTGGTGTACTTGGACGATGTCATTGTGTTTGGGAGCTCCCTAGAGGAACATGAGCATCGACTGTTCAAAGTACTAGACCGACTGGAAGATTTCAGCCTCAAGCTGTCTATTGACAAGTGGCAGTTTTTCCAAACCTCTGTGAAGTATGTGGGGCACATAGTGTCTACAGAGGGGATAGAGACTGATCCTAGTAAAGTAGAAGCCTTGACTACTTGGCCCCAGCCCGACAATTTGAAAGAACTACAATGTTTCCTGGGATTCTGTGGCTACTACCACTGGTTCATAAAGGACTATTCCAAAGTGATTCGGCCACTCTTAAATCTTACCCAGGGTTACTCTCCTACCGATCGAAAATATAAAAAAGGGTCTGTCAAATAACCAGACAACGCATATTTCCACCCAGGTGAACTTTTCGGGTCCCGTTGGATGCCTGACTGTGAAGCAGCTTTCCACAAAGTCATATACCAGCTCACCCATGCCCCCATCCTCGCTTATGCTGATCCCACCAAACCCTATGTGCTGCATACTGACGCCAGTCTGCAGGGTCTAGGAGCTGTACTGTATCAAGACCATGAGGATGGTTATTCACCAGTAGTAGCTTGACCCCATCAGAGTGAAACTACCCTATGCACAAATTAGAGTTCCTTGCATTAAAATAGGCCATCGTCAACCAGTTTCATGATTACCTCTATGGGGCGAAAATATTGGTGAGGACTGACAATAACCTATTGACCTTTGTACAGACTTCAGTTAAGTTAGACGCCATGGGACACCGGTGGCTTTCTGCATTGTCAACATATGATTATATTGTCGAATACAGACCAGGCCTGAATCATATTGGTGCTGACACCCTATCCAGGAGGCCCATTTCCAAGAGTGACTGGGTCAGGCTGTCTGAATCTGACATCCGAGAACTGTGCCAAAAGTTTGATAGAAATGAACAGATGTCTACGGACATAGTGGACTGCTTAGCAGATTGCTTGGGCCCCTCTGACACCTGCATACCGGCTGCGTATTGCTACTTTTCTGCTCTAGATATTAGAGCACTACCTCAGTTTGACAATGACAGCATTCAATGGGCTCAATCCCAAGATCCTATGATTCAGCCAGCACTTGACGCCCTTCGTGCAGGAAAAGATGTGTCCAAGTTGCGTTCCTGTGATCTGCGAATCACTTTATTGTTTAAAGAAGACCCCAGGTTGAAGCTGCTTAATCAGTTGTTGTATAGAGAGACAGTAGATTGGGGTGGCCAAATAGACAAGCAACAACTGGTCCTGCCCACAGCCTTCAAAGATTTGGTACTGAGGTCCCTCCGCAATCATATGGGCAACCTCGGTATCGACCGGACCCATGACCTAGTACAATCTCGATTCTACTGGCCTAAGATGGGGGCCAATGTTGAGCACCATGTAAGGACTTGTAGTCGCTGCCTGTAGAGAAAAGCCCTTCCTCAGAGGGTTGCCCCCCTTGTCAACATTACTACCAGCACCCCAATGGAACTAGTCTGCATAGACTTCTTGAATTTAGAGCCTGATCATCGAAACACTGGCAATGTGTTAGTGGTTACGGACCATTTCACATGGTATGCACAAGCTTTTCCCACCAAAGATCAAAAAGCATCAACCGTGGCCAAGGTGCTAGTGGAAAATTTCTTTGTCCACTATGGTGCCTCCCAGTGAATTCACTCTGATCAGGGCCGGGACTTTGAGAGTCGGCTAATCAAAGAAATGCTCTCTCTATGGAGGGTGTGAAAGTCAAGAACTACCCCTTATCACCCGCAATGGGATCCTCAACCAGAACGCTTTAACTGCACCCTGCTAGACATGCCATGCACCCTCCACCTAAAAGATAACCATAAATGGAGTCAACAGATTAGCACCTTGGTACATGCATACAATTGCACGGAGAATGATGCTACTGGGTTCTCTCCCTACCGCCTCATGTTCGGGAGAGAGGCCCGGCTGCCTGTTGATGTCTGTTTTGAGGTTTCTCCTGATGGGATCCGAGCAGAAGATTACCTGCAATATGTACAAAAACTGAAAGCTCAATTGAACCATGCCTATTAACTGGCCCAGACAATGGCCACCAAAAGAAATCTAGCCAACAAAGAGAGACATGTTAGAAAAGTAAAGTCTCAAGAGCTTAGGCCTGGAGACCGTGTGTTGTTGCGAAATTTAGGATTGCATAGTAAACACAAAATTGCTGATCAATGGCACCATCTTCCCCATGTCATAGCTGGAAAGTTGGATGATTTGCCAGTGTGTAAAGTACGTCCAGAGAATAACTCCAAAGCTGTGAAGACCATGCACTGTAACCACTTGCTACCTATTGGTCAAGTTAGAATTGAGGCTGAACCCACCGAGATTGATTCCCCTGGACCAGTGACTTGTGCTGCTGCAAGGAAGAAACAGAGTCAGCCTGCCCCCGTGGTTGCCAATTTAAGACTTCCCCTGCAGCAGGCCCAGAATGATAGTGATTGCCAGTCTAACTCGGATGACAGTGAATGTGATAATGCCTATTACCCCATATATGAACTGAGTCAGTTGTTTCGTGGAAATCCTATGTTGAATTATGGGGATGAAGCTGGGCCTTCTGGACTGCCTAATGCCCCAGCATCATCCTTGGTGCCAATGCTCCCTGAAGGTGAAGTGCAAAGTATCATGTCTGAGGATGATGAGTCTTTGTGTATCATGGAACTGTATGATTTTCCTGAAGGAGAAGCTGATGGTATGAGTCTTTCTGGTGACATGCCAGAACTTGAGGAACACTATGAGAGTGCTGACAACCCCCCTTCAATGCCAGAGTGTCTTCAAAATTAGCCAAGTGTTGTAAAAACAGAGACTACAGAGCAAGGGGCTGACAGTGCTCCCAGCTTGGACATTCCCCTTCATGCAGAGGCACCCCTCACAAGTGATGAAAGCTCCAAGACCATTGCTGAAAGTACAGAGACTGTGGTTGTTCACCCCAGGAAGACTGGCCATGCTGTCAAGCCAGTGGCGCACTTCAGTTACGATTCCCTTGGGAGGCCAGTGGATTTGCCTCTCAATGTAGTCCACAAAGGTGTTTATGTCTCTCAGAGCTCACTGCACAAATTAAGCTTGATGTCCCATTCCAGGTTACTTGTTTTGCCCTCTCACCATGGTGCCCCTGCCCCATCCAGCCCCAAGGTAGCTGATAGGGAAGGGACCTCTCTTGCATTGCTTAAAGTACAAGAAGTTATTACATGATTCTGTATAGTAATGTTCAGTTTACCTGGGTGAAATATGCATAATGTATTGTCAGAATGGAAATGATATAGCGAAGTACATTGAAATGTATAATAAAGTGACAAGTTATGCCAACTGATGAATCAGATAGTACTTGTATAACATGCTAATGGTATAAAAGTCTTGTATATGTTGCATTTTCAATGTTATGATGGTACAGACTTGACACGGATGCCAAGTTTTCCCAAGCAGGGAAGGGTATAACCCCCCCCTACAAATGGGGATTCCCAAAAAGTCTTCCTTGAGCTTGCCTAAATGCTCACTGCCAGGCTGATGTTCTGCATTTTAGCAGTTTAAATGTGATTACCAGAGCTTGTATAGCCTCTGTGTACTGTCTCTTTAAGAGCTGCTTGACTGCAGCATAAGTAATCTGAGATGAAGCTCTGTTGAAAGATGTAACTATTTGCTGAAAATCATTTAGAGTGATAATGATAACGTAGTTTGTCTAACCTGCCTTCTTTATAGCAAGGACTGTTTTGTTTTTCTCCACTATCTTGGTCCTGGACTGCAAATTGGACCAATCAGTTCTGGTGGGACCTAAAATGTAGCCAGACTACAGGAGCTGTCTGAAGTCAAAATCTGTAAGAACTGTAGTTTTGAACTTTTTGCGCCTTTTTTGCAACTGAAGGGGAGTTTTGCTTTACTGACAGCCAAATCAGCCAACCAAATCTTTGGATCTTGGGGAAGTCCCGGCTGCTGGCAGTTTTCAGTTAGTTCTGAGCTGGGAAGTGAAATGAGAAGAGCTCACGTGTATTCTCGGCAGCAATCCTGAGTGGATTTGCATGAGAAAACTGTGAAAGGGCTGATTTTTTGGCTTGCATGTCTGCTGCTGCTCCTGAGAGGGAAAGAAGATAATTATTTTGGACTAAATCCAAGTTTGTGTGACTAAAGTAAGCTACTGAAGTGGGCCAGGCTCAACCTGAAGAAGACCAAGATTTTGCTGAATGCGATCGGCCTGTCAGGAGTTCCAGCTACCTCTAAGCTCCCGTGTGTGCAGAGACTTTGGCGATTATGACCGGGGAGCTTTGCCTGGTACAGTAGAATTCCTGTATATGTAAATGTGCTATGAGCTGCTAGTGGGTTGTGAGTTAGTTCCTCACTGTGTGAACTGTGTTCTGCTTGCTAGAAGCTGTATCCAGCCCAAAATGGACTGCATCCGAATTTGTCTCCATGTGGTCTGGGCCTTGCCAGACTGGCCCAGCCAGACTACCCACTGCACAGAGAAGCCATCGACGAGAGACCTGCCTGGGGATCAGCCCCCTGCTCCATGCTTGAACAGGAACGATGCCTCTCTGACTCGTGTGGGCCCTGCTTCTCCTGGCATTCCAGATCAACCACCTGCAGTCTCGATTTTCATCCAGCCTGTGTCCAGTCTTGGGTATCGTGAGTAAATACCAGGGTAGCTCCCTGCAACAACAGCTTAATCTGAGTGTGTCATCTGATTGTCTTGTTGTTTTGTTTCCTTTACGAACTGAGCCCTCTGGCTCCGGATTACAAACCTTTTGTACTGTGCATATTGTGTTTTCCATCACAGGGCCCAACCAGCTGCGACGCTGGCCAACCCCGGGCATCAGTCCTGGCTAGCCCATCTCTTCTCCACCTGGGTACCCAGAGGAGTGACTGTGTGGGGGACTCAAAGCGCATGCATAACTACTTGATTGATAAAACCTTCAAGCTAATTAACCTGATTTTGCCCCTCCCTTGTTCAAGTCCCCTGAATAAATCAGATCTAACTTTTTCTGCATGTAATCTGACTGTGGTTCCTGTTTGTGCTCAAAGTACTGTACTGTTGCTATTTGCTGTGCATAACCTTGTTTTACAGGGGGTCCCCAGGGTCAAGCCAGAGGAACCAGCCCTGGTGGTAAGTGCAAACAGTGTGGGTACTTGTGTGGTGTTCCAGCTGTATTGTGAAAGTGACTATTGTACAGTGTTCAGGTCACTAGAGGGGTAAGGGGGGGGGGTTACAGTGTCCCGGAGGGCTGTGCCCAGGTTAGCTTGATCACTACCAACCCTGACCTCTGGATGGAGACACCCGTTTCAGAACTCAGGCCCCTTAACCTGCTACTAGCCAAGCAGGCAGGGGTTGTAGCTCTTGGGATAGCGCCACCTAGGGGTTACATATAGCAATCAGCAGGCATATTCTAGGAAAACATATTGTAAAAATGTGTAAAAGGAAGACCACATTGAAACTGCTTCTCAGCAGATCTGCATTGTGCAAATTCATTAGAAGTACTGAGTAAAAGCATCCCAAAAGCTCTCCACAGCCATATCAGCTCTGAGCAGAGTTTGTTTTGTCATCATTCATCATCATCATCATCATCATCATCGTCTTCATCATGATCATCAATTTATTTCTCTGCACTCTTCTTGGAGCCCAATCAGAGTTCATTCCAAGTAAAATAGATTGATAAAAAGATCCCAATAAATAGAGGCTGCAGGAATAAATAACAGGACATGCCGCACATTATGCAAGGGATAATACATGAGAAACAAGGAATTATGCTGTAGTGACATGCCTGACTGGGGATTTATATCCAGAGGCCATCAACCGAGTATTATAAACTCTGGTAGGGGTATTACTATCAAGCATAATTTCCTGTCTCAAGTGTGTTATTCAATTTATAAAATAATTAAAAAAATAATTGTAGCAGAATGCTTTATAGTCTGTTTGAATGACTAGACTGATTTGCATAGTACTATGGCTTTAAGAGGGTCTGAGGTGGCTTGAACTTCCTGTTTGATCTTGACACGCAGGAGTCCAGATGGCTGAAGTATAGATGTGGTGATGTTTTTGCTGGTTCAAAACCTAGATTTCTGCAGTAGTAAGGGAACTGGAACAGTTTCTGTGTAAATTACGGCTATGGGTGCTCTGTGTTTGAGAGAAGTGTGTACAACAATAAAAGAAAGTTAGGGAGAATGTTGTTTTAGTTTTGTTTCTGTGTGATTACAAAATGGATTGTGTTCTGTGGTTTATTATTTTCTTTATTATTTCTGTTGTATTCCAAGGTGTGTAGTTTTACTGGGGGGTTCTTTAGGTGTGTTTTCCATTTTACGCTTCTCTGGCTTCTTTTCTGAAGGTTGCAGCTCATCGAAATGGGAAGACAAGTGCTTTATTATATTTTTTTGCAGTTACTGTTTTGTGTTTTTGGTTGCTCTTCATATTTCTTGGAGGGGGTCCTTTTAGGTATACTTTCCATTTTTAGGCATAGTTTCCATTCCCCCAGGATGCATCAGGAAATGAGGTGTTACCAACTCAATATGTCTTCCTGGTAAAACCTTTGAAATAAATAAATAATAAATAAATGTTAGCCTTTTCTGGCTTTATTTCAGAAGGTTGCCGCTCATTGACATGGTGAATTAAGTGTTCTTTTTTTGGTTGGAATTGCTTTGTATTTTCTTTGTAGGTTGTAGTTTTCTTTGTTATGCAGGTACACAGTGACATTTTTAAACTTGAATGGTAATGGTTACGTTAATAGCTAAAGAGTGACCCTTATTGTTTACATATTGCTAGGGGTGAAGATGAGCTGCACATTGGTGCAGATCAGACCATGTAAATGACTTGTGGAGTGTTACAGATCACTCCATTGTGTGAAACCGTGATCCCTATCTTGGGATTGTGTACTGGTGCAGGCATTTTTTGCAAGACTTTAAACATGCTATTTTGCCAGCACTGTTGCAACCCCATGACACCCTGCAGTAGGCTCTAGGGGGCCTATGCACGAAGGTGTGGAGTGCATACACAGCACTGAGACACTCCGCACCCAATGCACCCCCATGCGGGATGTACAATACGAGTTACACAGCACCAATACACCCAATCTCCCACCTGCACAGCCCGCAATGCACAGGGGGCTAACCAGCACTATGCGCTATGCACAGCGGTGCATAGTACTACCCACGGAGGTGCAGAGGATGGCACAGGTTATGCCAGGGAGAGCCTTGCTGTAAGCCCCCTATGTGCCCCGTGCCTCCATCTCTTAACAATGGGACTCCAGCACATATCACCACAGGCCACCCAGGGCCACCCATCCCAGCACCCAGCTGTACCCCCCACCCTTCCCGTGTATGCCAACCCTCTGCCATGCACACACATTGGGGCACCAGCTCCTGGACTGCAGACCCCCCATACTGCACCACCTGCCTGCCTCTTCCCTGAATCCAGATCCTGGCCCCACTGGACATGGTGTGGTGGTCTGTGTTCACCCTCCTACCATTGTGGCACCACCCCATCGGTCCAGGGGCATGGCACAGCTGGTGGCAGAGCCCACCTCACACCTCCACAGCTGCTGGCTGTGAGGACAGCCATAGAGGAGTGCAGTCAATGGACCCCCACCATGTAAGGGATCCACTGAGGGATCCAGGCTGTGCATCCCATTGGATGCCTGCCCAGGTGTGCAGCTCCATCCCTGTCTGCCCTGTGTGAACCTGCACGTACCCGTGTGCCAGGAGGGCGGGGCTGCAGACAGGTGGCTGGCGGTCGTCAATACCAACAGGTGCGCACCTGTCCACAGATGTGGAGTTGCGTGGGTGGGATACGTGCCTTTGGTGCATAGTTCCTGCCCTTTCATGCATAGCCCCTAAGGTTAGCAGGTGAGTGACTGATCACAGTATAGAATGAAC
Organism: Neoceratodus forsteri; assembly: GCA_016271365.2. Classification (NCBI taxonomy): domain Eukaryota; kingdom Metazoa; phylum Chordata; order Ceratodontiformes; family Ceratodontidae; genus Neoceratodus; species Neoceratodus forsteri. Next base: position 631,295,072 of record CM057456.1, on the reverse strand, counting down.
AGGATTAGCCTGTTGACATACCTCTTTCTAGATGTCACTTCATTCAGTCTCTCCACATTTGATATTTTGTAAGTTCTAAACATGTAATTTAAATGGATCTGGTAGCTGCCACCCAAAATGTTGCAATGTTGTCATTCGCTGTTACTACACACATTAATAATTTTGCCATTGGGTACTGCCAACCCTCGCCCCCCCCCCCATACTTGTGGAAGAAGGATTGCAGCAGAGGAAGTTCAGTCAGGCATCAGAACAGACCCTGCAGTGACCCACATGCTGCCATGTGTAAAAGCCAAGCAGCATTTCAGGGAGGACCAGTACGGAGTAATGCATCCAGAAGCGCAGTGAACAAGGTAAATGCAAATGCACCTATATAGTGATCTTTGTGACATTGTTCAGGAGAACCAAATGGAAAGGGAGGGGAGGTGGGGTGGCATTATATGTAAAGGAGGTTATCCTCGCTCTAGAAATCCAGGAACAAGACAGGGCTAAAGGGACTAAGATAGTATGGGTATAGGCAATTGTGTAGGGAGGGAGGGTAATTAGGATCCAGGTGGTGTACAGGACAACAGCACAGAAGGAAGAGATAGACAACTAGTTGAGATGTGGGATACACAGGATGGCATAACTTGGGGAGGTTAATATTGAGGGATTTCACTCTATTGGATGTAAACTGGTGAACTCCAATAACAGCAAGCACAAGGAGCCAGGCCCATGTGTAAAGGATGCAGGAGGCATTTCTGAGCCAGAGGATCATGGATCCGACTAGGAAAGGGCCATATTAGATCCAGTCCTGACAAACAGGGACAGCGAGGGGAGGTAATGGTGAGGGATCCCCTTGGTTCAAGCAATCACAGTATCATGTGGTCTGTAATCAAGCTTAAAGCTGAGAGGGTTCACTCCAGGACCAAGGTCCTGGACTTTAGAAAGACAAATTTTGGGAGGATGAGGGAGATGTTGGGGGACAAACAACAGAAAGTAAAGGAGGCAGAAGTAATAACTGAAAAATGGGATTTGATTAAAAGGGGAGTACTGGGGAAGGGTAGAAGGGGAAATAAAACACTGTAGTTTTTAAAGAGCATTGTAGGGCAGTAAGAGGAATATGGAAGACATTTACTAGGCATTAAAGGAGTCAAATGGAGGAAGACAAGGGCACAGGGGGCATAATGATGAATGGCGTGGAGAGCACATCATAGGAAAGGGACCTGTGGGTGTTAATAATGGAAAACATGAAACTATCAGCATAGTGTAGCAGGGCTGTGGGCAAGGCAAATTATACACTGAGGTACATAGGGTGTGGGATCACTAGCAGAAAGAGTGAAGTAAATCATCCCCTGTATAGATCCCTGGTTCACAAGAGCCCACACTTGAGGAAGGACAGGGATGGGTTAGAGGTGGTACAGAGCTGAGCCATCACAACAATAGAGGGGCAACAGGGTAGGTTCCACAGGAAGAGCTTTGAGGGTCTAAACACGTATATGCTGGAGGACAGAAGAGAGTAGGGTGACATGACTGAGCTGTTCAGGTACCTCAATGGAACAAACAAGGTTAAGAGCAGTGAGCTGTTCACCATGAATGGTAAAGTGGGTACTGGGGTAACTCTCTGAAACTGACAAGGGTGGCAGGTTCAAGAAGGATGTCAGGAAGTACTTATTTACACAAAGAGCGGTGATGGACTTGAACAAGCTTCAAGAGGAAGTCATCAGGACTGAAACAGTGGGAGTCTTCAAAAGGGGATGGGACAAGCATTTGAGAATGGTGCATAAGGGGGCAGACTGGGGGGAGTAAAGAAGGACTGACAAGGGCACATAACTAAGCAGGCTCAGGCAGGCTGGGTTATCTGCTGTCCTTTTCTGTGTTTCTATGTTACAGTTAGACTGATTCTAGCAGAGTGTTATTGATAGAATCATGTACTCTTGACCACGGAAGATGCAGAACTGTCCTGGTCCCATTTTAAAACTAAAACTAAAATAAAATAACACACATACAACAACAGAGCCAAGATTCAGCATTATGAGCATTTCCAAAAAACCTCATCCAAAAAAAAAGGAAAATTTTCTGTAGGATGTTAAATTTTCCTGTTGTGGCTACTACCCTTACCTTACGGGGCACAGCATTCAACAAACTGTGAGCAGCCACAGAAAAGGCTTTCTCACCAACTGACTTTGACCTAGCAGCTAGAATTACCGGCTCTTTGCCAGTGATGGACCTCCATTGACTCACTGACACTGTATTAAGACATAACGTTTTTGCAGCACTTTAGGCAAGGCAACATTATCAACTCTGCAAATAGACCACAGGTCATGTCACCTTACCCTGACAGATCACACCAGCTCTTTCACTGGTTCCACATGCCCCAGTAGTCTTGAAGTGACAGTTTTCCAGTGATGTTTCATCTCCATTGCACCGCATGTAGGTAACAGCCACTGGAGGATTATCCAAAGAAACCTTAATCCTGTAATGCACAAAGCACACATTGCACTGCAGCACAATATCAACAGAATCAAATCAGGAAAAAAACAAGAAAGACGATGGTCAGTTCATGCTGCAGCAGCTGGGAGAGGTAGCCTGGTGCATTTGTAAGCTTTTCTCCTGTCTCTACCCACTGGAGTTATTACATTCACTGTGACAGTGATGTGGAAACCCTCCAGGAATGGGCAGTTTTCCCAATTTTTTTAGTGAAGGAAGAGAGCAACATCTATATCAGAATGTATAGTAACCACCATCCCCACTTTCCATAAGCAGGTATATTCCAGCTCTGCAAATTTTCATACAACATTGTCAAAGGCACTGCTGAAATTTGAACCTACAACAACTTAGCAAGAAGCCACGCACTAGCTCTCTGAGGCATTGCACCAGTTAAGAGCTAATTTATTTGTTTATTGGTTTTCTTGTTAAAAAAATCCAAGAACATTCCTTCCCAAAATGATAAAACAGAAATAGCTTGTAAAGCACGCAGTTGACAGTGATGTGATCTGAATACAAGAGATGTTAAATTAATTCACCATAGATTTCTGCAGTGGCAGAACTGGGAAGAAATTCATAAAGGCACAATATAGAATTTTCTTCACTGTGCTGCAACTGCTGTCACTTCCAATTTCTTTCCAGAAATACTGTGGTGTTTACCAATCCCTCTGGGCATAACAGGTATCTCACTGCCGCAATTTGTAAGAGAGCTTCCCTAGTCAATATCTAGAGCATGGCCAAACCAGTTGATCTGTAGTCTTCTCATGGTAGATTGGAAAGAAAAACATTTCAGAAATTCTCCAGAATTGCAGGAAACTAACAGTATCACATAATTCCATTAAAGCCACATACAGAATTCCTATACAATCTCATGTAAAGTTACTATAGAATTTCATGCAGAATTCCTATACAGTCTCATGTAAAGTTATTATAGAATTTCATGTAGAATTCCTATACAGTCTCATGTAAAGTCACTATAGAATCTCGTGCAGAATTCCTATATAGTCTCATGTAGTTACTATAAAATCTCATGCAGAATTCCTGTACATCTCATGCAGACTTACTGTAGTCACATGCAGAGTTCCTATACAGCCACATGCAGAGTTCCTATACAATTAATTCAGAATTCCTACACAGTCTTGTGCACAGTTTCTTGTAAAGCAGTGTGGAATTTTAACAACAATATTAACAGAATTCCACATGGCATGCCTGTTACAGCGTTGAATCACCCCAATTCTCAGTACAGTACTTTACCACACATATAAAAGAGACATGCCTTTTCACGTCACTAAGTGGCCTTATAACTTGAAATATTTATGAAGATCAACATCCATAACGAGTACAAGAAACCATTTCTAATTGACAGCTGTTTATAAAGTTCTTTTTTTTTTTTTTCCAAAATAATATTCAGTCCCCTAAATTATTAAGTGTACCTGGATGAAAAGTGATATAAAGAACAGTATTTTGCAGTTTTGTTTTTATGGGCAGCATTCTGTTATAAATCTCTTCACGGAATCAGCAATCTGGAGTTTTAAATATGTCACAGTTTGTGCATAGAACATTGAGCAAGGTTCTGATAGGGCAACAGCTCAAAATTAGCATTCCGTATACAAACTGCGACATAGTAAAAACTCTAAACTACCGGTTCCATGAAACAAACTGTGCAGAATGTTGTCCATAAAAAGAAAACAATTGAAAGCACAGTTTTTGTTCAGGTACTGTTTATTATACAATGGGTTCTGAAATTCTGAAATCTGGCTATCTGGCAACTTTTACCTGTGATAAATCCTGCGATACACCAACAGGAAAAGGTGCCAGCCACCCTTCAGCTGCATTGAGAGCCCCCTAAAAATCACTCTGACCACGACAAACCCACAACAGATGGCAGCTTCACACTACCTGCTGTTCCAGCTCTGAAGCCTTCATAAAATTCAAAATGATGTACTGCTACATAATCACTGTCATCCATGCAACCCACCTGAGCTGATTGTAAGTCCCAAACAAAGTTTCTGTGTCAATATTATTTATTTTTTTATTTAAATTTTGATGACCGTGTGGGACCTTTGAGACAGTCAATTCCCTTTTCCAGGGGCGACCCGGGAACCAAATGTTCCAAGCATAAGAAAACAGTACAGATACAGATAATTATGTACAAATACATTGGACAGTTACATACATTCATGGACTAGACTAGCCATCCCATTCATTGGGAGACAGTACAAATTACAGATGTCAATTGCAACATAGGTGAACAAACAGTAAGGTTGATACAAGCATACAATATAATTGTAGTAGAGTCAATTAGTACATAAGTGCAGAGTATAGATGATTGGCTGTGTATAGATTCATAGCCCTAGACACTGATCATACACACCAGGAGAGTATAGACAAGTAGGTGGAGAAGTTTAGAGAAGATTAGGTACAGTTCCCATTACAGACAGGAGGCTTGTAAAATATTTCCCTATATTGTCTTTTGAAGAGAGTAGTGTTCTTGCGTGGGAGTAGCATGAGAGAGTGTGGGAGGTCATTCCACTTTTGTGGTGCTGCGAAGGAGAAGGATCTTCTTCCAACAGCTAGTCAAGTCTTAGGCAGATCCAGCATCAGGTGTGAGAACCTGGGTGTTCATAGGTAGGGCTTCAGGGTTAGTAGGTTAGATATACTTGAAGGTGGTGTATTAGTTTTAAGGTGGCACTATATACTGGGAGCTTAAGTCTGGCCATGAAAGATGGCCAACCCAAATTGTTCAGCACATCACAGTGATGGGCGCAAGCTGGGGCCTTAATAGCAAATCGGGCAATTCTGTGACAGGCCATTTTGAGTTTGTTCAGGAGTGTAGTCTTAGAGGAGTAGATTATAGAGGCATCGTAGAAAAGGCCTGGGAGAAGGGTGACAGAGGCAATAGTGCTTCTTGCACTACTTGAGAGGTAGGGAGCAGTGAGATATAGAAGGCCTAGTTTCTGATTAGTAGCCTTAGTGACACAGGTTATGTGCTCATCAAAGAATAGATGCTTGTCAAGTACTACACCCAGGTATTTAAAGGAGATAACATTTTCGAGTTGAATGTTAGTGGATGTTTTGATAACTGGGGGGGGGGGTCCGAGTGAGGTTGTGTCAAGGCAAGCATGATGGAACAACATGGATTTAGTCTTTCTTATGTTCAGAACTAGTAGGTTATTTTTAAACCATGTTTCTAAAGACTGAAAGTCATTTGTTAGGTTAGAGGTAATACTTGGGACATCACAGGAGGCTCTATATAAGATGGCATCATCCACATATAGCTGAACCGATGCCCCTCCACAATTCAGAGAAAGGTCATTAATGAATATTGAGAATAGGAGAGGCCCTAGGATTGATCCCTGAGGAACCCATCGGTGATAGAAGATAAGGTTGAGATGGTACCGGCCCATTTGACACATTGAAACCTATTCTCTAAATAGTTAGAGACCAAAGAGAGAGAGTTTTTGTCAAGACCAAGGTGGCAAAGTTTACAGATGAGATTTGAGTGGTTTACCAGGTCGAATGCCTTTGTTAGGTTGACAAAGACTGCACGAGTGGCTTTACCCTGGTCCATAGCCTGGAACATATCAGTGGTGACCCTCAGGAGAGCACTTTCTGTCCCATGCGATTTCTGAAAGCCATGCTGGTTACTAGTGAGGGCATTGGTCTGTTCGTGGTAGGATGGTAGTTGATTATATTCTTTCTTGGATTTTAGCTATTGGACACAAGATAGATATGGTCTATAGTTTTTGATAAGGTTGATCAGACCACTTTTATATACTGGGACAATAACTACAGTTTTCCATTTGTCTGGGATGGTTTGCATGAGGAAGGATCTGTTGATTAGGTAGGAGATTGGGTAGAGAAGTGCAGGTGCACCTATTTTAAGAAACTTGGGTGGTAGGGAGTCAAACCCTGGTGAGCTGTCAGGGTTAAGTCCTCTTAGCAATTTAAAGTCCTCTTTCTGGGAGATAGTTTTTAAGTGGAAGAGCGGGTGTGGAAATTCCGGGCGGCTAGCTGGTGGTGCAGGACAATTAACAGGAAGATCGGTTTTGTATTCATCACGGTATATAAAGAAGTGGTTCGGCCCTGCTGCTATCTCCATGGGTGAGGATAGGGTGGAGCCTTTTGCTGTCATTGATTTGGGGAAGATCATTTCATTACTCTTTAGGAGCACGTTGACTTCCTTCTAGAAACATCTGGGGTTGGAGAGGTGTTGTTCCTGTAGTGATAGGAGATGCTCCCTTTTGACTTTGCCTATGTTAGATTTACAAATATTGTGTAGCTGGCAGTAGGTGTTCCAGTCAGAGTGGAGTCTAGAGATTTTGAAGGCATGCAATGCTTTGTCACGAGAACACATGAGGTGCCTTAGTTCCTGTGTGAGCCAGGGAGAGTGGGTGCCTTTTGATCTTCTTAGTTTGTGTGGAGCATGGTGGTCAAGAATGGAGGCGAAGGTATTGACCAGATATTCTAATGTTAGGTTTATGTCAGGAAGGGAGGTTATTGGTGTCACAAACCCACTCAGCGGGTCAGGCCCTCTACTCCCAAAGTGCCAACCTCTGAGCACAGTCTTGTGAACAGTGTAATAGACAAGGTAACCCTCTTGTCTGTTTTGTGAGTTTGGATCAACCTTTGGTCTCAAGTTCTGGAGGGATTCAAACTTCTAACCTCTTGTTAGCATACCCAATGCACAGGTTCAGGTATATCTGTCTTTGGGGGGGCCAGATATCTTTGCCTACAGGCACCTAACCAGGTATACAAAGATGAACCCTTTAAAACTTTAATAAAGACCTCAGATTTAAAACGCTTATCTTTCCAGTTTGGTATCACCATTCAAGCTTATGCTTATTGTCTGCTATAACCATGTACTTTTCTTACAAATAAAAAGAAGTCAAAGACAGACCAAGTAAGTTCTAAAAATAATTTTACTATAATAGATAAGGATATGTGAAACACAATACAGAACTATTATATCACAAGACATACAAATATATTAAAAGAACAAGGTTTTAAACAGTGCAATTCCTACAACAGTACTTAGTCTCTAAATATTTGCTTAAAAGTACTCCCAAGATGTTTCGTTGTCAGAGTCTAGGTAAAAATGTGTCTCTGTGAAGTAAAACAGACTAAATTAAAAGTTGGCTTTTACCCCACCTCTTTTCAGGAGGTCACCTAGCTCCTCCCAGTCAGGATATATGAAAATATATATCTTATACAAAAGTATTACATTCTGCAACTTCAGCATAATTCATGTCCTTCAAATGACACTTCTTTTGATTTCATAATAAGCTTCCTCCTTCTAGGACATGAAAGCAACTTTATGATTTCGCACTTCTATGTAATAACCTGGGTTTTTCTTCCAGTGTCATAAAATGGATGTGTCATAGCAACTATGGTTGTAATTAACTCAGACAGACAGGATCCTTAATTAAGGCCTTACATGTAACACATGGTCTCTAAAAACTGAGTGTGTGTGAACTTACATGTTGTCAGCATTTTTTTTATGGCTTTCATCTTTTAGCTAAAATCTGGGGGGGGGGTGAGTGAGGTCATTCCTAGAGCATCAGATTTTCAACAGAGACAGTCAGTCATACATTTTATATTAATGAAAATGATACAGCACTCAGAACTGGCTGTCTACATCACAGTTGGGGACCAGTCAGCTGCAGCAAGACATGAGCATAAGGCTTCCGCAACAAAATTGGTTAGGTCCCTAGTTTTATGGATTTTGGGAGGGGGAGTGCGTAGAATTATTCTTCCAGACACAAAAAGTCAGAGAATGGTCACTGAGTGTATCAGGGAGGATTCCAGTAGCCTTAATAGAATGTGGATTATTAGTTAGTATCCAGTCTAGGAGAGTGTGCTTGCCTGACTTCATATTCAGTCTTGTAGGATCGTCGAGGAGTTTCTCCACTTTAGCGCCCAGTAGGGTAGCTTGGTACTGTATTTTAAGAGGCCTAAACCAATTCAAGTTAAAGTCACCACATATTATAGTGTCTTTCTTAGAGAGGGAGTCTAGACTAGCGAGGAATTCAACATAGGATGACGCTTGATTCAGGGGTAGATAGATGCACCCTACTGTTACATTCTTGACTTGGCCAAGGGTGACTGTGATAAAAACGTACTCTGCAGCCAAGCTGAACTTTAAGTCAGTTAATTCATTGACTACCAATCCATTTCTAGCATAAATTAAAACTGCCTTTCCATTCTGGGGACACGGTCCCGTCTGTAGTAGGTATAGCCATGAAGGGCGCCCTTGTGAGATAGTATGGATGGTTTTAACCAGGATTCGGTAATGCAGAGAATGTCTGGTTTGTAATACAGTATCCAGGATTCCAATTCTGCCATTTTCCCCCTAATGCTCTGTTTATTCCATATGTGCTATTTTGAGACCTTTGGAGTTAGGCCAATTAGGGCAGAAGGTTAGGGGGCCAGGAGTGGCCCTCATTGCATGGTTTGATTTTTGCTTTTTACTGGGTCCAGGGTTTAGTTTGACATTGCCGGACAGTAGTAGAAGGCATGAGCAGGATTGGGGAGAGGGTGGGCAGAGAAAGGGTAGTTTGTGTATTCATTTGGAATGCTGCAGGAAGAGGATGGATTTATTATGCTGTGCCAAGGTTAATAATGTAAGGTGAGGGAAAGACCCATGTGGGCAAGGTGGCAATAAGTCAAGCGTGCTGGGTGGTGATAACCTTAGAGTGGAGGGTGGCACAGATTCAGGGTTTGAGATCATATCTGCTGGTTGCAGGTGTGCCAGGAAGGACAAGCAAATGAGTAGTTCTTTGGTGAGAGGGAACATTGTGATGCAGAAAGTAGAAGAATTCAGACCAAGGAGAAAGGGGGAGGATGTGTGGTGTAGGATAACACCACTAGGCAGTTAACAATCAGAGGGATCTAGTAAGCTGTGCGCATTGGCGTAGTACTAGGATCAAGGTCTCTGAATCATAATTGGTGGTAGGAGGACCTAAGGCTTGTCAATATGACCCATCGTAAGGGAGGAAGTTATTGAGGAGAGAAAAAAGGAAGTTAAGTCGAAGAGAATGATCAACAAAAGTTGCGATGAGCAGATCCCCTTTAAGAGGGGAAAATAGTTAAATTATGTTAATTTTTTACAGCAGCCAGCTCCTCAGTGACCGCTAGCAACTGCCTCACCTGCTCTGTCCCATGTTTTCATATTGGCTCCACTCTGTCACAGCAGTACAGCAGCCTTGAATCGAATCCATCACGGTGAGTGCAGTTTTTTTTCCCTGACCGAAAGCGGGGCAGCAGTGAGTCCATACCTAGCACGTTTAAAGATGCTTAAATTTTTACAGCAGTATAATCCATCATGGCGATCAGAGTTTTTTTTTCCCTGAATGAAAGTAGTAGAAATAATGTCCGAAACCCGAACATGTGGCTATACATAAGCATATCTACTAGCGTATGCATATGCAATGCTGCATTTCCACAACCACGGCTCGGTTTTTCAACCATTTGTTGACAACTTGTAGCCTACATTTTTAATTTGCAACACCATAGAAATCAAGCAGCAGGCAGTTGGACCATGGGGTGGGGGGATCATTTCACACACAGGCAGCAGACTCTCCCTACAACATAGAACTATTTTTTGTGGCGGAGCAATAAAATTAAAAAAATAATAATTTTAAAGAAAAACATTTTTTATTTCTCACCTCAAAAAAGGAGGACATTGTATAATCGCAATAAACCATTTCAGGGTGTGGGTTATGCTGGGATTTACCCATGGCTGACCTGGTTTGACCACGTGGCCTGTAGCCTCATGGCCAAACCATGCCAGCTGTGGGTAAATCCTAGTAAATCCCAGCATAACCCACACCCTGTTGTGGTTTATTGCTTAAATATGGATCCTTTGGAGGAATTAATTGTATTGTTGTAAACAGAAACATCACTAACTGCTGCCAAGCAGCACAAATTTCCTATCCCCTTTATGACCAACTGAAGGATAAACCAATCCTGCAGAAACCACACAGCAAGGGAAATTGGAGCAAGCATGAAGAGCTCAGCCATGGAAATTAATATGTCCCAGTAAAGCATGCTTTTGGTTATGTTGTTGGTTCTGGTTGGTCACCTGAAAGGCTTCAGTACAAATTACAGTGATACATCTGAACATTGGGGGTGGGGGCATGGGGAGGGTGGCAGGAGATGCTAATCTCCATAAAGCAATGGTCTAACCCATTGCATGAGTGAACAGCCTATTTTCCAGTTGTCAATGTTTTTATGGAAAAATACGGTGTCCTTGGGCATCCATGGTCATCCTTGCTCTATCAGTGATCTTTGTCCATGGTATCTCCATCCATGATTTGTCCATGATTCTTGGACACAATCGTTCATGGTTAAATAAAATGCACAAATTCCTGGATGCCCACACAATCAAGAGAAACTAAACAGGGGAACTAAATCCATTTTCAGTTTGATAAGTGACAGAAAAAAGATACTGAGCATAAAATAATATATTAAATTATTTTAGGAAGTGGCCACGATAATCCATCATCTGACTGTGGTTTTCATTGTTCAGAGTTAATAATGGTTTGCATGGTTGGGTTCTAATTAGGATATTAATAAAATGTGTTCAATTTTGTGTCTTCTTTAAGAGGAGGCAGCATAGCATAGTGATTAAGGGCACTGAACTGCAAACCTGGAAACCTGGGTTTGAATCCCATCAGCCCGCACTTGCATACTGTGTAACCCTGAGCAAGTCATAGAAACATAGAAACATAGAATTTGACGGCAGATAAGGACCGCTTGGCCCACCCAGTCTGCCCATTTCCCTACCTACTGGATAAGCTGCAGATCCTAGTTAACCAGCAGCCTACTTCTTCCTACCCCCACCCCCCAGAATTGCCTTATGACTATCCCATGCATGCTTGAATTCCACCACTGATTTTGACTCCACAACCTCCTCTGGAAGGCCGCTCCATGCATCCACAACCCTCTGTGAAAAAAATACTCTTTAAATTACCTCTGAGCTGCCCCCTCTATCTTCAAATTGTGCCTCTTGTCCTTGCACACCTTTTTTGAAAGATGCTACCTCTTGGACTTTGTTGATTCCCTTGAGGTACTTGAAAGTTTCAATCATGTCCCCCTCTCCTCCTTTCCTTGAGGCTATATATATTAAGCTCCTTAAGTCTCTCTTCATATGTCTTCTGGTGCAGACCCTGCACCATTTTAGTTGCTCCTCTGACAGCTTCCATCTTGTCTATGTCTTTATGGAGATTGGGTCTCCAGAACTGCACACAGTACTCCAGATGGGGTCTCACCAGCTGTCTGTACAGAGGGATAATAACTTCCTGTTTTCTACTGGTGATGCCTCCCTATGCATCCCAGTATCCCCAGCCCTCCTTGCTGCTCTCGCATTGCTTGCCCATCTTTAGGTCATCTGATATGACTACCCCAGATCCCTTTCCATTTTTGTTGTTGTTAGTATCTCACCCCCATTGTGTACTCTTCCCTGGGTTTTGTTTCCCAGGTGCATTACCTTGCACTTCTTAGCATTGAATCTAAGCTGCCATACATTTGACCATTCCTCTAACCTTGCCAAGTCCCTTCTCATCCTTTCCACCCCACCTGTGCATCAACTCTGTTGCAGATCTTAGTGTCATCTGCAAAGAGACATACTTTTCCTTCCAGTCCTTCTGCAATGTCGCTTATAAAGACATTGAAGAGGACCGGTCCTAATACTGAACCCTGCGGTACCCACTAGTAACCCTCCTTTCTTATGAGTGGACTCCATTTACTATTACTCTCTGTGTCCTATTCTCCAGCCAATTCTTTACCCAGGCTGTCATCTTGGGACCCACTCCCAGGCTGGCTAACTTGTATATTAATCTTTGTGTGGGACTGTGTCAAATGCCTTGCTAAAGTCTAGGTAGGCTATGTCCACAGCCCTCCCTGATCTACTACTTTGGTCACCCAGTGAAAGAAATCTATCAGATCTGCCTGGCATGACCTTCCCGCTGTGAATCCATGCTGCCTAGGGTCCTGTGCCCTCTGGCCTCTAGATACTTGACAATTCTTTCCTTTAGAAGTGATTCCATCATTTTCCCTATCACTGAGGTTAAACTAACAGGTCTCTAGTTTCCTGCTTCTGCCTTGCTCCCACTTTTGTGAAGGGAATCACATCTGCCTCCTCCAGTCCCTGGTACCACCCCATCCTCCCATGATTTGTTAAAAGGGTAGTCAGTGGTGTCACTAGTTCTACCCTTAGTTCTTTAGAATTCTGGGATGAATCCCATCAGGCCCCATTGCTTTGTCCACCTTCAGTTTTAAGAGTTCTTTCAGAACCTTTTCTTCTATAAATGGGCCGTATCAACTTCCTGTATCCAGAGTGTTACTACTGTTTGTTTTATGTACCTCCGACTTCCTTTGTAAATACTGAGCAAAATATTTGTTTAGTATCTCTGCCTTTTCACAGTCTCCTCTGCCCACCCTCCTCCCCTTTATTAAGCCTCACTATCCCTCCCTTGGTCTTCCTTTCACTCCCTGATGTACCTATAAAAGGTTTTATCCCCCTTCTTAACTGAGTTGGCTATCTTTTCTTCGGTTTGGGCCTTTGCTGTTCTGACTGCCTTCCCAGCCTCCTTTGCTTTAACTGATACAGTTCTCTGTCCTGCTCCTTCTGCATTCCTTGTACTTCCTGAATGCTTTTTCTTGAACCTTCACTGCCACTTCCTTTGAGAACCATAGTGGTTTCTTACATCGCCTTGTTTTGTTTATTTGCTTCACACAAAGGTTCGCTACCTCTGTGATGGCAGTTTTATTATTCCCATTGTTCTTCCACCCTCCTTCCTGCCCATTTGCTACATGTCCTTAGGCACCTCACTCATTTTGGCAAAGTCAGCCTCCTAAAGTCCAGTACTTTTGTCTTTGTATGGCTTGACTCTATTGCTGTGTTTATTGTGAACCATACTGTTCGATGGTCGCTAGTTCCCAGATGGCTACCCACTTCTCATCTGTGATCCTCTCTCCATCTCCATTTGAGAGTATCAAGTCTAATATTGCTCCTCTTGAGTGGGCTCCAGTACTAGTTGTTCAAGGCATGCCCCCTGTAGGGCATCTAGAATAACTGCACTCTTCAAGTGGCAGCTGCAACTGCACTCCAGTTAACATCTGGCATATTCAGATCACCCATCAGCAATATCTCCTTTTCTGCCATTCTAAGTATACTTTCTATCATTTCCTTGTCCATTTCCTACCCCTGAGAAGGGGTTCATACAACCCTCTCAAAGTAGTGGTGCCATTGCCTGTCTCAAATTTACCACAGTGCTTCTTCTCCTCCCTGTTTACCCTTTTGTTCTGTTGCTTTATTCTTCCCTATGCAAAGAACTACTCCTCCTCTTTACCTCCCTGTCCCTCCTGTAGATAGTGTATCTTGGTATGTTCACGTCCCAGTCATGGTTTTGTGAGTACCATGTTTCTGTGACTGCCACGATATCCAGATGTTCCTCCTCCATCAAGGCCACTAATTCAGGAAGCTTGTTACCTAGACTACAGGGCATTGGTACTCATTGCTCTCCATTTTTGATGGCTTTACCTTCTGATGCAGCATCCCCACTGACCGCTTCTACTTTGGTCTTTTCTCATTTAGTACCCTGTTTTGTAGGGAGAGGCTGGGATTTTTCTGCTGCTTGTCAGTGCCTCCCCCTTTGACTAGTTTAAAAGCTTGCCAATCAAGCATTTAAACCGATTGCTCAAAAGACTTGTTCCCTTCCTGGACAGATGCAGACCATCCTGCCAGTATAGGCTGGTGTCCCTCCAGGTGGAGCCCCAGTCCCCAATGAAGCCAAACCCCTGTGCTCCGCACCATTTTTTCAACCATTCATTAAACTACATGGTACCAATTACCTTCGCCTCACCCATGCCTTTGACAGGCAGCACCTCTGAGAAGGATACTGTGTGTGCTACTTGTCTTAGGCCCCTCCCCAACTCTGCAATGTCCTCCTGCACTGCTCTAACCTCACAATGAGCCAAGTCATTTGTCCCTAGGTGGACAATTAAGTCCAACTCAGAATCCCTTGCAGCTGTTGTCGTGATCCTGAGGATGCGCTTCCTGTCCCTCCAAGCCATGGCACCAGGCAGGCACCTTACTTCAGTTTTCCCAGCTCCTCCCAGTTCTATCCCCCTAATAACTGAGGCCCCCATCAAGAGCTGCTTCCTTTCCTTGTGGTGTCCTCTGCCTCCTTCCTGTGGGCCTCCCTTGTGACAGCTGTCCTCAGCCTCCTTAGACTCCTCTGTGGGTGCATCCATAGGGGAGCTATGCTCCCCCAGAATGGTGTATGGATTGTGGAGTGGAACGACTGACTGGGTGTGCCTCCGTTCCACCATCCTCGCCCTTCCTGAGCCCACTGTGGTCCAACTGCTGTGTTTTCTTTGCAAACTCTGAGGTAGTGGTGGTGGCTGTGGTGCTCCCTGGATGGGGGAGGTTCCCTTCCTACTGTCCAGTGTGGCCTGGGGGAAGGTCCCCATACTACTGTCCAGTGTGGCCTGAAGACGGGCAACTTCCTCCCTCAGGGCAGAGAGTTGTCTGCAAATAGGGCAGCATCTCAGCCTCCAGAAAGACTCCCGGAAGACTGCTGCCCCGCAGCCATTACATTGCACTACTCCCCACATTGTTTTTTTTTTTTGTGTTTTTTTTTGTGTGTGATTGGTTTGTAATATAGAAATATATATTTATAATATACAATGTGTATGCTTATATTGTCAGTGCAGTGTGCTAGAGAGGATATGACAGTGACATGCACCTTGCACTCTTAGAAATGATGTCAGAACCCCAGGTATAAAGGAACTATTTCCAGGGGTGGGTGGGGTGAGGGGTGGGAAGGGGTTGGGCCTAAACTGTGCCCTCGCAAAACAATCAGCTAAAAGCTCTGACCCACTGCTGCAATGAGTGCCTTCCTGTCAGCAAGATGCCCTACACAACAATTTGATAGAGAAATACCCTGCTAATCAAACAGAGAAAAATCCACAGATCCAAGTCAAACACAGGTAAACCTTCCCAGCCCCAAAACAGGCCTGGTGGTTTGTGCTCCGAGAGCTGTCAGCCCCAAAATAAGTCAGCTGTGCTTTAAACTCTTCCTGCACTGAAAATCTTAAGAATTGTAACAAACAAACGTAAACCTAGATCCACCACCCTCTGTTGCTTGAAAGACTGTCTTTTCCTGTTTCACACTGCAGGTTTTTCTGTGACCATTCCTTAACCCCAGTAACTCTGTTAAAAAGAGTTTAACTGTCACAAACTCCTACGCATCAGTAAATTATTTAAAAATAGTTTCTGTCCCAAAATCCTAGTAGTCAATCCAGCTACCTCCAAGGGACAAGTCACTTAACTTCCTTGTGCTCCTAGGTTGCATCTGGAAACAAGCTCCAGCTTAGTGTGCCTTTCCTGGTTAAACAATTTCCCTTTTCCCTTTCCCTCCCCCACTTTCCCCCTTATATCATGGATACCATCCTGGTTAAATTATAAACACTGCATCTATTAGGGATGTGTGAATACCTTATTTTGAATATTCGGCCAAGTATTCATATTCAGGTGCTCATCAGGTAGTAATTGCTGTTCAGCAAATGATCGCAAACAAATTCAAGAGGACATGGATAAAAATACAACATGGGCCTCCGTATGGGAGAATGAGATTTAACATCGATAAGTGGAAGGTCATGCATCTGGGGACTAAGAATAAAATCACACGGGTCATAATGTCGTGCTTAATAGCGTCATTTGCATTATGTAGTAAACCTGTCGCTCACTGAGTTGGACCCCGGAGTTAGAATCTTTAGTGGGGGTCTGGGGCACAACCCCATAATGGGGTGGGGGCAGTGCCCCCCACAGAACAATAAATAAATTGATATCGTGCAATGCGATTGTGCCGCATGGCATTCTGCCATGTGACATTATGATCCCGTGCCGAATAAAATATGCCCTAATATCTTATGTGACACATTACTGTCACATATTACTAATGAGAAATACCCTGGTATTAAAAGGTGGAGGCAGTATAGCGCAGTGGTTTAAGGCTCTGAACTGCAAATCTGGTGACATCCAGCAGACCAGACCTGGGTTTGAATCGATATTAAGCATGGATGGTGTAACCTTAGGAAGTTTCCTGGTAACATCTTTTATGTTATTCCAGAAGTTCTTACTGTCTCCTTAAGTATTAACAAGTGCCTCCCTATAGTATTTGGATTTTTTGAGGTGGATTACCCATGTGCATTTGTTCCTGATCTTTTTATATTCTTGCACATTCACTTGCTTGCCCATAGCTCTTGCTCAGTGCCAGAGGTGATCTCTGAGTTTTAACATGTTAATGAGATTAGGGGTGCCGGCCTGGTGGTGCTGAGGGTTGAGGTGCTGGAAGCCACACCTCACACCATGCTGGAGACCTGGGTTCAGGAATGGGCCTGGGCCATCAGGGGTCGGCAGGGGAAGGAGAGGATTGAGCATCCAGAAGACTGCTCTCCTGTCCCAGGGAGGGCTGTGGTTCAGCGTCACTCTGTGATGACCCCTGGTGGAGACAGAGGGTATCACATAAGAGTGTGCTATTTGTGGGTGTGGAGAGTGGCAGACATCAGCATGCTCAGTGCACAAGATGTCATTGCTTGCCCATGCTCCTCAGGGGCAACCGCAATATGGGAAAAAACCTGGCACCTCGGGGAGGTGATGGAGGCCTCCAGGGACTGTGGCACTCGCGTCCTACACCGGACTTTCCTCTGGCCATCATCCTGAGCCCTCACCTCTCCTCTGCACCCAGCTGCCTAGATCTCAGACCGGTCACCCAGGTAAGGAGTTGGGTGGTCCCACCCCGGGGGCTTAGACCTGGGGTGTTGGCCAGGCTCTGGGGAGGGTGGTGGGGTGTCTCAAGTCCCCATTGGGCTAGGGGAGGTCTCAGGTGGGCAGAAGATGCCTAGGCTGAGTGTGGCACACCTGAGAGATTCTCCTGAAGCTGCTGATGAGAAAAAAGAGTTAAACAAAAAAATGAGATCAGGGGTTATCCATGGGTTTATGGTGCCTTGGACTTTCATCTTTCTTAATGGATCATGGATGTCATAGGCAGCGTTGAAGTGCTTAATGAAGTGTCCCAGGGCAAGATTGATATCATCGGTGGTGTCAAGCAGAGACCAGTTTAAATTGCGCAGGTGCTGTTTTAAGGGCTCAAGGTGTCCACGTTTTAGGACCCTGCTAAAAAAAGTCCGTGGTGGGGGTTTATGGAATTTATTAGTTCAACAACAGGTAATGGGGGAATGGTCGCTTAGTGTATCCCCACTATTAGTGCACTGTTACATTAGTGATACGATTGTAGACATTGTAATGCTTGCTTCCAGATGTCATTTTATCTGCTTTCATTTTTGACTCAGCTTTTGTCATTTTTTGCTTCACTGCATCGTATTTTTGACTCGGTTTGAGTCATTTTTTCTCCATCTCATGCATGCATTGTATTTTTGACTCACCTTGCACCATTTTTGCTCCAACTCACTGCATGCATCGTATTTCGTGACTCCACTTGCATCATTCTCAGCTTGCATCATTCTCAGCCCATGTATCATATTTTTGATGCAGTGGTCCTCTTGCACCATTTTGGGGGACTTTGTCACACAGAATGCTTTTCTTGCAAAATGCAGCACACAGTATTTAGCGTGCCTGGATTTGATGCAAGGTGGTTGTTTGACGCACCTTGCGTCGGTTTAGGGGCCCTTTGAAAATCAGGCCCAATGTCTTTTTGAGTGCACAGACACTGCGCATGCACATGCACACACACACACACACACACACACACATGCACACGCACCTCAAAATGGAAGCTAGCTCTCCAGAAGCGGTGGGAGTCAGACGACTAATCCCACTCTACCAGCCAACAAATACGGTGGTGCACTTACACAGAAACATAGAAACATAGAAGTTGTCAGCAGATAAGGACCTCTTGGCCCACCTAGTCTTCCCATTTCTCCCTGCATACTGTGCCACCGCAGACCCTACTCGATCTCTGGTCGTCTTCTCCCCTTGCCTTACTACCAAGGTCCCATGGCATCTGTCCTATGTATGCTTGAATCCCATCACCATTTTGGAACCCACCACCTCCACTGGAAGGCTGTTCCAGGCATCCACCACCCTCTCCATGAAGAAGTATTTCCTCACATTTCCTCTGAGCCCCCCCCCCCAGCTTCATAGCATGACCCCTTGTACTCAAGCTTCTTTTTTCTATGGAAAATGCTACCTTTGTGTACCTTATTAATACCTGTTAGGTATTTGAATGTTTCTATCATATGCCCCTCTCCCTCCTCTCCTGCAGAGAGTACATATTCAGGTCCTTGAGACTCTCCTGGTAGGGCTTTTGATGCAGGCCCTGCACCATTTCGTTAGGCCTCTTTTGTACCACTTCCGCCTTATCAATGTCCTTCAAGAGGTGGGGCCTCCTGAACTGGACACGGTACTTGTGGTGGGGGTCGTACAGTGATCTGTACAGGGATGGTAATATCACCTCCTTCTTCCTGCATGCGAGCATGCTGCTAGCCTTCCTCACTGCTTTACCACACTGCTTGGTTACCTTCAGGTTATCCGAAATGATTACTCCCAGGTCCCTTTCCTGTTTGGTGGTTGCCAGTACTTCCCCTCCCAATTGATACATAGCCCCCAGGTTTCTGTGCCCCACGTGCATCATTTTGCATTTTTTTGCATTGAAACCCAGCTGCCAAACCCTTGACCATTCTTACAACTTTTTCAAAGCATCCCTCATCTCCCCCCACCCCAGTGTGTCTACTCTGTTGCAGATTTTTGTGTCATCCACGAACAGGCATACTTTCCCTTCTAGCCCTTCTGCAATGTCGCTAATAAAGACATTGAAGAGGAAGGGGCCTAGTACTGAGCCCTGAGGCACCCCACTGGTCACCTTGCCTTTTACAGAGTGGACACCATTTACCTCTACGCTCTGACTCCTGTTGCTAACCAACTACTTGCCCAGTTCATAACTTTCTGACCCACTCCCAGACAGACCAGCTTGTTCAACGGTCTTCTATGCGGAACGGTGTCAAAGGCCTTACTGAAATCCAGGCAGGCCACATCTACCGCTGCTCACTGATCCACTGCCTTGGTCACCCAGTCAAAGAACTTGATCTGGGTTGTCTGGCAAGACATCCCCCCATGAAACCATGTTGTCTTGAATCCTGTAATCCACCGGTTACAAGGTATTCCACTATCATTTCCTTCAGCAGGAGTGCAGTTGCTCAAATGGCCATAGAGGGATTTGAGCCTGTGGTTACTCACAGGAAGATGTCTGCTGATATGAAATTTAAATTACTTTACAGTATTATGAAATATAGCAGTAAAGTCACTCATTGTGACAATGCCAGTGTACAGTAACAAGTCTCTCTTATCAACAGTCAAACCTAACTAGTAAATAAATTCTAAAGAAAAAATTCTGTTTTAAATTTCTTCTTAGGCACAGAGCCACAAACTTGCAAGAATGTCTTTTTCAATTCACACGCTGTACACACACACACACGCACGCACGCACACGCCATAATGTGCCCAGAAGCAGTGGGAGTCAGCTGACTAGTCTCACCCTACCAGCTAACAAATACAACTCATGGCAGTGCACTCTCAGTTATACAAATGGTCCTGGAGAAACTAGAGCCTGAGTTTCTCACAGGAAGATGTCTGTGATATTAAATTTAAATTATATTATTCTAAAATATAGTAGTCACTCAGTTACTAACTGCAACAATGCCAGTGAACTGACAAGTCTCTCTCTTGTCTCAGTAATATGTAAGCCTACCTGATTAAAAATGTCTGTTTTCAAGTTCTTCTTTGGCATGAAGCAATGAACAATACAAAAAACTAAAAGTTTCCAAAGAACTGAGCTAAGTGCACTACATAACTGTAAGCAGTAGGAGACAGGCTACCGACCTCACAAATGACCCCAAACACTTAAAAAATAAAACATTTTCAATACATAAGCGGACAAAACACAAGAGAATCACTCATGTTGTTGTCCACTTATGTATTTAATAAAATGTATTTTTTAACTGGACCAAGCATTTTGGGTCCTTTGTGAGGTCTGAAACCGGGAAGCCTGACTCCTACTGCTTACTTCTTTGTCCTTTTATACATCGTGGCTCTGGTTTGTGTTCAGGAAGCCACCTTCTCCTTGCTACTGTACTACACAGTTGTATGCACACACCACAGTACACTACTGCACACACAAACACAGGACACAACAGCAGTGACCCAGAAATGGTGGTGGTGGCAGTCAGCTGACTCTGGCCTCCACAAAAACAACAAGTACACTTATTCAGTGTGGTTGTGCACTTCACTGCACTTTACTTAGACTACAGATGCTGCTTAGCTTACTTTGCCTTGTTGTTTGTTTCAGACAAGTATTCCAACTAAGCCTAACCCCTTCAAAAAAAGGGTGGGGCTTGCCTTGCTTCCTTTTTGCCTCCCTGAACTGCCTACCTAAATTGTGTGGCACCATGTGTTTTGCTGCTCTCTCCAGCTCCTGGGACTGCAATCTGTGTGGGGACTGGAGGAGCACTGCCTCTACGTGTCTTCACCAGAGTTCACCAGTCTTCACCACACTCACAGACACACCCCTCAAAACGGTTCCCACCTATGAATACCTAGGTGTCTGGCGCAGTGGTTTAAGGCTCTGAGCTGCAAATCTGGAGACCTGGGTTTGAATCCCACAGCCCCCACTTGCATACTGTGTGACCCTGAGCAAGTCACTTAACTTCCTCGTGCTCCCAGGTTGCACCTGCAAACAAGCTTTCAGCTTAGTGTGTCTCACCTGATAAAATAATTGGTAAAAAAAAAAAAAACTATCCTTACATTTCTCTATTCACTTCTCTGCTATGCATTCTAAACTCTATTCAAAACTAGGTATGCTCTACAGATACAAGAACAGCCTCTCCATACCAGTCCGTCATGAACTTATTACCAAATGGATTCTCCCAGTATTCAACTATGCAGACATTGTTTACAGCTCAGCACCCACCTCCTCCCTTACAAAACCTGATGTTCTGTTCAACATCCTTCTGTCATTTTGCCACAAACTCCCCTCCACTCACTCACCACTGTAACTTCAATCTATGCCTCTCTCTCTCTCTCTCTCTCACTCTTAGAGACAACTACCTCAGTCATAGCCTCATAGGCAAATCTTCCTGAAGCTGGAAGCAAGCTGCTTTGAAACAACTGGGAACTGTGAAGGAGTCACCATACTGAACTGCCAATCTGCAGGAATGTCCACTCTTGCTCAAATCTGAGGGAGGTGTACCTTACTTTACTTTAAATGTTACACTTGGTGTTGCTTTGTGTTTGTTTATTTTAATCATGAACATCTGCGTGCTACTAGCCCCTTTATGTGCTTTCATCCACTGTAGTCCACCCTACTTCCTGCTCTCTATGTCTCCAGGCAACTACCCCTCTGACTCCTTGCTCCTTCTCTCTCTCATTAACATCCTGAAATCCTCTCTATCAGCTCTCACCCTTTTACTCTGCCTTACCTCCACTCTTCTCTCACCTCCCCCGTTTTCCTTTCTTCTCTCCCTAATAACTACTGACCACATAATGGCACTTATTGTATTTTGTAGTTGCTTAAAATGTCAGTTTTTTCCTCACATGTTTTTGCACTTCCTACTTCTCTCTTGACTGTCAATACTGTACTGTTTGTAATTGTATTAAGAATGTGTAGTAGATTATTTCCCCGTACAAATAATTGATTGTATGTTATTCTCCTCCTCACTATGTTGCATATCTCATGTGCTGCGTCACATGTCTACTAATGTGTTTCCATGTGTATCCTCCCGAGTCGTGCCTGCAAATAGGCATTTTATGCCTAATGCACTCACCCGGTTACCAAAAGCAAATAAATAATCAAGAAGGGGTTTGCAATACTGCTTATGTACTTGTAGATTGGGAGTTTAACTTCATAGGGATTGAAATACTGCATAATTGTTTTTCCCTTGTGGATGGCTGGATTTTTTTGTGCAGGTTAGTGGAGGTTTGTGTATTTGACCCAGACAGTGCCTCAGGTGGTGGAAATTGGTTTCCTCTGCTTGTCTTTAGAGCACAGAACACCAGGTTGTATAAGGCTGGGTCAGGGGAGGCTTACATCATACATATTGGCTGCAACTGCTTTGTTTTTCTCTGACTGAAATTGTTCTTTGCAGGGTATTTTCTCTGTTAAATTGTTGTGCAGGTTTTCCTGCTGAAAGGAAGCTCATCACTCACCTGGGTGGTGGATCAGAGCTGTAGCTGATTGTTTCTGGAGCACACAAGCTTGGTCCCACCCACCCTAAGGGTGTCATTTCCTTTATACCAGGGGTTCTGACATCACTTCCCCAGGATGGCAAGGGGCATATAACTGTCATATCCATAACAGCCCAGCACACTGCATAGAGGGTAAATGCATGCACACACTAACAAAAAAGACAAAAAAAAAACCCAAAACAATTAAACAAAAGGGGAGAGAGACATGTGGGGAATGGTGCAATGCACTGGCTGTGGGGCGGCAGACTTCTGGGAGACATTCTGGAGGCTGTGATGTTGCCCTATTAGCAGGCAACTCTCTGCTGTGTGGGAGGAGGTTGCCCATCTCCAGGCTGACTTGGCAAGCAGTAGGGGAAACTTCCCCACCCAGGATACACCAGGGCTGTCGCCGCTGCCTCAGAGGTTGCCAAGAAAAAGGACAGGTTGGACCATGGTGGGCTCAGGAAGGGTGAGGGTGGTGGAACAGAGGTGCATCCCTTCAGTTATACCTCTTCACAATTCATACACCATTTTGGTGGAGCATAGTTCTTCTGTGGAGGCACCCACAGTGGAGACCAAGGAGGTTGCTGGGAACCTTCACAAGGGAGATCCACAGGAGGGTGGCATGGGACACCACAGGGGGAGGAAACAGTGCCTGGTGGGGACTCAATTGTTAGGGGGATAGAACTGGGGCATGGAGGGAGAAGGAGGTAAGGTGCCTGTCTGGTGCCATGGCTTGGAGGGACAGGAAGCAAATCCTCAGGATTGCGGTAGCAACTGCACTGGAGAGGGAGCTGGATGTCATTGTCCATCTAGGGATGAAAGACCTAGCTGGGCATGGGATCAGAGCAGTGCAGGAGGAGTTTGTGGAGTTGGGGAGGGACCTTAGACAAATAGCAATCATGGTAACCTTCTCAGAGTTGCTGCCTGTTTATGGCATGGGTAAGTTTAGGATACTGTGCACCATGTGATTCAATGAATGGTTGAAAAACTGGTGCAGAGCACAGGGTTTTTGCTTCACTGGGGAATGGGGGTCCACCTGGAAGGATGCAGGCCTATACTGGTACAATGGTCTGCATCTGTCTGGGGGGGAACCAGGCTCCTAGGTGATAGGTTTAAATGCTTTATTGGCAGACTTTTAAACTAGCCAAGGGGGGAGACACTGATAAGAAGCAGGGAATTCCCAGCCTCCCCCCACAAAACAGGGTAGTTAGAGAGGTCAACACCAAGGTAGAGAGTTAGACAGGGAGCAGGACAGGGGTAAATGGAGAAAAAGGCAAAGGCAGTAAGGGCAGGAATGGGGCTAAAAGGGGTAAGGCCATTACAAAACAGAGGGTGATGAGCACCATTGCCCATAGTCTGGGTAACAAGCTTCCCGAACTAGTGGCCTTGATGGAAGAGGGACACCTAAATATCGTGGCAGTCACAGAAACATGGTACATGGAGAACCATGACTGAGATGTTAGCATACCAGGGTACACAATCTACAAGAGGGTCAGGGAGTGTAAAAGAGGAGGAGGAGGAGTAGCTTTCTATGTAAGGGGGATCAAAGCAATGGAACTAAAGGGTAAATGGGGAGGAGAGGAAGCACTGTGGGTCACCTTAGATAAACACAGCCGTAGAGTCAAGCTATACAAATGCGAGGGTTCAGGACTTTAGGAGAGCTGACTTTGGGAAAATGGGTCAGTGTCTAAGGAATGCATTAGCAAATGGGTGGGAAGGAGGGATAGAAGAACAATGGGGAAAGATCAAAACTGCCATCACAGAGACAACAAGCCTTTGTGTGAAGCAAATACACAAAACAGAATGAAGTTAAAAACCACTATGGTTCTCAGAAGAGGTGGCGGGCAAGGTTAGGGAGAAAAAGACAGCATTCAGAAAGTATAAGGAATCACAGAAGGAGCAGGACAGAGAACTATATCAGTTAAAACAGAAGAAAGCGGGGAAGGCAGTCAGAATAGCGAAGGCCCAAACTGAGGAGAAGATAGCCAACTCAGTTAAGAAGGGGGATAAAACCTTTTATAGGTACATTAGGGAGTGAAGAAAGACCAAAGGAGGGATAGTGAGGCTTAATAAAGGGGAGGTGTGGTGGGCAGAGGGTGACAGTGAAAAGGCAGAGATAGTGAATGAATACTTTTACTTAATAGTCACAAAAGAAGAAGAGGTACTTAAACCAAACAATAGAAGCACTCTGGACAGGGTAGTTGATACCAGTCAATTCACAGAAGAAAGGGTCTTGAAAGAACTCCTAAAACTCAAGCTGGACAAAGCAATGGGGCCTGATGGAATTCACTCCAGAATCCTAAAAGGACTAAGAGGAGACCTAGTGACACCACTGACTACCCTTTTTAACAAATCCTGGGAGGATGGTGTGGTAACTGAGGACTGGAGGAGGGCGGATGTGATTTTCCTTCACAAAAGTGGGAGAAAGGCACAAGCAGGAGACTACAGACCTGATAATTTGACCTCAGTGGTAGGGAAAATGATGGAGTCACTTCTGAAAGAAAGAATTGTTGAGTATCTAGAGGCCAGCGGGACACAGGACCCAAGGCAGCATGGATTCACAGCGGGACGGTCATGTCAGATGAATCTAATAGATTTCTTTGACTGGGTGACCAAACCAGGGAGGGGTTGTGGATATGGCCTACTTAGACCTTAGCAAGGCATTTGACACAGTCCAACACAAATGATTAATAAACAAGTTAGCCAGCCTGGGAGTGGGTCCCAGGGTGGTAGCCTGGGTAACAAATTGGCTGGAAAACAGGATGTAGAGGGTAATAGTAAACAGAGTACACTCTGAAGAAAGGGGGATTACTAGTGGGATACCACAGGGTTCAGTACTGGGACTGGTCCTCTTTAATGTCTTTATAGGAGACATTGCGGAAGGGCTGGTAGGAAAAGTATGCCTCTTTGTAAATGACACAGAGATCTGCAAGACAGTTTATACACAAGGGGGGGCTGTTTGGAAAGGATGAGAAGGGACTAGGCAAGGTTAGAGGAATAGTCAAAAGTATGGCAGCTTAGATTCAGTGCAAAGAAGTGCAAAGTAATGCACCTGGAAAACCAAAACCCAGGGGAAGAGTACAGAATGGGGGGAGGTACTAACAACAAAAATGGAAAGGGACCTGGGGGTAGTCATATTAGATGACCTTAAGGTAGGCAAGCAATGTGAGAAGGCAGTAAGGAGGGCTGGGTGGATACTGGGATGCATAGGGAGAGGCATCACCAGCAGAAAACAGGAAGTTGTTACCCCTCTGTACAGACAGTTGGTGAGACCCCATCTGGGGTACTGTGTGCAGTTCTGGAGACTGCATCTCCACAAGGACATAGACAGGATGAAGGCAGTCCAGAGGAGGACAACTAAAATGCAGCAGGGTATGCACCAGAAGCCATATGGAGAGAGACTAAAAGAGCTTAATATGTACCCTTGGGGAAAGGAGGGGGAAACATGATGGAAACTTTCAAGTACCTCAAGGGAATCAACAAAGTCCAAGACAGTAGCATCTTTCAGAAAAAGAGATGTGCAATAACAAGGGGGCACAATTTGAAGGTAGAGGGGGGACAGCTCAGGGGCAACGTGAGGAAGTATTTTTCATGGAGAGGTTGGTGGATGCATGGAACAGCCTTCCTGAAGGGGTTGTGGGGGAGTTCAAGAATGCATGGGACAGGCATAAGGCAATTATAGTGGGGGGTAGGAGGAAGTAGGTTGTTAGTTATCTAGGATCTGCAGCCCCCCTTTCTATGTTGAACCTACCTCTTCCAAGATCATGGTTTAAAAAGATAGAATCCATTTGGTCAGCTTTTCTGTGGAAGGACAAAAGACCCAGATGATCCATAATTAAACTGGCTGAAGGGAGGGACGGGGTGGGGGCTTGGCATTCCTCATCTCTTCCTCATTATTTAGCCTTCTAGAGTTGTAAATACCTCATTGGTTGACCCTCTGGAACATCCCATACTGAAGTTAGCTTGGCTTAGAATAGAGAGATATATGGCCCTTGCCCATCATATATCTCCAGCTTCATTACTTTACACCCCTCTTAATAAGTTACCTCAGTCTTGGAAGCATACTCCTATAGCATGGGCACTGAATGCCCATACTCAGTTATGTGCATACTTTATACTCGATAATAGGCGAGATTTAGGTCAGCCTCTTTTTAATAATCTGAATTCACAAATAGGAAATAGCATAATTTCTGCCTCGTTTTGGAAAGATCTGAATGATGCTACTTTGTCAGACCTGATTTCAGACAATAAGGTGGTTTCCCCCAAGGAATTTCAACAAGTTTTCCATCTGTCAGAGCGTCCCCTCTTTAAATATCTGCAAGTTAAGCAATGTGTCCAATCTATTCTGGGACCTCCACCTTGGTCCTCACAGACCTCTGAACTTTTTACAATGTTATTCCAATTGGCCACCCAATCTAAACCCATCTCTCAAGTATTCAAGCAGCTGTCCTGTAGGGCTGGGGTCAACTATTCTCCGACAGCTTTTTCCTGGCAAAATGCTGCAGACCTTTCCTATGATACCACAACCTGGGAATCGATTTGGAGAAGTATTTACAGATTTTTAAAGCAAAACAGATTGCGTCTGATTAGATTCAATATCCTCCATAATCTGTATTACACACCAATTAAACTTCAGCTCATGGGTAAGATACAAAGTAGGGTGTGTCAGAGGTGTCATCAAAAGCCCGGTTCTCTTATGCATCGTGCCCCAAAATCCAAAATTTTTGGCAACAAACTAAAAACCTTTTGACTCCCTTATTTGGAGGGATGTGTAATTTTAATATTGAAACATGTGTACTTGGAGATCTCTCAGCTATATCCTTGCAGACACACAAGGATTATATGGCTCTTACCTCCACGTGACTTTGCTCCTTATCATGAGGTATTAGATTAAAGGCACATTACCCCCCTTTAGAGAATGGATACAGGAATTACATACAGCCTTTTACACAGAAAAGTGGATAGCCTCACAATTTCAAGTGTTAAACAGTTTTAGTAGGAGATGGGAGCAGTTCTTCCATTTTTTAGCTTAGAGGTATAAGGGACTTTAAGACATTAATATTCCAACTGCCATATACAAGATTGTATGGATAGATTAGGTTTAAATATGTCATTATAATGTGTCCTTAGCTAGTGGTATATGATAGGTATTATTTAACCCTGTGAATAAAAGGGGGGGGAGTGGAAGGATAAATAGTTCGGGGGGAGGGATCTTTGCCCGTGCATTAATGTTCATGGTGGATGAGGGAGAATGGGGTGGGGGTAGTATGTGGAAGGGGGAGGTGGGAGGGGACTTTATGAGTTTATAGTTTGACATGTCTAATGCTAGAATATGACGTACTGTATGTACTGATTGTTTTGAAAACGTTAATAAAGTATATTAACTTGAAAAAAAAATCTAGGATCTGCAGCTTATCCAATAGGTAGGGAAATGGGCAGACTAGGGCCAAGCAGTCCTTGTCTGCCATCAAAGTCTATGTTTCATCTCTAAATTCCTGGTTTAACTCCCTCCCATCCTATCTCTCCTCACTCCTCTCTCCTGCCACCCCCCCACCTCCTCCACTCTTGTAACTCCTGTACGTTTTGCATTCCCTGTGCACAAACTTCTGCAGGCCAACGAGCTTTCTCACTTAGCCTTCCATCGCTCTAGAACAAACTCCCCACTACTATCTGCCTCAACCCCACCTTCCCAGCCCTAAAGCATCTGCTTAGACCACCTCTGGTAACCTCTTGCTGCTGTGCCTGAGGCCCTTTTGCCAAACTTATGCTACTATCTAACTTCTATGACTTGTCTATGCACAATCTTTCTCACTTTGCTTTACCTCACTCGACTCTGCAATTTAGCTGGTCAGCTTATGTCTATCAATATTATCATGTCTTGCCTTGTTACCCTGAATCAATTGGCAAACTCTGTTTAATTTCACTTGCACTACTATATAATTATAACTGTGCTACCTAATAATTGAATATTCTTATTATATGAAACCGTTTACATCATGTTACTACTATTTGCCCCTTCTCCCCCGGGTCACACCTGGAAACGAGCCTTGGCTCAGTGTGCCCTTCCCAGCTACAATCTTTAAATAAATAAATGTTGCAGCCTGCCTGACTGTTTCTTATTCTTGGGATTCAGACTGCCCAGTTTGACTTTGACTGGCACATCCCACATCAGCAGCCTGATGGCTTGCATTGTCGCACTACAACCTGAATAGACATCAGCCCCTGCAGTGTGCTCTGGCCCCAGGGATACCAGAAAGCCTTCAGGGGGCTCAAAGGCACACTGGGAGGGAGGCCAGCAGCAACATGAGTTTGACACCATTGCGCCTGTGAAATGTGTGATTGCAAGCCGCATTTTCTGTGGGGACCACCCTGCTTGGGGAGAGCAGATATTGAATCTCCCACCACGGCTGGGGAATCCTGATTGCCACCAACTACTGACCAGATAATAAAGCACAGTGTATGCTCAAGAACTGGGGGTCAGCATAATTTAAACCAGGGCAGGAGCCCTAAAAAAACAACTTTAATGAGGACTATGTTCCTTCTTATTATGGAAGATACCATTTTCCCGACCCCTGACCTCACCCCCTGCCAGTCAGAGGTCAGGGATCTCAGCATGTAGCACCATTTGGATTCTGAGAGAATTACTATGCTGCTTGCTTCGTTCCCTGTCAGTCCACCTGTAGGGCAGCAAGTGAACAGTCTGCATACTAAATTTGATGACTGGAACCTTTACACCAATCAGATACTGCCCTTCCCCAAAGAAAGTCTGAGGGCAGTTCAAGAATAAGTCAGTCAGCAGTGAGCTCTCACAGTGTGATGATGAGTTGTGCTGCTGGCCAAAGCCACTGACAGAAGCCTGTCTAGGGCTTTTACAGTCATTCATTAGGAGGTGATTTTGAGGTTTCTACAACCTGTAAAGTACAGAGACCAAACTGTGTGTTTGCCGATTGTGTCAAATGACATTTGTTGGAAGGAAAAGACTGTTCCTGTGAATTTGGCTCATGGGAGAGTTAAACACCAGAACTGGCAAATTTGATGGACTAGCTGATAATTCAGTACTTACATATACACATTTGTCTCCTGTAATTCCTATTAGAAACCCAATAGACCTAGAAGTAAATAAAGCAGATTACATCTAACCAATTAACTCTGCTTTTATAATTTATACCCTCTTAATGGAAGAATACAGGGAGATCTACAGAAAAAGTGTACTGTACTTATGTTAGAGCAACAGGATCCTCCCTTATAGACCTAGCTCTATGGTCTGGTGCTCCTCAAATCTGATCCTATCTATATATTCCCTCCAGGCCAGAAAATTACCACTTGCTAATCCTTCTAAAAGGACCTAATAACAATCTTTGAAATAGTGAAGCTAGACCAGAAATTAGATCTAACAAAAGACTAAAATGGGGATATCTATTTAGATGAACAAGTAGTTAATATAATAAAATAAAAACTCAATCAGGAGGATTGGAAAGTAATACAAAGTACAACTGGAGAACAAATGTGGCATTGTATTATGGATCTCTTTGATGAGATTAAGGATACAATATATAAACAATATGCCATCAAGCACATGAGTCTAAAAAATAATACTTGGTTTGACCAAGAATGTGTAAAATTTGAAGTGTTCCTTATTGCAACAATTAGAAGCTGCAATGGCAGGCAGAAATTCAGCAATTTAAACCAGGAGAGAAAAAAGTACAAGCGTTTCCTTCAACAAAAAAGACCGCCAGTATCATCATACTCAATAGCTTGATATGCTAAAGGCCATCCAGAATAGAGATAACAAAACCTTTCAGACTCTTGTAGCTAGAGGATCGAATAGATACAAACCCCAACTGGACACATATATTTCAGAAGCAGTTTGGGTAAATTTTTTTACAAATATATTTTATGGCACGGCCCCACATGAGACCTTATTTAGAGGCCACATATGCAACCCCAACAAAATTATTACAATAACTAGACAATAATTCTACACGGTAATTAAGATCCTAAAATCCAATAACGCTCCTGGCCCTGACTACATGCCCCCAGAAGTGTATACTTGTGTGATTCCACAGTATGGGGTGATGTACTTACTACTTTCTTCAATAAATATATCACTGAGAACTATACATCTCCCTTATGGAAGGGTGCAATAATTGTACCCATTCATAAGAAGGGAAACTGGAATGATCCATCGGTGTATGGGCCCATTAGCCTATTAGATGTGAGCACTGAGATATTTGCTAAAACTATTCTTGAAAGACTAAGATTTCAAATTATCCAAACAGGAGTCCTGAGTGAATACCAGGCCAGCTTCAGAAAAGTTTATACTACAATTGATAATTGTTTCATATTAAACCACTTGCTAGAGAAATACACTATTCTAAGGAAACAGAAACTCTATGTAGTAGTTATAGATTTTAGTGCAGCATTTGATACAGTCTCTAGAAACACCTTATGGAATCTAATGGTACAAAGGGGCATTGGTACACACTTGGTAACTATTATACATAACCTGTATGATGGCACGTGGGCTAAAATATGAATAGGCATGAATGGTCAATTATCTAAAGCTATAACTACCAACAGGGGTGTTAGACAGGGTTGCATTCTTGCATCCACTCTGTTCTGTTTATATATTGATAAATTACTGAGGGATATGGCAAGCCTGGAATCGGACTCCCCCAAAATTCTTGATCAGATATGTGCAGCCCTAGCATACACAGATGATATAATACTTCTTTCATTATCCATGAAGGGCATGCAAAAAAAGTTATATTTATTAGAACAAATAACAAAATAATTTAATCTGAAAAGTAACACAACAAAATTACAGGCATTATATTTTGGCAAAGGTTAATCAACAGGGTCATGGAAAACAACAACTGACCAACATAGATGCATATACATAGCTTGGTATTTGTTATTCCTCTTCTGATCTTTGGACAAATCATATAATCAAAATTTTGCTTTCTGCAAAAAAGTCAGCATTAGCCCTAGGAAAATATAACCATCTTTATGGAGGACTATTAGACCTCTAATGGAAGCAATGAGGGCAAAATATTTAACTCACCTGACTTATGGAGTTGAAATATAGTACCTATTTTTAAACTTCTTAGAAAGACATTGGCAGTTAGTCACTCTTGCCCAACTCATTATCTTAGGGCAGAGCTTGGACTTGAACATATAAACTTGATCATATGTAGTAAAAAACTGAATTATTGGTTACATTTACCAAGACTAAATTCAGAAAGACTCCCAAAAAGATGTTTACAAGAGAAACAGAAATGATTACAACTGGGCTGCCAAAAATCTGTATGGTATAGTACAATTTTCAAACTTCTAGGAAAATAAGAACTCAAATTTCTTACAAGTTATCTTGAGAGAAATATCACACTCAGTCAGCATTATAAAAGATATATAAAGATGAAGGTCAGAAATTACTGGACAAAAGCTGACCTTCGGAAGATTGGTAATTCAAAATTTTCTCCATGGTATGCCAATAATAATTATACGTACGGATTTCAATATTACCTGGAAATTCTAACAGATCAGGTACTACGGAAAATTTACACCAGATATAAATTAGAACTCTTTGTATGCAATATAATACATGCAAGATATAATAAACATTCTCAGAATACATTAAATTATAAATGTGAGCAAGGTGCCAAAGAGGACCCGATTCATGTTCTCTGGCACTGCAAGTGGTATGAAGACATTCGCAGACATCTGTTGAATTGGGAATCCTAATATTACTGATTTATTTCAATCAATCAATCAAATCTTTATTTATCCAGGTGAACACAATTGAGCATAGCTCATTTACAAGATAGATCTGGTTAGCACAGAAACGCAGGATATACAATATATGAACAGTCACAACATAACACCTCAGTAATATTATACTATACAGAGATACAATAGTTAAAAATAGTCGTAAGTGGAGAACAGTTTGGAAACAGTAGTTCAATTCCTTCATGGTGTATAATGAGTCTAGTAACAGTAGCTTGAAGTACTAATGAGGGCAATTGTTAGGTAATGGTATATTACATACAATGCCATAAGTAATAAGACAGACAGTGAGTTAAAAAAGGAAAAAAACAAACAGTGTAACAGGGTAGAAGGGGGTGTGTGGTAGGTGAGGCGAGATAGTGTACAGGCAGGGTGGTAGGGGACAGACAAGGGACAGATAAAGCCTCGGAGAGGACACAGGACAGGAGGGTGGGGAGCACAATTAGGTATTACAGAAATGTGAAGGAGAGGCCACAAGGTCAGGCGTAGGAGAGAGGATATCGCCATCATGGTATGCTGTAAGTGCAGGGAAGTTTAGGATTAGAGGAAGCCGTTCCAAATTTCCTTGACTAAATAGTCATATAGGGCCAGATATTCAAAGCATAGTGCAGCGCACAAACAAGTAGCATGGGAATAGCGTGACATGACCATATTCAAAGGACCTGTTAGCGCGCGCAAACTGCCTTAGCGTGGAGCAAACCGATAATGTATGCAAGGTGCAAAGGGGGGGGCCTGCATAAACGTGCAACAGGATATTCAAAGCTATAGCACTGCGCTAGGACACTTAGCGCGATACCTAGTGTGGCGCTAGCTACCGCTTATAAAAGGCTGGTCTTAACCCAGGGCAAACCAGCTAGGGGGAGAGACCACAACAGGAAGTGGGAATGAGTGCTGTACCACTAGCAGTGATGCTACTATTCATGGTAGCTGTAGTGAAGGAGGAGGAGAGGGAGCAGGTCCAACATGGGCCACAATGCAGGCCGAGGAGATGGTATGCTGCAAACAGGTGGTACCGGCCCAGGGTCTCCTTTGAGACCCTGCCAGATGAGCACATCACTGGCCGGTACAGGATGGACAGGGTAATGTTGAGGCAGCTATGTGAACTCCTGCATGATCAGCTGCACCCCAACACCAGACGCAGCCATGCCATGACAGTAGAGGAAAAGGTGACAGCAGTGATATGCTTCCTAGCCACAGGAATATTCCAACGACCAACGGGGGACACCATTGCGGTATCGCAGTCTGCAACCTCACACCTTCTGACCCAGTTCCTAGAGGCTCTCCTGCCACACGCTAGGGAGTTCATAGTATTCCCCAGCACAGCAGCAGAGTGCAGAGAAACAATGCAGTAATTTCATCGAGTTGTGCACCTACCAGCAGTACTGGGTGCCATTGACTGCACCCATGTCTCCATCCGTGCACCACCTGGCGATGGCAGTGACGTATACATAAACAGGAAGGAGTACCACTCCATCAATTGCCAGGTGGTGTACGATGCAACTGGGCACATCAACAATATCTATGCGCAGTACCCCAGCAATGCCCACGACGCCTTCATCTGGCACCAGTCCCAGCTGTGCCAGACATTTGAGGAGGGCAGGATAGCCAGTGGGCACCTAGTTGGTGAGTAGCAGCCCACCAGGCACACACACCACAGCATGGACGGGGACAGGCATGGGAGGCCAGGAAGGGGCATTGGAGGGCATTACAGGGATGCACGACGGCAACAGGCAGACAGCAGTACAACACTAACAGGTTCATATCTCCTGACAGGGGACAGCGCCTATCTCCTGCGACCCTGGCTGCTGACACCAGTACCCCGGCCAGCAACAGTAGCTGAACAGCAGTACAATAAGGCACATGCCAGCACCAGGAACATCATAGAGAGGGTGTTTGGTATACTGAAGATGCGCTTCCGATGCCTAGACACATCAGGGGGTGCCCTACAGTGCAGGCCTCAGAAGGTATGTCATATCTTCCTAGCCTGTTGCATGTTGCACAACATGGCTATGAACTGTGGGATACAGGCACCTGAACCTGAGGAACAGGCTGACAGTGACCCAGAGCCAGAGGTCAGGGGGATAGTGGAGCAACTCGAGAGGAGGAATCCTCGTATGACCTGCAGGACCATAGAACACAGGACCAACATCATCAGGACACTGTCACAGGCCAGAGGGTGAGTACAGACTGCACAGCAACATGAAACAGTACAATGGTGTATGTTTCAATGTGAACAAACAACCACAACAATGACAGCACTAATCAGAGCAGGTGCACAAAACACTGGATCAGAATGCATGTGAGTGTGTGCGGTGCGATGTGAGGGGTGTGCAGGTCATACAGAAAGTGGACACACAGCCATGGCATGGTGGA
Source organism: Neoceratodus forsteri (assembly GCA_016271365.2). NCBI lineage: Eukaryota > Metazoa > Chordata > Ceratodontiformes > Ceratodontidae > Neoceratodus > Neoceratodus forsteri. The sequence goes on along the minus strand of CM057456.1, from coordinate 631,260,202 downwards.
AAGGTCGATGCCTGATGTGTGGTGGCAGTGTGAGGAGGGCCTCCATGGCTGTGCCAGTGGGGTGGTGCATGTGAAGGACTGCGGGTGTGTGCATGTCTGTGTGTGTGCATGTGTGCATGTGTGTACAAGGGTGTGGGTGTGCCAATGTGCACACAGGGGTGGCGACTGTGCACAGGTGCAGGATGGATATTCTGATCACCGGCAACTACCACCACGTACACGGCGCACACCGCAGGAGTGGGTCACAGAACCAGAAGTGCTCTGTGCAGAGGACACATTGGGGGAGGACCACGGCAAGGCATACAGGTTGGACCGCCTGTTCCCCCATTGACTGGTGGAACCTGACAGGGTTTGATGGACGTCCATGGCGGTGCTGGGTGCCTGTGGATGTGTCTGATGCATACGTGCTGAAGCCAGTGGCAGCCCTGCAGCCATGAGTGCCACGCCTGTGGGCCCCTGTGCCATGGTCACCCTGCCCCCCCTGCACATCCCGGTGACCACCATGCACCCCGCGCAGCACAGTGGTGAGGTCAATCACTGCAGCCACGAGCCCGTCAAAGCCACGGTCTGGCACAGCAACCACATGGTCCACCTTGTCCTCGGCATGCTGTTCTGCATGGACAAAGCCCAAGGACATGGACTCACGCAGCAGTGAAAGCTCATGCCTGAGCTCCCTTCACAGGCCATGCAGGTCCAGCCATGCCTTCTGCTGTGATGTCAGGAAAGCCTGTAGCAGTGGGCAGACCCTCGGGGCATCCAATGGCGGCTGGCACTGGGGCCTGCATCACAACTGGGTCAGGATGCTGGTGTACGGGTGGCATGTCTTGCCGCTGTAGACCACTGGCGATGTGCTATTGTACTGGAGGGACCTGCCCACAACCTGTGGGGGACACTGCATGTCCAGCGGTGCATACACATCCCCCAAATGGCCAACCACAGGCTGTATGGGAGCATCCATACCAGCAAGGCCAACCACCCCCCTGGTGCCTGTGCTGCAGCCTGCGCCTAGCACCACCCCTATATCCCCCTGCTCAGGCCCCTCCACGGGCATGAGGTAGGAGCCCTGTGACACATCTGTGTCAATGTCACTTGTAACAGTCAGGAGGATCACCTGCCCACCGCCCACATCCTCAGCCTGGGCATCCTCCATGGTGGCACCATACTCAAGTTCCCCTTCCCCAGCAGGGCCCCCCTCCCCTGTCAGCTGTATCATTCCTCCATGTAAGTGCCACACATTGGGCGGCCCTGGGTGTACCCATCCACCACCCAGGCCAGACGTCGATGGCTGGTTGTCCTCCACCTTCTCCTCATCCTCCTGTCCCAAGGCAGCCATCCTGGCATGTTCCTGGTGCACTGCTGGCCCTGCACATGCTGCTGTGGATGAAAACAGGACAGGGTCAGTCACCCATACATGCAATGTGTGCCCCACCACCACCACCACCATCGTCACCCAAACATGCACACCCTTGGACACGTGACACCCACTGTAGACATGCACACCCCACACACAACCCCCATGGCAATATCATGTGGCCACATGCACCCAACCTCCCCATAGTGTGCATGCATACCTGTCCCTTGTGCATAGTGTGCACAGCACTGCAGCTCCACAGTGCACCCCAAACTCAGCCCCAACACTAACACCCTGTGCTGCCACACCATGCAGGGTACAGACATGCGGTTACAGACCTGCCCTGGGTGGTGTGAGAGGTGTCTCACACTCACCACCTGATACACCAGCGACAGTCACTGGGCGCAGTGTGGATGCCACCACAGCCATGAGTGGGTCCTCCTCCCACTGCTGTGCTGGTTCCGGTCCACCACTGGTTCTCATCCTTTCACAATGCCACTGTGCCTCCTCATCTTTTGCCCTGCACAGCAGGTCACTCCACTGTTTGCACACTGCCTCTGTTGTCCTGCCATGACCACTGACTTTCTTAACCCCGGCAGTGACCTCCTCCCATGCCTGATGCACCACCGCATCTGTGGCCTTGTGTTGCCTCAGAACATGCTCCCTCTCCTTGTTGCCATGCACCATTGTTCTCAGTTCCTCCTGTGAGAAGCGATGGACACGTATCTGCTCTGGCTGTGCCACACCACCTATGGGAGAGATGGAAAGGGACATGTGTCAACAGCTGTTGCATGCCTGTGATGAGTCACGCATGCGCAACTGCACATGCATGCGACCACCTAGTGTGGCATAGGTTGCATGGATCTGGCTCTGGCCGGCATGTACTGCAGCAACCCCTGTGTGCACTGTGCCACTGCACAGCTGCCAGACAGCATGTACCAGACCCACAAGGGTGGGTCCACCCCAATGGCCACCACCTTGCACTGTACTGTGCAACCCTAGGGGACATAGGCACTGCACATAGGGCAAGGACACGAGGACTGGCATGCAATGGCAGGTTACCAGGCACAGGCCACATGGAGCCCTCAACAATACACTGCCGTGACCCTGTGACCTCTGTTCCATAGCTGTATACCACTGATGGAGCATTTGTGAACCCCCACGTCCCACATCCAGGGCGACAACAGAGGTGCCATAGACCCCATGGCAGTCAGCCACAGCTGCACTGCACACCTGCATTCTGTGGTGGGCTCCCCCGCACCTGCCTGTCACCCACAGTACTGCAGGCAGTCCCACACAGCGCAGGCTGATGCAGGGGCACGGTCATGGCGCTAGGTCAGGTTTGCTGGACTGCCATCCTTCTGGCCCTGTGCACCATTGCGCAGCACTGTGCATGCCCTGTGGTCCTGCGGTTGGTGGACCTGTCCCCAGCCGGTACAGCTATGGACAGCTGGTATGCATGTGCATATGCCCTAACCCTGTGTTGTGCCAGTACCATTACAACACCTCTCTAGCAGCTTTACTGACCTTCCACCCACTGCTCTCCCTCCTGTTGCATGTCTCCTTCAGTGTTGTTCTCTGTACTGCAGTGTCTGCTGTATGCTGCATTCCCACAACACAACACTGGTGGAGCACTGAGTGCCCTTTTATAGCCCAGCTGGGCAATACAGCCTGTTATGCATGCAAATCTTTGGATAATGATATGCCAATCACAGTGTTTGCACGTTGCATGCAGAAGTGCCGCCATTTGCATATTCCTGTTGAATATGGGCCTGATTAGTGCCGGGCTGACAGCTTAGCGCTGTGCAAATGGCAGCACCAGGCAATGGGGTTGCCAGTGCTGTGCTGTCCTGTTAGTGTGGCGTTATGTGGCATAGCGCAGCGACCACTCATGCCTGTGAGGCCCCGGGACCACACTAGCGGGCAGGCATAGCACGGCATAGCACAGCACTAGCAAACACAGCATAGAATAACATGCATGCATGGCACTGTGGCCAGGGGATGTGCGGGGGTCACTCATGCATGCTGGGTCCGCTTCCCGGTAGTGCCACACTATGTCACATGCTAGGGCGGTGCTACGGCACTTTGAGTGAGGGAGCAGACAGAGGTGCATCTTGTTTTGTGTGGTACTGGTGCCAGTCACAGACACACACAGTAGTGATGCCAGGGGGTAGGCAGCAGCGGGCAGTGGTGCACCGGGACAGTTGTTGGGCGGAGGTTGAAACAGCCAACCTGGTAGAGCTGGTAATGAAAAGGCACTGGAGGCTCTTTGGGGAGGTCAGGGAAGGTGACTTCCCATGCATGCAGGTGTGGGCCACAGTGGCAAGGAAGCTGTGTGCCCACATGGGAATCACCCATGATTCTGAGAAGTGCAGGCATTGTTGCACAGACCTGCAACAGCGTCAGTGTCAGCAGCTGGAGCGCTACAAGTGCATGGTGCATGATGGCACCATGCCTGTGCCAGGTAAGTGGTGATGCACATTGACACCCGTTCTCATGTGTGTTTTGGGCAGCACCAGTGCCTGTGTGTGTGTGTGTGTGTGTGTGTGTGTGTGCGCATCTGTGTGTGACTGTGTGTCAGTGTGTGTGTGCACGCATATGTGTGCCACCCTGCATGGTGCTTGCGCGCATGTAGCAGGGGCGAGGCCTCACATGATGGCACCCTAGGGGGGCGTCCTGGTACAGGGTGTGTGGCGGTGCACACATTGAGGGCACAGTGCATGCTGTGGCCATGGGGGTGTCACGGGTGTGAGTGGCTGCTTGGCACATGGTTGGTAGCAGGTCCTGGTGCAGCACTGTGGTGCAGGCGACCTGTTCCTGGGAGCCTGCTGACCATCACACATGGGTGTGCGGACCATCACACGACTGCTGCGACCGGCTCTGTCGCACCACGGTGCCGGCTTGATGACATGTTGCCTGTGCCTGGTGAACGTTCCATAGGCCAAGACGCACTCTGTGTGGGTGTCCTCCTTGTTCAGCCACTGACCCTGGCCGTCCCTGTGTGTGCAGTGTTGGGGTTGCATGTGCATCTTGCTGTGCCGTACATGGTGTATGCTGTGTCAGGCACTAACGCCAGTGTTTCACCTTTTCTCTGTAGAGCAGATCGAGCAGCCCAGGGCCGGAGATGGGGGCTGGGACGTGGACCAGGAGCAGCAGAGGGGCAGCCCAAGGGTGCCAGCCATGCCACAGCAGGTACAGGAGAGCAGCCCTGAGAGCAGGGGGCTGTTGCGTGAATACCCTTCCTTTATACTGTGTGCTGTTACACTGTGCTGTGTGTCTCATTTTGTGTTCTGCCAGTGCCTGGTCCAGTGGCATGGCTGCGATGGGCATTGGGCCAGTGGCATTGTGGCACTGTGCTGTGCTGCATACTTGTGTTGCACACCATTGCCGGGTGCTGGCTGTGTGTCCGCTGTGCCCTGGTGGGGGCTGTGGGGCACTGTCAGCTTGCATGGCTGTGGGGGTGCTAGTTGGTGATGGGGGCTCTGGTGGTGGGTGTTCAGTGGGGTGCACACACTGTCAGTTGCCATGCCCACCTCTGCAGTGCAGTGTGCTCTGTCCCTCCAGCCCCCCTGACCACCCGCATGTGCATGGGTGGCATTACCTTGCTGTCCTAGGGCTTCACTGGACAGGCCTGCATAGCACTGCACACATGCCTGTTGTGACTGCAGGACACCCCACCCCAGGATTTCCAGGCATACCTCTCCTCCTAATGTCCACCTACTGTGGTTCATTGCCTGTCATACTGTGGTACTTATTGGCAATTTTCAGTTCATGTACTGGGATACCTATCTGTGTTGCTCATGTCACAGATATCTTGATGCATGTATGTTCCGAGGGTCTGTTGTTCCATTGCTGTTATACTATGTGCATCATTAAATATGGGATGTTGCTTCACACTGTTGCCTGGGCTTTGGTACCTGTCCTCACAGGGTGGTACAGGGAGCTTTTGACCCGGTGATCGGGGAACGTTCCATGTACTGTAGTACAGTTGTGAGGTATGCTTTCAGGGCCCTTGCCTGGTGACATGCTTCGGACCATCCCTACCACCACCTGCGCCCTCTGTACCTGTTATTCCCTGTCCTGGGTTGTTCATTGGCAGGCCACTATCACAGTCTGGTGCTGCTCTGGCACGCCATTCTGTTGCTGTTCCTGTGCTCTGCTTTATGGTACATTGCCATCTGTCAGTGGGCAGCATGTCCCGACATGTGGGTGCCCTTGTGCGTGTTGTGGCATGGCCCTTGCACACAGCTCTCTGGCTGTCCACTAGTGTGTCTGCCCTGTCTGGTTGTGTGCTGTGCTGGGGTGAATGGTGTCACCTGTGCCCTGGTGCTGTCAGGCTTCTCGTCTCGTGTTTGTTGCAGTTTGGGTTGGTGCCTGTGTCACCCGGGCCTGCTGTGTGGGCACCTTCTGGGTTGGCCTACCGGTGTGGCACTCACCTCCACTCAGGATTGTCCATTGGGACATGCTGTCCATCACTGTATGGCCACCTGTGGTTGATGTATGACTCCTGGCTGGTGTCCCATCCTCACATGATCCCCCTTCCTCTTGTAGGTCCACTCTGATCCTCCTTGTGGGCAACGCGGTCAGAGGTGTCTGAAGGCTCCGAGGACCTCCTGAGATGACTCATTCGACAGCAGCGCACCATCACTGAGAAGCAGGTAGTGCTCATTTCAGAGATGAGAAGGGTCGCCGCCATACTGGAGGCACGACTACCTGAACCTCCAGGATCCCAGCCATGATGCCTTCCTGTGGCCACCGTCTACCTTGCCCTTCCCCCATTTGCTGGACTGTATTGCCTTTTACTGGCCTCTTACCCCATTGTGTGTGTCCACATCCCTGTCCCCTCCTGTTCCATTGTTTTCCAGTTTGGTTTCTGTTCCTGTGCCTCTGTTTTCCATATCCCATCTCCTTGTTGCTGCAGTTCACATTGTTAATTTCCTATAGTTAGTCTGTTATGTAGTGTTAGTGTTAGTGTTAGTGTTAGTGTTAGTCATATTAGTAATCATAGTAGTAGTTGTAGTGGTCATCATAGTACCTGTTGTATATAGAGTTTGTCATTGTAGTGCTGTGTGCTGTAGATTTCCTTTTATGTGTTTGCCTTATGTGTTTCATTACATTTCTTTTGTTTTGTTTTGTATTGTTGTTCTGTTGTTATTTACCTGTTTCCTCTATTGCGCATTTGTCACATTATACTTTTCTTTTACATATTTGCACTGTGTCCTGTGTCATTTTTGGGTGCATGGCTTTTACATCGGGGTTGTTCTGTTCTTTGGTTCTAACCCTGGGTCCTGGTGCCCCCTGGCCATTCCCCTGGCTGGGTGTGTTTCAGTGTCTGGGTTCTGCACTGCTGTCTTCTCCTGGGCTCCCTTTCCAGCCTGTGCTCCTTTGCCTGTGATCCAGGGCATGGCTGCTCCATCTGCACTGTGTTCCTGTGGGTGTTTGCACCATCTGGGTGGGATATTCAGTGCTGTCTTATTTGCTATATTCAGTGATGTTCTGCTCAAGGGCAATGTTTGTACTGCACTGCCAGCCCAGTTTGCCCGGCTTCCTTAGCTTGTTATATTCAGCCGGTTTAGCACCGGGCTATTCCTTTTGAATATGGCTGCCTTTTTGGCCTGGGCTATGTTTGCATGCCGGGCAGGGTTAACCTAGACCCGGGGCAAAGTTTTGAATATCTGGCCCCTAGTGTTTTGAAGGAGGATAGACTGACCGGGGTACTAAACTTTAGCTATTTTTATATTTTGTTCCATAGAGGTGGCAGCGCAAAGCTTATAGCCGTTCTCCCAAAGTGTGTTTTTAGCTTAGGTACCTTTAAGGAAATAAAGGAGTAGCTTCTCTGTGGATAGTTCCCAAGCTCGCATAGCAGAAGACAATCGGAGATATATAGGGGTAGTTTTTTGATAATAGCTCTGAATGTCCAAAGTACAACATTTCTGTTTCTCCTGTACTGAAGGGAGGGCCACCCCACAACAGCATAAAGGGCACAATGATAAGTGGTAAAAGGTAGGCCAGTAATGAATCTCAGAGCCCTGTGATACAACATATCCAATTTAGCAAGAGACAGGGCAGTGACTATAAAGAAAGTCAGCATAGTCGATCAAGGAGAGAAACGTTGTTTGTACCAGCCGCCGCTTGGCATCGCTAGTAAGGAAGTTATTAATCCTGAAAAAGAGTCCAAGCATCTGTCTCAATTTCTTTAGCAGATCTTCAATATGGACATAAAAGAAAGTCTATGGTTGAGCCACACTCTCAAGTACTTGAATTTATTAACAAATTCTAGGTTTTCTTCCAGGATTGTTGTGATCTGTGGAATGGAGCCAGCACTGGCCGGGTTTGCAGTTTGGAGAAGTGGAGAAAATAGCATTGCTTTGTTCTTTTTGGCATTTAATAGGAGCTTTTTGTTTAGGAGTTGGCTCTGCAGTACATTGAATTCAGATTGTAGGTCTCCACAGGCAGTTTCTGGTGAAGGATGACTTAGATAAAGAACCATGTTGTCTGCGAACAGATGGATATTGGCCTTAGTTACGTTGGTGTCAATGTTGTTTATGTAAATTGCAAACAGTCGGGGACCAAGAATCAATCCCTGGGGGACCTCTCTTTGCAGAGGTTTGAGGTGAGAAGTTCACCTTCTGCCTTGAATTGCTGCCACCGGTCAGAGAGGTATTCAGCAAACCAATGCAAGTATAGTGAGACCAGTCCTATTGCCCTCAGGGAGGAAAGGAGCAGACCATGATCAATGGTGTCGAAAGTCTTTCTTAAGTCTAAGAACACTGCACAGATGAAGTTTTGATTCTCCAGGTCTCGCTGACAATCACTGGTCACTTTGGCTAGGGCCATAATGGTGCTATGCTGTGCTTTAAAGCCAGATTGCATTGGGTTTATAAGATTCATAGTTTCTACATAGGTTCTCAACTGCTTGCTTACAATTTTTTCCAACAGTTTGGACAGTATAGGGAGTAGAGAAATCGGTCTGTAGTTGTTAACATCACAGGGGTCCCCAGATTTAGACAGAGGAATAACATGAGCTGTTTTCCATAATGGTGGGAAGATTCCAAGGGACAGTGAGAGAGTGAATAGGTGGGTAATTGGTACAGCTGCTAAAGCATGGTAGGTGACCTTTAGAAAGTATGGGTCTAGAGAGTCAGCACCCGCACTTTTTTTGGTATCCAACTGTAATAGAAGTTCTTCTACCTCTTTCAATGAAGTAGACTGGAGAGAAAAGACTGAGTTAGTAAGAAGAGGTTCAGAGTTTTGCACACCCAACTGGGAGCATAAAGAACATGCAGGGGAGTTGTCAAATGGCAGCCCTGCGGTGGCAAAGTGGTTGTTAAATGCATCCAGGATCTCCATTATGTCACAGATGGTGGCACTGCCAGAGGTAATCTTTGCAAGCAGGGAGTTCCCCGGGGTAAGTCCGGACATATCCTTAATGGACTTCCAAAAATGGCAGCAGAATCCAGTTCTGAATGATAAAAAGAGGACTTAGCATCTCTTATCATCTTGGTGCATGTATTCCTGGCTTTCCTGAAGTGACACCAGTCCATCGGGACCTTAGTTGTTCGTGCTTTTTTCCAAAGCTTGTCCCTGTCCAGCAGTGCTGTTTTGAGTTCTAAAGAGAACCAGTGACAGGTTCTACTCCTTACCCTAACTTTTACAAGGGGGGCATACTTATTTAATGCCCCAGTCACAATTTCAGAAAAGATGTCATATGCCAAGTGGACTGAGTTAGCTAGGTAAAAGTCTTGCCAATTCAGCAAGTATTTTAGCTCATCAAGGTAGGCAGACTGATCGAAGTTATGTGTGGACCTCTTAGTAGAGAACCTTGATGAAGATAGTGGATTCTGGACCGATCTTATGCCGGTGATGATGCTATGGTCACTAACTTCAGAGAAGAAGGTTCCTGCTTGGGAGAACAGGTACAGTTTACTTACTAAGATGACGTCCAGCAATGTACTATTAGCAGGGTTCTTCTTATTAGGGAGCGTAGGCTCACTAATAAGTTGCATCAGCCCATAGGCATCACAGAACTCCTTAAGTGGTGCAGCGGCCTTGGACATCCAATCAAGGTTAAGATCACCCAAGGATAACTGTTTCAAGGGAGCCATACCCCATAATAGTAGTTACATGGGTGAGGATTTGAGAGCCAGCAGATGGGGGTCTATAGCAACCTATGACACAAAGCGCAGTGGAGGACAATATCTCAACCTTTAGTGCTAGGCATTTGAATTGGTTTGCTATAGATAACGATTCTAGGCATGAAACCGAGTATTTATCCTTGTCATAGATGGCCACTTCTTCACCTCTAGTGAGCCTGTCAGCTCTAAATAATGAACAGTCTGGGATGTTAATTTCCCTGTCAGGCATAGAGGGTCTGAGCCATGATTCTGAGATCACCAAAACATCCGGTGTGGTATGATTGACCCAGGCTTAGAGCAAGGTAAGCTTTTTTAACAGGCTGCATGCATTCATATGCATAAAACACATTCCTTTTAGTTTTGCTGGATCTGATGGGGAAGTAAGAACTTTAGCTGGGCCAGAGTTAAGCTCAATGTCTCCTGAGCACAACAGAAGGAAAAGTAAGAGCTTCCGTAGAGCAGCAATAGTCATTTTGTAATCTCTTGCCCATGTTCATCTACAAGGGGTGTCAGGCCAAGTAAATAGAACCCCGTATTTAGATCTAGTCTGTCCTAAGACAGCAATAACTAAGACCCTGGCTGTGAGATGTAAAGAGAGGTTAAGTGCACGGTAGAGTGATGGATATGCCCTGTGGGGGCAGTTTGGCCCAAGTCCCGCCACATTGTTCACTTGGGAGCTTAAGCAGCAGGTAGGTAGGAAAGAGGGCTGGAGTTATATTCTGTTTTAACTGAAATATTTTAAAAGTTTGTAAGTGAAATTAGTTTTATGTGTTAAAAATTATTACCTTGAATTAGAACTGTTACATTGTAACTTTGGTGGCTTGGGGATAGTTGTTTGGCAGGGATACTTCGAGGGAAATTTAAATGTGTTGTTTGCCTGGTGTTTGGGGGGAAGGGACATTAGCTGCAATTACCTTGTCTCTAAACAGGAATTAACTTGGCTTTCATTGTTCACTTGGGAGCTTAAGCAGCAGGTAGGTAGGAAAGAGGGCTGGAGTTATATTCTGTTTTAACTGAAATATTTAAAAGTTTGTAAGTGAAATTAGTTTTATGTTAAAATTATTACCTTGAATTAGAACTGTTACATTGTAACTTTGGTGGCTTGGGATAGTTGTTTGGCAGGGATACTTGAGGAAATTTAAATGTGTTGTTTGCCTGGTGTTTGGGGAGGGACATTAGCTGCAATTACCTTGTCTCTAAACAGGAATTAACTTGGCTTTCATTGTTCACTTGGGAGCTTAAGCAGCAGGTAGGTAGGAAAGAGGGCTGAGTTATATTCTGTTTTAACTGAAATATTTTAAAAGTTTGTAAGTGAAATTAGTTTTATGTGTTAAAATTATTACCTGAATTAGAACTGTTACATTGTAACTTTGGTGGCTTGGGATAGTTGTTTGGCAGGATAATTCGAGGAAATTTAAATGTGTTGTTTGCCTGGTGTTTGGGGGGAAGGGACATTAGCTGCAATTACCTTGTCTCTAAACAGGAATTAACTTGGCTTTCATTGTTCACTTGGGAGCTTAAGCAGCAGGTAGGTAGGAAAGAGGGCTGGAGTTATATTCTGTTTTAACTGAAATATTTTAAAAGTTTGTAAGTGAAATTAGTTTTATGTGTTAAAAATTATTACCTTGAATTAGAACTGTTACATTGTAACTTTGGTGGCTTGGGGATAGTTGTTTGGCAGGGATACTTCGAGGAAATTTAATGTGTTGTTTGCCTGGTGTTTGGTAAGAGCCTCCCTCCCACCCACCCTGTCTTGTGTGCCTTCTAAATACTGAAAAGCCACTGGGGTTGGGATTGAAGGGCTGAGTATTTCTGTTTGGGACTGAAATTCAAGCAACAGGAGCTGAGGGCCTGTGACATCGTATGGTACCTGATGTCTGCTACATACACTGTTAGTGTGACCGAACACACACTGGACTGTATGTGTTTGTGAGACTTGGGAACGTTATTGGTGGTTGAAATTGGGTTTGTAACAACTACAGTCAGTTTAGAGAGAAACTGCACTCCAGGGAAAGGGACTGAGAAAAGTGGTGTGCTATTATAAACAGAGGGGATAAGGGTGGCTATATTCCACCATGGCAGGCATCTTCGAAGGGCTGTAGGCTGCACAGGCTGTGGGATGGCACAATTCTAAATTGGGCCTGAGAGAGGGAGGCTGCCCAATCTGTAGACAGCTATCTTGTATCAGGAGTGAGGTATATTGGTTAAGGAGTAAGCTGGGAGCTGGGGGGTGTCCAAGGACAAGGGGTTTGGATATGGGCAGCAGAAGGGTGGGGCTGAGGGGAGGCTGGGGCAACGCCTGAAATTACAGGACGTTATGTTACAGCAAGCAGAGGGGGATATTAGGACAGAGGATCCTTAGATAGGAAGTTGATACTAAGGGAAAGCGACGGGTGAACATTCTGAATACAAAGAGACTGGAGGGGAAGAGTCAGGAGGGCTACAGCGGAAGCCTAAAACAGACTGTGGGAAGGAAGCTCCTAAGGTGAACAGTGCAAGAGAGGAAGAAGAGGGTCAGTTTAGAGATGCAGTCAGGGGAAACTGGTTACTTGATGGAGGCTGACATGAGTGTCACAATAAATTTGAGCTACTACAACCTAGAGGGGAGGAAGGGGTTGGTGGAAATGAGGAAACTTATACAGAGGTCGGGAGGGAGTCTGATACCCATAGGGCATCACAGACCAGCTATGGAAAGGATAGACATAGTCCCAGAGGGAGAAGGGGAAACATATTGTTAAGCAAATGGGGAGATGCAACATATTCCAGACATGAGGGAGGAGAGCATGATTGAGAGAAACTGGGAGACAAGGAGGTGGGAGAGGAGCCCCTTCTGCTGGGAGGTCAGTACCAAGGAGGGCCCTAGCTAAAGGGACCCACAGAGAGCCTCTGGAAGCAGGGGTACTATTACAAGGGGAGGATGGTGGTGTGGGGAAGGGAAACCATCAGGGCCAGGATAAATGGTTCAGATAAGAGAGGGTTAAAGGGGACACCTATTCAGAGGGGGTTTGAGTTAAGTGGGCAAAATAGCAAGGGAGGCAGAAAGGGGAGGGTGACAAGGGGGTCTCTAATAAGGCAGGAAGACTCCCATGAAATTGAGATCATGAATAAAGGGGGGAAGGGGGCTGAGAGGGCATAGTGGAGGTAACCATAAGGATGATGGCGGTGTTAAGGTTCTGTTACTGGGAGACTCGATGATTAGGGGTATCCATTGGGAGGGACAGGGGGGTGGATGCCAAGCCAGGTGAAGGTAGTGAGTATCTCTGGGCTGACAGTGCACAGAGCAAAGTTCATGGTGTATGAAATGGTTAGGGATTGTGGAGGAAACCGGATTTCTGGTGCATTTGGGAACTAATGATCTAGAGGGAAATAGCATTTGGAAATCCAAGCAAGGTTCCAAGAACTTGCCAGAGTCTGTCGGGATAATGGATGCAACATTTCCTTTCGGAGATATTGCCAGTACCAAAGGCCCCAGTGGACAAAAAAGAAGCTACAGAGGTTAATGACTGGCTCAGGAAGTGGGGTGAAGAGAATGGGTTGGGGGTGTTGGGGAACTGGAATGGAGTTTGGGAGGATAAGGGACTGTATGCAAGGACAGGTTTCATCTTGCCCCATTAGGAAGGAAGTCTCAAACAGGGATGGCTGACTACACACAAGCAAGGTGGGGTTTAAACTTGTAAGGGGGAAGGGATGAGGGAGGGTTGACCAGAAGCCCTCTCTCCAGATGAGGGAGTAGCCGCAGCCCAAGAGGGAGGGGGAAACAGACTGGAGGTGGAGGTTTCAGGAGGAGCAGGGGAGGATGGAAGTACAAGGAATCTGGGTGGGGTTCGACAAAGAGGATCAGGGTAAGGGTGGTGGTTGTTGTAGTAACTGCTGAAGCTTGGGAAACAAGTTGCCGGAGTTCCAGGCCATGCTGTTCGAGGGGGTGGATGTGGTGGCGGTCACGGAGACGTGGGCTAACAAAAACCATGACTGGGACCTAAATGTACAGGGGTACACTATGATTAGGAAGGATAGAAAGGAGGTCAGAGGGGGTGGAGTGGCTATGTTCATTAGAGATGATATAGAAATTGCTATGGTAGAAGAGGCAGAGGGAAACGTGGAGGCCTTATGGGTCACCTTACGATCCCCAGCAGGAGATAAGGTCAAGCTGGGAGTAGCATATAGGCCCCCCGGGATGAGTGAGGTTCTGGAGGATGGTTTGCTGGACAACATCATTGCCCAGTGTGGTCCAAAAGGGGAAGGAGTGGTGTTGATGGGGGACCTTAATATGCCAGGTACAAACTGGGGAACCATGTCCTCTAGGGTGGCCAAGGAGCAGAGGCTGCTGGATGGCTTCCAGGATGTGTTCTAACACAGCATGTGATGGAGCCCACAAGGGAGGGCATGTCCTGGATGTGGTTCTGGCAGATGGGGATCTGGTAAGGGACATAGTTGCAGGACCCCATGACTGGGAGTGACCACAATACTGTCTGGTTTCAAATAAGCATGGGGGAGTGGGGTGAGATCTAGGACACTGGCAGTGGACTTCAGGGGGCAGACTTTATGGACATGGGAAATATTCTCAAGGATCACTTGAAGGGATTACCTCAACGACAAGTGTGGAAAGGAGATGGAGGTCATAAAACGGGACTTCATGAGGCAGTCAGGATCTGCGCTAAGTTGAAACGTAAGGGAGCAAGGTCACGTAAACCATGCTGGTGGTCCAGTGAGGTACAGGTAGCAGTCAGAGAAAAGAAGGCGGCCTACAAAAAATATAAAACAACAAGAGGATAGGATAAGGAAATGTACCAGCTTGCATCTAGAAAAGTCACCCGTATGGTGAGGGGAGCAAAGTCCAGTAAAAGAGCAGCGCTGGCACAGGGATACATGGAGGGAAAAGGGTTCTTCCGTACATTGGGGAGCGGAGAAAACTAAGGGCCATCTCAGCAGATTGAGATCAGAAGGAGGATGGGTGGAAGAGGCGAGGGACCAGGCAGAGGTATTTAACGAGTACTTTGCCTCTGTGTTCACTAGGAGGGATGGGATATCTACAAAGCAAGGCATGAAGGGGATAGAAGCGGCAGGGAGTGGATCAGGGAGCAACAGAAATGGAGCAAGAGGGAGGAAAGGTACCCAGGGGTGTCACATCTGGATAAGGATAAAAGACCAGTAGGAGGGGACGGATGATGCTATCTCCACCAAAGGGTGTGGTTAGCCTTCAAGGCCCTAAAGAAAACAAATTTCCAGGGCCAGATGGCATTCATCCGAGAGTACTATGGGAATTGGCGGACATACTGGCTGCACTCCTGGCGGAGCTTTTCAGCAGGTCACTTGAGACAGAGAGGGTACCTAGTGATTGGCAGAGGCACATGTGGTACCAATCCATAAGGGGGTCGAGGGAAGTACCAGGTAACTATAGACCCATCAGTTTGACCTCGGTGGTGGGAAAATTAATGGAGAGTATACTAAAGGAACGATTGGGGTGTACTTGGAGGAGGTGGAGGTCTGGATAGTTGGCAACATGGGTTTGTGCCAGGTAGATCATGTCAAACCAACCTTGTGGAGTTCTATGAATGGGTAACATCAGAACTGGACAGGGTAAGCCTGTGGATGTATTATTCTTGGACTTCAGCAAGGCATTTGACTCTGTCCCCACAATGGTCTGGTGGAGAAACTGATGGGGTTAGGAGTAGGCCCTTTGATGGTCAGATGGATTGAAAACTGGCTAGCTGGATGCACTCAGAGAGTAGTGGTCTGTAGGGAGCTCTGAACCCTAGAGAGGTTGGTAGTGGGTACCACAGGGCTTGATCCTGGGTCCCGATCCTGTTTAATGCATACTTATCGGACATCAGGAGGGTATAGGGTGTGAAATGAGTCTCTTCTCGATGACTCAAGATGGGAGCAGTAGTTGAGGGAGAAGAGGGAGAGTGGCCCTGCAAGGGACCTGGACACCCTGGAAAGCTGGGCTCACACGTGAAATTAAGTTTCAATATCACCAGTGCAAGGTGTTGCATCTTGGTTGGGGAAACCCTAAACACAGGTACACACTGGGAGGGGAAGGGAGGCACTGGAGGCCTCAATAGGGGAAAAAGACCTAGGGGTCATGGTGGATACATGTATGAATAACTCTGAGCAGTGCAGGAGAGCAGCTAGCAAGGCAAGCAGGATGTTGGGATGCATCGTAAGGGGGATCACCTCTAGGAGCAAGGAAGTGATTCTGCCACTGTACAATGGACTGGTTAGACCACACCTTGAGTACTGACTACAGTACTGGAGACCACATTTGAAGAGGGACATACAGCTCCTGGAGAGGGTACAGAGGAGGGCAACAAAGATGATCACGAGGGCTAGGGATTTGACTTATGAGGACAGACTTGAGGAGCTCTGCCTGTTTTCATTGGAGGAGAGGAGAGACAGGGGGACATGATAGAGGTCTTCAAGTACCTCAAGGGAATAAATAGGGTAAACATGGAGGATCTTTAGACTAAAGCAGGAGGTATCACCAGAGGGCATGGTTTGAAGTTGAAGGTGAAGGGTGAGGGGGAAAAGAGGAGGAGGTTTTTCACCGAGAGGGTGGTGGACCCTTGGAATGCACTGCCTGGTGAGCTGGTTCAGAGATCCACTGTAGAGAGCTTCAAGAGAGGTGGGACAGACACAGAAAGTGGATGTATCAGATGATGGCCTGTCCCGGGGGGGTTGGGATGGATGATAGGGGTTTCTAGAGAACAAGGGATGGGAGGGTCTCGGCACCCAACTAAGGATCTAGATTCGAGCAGACTCGATAGACCGTAAGGCCTAATCTGCTGGCAAATAGTAAGTTAGTATGTTAATAGTAGTTTGAACAAAGGGCTGCAGGTGGGGGAGTCTAAGAGCAGAAAGATAATTATAGGATGAGTCATGGTGCACACAACAGCCCACCAGAAGGCAATGTTCCCCCGGCTAGAAGATTGAGAGAGCCTGTGTACTGTGCATGGCACAAAGAAAAGAAGGAACAGAAAACGGAGCCAGTGGGGCACCCACGTGGTGATGCCTTGCATAAAGCAGACACAGTTGATCTGTCTGGTCCTTGCAGCCTAGAGATTGAATTAGCAACCTACGCAAAGGCAAAGGTGCCAGCTACTAGGATGGTTTGGCTGTGACTGGGAATGTCTCCATAGGCAGTCAAAGTGTAAGAATTGAAAGGGTATATAGTCGATTTAGGGTGAGGTCCCTAACAAAAGGGCAGGTTAGAGCAGTAATTGAGAGGAGTTAAATGGACTGGCTGGAGAAAAAGTTGAGAGCAAATGTGCGACACTGTGAGTGAGACCACTTTAAAAAGGGGCGGTAAGAAAGTGGGTCAAGTCAGGTATTGAAGACAGGGGGACCAATAGCATAAGAATGTGCAGCAGTGGAGTGACCAATCTGCTGCTAGGCTGAGGAAAGGGGTGGAGCAAGGGTCTATTTAATACTGTGGGGGGAGGGTGAAAAAATTCAGTCCAGAACACAGCACAGAAAGAGAGTTCCCTGAGATCAGGAAGTGCCAGGCATTGGAAAATCAGCCAAGGAGCAGAAACTGCCAATCAGTGCCTGGTGGCTCCTCCACTGGGCATCCAGTCAAAACAGTGGCATTCAAAACCATGAGTTTCAGAGGTCCAATGCATACCTGAATCTGTCCAGGGGTCAGTCGGGCAGTCTGTTAATTGTGGCCTGCTTGGAGAGAGCCAGGGACACAGGAGCAGCTTGGGAAGCCCGCAGATGGGCTGTCTGTAGAACAAGGAGGAAACACAGAGGATTAAATACAGCTAGAGTACAATAGCAAGCTCAGTGGGGGCAGGCAATGGGGAAGGACAAAGCATTAGGTAAAGAGGTGGTAAATGCAGGGCAATTATTTAGAGATAGAAGAGGAGTTAACGGGTGGGGGTTGTGCTTTGGCACCAGGATGTCTGAGGAGCACAGCAGCAGCTGGGGGTAAGGGAAGGGTTTGTAGGTAAGGCAGAGAAGAAATTAAGCTGTTTAGAGAGACAGCATTACAAGTGTGGAGAAGAAATTAATAATTAGCAGAGTGACCAGTGTGGGGAAGGGGACAGGGTTTGGCAGTAGAGGCAGAAATGGAAAACTGCAGCAATCTTGCTCAGTAGCTAGGTCTAAGCAGTCAAACATCAGCTACTGTACAATACAGTTTGTCCAGCACTAGTCACATAGCAGCAAGTAGCACCGAGAGGCTAGACTAGAGGCTTGTAATAGACTAGTTAAGCTGGCAAGTAAAGTAAGACCAATTGATGCATAACATAAGTAATTATATTAACAAAAATTCAGTCCAGAACACAGCACAGAAAGAGATTTCCCTGAGATCAGGAAGCGCTAGGCATTGGAAAATCAGCCAAAGAGCAGAAACTGCCCATCAGTGCCTGGCTCCTCCACTAGGCATCCAATCAAAACAGTGGCATTCAAAACCATGAGTTTTGGAGATCCGGTGCATACCTGAATCTGTCTGAGGGTCAGTCGGGTGGTCTGTTAGCTGCAGTCTGCTTGGAGAGAGCCAGGGCCACAGGAGCAGCTTGGGAAGCCCGCAGATAGGCTGTCTGAATCTATCCGGGGGTCAGTTTTGATGAAATGACTTTGACTAGAATATTGCTTTATGCTGAAGATCTGCATACAATTAAATGTCTGGCCAACTATTTCTTGGCTATATTTAAGATCAGAAAGAAGATGTCCAATCAAAAACATTTAAATCCTCTATCAGTCATCTCATAGCCATCTTCTTCAAAAATCTGATTATAGAATAAGTATATGTTAACCCTTATATCTGACTGTGCTCCAGGGTATCTTTCTTCTGCTCATTTTATGCAACTGACATGCTGGGCTGACAAGTTTTTGGAGAAACCTTAATAATTGGTATACAAGTCAGTGAATAGGGAAGATCATGTATTAGTAATTCTATAATGGAATCTTAAATGTGTTTTATGACCTAAAGGATAGTTTTAAAAATATGTGTATATATTATATGTCATTTTAAAATGTCTGTACCTAACTCTGTCTATATTTAAGTGTGTTTCATATGGGATTTTAACTGTTTTACACTCTTGTAATGACCATGCAGTTGAACAATAAACATTGAACTGAAACTGAAAGAAGGTAAAAATGTACTGATTCAGTACATGTGCCACAGCTGCTAGCCTGCAATGTGGCCTGAGACTGTGTGTGAATACTGCTGTGTGAAAGCCTTCATCGAGACAGAGAACCAGCTGGTCAGTGCTACTACTGCTAGGCACTGACTAGCGTACCACACAAGGGTCCAGAAGTCTAAACATGCATGTGTGATGTACGACTTCTGATCCCTAGACTGGTCTGTCCTTAGAGGAAAAGGAGAAAGGATCTGGAGAGCTCCAGACTGCCAGAGCAAAAAGCCTGATCGACATCCACAGGCACCTGAGACCTGCATCATCAAGCTGACCCCCCCTCGACCGCACTACTGATCAAATGTTGGAGAGGACCTGCACCTGTAGAAAGGAGGAGGAAGAGAAGCCCAAGTTGACAGGGAAGCTGGTAACACCAGAACTGTGAGTAGCATGCTTCCTGTTTTTCATGCCAGCTGATATTTGGCTAACATGTTAACCTTCAGCGCATACTCATTAGATTGCATTGAAAATCAGATTTGATCCCCATCCCCAGTTATTCTGCTCACAGAACATGCCTTTTAGCAAAAGTATTATTAAATAAATACTTAAATGCATCAGCTGGCATGAAACATCTTTATCTGCAGTCTTGGCAGGGAGGCAAAAGGTCTTTGTGCTGGAGGATTTTGAAGTCACTAATCCAGTTCAGGCACTGATCTGGCATAAAGCATTGTCTGTGAGCTAAAGTTCAGTTTTGGCTTTCTAGGGTCTTTAGTAAGTTTAAAATTCCACAAGCACTTGGTCGTATGTTGGTGTTTCAAAGCACTGGCTCAAAATTCTTTTCTGTCTCTCCATAGTACTCTCATGCTACCCAAGGGAGAGGTTTCAGAGACCATTGTGACTCCATGTTTAATTTCGAAATCTAAGACTTTTTTTCTCTCTGTGTCCAGAGCAAAAAGATAGATGTGCCCATGGCAGGCAATAATAGACAAGAGTCCAGGCTCCTTTGTCTTACCTATCTCTGCAGCAAAAAGCCCTGAAACCATGTGGGTTCAGCTTTCTCAAGGGCTGGGTTGAGCCCACTTTATGCATCATTTATTAGTCCTTTGATCAAAAGTTCAAGATCAGGGGAGGTACCCAAAGACTGGAGGACAGCAGATGTAGTCCCCTTATACAAAAGTGGGAACAAAGAGGAAGCAGGGAACTACAGACCAGTCAGCCTCACCTCGGTAGTGGGGAAGATAATGGAAGCACTACTGAAGGAGAGATTGGTGGAACATCTGGTTGTCAATGGACTACAGGACCCAAGGCAGCATGGTTTCACCAGGGGGAGGTCATGTCAGACCAACCTCATTGAATTTTGTGACTGGGTGACTAGGGAGGTGGATCAGGGGAGGGCAGTGGACATGGCCTATCTGGACTTCAGCAAGGCCTTTGACACTGTGCCACATAGAAGACTATTACACAAACTGGGGAATATGGGTGTGGGCAGGACAGTAGTGTGGTGGGTAGGTAACTGGCTGGGTGGCAGGACACAGAGGGTGGTGGTAAATGGCTGTCACTCCACAGAGGGAAGAGTGACCAGTGGGGTACCACAGGGATCAGTGCTGGGACCGGTCCTATTCAACATCTTCATCAGTGACTTTGTGCAGGACCTAGAAGGCAGAATTTCACTGTTCGCTGATGACACAAAGCTCTCTAACAGAGTAGACACACCAGAAGGTGTAGACAGAATGAGAAGCAACCTGCAGAAACTTGAAGAATGGTCAGGGGTTTGGCAGTTGAAATTCAATGCAAAGAAGTGCAAGATAATGCATATGGGGCACAAAAACCCTGGCACAATATATCAGTTGGGGTGAGGATATAGCATGCACCAAGCAGGAAAGGGATCTTGGGGTTATCATCTCTGATGACCTCAAGGTAGGGAACAGTGTGACAAGGCAGCAGGTAAAGCAAATAGGATGCTGGGATGTATAGGCAGGGGCATCGCCAGCAGGAAAAGGGAGGTCATAATTCCGCTATACAAGACACTAGTGAGGCCCCACCTGGAGTACAGTGTACAGTTCTGGAGACCATACCTACGTAAGGACATAGACAGGGTAGAGAAGATTCAGAGGAGGGCAACAAAGATGGTGCATGGATTGCATCACAAGTCCTATAAAGACAGGTTGAAGGAACTGAACATGTACTCCCTGGAGGAGAGGAGGGAGAGAAAGGATATGATAGAGACATACAAGTATCTTACAGGAAGGAACAGGGTGCAGGAAAACACTATTTTAAGTGAAAAGATGTTCCAGGACTAGAGGGCATGGGATGAAGTTGGAGGAGGACGATTCAAAGGAAACATGAGAAAGAATTTCTTCACAGAATGGGTGGTGGACAAGTGGAACACCCTGCCAGAGGAAGTGGTGGGGGCTGAATCAATCACGGGATTTAAGAATGCATGGGATAGACATGAAGGAATTCTGGAGGTCAGGGATAAGGGGCAACAGACTTCTAGGAAAACAAACTGAACTTACAAGCTCAAATGGGCAGACTGGGTGGGCCATAGGCCCTTATCTGCCGACACTGTCTATGTATCTATGTATATATGTATCTCTTTACCGAGTCCCTTTATGAATTATCCATCAGTTCTTTGATCAAAAGTTCAAGACCTCTTTATCAGAATTGTACTTATATGGTTATAGCAGTCCCACATTCCACTGTCACTGTGACTTCTTTAAGTTGTGGAAGTCATCTGACCTTTGAGGTACACCCCTCCATGGAATGTCCTTTAATCTAACATCTGGTATTTGTTCATGTTTTTGTGAGAATATCCCCTTTTTATATTAACCCATTCCTTCCTCACACATGTGTGCTTCTGCATGCCAGACTGCTTCTTTTTTCCAAGCCTCAATACACAATAGCCAGCCTGCATGGAGTTTCAAGGAAGTGATTGCTTAGCATGTTTTGCACAGGATTTTCTTAATCTGAATACTTTTGCTAAGGCATGATAAGTAATAATAAAATAAATTAATAAACTCTGTGTTAGCTCTTATTAAATTAAATATAATAATATTACAGAACTTTTATCTTAGCCTAATTTTGCCTACTGGTTTGTCCATGGTCTGAAGAGCATGGGATATCAACACATTTGCATAAGGTATTTACATAACATAATGTAGTAGTTGACACTTTGATAAAAATAATCACAATAATAATTGCTACAATTTATGAAGTGAAAAAGGTTTATATAAGGAAATGATTTCCTTGAGCTAACCAAATAATTAACTAGTAAAGTCACCACATGTTTTAGGTGTTTCATGTTATGGTGGTACAAATAAAAATGAGGCCACCCTATCAGTCATAAATCAGGAGAGACTCAATTAGAAAGAGAAGCAACAGTTGCATTGTTGAATAGGAAAGAACTGCATGAAAGAAAACTATTTGAAAAGGATGTGAGCATAAACTATATACTTTACAAAACAATAAGGATGTTGAAAAAATGTAATTACCTGACATGTAGAAATTTATTTTATAAAGCAGGGAACTTCTGAAATGATTAACTATTGATAATTAAGGATGACCATGGTCAACTTGAGTAGTTCTGAAACTAGAACAACCCATGGCCATTACAGATTCTGAGGGCATCTCTTATGCTTCTCAGCCAGTCAGAAAAAGTTTACACTCAGTGTGAGGGGCGTCTCTTATACAGTAAAAAGGTGATCTCATGCCGCATGTACAGTTGCTATGATGACCTATCCAGCAGAGTCATCAGCTGTTCTCAACAGCGTAGTCTAAAGAATGGAAAACCAAATGCAAAAAGGTATGCCTTTTTAAAAAAATACAAAAAAAAAAAGATTTTCTTTAGTGTTGTGTACTCACAGGATTAATAATGAGTTAATATGATGGCCATGGATTTTTTTAGCACTATATGAGTGGTTTCACTTGCTCTATGATGCCGGTTCGACAACAATTTCATCGACCAGCGTCACAGCGATGGAATTTATGTAGACCGCAAGTTGTGGCTGACATATATCCATATGGGAACCCAGTCCTTGTTTCTTTTGAAGGACTTCACCCCCGAACCCCCCATGCAGGGTGATCTGCCCCCCACATCCCCCGTACTAAATATAATCAACTCCGAGTTGAAGTTGATTCGGGGAGGGGTGCAGGACTGAGAGACAGTGTGTCTGGGTCTCTGGCACACCATTACAGTGAACTGTTGATATTGTCAGCATTGATGTTGTTTGCTGTAATGGTGTCGCTATTGGGGAGGTATACCACCTTGGAGCATCAGACCACGTTGCTGTTCTCATGCTAGAAGACTGCATGTGGAACCACTTTCATAATGGCGAAAGTACACGCAGGCAGTGCCTGTATCATTTATCATCAGTAGTCCATGGAAAAGCATGGCTAAAATCATGAACAAACCATGAACAATCATGACTTCTGACCATGTATCCTCTTTGATCTAACTATGTACATCCACTATTTATGCATGATCGTAAAAGCGAGGTTATCTGTAGCATTGTTTTAAGTTCCATATCAGGGTATCAATATTTTTTTTTCATTAGGGGATCCATACTACAGTTATAGGTTTTGATACAGCATGCAGTATGTGCAATGCAAGCATAAAAAAGCAAGACAATACTGGAGAGAGAGGTGTGCAGTGTTGCACTAAAATATCTACATTTCTGAATCAGTCAAGTAGGATAAAACTGAAGCCTGAGACTGTATACTGGTGGCCTAAAGATGATGGGGTACCTTGGGGTGTGGGTGGGGATACAATACCATTTTTGTGGCTACCATATTCCTGTATCTCATTTTACAGTACCTTGTGGCCACAGCTGCTCCTGTGTAGCCTAGCTGACGACACACCACTGCTGCATGCCTGCTGTCCCACAACTTCACACAGATTCCTCCCCATGATCCATTATAGTCCACTTGCACTAGGCCTTCAAATGGGTTCTTCCCTGCTGTCAGACTGAGGCGCCCTAAAGAAGAAGAACAGTGTCTAGAGACATCTCCTCTTTTTGCAGGTAAGATACTATCACAAAAGGCAATTCAAAGTTCTAAAACTTGAAGTACCCTGTGTAACAAAAAGGGAACATTCCTTAAGTATACTTACTGTAGACCAATAGATGGAAATCTGATAATTTAGGAATGAGGATTGCCCTTCGTAAAGGGCTAGTGTATTGTATGAAATTAAGTTAGCACTATAAAGTAGCCAACTGTTACTTTTATATCTGGGGTAATGTTTCCTTTCTCATTTGCTGAAGATTTTCTATCTGTTAGTACCAGGTGTGATGTGTGGAACAACATTTTGCCTTAAGGCTGACATTTAGCTCTACTCCTCTTCATACCTCATTAGTATTGTGGCCTCACTAATTGTGACATCACAGCTGCTCAGGAAAAGCCATGCACTTGCTGCCAGATCAGACACTTGTGATGTCACAGAGAGTGAGGACACAATGCAGGTGAAATTTGGAGAATAGAACTAGATATGTCAGTTACCAGGTAAAGCACTATCCCTCACATCACACATAATACTATCAGATAGAAAACTTTCTAATAACTGAAAGGAAAAAGAAAAAAAAAATCTTTAGCAATAAAAAGTAAGAACTGGTTACATTTTAAAATTAATAATATTTTCTGCGTGCTGTTTTAGGTGGTACTAGCTCTTTAAATAGCAAGTATCCACTTCAGTTTATAGATTCAGAAACAGACTCCAGTCAGTTTTATCACCATTTACAAAAGAATACCTTTAGTATCACTTTTTGTATCAGGGCACAGATTACATCGTAGTTATATGGTAGAAACTGTATAATAACAGTATAACTAGTAATATTACCTTGTAACATATATATAAAAAGCAGGTAGTTTCATTGTAACTGCTATTACTGTGCAGCTACATAATACCTATTTCCTTAGTTACACTGTAATTCCAGGGAAGTTACAATGTTTTGGTATCACGTTATATTTCAAGGCAGAGGCTAACATGTTAGTTGTTTGGTAATAAGTGCATAATAACAGGGAAACTATTGGTATTATAATGTAACCCTATAGTACCAATAGCAACCATCATAAAGAGGATAATACATGGTCAGTGCATAATAAGATTGGCATGTGTTGAGAACATATGAGCATACAGCGGAGTCAGCCATGATTCAACATGGTAACTTACAGTAAATGATATAAAGTACTGCAGTAAAAAGGTGTGTAATTGCCATTGAATTACACTGTTCCCTGCAGTATACTGCAGCATTTTGTGATATACTGCAGCATTACTGCTTTGCATCCTGGCTGGCACCGCTGTACATAAACCCTGCGAGTGAAGCTTGAGAAATTTATCTAAACATCTTGCACTGAGGGCATCAGTGGCATAGCCAGGAGGACAATGATGAGTTTTGTAGTGAAGAATGGGACTTTCTGCAGATGCTGCCTTTATGCCAAGCAGACGTTCTGAAATAGCAGTGGTGGCTGGCAACCCTACTCAGGCGAGCAGCACCAGGTTCCACTGACCAGCCTCTGACCAAGAGGTTATTCAGAGCAAGGAGTATCAATGCTGCTAGTATTGTAGCCTGCCCGGTGTCGTGATAGGTAGCATCTGTGTCTGGATACTTACATACTGCAATTTTGAGCACTTTTTTTTTCAAATATCAAGTGTTATTAACCTTTGGGGAGAACTTGATTGTTTTTTTTTTTACATATGTTATAAACGGTGCTGCTGCATTAAATAAATACCTTGGGCAGACAGACTGCTGTTAGTTAGAATGAAATGTGAAGTATTTAGAATTTAATTACCTTAAAATAAAATAAAAACTTGTGATTAGTGGGGCTGCTGGCCTGGGCAGGATGGTCTGTGCAATACCATGCGGGCTGCAGGTAGGATACCACATGCCAAAACAATATTGTTGGGGAGCCAAGAGGGAGGGACAAGAAGATGGTGAAAGGGTATCTAATTTGGAAGGGGTGTGGTGGAGTAGCACCTATGTACAAGCTTAGTCAGCTCTGAAATGGCAGTGAGTGTGACAGAGTGGACAGGCAGGCTGTGGAGAGGGAAGTTAATTTTGGCCTTTTCATTCTTCTTTGATAGTAGTCGATTGCTAAGACCCAGGCCACAGGCTAATGATCCTTATCTGATGATCAGCTGATACTAAAATAACTGAATTGTATAAACAGTGGTAGTGGGGGAGGGGCTGCTAGCAGACAGTCAGGTAATATGCTGTTTGCAACTCTTTAAAAAGTGGAAAGAAGTATAAAAATAATTTAATTTAGGATGGTGCAAAATTGCCTCAGATACACCAGAATCCATCTGAAACCCTACGGCTTATGAGGACCTAGGTGACCCCCAGACCCCCCACCTATTGATTTGGTTTTGTCCATGGAAACCAGGCCTTTTAGCATACCCCCAGCCCCCATCCAATTAAAAGGTTAACTACACCCTTGAAGGAAATGTAAAAAATGTGTTTTGTACAAGTACTCATGTTTTATTTTTCATAATTGGTGGTGCTGGCCTGTAATGAAAAACATTAGTGCGGCCCTTCCCAACATTTAAAAAATGCCAAATTTTTGCTCTCTCTCTCCCCAAATCAACAACTCCCTGTTATCCAAGATTTCTAAGCCAGTTTTTACTTCACTAAAAATATTATTTGGTTAATCCTGCCAAGTTTTGTTTCTTTACTAATTGAAACTAAGATGCAGAGCCACAGCACAGTGGTTTTCTGGTCAGAGAGTGTATCTAGAAGAGTTGTGCATTGCAGCTCCGCTTTTTTGTTTAAATTTGTAAAGAAAGAAATAGAAAACTCAGCAGGGCCAACCAGATACATTCTTATTTTGGAACTTGTAGTATATCCACAAAATATTATTCCAGCTGTGCATACAAGGAAAAGTGAGAACTCACAGTTACAGAATTCCCATAAGAAGAGGAAGGTCCTTTGCGTCCTGCCAGAGTAGGGCCAGGCAGATACAGATTTTAGGGAGGGGCAGTAGACGACAGTTCATCACTATGTTATGCAACTAGATACATTGTTTAATGAAACAGAAAGTGTTGTGAGTGCTTTGGGTAACCAGATGGATGCTGATTTGGGGAGAGGGGCCAAAACCAGCATTTTAGAGGAGTTTGAGTTTGAGTGACAGGTCATTGTGTATGTTGCAAAATTATACCATGGTTATCCATGTGTGAAAAAAGGGTCAGTAGTAAATATGATAAAGCAACTACCATATAACTACATGTAACCTGTGCATTGAAACATAAAGTGATGCCACAACTTTTATTTAATTTTTTCTTGTAGTTTCTTAGCCAAGCTTTGCCAATTTATCCATGAAGTCTGTATAAAAAGCTTTCATTGGGGCGCGGCATTTTCTGACATCATAAAGTGCTTGCTATGATATAATACACAAGTGCATCCCATGGCAACACATTTTGATGTCACAAACAGAGCTGATGTCAGGTCACTCAAATGTTTTTAAAAACAGATCCTGGAGTGCATACTTGTTGAAGTGAAATACTGACATACTGGTAATGGGACTAAAGCAAAAAACCTGGAAAAACATTGAAGTTAAATGCAATTGCTATAAACACAAAGAATAACGTATAGAAGTTGTTCATTATGAGGATTTTTATTGCACCTGAGGTGTGCTGTCCATAATCTTCAAAAGTGAAGCTCGAGAGGATGATGAAAATATCACACTCCAAAGGTGTGTAAGAAAAACTTATTGTATGACCCCTTCCATATTTTTTGTTATAATTACTGGTCTGTAACAGTATAGGTAAAAAATGCTGAACATTTGCACTGTTGCTAAATTAATTGACTTCTATTGTTAAGAGTAGATTGAGGTGGAAAATAGTAAGCGACCCAGAAAATGAAAGCTAATAAAGGAAGTTTTTTTAAATTGTAAAAGACTTACTGGTTTGAGGATTATGTTGTTTGGTTAGCTTTGAATTTTTGAAACAATGGGCCTGATTCTTAAAGCCCTTAGAATGATGCACGGTACCTGCACCAAACATAAATGATGCAAGAGGCACCTTGCATCAAAAAATGCACCTTGAGTTATTCTCAAAAGCAGCCTGTGTCAAACACAGATTGCATGCATCAAAGGAGGCTTATGTCAGATTTGTGCCACAAAATGGGCTGCAGAATGGTGCTAGGGGGCCTTTGGCAGATGCAGGCTGCCATATCCCCTCATTTAGTATTCTCAAAACCTTCCCAGAGGGCAATGGTCTAAGTACTGGTCTAATGGTATTTAGAAATCCTCTTCCAAGCCCCGATCCCCCATTATAGTATATAACCTCCTACCCCCATTAGTCTCATGCCCCGGACCCTCGATCCCTTCCTTTTAATATATAATGTATCCCTGGTAGTCTAGCACCCCCCCAAGACCCGATCTCCTGTAATAATAATCATGATAACCCTAGTGGTCTAGTGGATCCACTGAGCCTCGATCCCCTGTTATAATATGTAATGTATCCTTAGTAGTCCGACGGCCCTCCCCCCAAGCCCTGATCTCCTGTAATAATAATCAGGATAATCCTGGTGGTCTAGTGGACCCCCCGAACCCCAATCCTCCATTACATCGATTTTTAATATACCTGGTGGTCTAGTGGACCATCCAACCTGTAACCAAGCCGGTGACTGGCACAGCCCACCACTCACCACCGTGGTCAGTCGCCGACTGAGCTCTAAATGAGCATGTACTGTATACAGTATGTGCATACTGTCAATCACTGAGTGCATACTATATACAATACACACTCATTTATAGCTCAGTCAGCGACTGGTCATGGTGGTGAGCTGTGGGCTGTGGGCTGTGCCAGTTGCCAGCTTGGTTATGGGATGGGGTGGAGCAAGGTGGTAGGGCACTGCATGGTGGGTTTTTTTTTAATACTTACAGGGTGTCATCTAGTATGACACTCAGATATCTTAAAGTTTTTACTTACTCTAATTGGGTGCCCAGTGCATTGTGTAAGTTAAGAGGAGTTGATCTATTCTTAAGGTGTGCCCCTGTGAAGAGCATAGTTTTAGTTTTTGTTTTCTAATTAAGAACTAGTTTACTGTACTTAAACCAAGATTCTAGGGCTTCAAAGCTGTGCTGGAGATCTTGGGTAAATTTGTTGAGTAGAGGGCTGCTGCAGTGTATCACTGCATCATCCACATATAGCAGCAACTTTGCCCTATTACTCGCTCTAGGCAGGCTATTGATAAACAGACTGAAAAGTAGGGGGCCCAGATTAACCCATGTGGGACTCCCACCATGACACTGCTATCACTTGAGAGGACCCCATTTATATTCACTCTCTGTGATCGATCAGCGAGGTAGCACCTGAACCATGACACAGCTTCCTTAGAGAGGCCGAGCGAGTGTAGCTTCGTGAGTAGCAATGGGTGGTCCACGAGATTGAATGCTTTTATTAGGTCTATATACATAGCACCAACTACTTGCCCTTTGTCCAGGGCCTCATGGTGAGAGTTGGTGTACTCAGTAAGAGCTGTGACTATACTGTGCTGCTTTCTAAAGCCGTAATTATTATTTCAGGAGGTTGCGGTTTGTGGGAGCGCTAAACTACCAGGGATACATTTAAGCAATAAGGCATGACAGAGGGGGCATTATGGTGGGATAACGACCTGCCTTGGGTGGGTTGAAGCATGAGGCAAAGACAAGTGCTTCCACCACCTGAGAAGGGCCATTATCCCATCATAATGCCCCCCCCCGAGTGCCTTAATGCAATTATGAAATGGGTCCCCACTAGCACTATATAAACAAGTAAATGATAAGTAAAACACACACATATATAAATATATATATATATATATATATATATATATATATATATACTAAGAAAAAAATAGTCCCATTTGGACATTGTGATGTTACCACTTTGCCAGCAGGTGGCATTTGTTTTCCTTAATTGCGAGTAATGGAACCAGTGAGCAATAGCTTTAACTACTGGATATGTTTACTGGTTTATCAGATCAAGGGAGCACTACCAGCTATGTTTACTGGTTGATCAGATCAGGGGAGTGGCAGTTACATGCCACAGTCCACAGCAAGCATGTCTTTTTTGGAAAAATTAACACAAACTTTTTTTTAATTTGCGGTCTGTCTCATGTGTGTTTTGAGAGAAAGAGCAGATCGAAAGTAGCGCTTGCAGAGTCGTGGTTAAGGAATCCCGAGTTAACTCACTTTTTTTTTTAAAAGAAACTGCAACCGAAGCATGCCGCAGTGGGCAGCAGTTTGAAATGAGCCACATTCAGTGGCAGTTTAAAATGATGCCGTGTGGGTGCCAGGTGGCTCCATCAAGACAGACAGCTCCAAAGGTGAGAGGTGAGCCTGTTAGTTAGAGAGTACTTTTAGCTGGGCTGTTGTGCTGGGATAGCGGCCCATTTGAAAGTACCCTTTGACCAATCAGGAGGTAATATTCTTTAGTCTTGTTTCATAATATATATTATAACAGAGGCTCAGGACTTGGGTGTTCCACTAGACCACCAGGGTTATCATAATTATTATTACAGGAGATTGGAGCTTGGGAGGGCACTAAGATCTGCTTATTGACACCGCTGCAGGCTTGCATCAACCTGTCCTGGTGCACCCTCTGTTTGGTGCACTGCCAGAGTTGCTTCAAGCTGCAAGACTTTGCCACCAGGACCCTACCTGATAGAGAATCAGGTACAGGGTCCATAGCACACTGGCCACCTTTGGCATGGCTTACGCCGAGTTTTGAAAGTCAGGCCCAATATGTTTAAGTGCAAAAATGAATATGAGTGATAATACACGTGTATTATCACTCATGTATTATCACTTACTTCATAATACATGAGTGATAATACACATATGTGTATTATCACTTATATATTATGGGATTTGAAAGTGTTCAAAACTAGGGAACTAAAGATAGTGACCAGTAAATAGAATAGTATTTTTATATTCCTGCAACAATATGCTTGATTCCCTAGAAACAAACATTATAATATGTGTTTATACTATATCTTTAAAGTGTGTTTCAAGTATTATTTATTTATTTGAAACATATTTAACCAAGTAAACAAGCGGAAACCAAAAGTAGACTCATTTTTAGCAGCAACTGGTGGGGGTGGGGGGACTGCAAGTAAGTAGCAGAGTCACTACAAAGTATGAACACTGACTACAAATCAACAGTGGAGACATCAAATATTGCCACCAGTTACAGAGAGTATAGGCATATAATATCATATGAACAATAATCAAAGTTTTTATAGGAGCTAGTAAATGGATACTATTAACAATGTTCTAAAACACAGTACAGGTGTGTGTGTGTGGGGGGGGTGATAACAGTTGAGAATGGTGCATGGGGCACTGTGGTATTGCTTGAGAATTGCCTTAGCATACCAGAAACTAAGTGAGGTAGTTATGGTGTTAGGTAAGCCATTCCACAGGTAAGGGAATCTATCCTGAAGGGAAGCTTGACCAGCATTTCGTTTACTTTGCAGGGTTCGAAACCTGTGCAGATCTGAGGGAAATAAGATGAGTTGGTAGCAGGGATAAACATGCTACTTAGGTACTTAGGGGAGTATACCAGCCCATTATTTAGCTTCCAGGAGGGCAACATAAAGGGTATGCCTTACATGAAGTGGGGCCAGTCCCAGACAATTATACATTGTGCAGTGGTGATTGTGGAAACAGCATAACAAGACAAATATGCACAGGGCATTAAGGAGGATAACAAGTTTGGAGATGGCTAATTTGGGCAGCACAGAAAACATTATCTCCGTAATCTAGGTTGAGGGAAAAATCTTCTGCTGTATAACACACTTTCCATTGCTGAAGAGGAGACAGCTGCTTACTATGTACAGTGCACATAGTTTGGCATTACAAATGGAAACAAGGCTATTAATGTGGTCAGAGTAGCCTAGCTGTTGGTCTCTCAGTATAGCAAGATAACATGATGCATTTTCAAGGCAGGTATCAGATAGGAAACATGTTCAGGAGAGGGGATTTGTTTAGCCAGTGTTTGAAGCCAAAATGCATAGACAGTTTTCTGTTGGTTCACTCCTAGTTGTCTCGTGATGAACCAGTTCTGGACACTGGTACAACCATACTTGTCTAGTGATGAACTAGTTCTGGACACTGGTACAACCCTAGTTGTCTAGTGATGAACCAGTTCTGGACACTGGTACAACCCTAGTTGTCTAGTGATGAACCAATTCTGGACACTGGTACAACCATAGTTGTCTAGTGATGAACCAGTTCTGGACACTGGTACAACCATAGTTGTCCAGTGATGAACCAATTCTGGACAATGGTACAACCATACTTGTCTAGTGATGAACCAGTTCTGGGCACTGATACAATCATAGTTGCCTAGTGATGAACCAGTTCTGGACACTGATAAATCATAGTTGTCTAGTGATGAACCAGTTCTGGACACTGATACAATAATTCTGCAGGTTTGATTCAATAAGTGGGATGGGGGGCCCTGTGATATAGATTATGGTATCATCTCTATACATGTGGATGCAGCATGTGTTAACAGCAGTGAAAAGATCACTGAAGGAGACTGAGAAAAGGAGAAGCTGTAGGACAGAACAGTAGAAGACCCCAATTCAACAGGCAGTGTGGCTGAGGAAAACAGCTGCATTAACAGCCTGTGACCTGTACAACAAATAGACTTGAGCCAGCAAAGGAGGATACCACAAACACCTGCGATCTTAAGTTTATAAAATAAGAGGAAGTGGTTCACCATGTCAAAGGCCTTAGCTACAGCAGATCAATGAAAACTGCCCCAGTGCCTAGGCCAGAGTCCGCACTGGTGTGGATACGGTCAGTGATTCTTAGAAGGGGCAGAGGTGGAATGATTTGACTAGAAACCAGATTGGAAGTGGGGTACAATTATGGAGAGAAAGCTGGATGTTTGCTGACTGAACAAAACTTCCAGTACTTTTTTTTAGAATGAAAAGAGCAGGCTGTGAAACACAGCATTTATAAAGTTTGGGTTGTTGGTAGCATAGCAGTACCTGTATTTGTTTTACATAGAAACATAGACTTTGATGGCAGATAAGGACCATTGGCCCACCCAGTCTGCCCGTTTCCCTATCTATTGGATAAGCTGCAGATCCTAGTTAACCAACAGCCTACTTCTTCCTGCCCCCCACCAAAATTTTCTTATGTCTGTCCCATGCATTCTTGAATTCCCCCACTGTTTTTGACCCCATGACCTCCTCAGAAAGGCCATTCTATACATCCACCACCCTCTCCATGAAAGAATACTTCCTCACATTGCCCCTGAGCTGTCCCAACTCTATCTTCAAATTGTGCCCCCTTGTTCTTGCACATCTCTTTTTATGAAATATGCAACCCTCTTGTACTTTGTTGATTCCCTTGAGGAATTGAAAGTTTCTATCATGTCCTCCTCTCCCTCCTTTCCTTGAGGGTATACATACTAAACTCCTTTAGTTTCTCTTTGTATGGCTTCTGGTGCAGACACTGCACCATTTTAGTTGCACTCCTCTGGACTGGCTCCATCCTGTCTATATTCTTGTGGAGATGGGGTCTCCAGAACTGCACACAGTACTCCAGATGGGGGACTCACCAACAGTCTGTACACAGGCATAAAAACCTCCTGTTTTCTACTGGTGATGCCTCTCCCTATGCATTCTAGTAATCCCCCAGCCATCCTTACTGCCTTCTCACATTGCTTGCCTACATTTAGGTCATCTAATATGACTACCCCCAGGTCCCTTTCCATTTTTGTTGTATGCCCCCCCCCATTGTGTACTCTTCCCCTGGGTTTTTGTTTCCCAGGTGCATTACTTTGCACTTCTTTGCATTGAATCTAAGCTGCCATACTTTTGACCATTCCTCCAACCTTTCAAAGTCCCTTCTCATCCTTTCCACCCCCCTTGTGCAACAACCCTGTTGCAAATCTTTGTGTCATCAGGAAAAGAGGCATACTTTTCCTTCCAGTCCCTCCGCAATGTAACTTATAAAGACATTAAAGAGGACCGGTCACAGTACAGAACCCTGTGGTACCCCACTAGTAACCCACCTTTCTTCAGAGTGGACTTCATTTACTATTACTGTCTGTATCCTATGAGATTTGTCTGACATGACCTTCCCACTGTGAATCCATGCTGCCTTGGGTCTAGTGCCTCACTGGCCTCTAGGTACTCAACAATTCTTTCTTTCAGAAGTGATGCCATCATTTTCCCTACCACTGAGGTCAAACTAACAGGTCTGTAGTTTCCTGCCTCTGCCTTGCTCCCACTTTTGTGAAGGGGAATCACATCCACCCTCTCCCCATCCTCAGGTGCCACACCATCCTCCCATGATTTGTTAAAGAGGATAGTCAGTGGTGTCACTAGTTCTCCCCTTAGTTCTTTTAGAATTCTGGGATAAATCCCATCAGGCCCCTTTGCTGTGTCCACTTTCAGTTTTAGGAGTTCTTTCAGGACACTTTCTTCTGTGAATGGGCTGGTATAGACCCCCCCCCATCTAGACTGCTTCTATTGACTGGTTTAGGTACCTCCCCCTTCTCTTCTTTTGTGAATACTGAGCAAGTATTCGTTCAGTATCCTGCTTTTTACTGTCACCTCTACCCCTCCCGTTATTAAGCCTCCTATCCCTCTCTTGGTCTTTTTTCACTCCCTAATGTACCTATAGAAGGTTTTAACCCCCTTCTTAACTGAGTTGACTATCTTTTCCATGGTTTGGGCCTTTACTATTCTGACTGCCTTCCTTGCTTCCTTCTGCTTTAACTGGTACAGTTCTCTGTCCTGCTACTTCTGTGTTTCCTTATACTTCCTGAATGCTATCTTTTTCTCCCTAACCTTCTCTGCCACCTCTTTTGAGAACCATAGTGTTTTTTTCTTTCATTTTAATTTGTTTATTTGTTTCACGCAAAGGCTTGTTCCCTCTGTGATGGCAGTTTTGATTTTTCCCCATTGTACCTCCACCCCTCCTTCTTGCCCATTTGCTAGTGTTTTTCTGAGGCACTGTCCCATTTTTCCAAAGTCAGCCCTCCTAAAGTCCAGTAACCTTGCTTCTGTATGGCTTGACTTTACGGCTGTGTTAATTGTGAACCATACTGTTTGGTGGTTGCTTGTTCCTAGATGGTTACCCACTTCTAAATCTGAGATCCTCCCTCCATCTCCATTTGAGAGTACCAGGTCTAAGATTGCTCCCTCCTGAGAGGGTTTCAACATAGCTGTCTGAGGCATGCCCCCTGTAGGGCATCGAGAATGATCCTGCTCTTGAATGGGGCTGCAGCAAAGGTGCTCCAGTTAACATCTGGCATATTCAGGTCCCGCATCAACAATTTCTCCCCTTTTTCTGCCATTCTAAGGATGTCTTCTATCATTTCCTTTTCCATTTACTCGCCCTGAGATGGGAGTCTGTATATAACCCCCATGTGGATTGTATTGCCATTTCCTGTCTCCAGTGTGACTCATAGTGCCTCCTCTCTTCCCTGTTTACCCTTTAGTTCCATTGCTTTAATCCCTTCCTTTATGTAGAGAGCTACTCCTCCTCCTCTTTTACCCTTCCTGTCCCTCCTGCAGATTGTGTACCCTGACATGTTGACATCCTAGTCATGATTCTCTGTGTGCCATGTTTCTGTGACTGCCACAATATCCAGGTGTCCCTCTTCCAACAAGGCCACTAGTTCAGGGAGCTCGCTACCCAGACTATGGGCATTGGTACTCATAGCCCTACATTTTTTGATGGCTTACTCCTTTTAGCCCCCTCCCTATTCTCATTGATTTTTTCTCCATTTACCCCTGTCCTGCTCCTTAGCAACCTCTCTACCTGGGTGTTTAGCTCGCTAACTGCCCTGTTTTGTGGGGGGGCTAGGATTTCCTTGCTACTTTTCAGTGCCTCCTCCCTTGGCTAGTTTAAATGCTTGTCAATGAAGCATTTAAACCTATCATCTAGGATCCTGGTTCCCTGCCTGGACAGATGCAGACCATCATACCAGTATAGGCCTTCATCCCTTCAGGTGGACCCCAGTCCCCAATGAAGCCCAAACCCTGAGCTCTGCACCAGTTTTTCAACCATTCATTGAATCCCATTGTGTGGAGTACCCTAGCCTCACCCATGCCATAGACAGGCAGCACCTCCAAAAAGGTAACCATGCACACTACTTGTCTAAGATCCTTCCCCAACTCCACAGACCTCTCCTGCACTGTTCCAATCCCATTTCTAGCCAGGTCATTTGTCCTGAGGTGGACAATGACATCCAGATCCCTCTTCCATGCAGCTGTTGCCATGATCCTGAGGATTCGCTTCCTGTCCCTCCCAGCCATGGCACTGGGCAGGCACCTTACTTCCCTCTCCCCTCCCTCCCCCAGTTCTGCCCTCTTAATGATTGAGTCCCCCACCAGGATTTGTTTCCTTCCCCTGTGGGGTCTCATGCCATCCTCCTCTGGGTCTCATTTGTGGAGGTTCCCAGCATCCTCCTTGTTCTCCACTGTGGGCGTCTTGAAAGAGGAACCATGCTCCACCAGAATGGTGTATGAATTATGGAGAGGTACAACTGGAGGGATGCACCTCTGATCCACCACGCTCTCTCTCCCCCTGAGCCCACCATGGTCCAACTGCTCCTCTTTCTTGGCAATCTTTGAGGCAGCAGCAGTAGCTCTGGTAGTCCCTGGCTGGGAGAGGAGGTTTTCTGAATCCTTGCCAGGTCGGCCTGGAGACATGCAATCTCCTCCCTCAGACCAGAGAGGTGCATGCAAATAGGGCAGCATCACAACCTCCAGAATGTCTCCCAGAAGACTGCCACCCAACAGCCAGTGCATTGCACCACTCCCATGTCTCTGTCCCTTCCTGTTTTTTTTTGTTAGTGTGTGAACATGTGTTTGCTGTCTATGCAGTGTGCTGGGCTATTAAGGTTATGACAGGTGTATGTCAGTTGACTTTTGATGGAAGTGATGTTAGAACCCCTAGTATAAAGGAAATGATGCACTTGGGGTGGTTGGGTGGGTGAGGGGCAGGGTGGGTGGGACCAAGCCAGAGCCCTCTAGAAACAATCAGCTAAAGCTCTGACCCACCACCCTGGAGAGTGTTTTCCTTCCTTTCAGCAAGAAAACCCGCAGAACAATTTTACAGAAAATATACCTTGCAAAAAACACTTTGAATCAGAGAAAAATAAAGTGGTAATCTGTAAGCACAAAACAGTATCAACCTGTAAGCATACCCTGTAACAATTTGCCAGAAAATATACTCTGCAAAAACAATTTAAATCAGAGAAAAATAAAGCAGTAAACTGCAAATACTGTAAGCACAACATAGTAGCTAAAACCTGTAGGCACAACCTATAACAATTTAACTGAAAATATACCCTGCAAAGATACAACTTGAATCAGAGAAAATAAAGCAGTAATCTGTAAGCACCAAACAGTGACAAACCTGTAGACACACCCTGTAACAATTTAGCAGAAAATATACCCTGCAAAACACGATTTGAATCAGAGAACAATAAAGCAGTACTCTATAGGCAAAAAAAGTAACAAAACCTGTAAGCACAACCTGTAAGCACAAAACAAAATAGTAACACAACAGTAAATCTGCTTATCCAAAGGAGCCTTAATGTTTCTCCGTGTTCTGATAATGTTGCTCCTTGCTCTGTCATTTCAAGAAAACCTAGAAGAAAAGAGTTCATATGAAGCTAGATGCTTTTTGCCAGCAAACCTAATCAGTTTTAAAAGTGTACTTTTACTTTAAATGACAGGCTAGTTGATAGAGAGCTCTTTCTTTCATCAGGGCTCTCTTTGCTTTTAGTCAGGGACTGCAAGTGCAGAGTGTGACAGTGTATAACCCTCGACCTCATGTGTGCTGTGTATGCATGGAACAAGCAGGAGCAAACTCAGCACAATCCCTCACCAGCAAGGGGCCAACTTGATTGTGTACTGCAGTATATTGTGATTTTAACCACAGTATACTGCAGTTGAGGTGGTAAATCCTGAACTTTGTGGGAGCGGGAGTACTAGATATTGGCCGAGACCTACTTCCGGTCCCCCAATGTTTAAAGCCAGCATCTCTGTGAGTGGAGGAAGGGCAGAGCAGAGATGGCATGCAGAGCATAGGTAATGCATAGGCAGAGGCAAGCATGTCTGCCTGTGTCCACCGAGGATGGCGAATAGGTGTCCAACTCCTTTCAAGGTAATCCCTTCCTACTATTTCTTTTAAGGTAATCCTTTCCACCTAAAAAAACTTGGATACTTGTAAGGAGATACTGGACCTCCTATCTAAAGAGAGAGAAATAATAAAGTGCACTAAATGCCAAATGTTTCCCTAAGACCTATGTATGAAATAACTGGGGAACAAGTAAGTGGCAAATGTTTGGCATTCTATTTACTTAGTAAATAATTTGATAGTATCAAGAATGAGCTATGTAGAATACAGGACATAAACAGGATCGAGAGCTTTGTGAAAGAATTACCTAAAGTAAACCTGGAAATTAATGACCCAAAAACTATGAATAGAAAAAGGTCAAGGGATATATCAGGGATTCAGATGAGAACAAGCCTAAGGAAGATATAGATAATCAAGTGAAACATGGTGAAAAGGAAACAGACTCTGAATGACATCAAACATAATGATTGGTATCTGGTCACTGCTAGAAAAGGAGCAAAAAAGGGTGGAAGATTAATGTGCCCCACATGTGAACCTAACCTAATCCCACTGACTAATTCTTTCAGCCCCTTGAAAGTGTTCACCAAGCACCCCCAGAACATCCCACATGAAGGCTACATAGTACATACAACATGGTTATAGTAGACACCATTATTAGAGTCACTGACACCATTGTAGGCAGCAAAAATAAGCATATGCTGTGTGCTGTCTCCCTGTAGCCAGAATAAGGAATATTGATGTTATAAGAATTAAAATGAACAAACTCATAGGTAATAAGGCACAGGACACTGCCATATTTCTGCATGTGGGAACTAAGAATGCAGGTAAAAGTCATGAGAAGGATATATGCCATGAGCTGACAACAGTGGCAAAAACAAGGGTAAATAATGCCACATAGCCATCTCTAGTATCCTGCCAGCACGCAAAGCACACTACGAGAAGAATAAGACAATAATTTGCATAAATAGCAGACTTGCAAATTGGTTTAAAAAAGAAAACATCTTGTTCCTAAACAATTGGTGGGACTTTCATAATAACTACAGTGCATACTTACCAGATAGTCTCTGCCTTAACAGTCAGGAAACAAAAATATTATGGAATAATTTTAAAAGCACTTTCATAAACCTGCATTTAGACTAAAAATATGTGTGTGTGTGTGTGTGTGTGGGGGGGTACTCCTAACATCCATACTTCCTCAGTGCCAATTGGTAAAGTAACCAATAAATAAAAAAAAAAAAAGAGATAAAGTGCTGTTTGATAAATGTCCGCAGTCTGCAGAACAAGATACTTGAACTTGAAGCTCTAGCTGCTATTAAGGAATACTCTATTATTACTGTGTTATTGTGATAAATGAAACATGGTGGAATGAGCGCAGTATTTGGGGAAAGGCCATGAAAGGATATGTACTATACAATCACAACAGAGAAGACAAACAAGGCTGTGGGGTAGCTATCTATGTAAAGGAGGGACTAACCTAATTAGATATAAGTGAGAAAATAAGAAAGCCAAACAGTCAAACTGAAACACTGTGGTTAAAAGTTAACACCAACAACAACTTGTCACCCATAATCTTTGGAGACTGTCACAGACCACCCAATATGCCAAATTATTTAAATTCAGAATTACTTAATGAAACAGAGAGTGCTTGTAAACAAGGGGATGTAGTACTTGTGAAACAGTGTAATCAAAAATGAATAAGCCAGAAAGGCTATTGAACTATCACTGTCCCTGAATGCAAATAAAAACAACTCCAAGGAACTGTTTTAGTGATATAAATTCATTAAAGAAATGACAACAGCAAAATAGGACCGACTGAACATAACAACACAGTTCTGACCTCCACTTTGGATATGGCCAAAGTCTTTAACTCGTATGTTTGTTTGATCTATGTACCCTCAACTAAAAATCATGAACCTGTACTCCCACAAGCTACAAACAACGTGGAACCTGATTTAGATGAAATTGTTAATGAAATAACTAAATTAAAGCAAAACTCCTCACTTGGCACTGACTTAACTTCAGTACTATTCTTGAAAATAACACTAGATAAAATTAAATATCCTTTTAAGTACATCTACGAGGAGTCTCTAAACACAGGTATTACCCTGGATGACTGGTGTCTGGCTTATGTAGTCCTAATCTTAAAGAAGGGTGATAAAGCAAACCCCCAGAAATTACTACCCAATCAGCCTCACCTCAGTTTGTGGGAAAGTACTGGAGAGCACCATTAAGTAAAGAACTCAAGCACACATCACTGCTCTAGATACAGAACAATATGGTTTTACACAAAGGAGGTAATGAACTGCTAACCTTATCTGCTTCTATGAAAATTTAGCAACTTACTTGACAATAAGATAGATAATTACATAATATTCTTGGACTTTAGTAAGGGCCTTCAATCTCGTGCCACAGTGGGTCATAGTCAAAAAGAGGTGCGTCATAGGAATACATGATAGAATTATACATTGGATTAACCAATGGCTAAGAGGTAGAATGCAGAGTGTAGTGGTCAATGGTCATTTATCAGAAACTGGACCTGTTAACAGTGGAGTACCCCAGGGCTCTGTTCTGGGACCATTTATTTTTCAAATATTTATCTGAGACTTAACATTTGGGGCTCAGTTTTCAAAGCCCCTGAGACTGCCACAAGCCCCTAGTGCGCGTTGATCATTTGGCACACAGGACTTGCAGCAGTCTCCCAGCCATTACTGGGATTTTCACTCCCATGTGCCAAATGTTACAAGTTAGACCAGCTCCTCCCAAGTCTATCTTGTGGAATTCTGTAGATCATTTTTACAGGGCTCATGCCAAATATTTGGCACAAGTTGTCATAAAATGAGGAAAGTGTCACAACTATGCAGTTGCGGTAAAGGTGTTTGGCACAGCTGCACCAAGAAACGGGTCGGATGTAGGGCTTGATGCAACCCTTGCATCATCCTTTGAAAATCTTTGGTGCACCAAATATGCAGATGGCACCAAGCTCAGCAGTCCATGTGTCACTAATGAACAGCGTTACTCATTACAGGAAGGCCTTGATTCAATTTATAGTTGGGCTATAAAGTTGGAAATTAGTTTCAACACTGACAAGTGCAGAGTTATGCACTTGGGAGAATACATCACATGTCTAGAGTACACTTTGGGTGAAAAGTTTCTGTCCTCAATGACATGTGGAAAGGATTTAGGGGTTAATGGAACAAGAGACCTAGAAAATAAAACACAATATAATATGGCAATATCGAGCGTGCGTAGGCAGAGGTATCATTAGCAGAAAGTGGGAGGTGGTGATGCCATTGTACAAAATGCTAGTGAGGCCTCACCTAGAGTACTGTGTGCAATTCTGGAGGCTGCACCTTCATAAGGACATTGACAGGGTGGAGGTGGTCCAGAGAAGGGCGACCAAGATGGTACAAGGCTTGCAAAAGAAAACATATGAGGAAAGACTAAAGGACCTCAATATGTACTTGCTAGAGGTGAGGAGGGATCAGGGGGATATGATTAAAACATTTAAGTACCTTAAAGGCATTAACAAGGTGCAGGGGGCAGACATCTTCCAACATCAGAGGTACAAGAACGAGAGGGCATGATATGAAATTGGAGGGTGGAAGGCTGAGGGGAAATGTGAGGAAGTTTTTCTTCACAGAGAGGGTGCAGGATGTGTGGAATAGACTGCCACAGGAGGTGGTGAGAGCAAACACAGTAGAGGGTTTTAAACATGTGTAGAACAGGCATAAGGGTACCTTAGAGGACGAAAGGAGGGACGAAAAGCCATTGATCAGGTACGGTCAGAGGCCACAAACTAGTATAGGGCTTTTGGGCAGACTGGATGGACCTAGTGGTCCTTATCTGCCAACATTTTCTATGTTTCTATGAGACCCAACAGTATTTTGAAGGAATATAACATCTAGAGACAGTAGGATACTTCTCCCCCTGTACCGAGCTTATGTACAGTCCCACCTTTATTATGTGACCCTGTTCTGGTGCCCATATAAGAGAACAGATACAGATGAAATGGAGAAGGTCTAAAGACATACAACCAAAACCATAAACACCCTAAAAAACCCTTATATACACAGAGATTGAAAGAACTCAATCTTATGTCCTCAGAATACCATCATTTAAGGGTTGACTTACAAGAGGTTGTCAAGAATAAAGTCTTGTCTAATGAACTGGGTTGTGACTTTAAGTGTGTGGACAATACCAGGGGATCACCCACTTCAAGTCTCTGAAAAACATTATAAAACAAAAAAAGGCAGTATGTATTTACCCAGAGAGTGATAAACTTATGGAATGCTCACCCATTAGAGATGGTTGTTAGTAAGAACAAATCTGGGTTCAAAAAGAGATTTAACACCTTCTTGGGTCAAACAAATGGTCTAAAGTATTACCAGTAACAGAGCATTATGGGCTATTGACCTAATCAGCTTCTAATTACCTTTGTATGAACCTTTTAACAGGATGAGCAGCAGCGAGCTGAGATGGTAATTCCTAAGGTCACCCACTACTCCACCACTGTGGAGGAGTTTGGCAGACTGTAGATTGCTTCCAGTCAGAAGGGAACCAGACAATAGCCAGAGAACAGTTAAAAATGTGGATGAGCTGCTTGGCTGTGATAGGGGCATACTGGATGAGGAATTTAGGAAAAATTCCATCAGGGCCACAGCTAGAGGACACATTTAGGGTTGACAGTTCTATGATGACATCTGGCACCAGGATTTTATAGAACTCAGAGGCATCTGAGGTTGAAGAAGATGAAGAGGGAGTGCCGGATCAAGGATGTAGGACTACAAATGAAATGATGATTTGGGTGTTGGCCATGAATGAGATACAGTATTAGTACTGTGCAGGGGGCCAGTAAGGGTGAGTTGGCTACAGAGTTAAAGAGGCTGCATACAGCATTCCAAAACTTGGTAGGGTCAGCTCAGAGCTGAGGAATTTGTTCTTGAAATATGCTGCCTTAGCCTGCCTTATAGCACTGGTACAGAAATTGTAGCCTGATATAAGCCAGTCTGTCAGGTGGGTTTTCAGAGGACTTGCGCCTCCAGGTTGCATCCCTGCATCGTAAGAGGTCAAGAAGGTCATTCAAGACTCAGATAAGGTAGACATCTCTGGCTCTAGACCTCTTAAAAGGGGTATACTTGTCACAGAGTTAAAGGTGGATGGGAAGTGCATCACTGCCAGGGCCACTGGAAAATTGTGGAAAATTTTACCCAAAAATGCGGGGGCTTTTTTGCAGAAATTGCGGGAAAATTGTGGGGGTTCACTATACATCCCTACTGCCCCCTAATAAATCTTTTTTATGTTGGCGCACTTTAACAGCCAACATCTTGCGAGTAGTGCAGCTTTGGCGGTTGGGTCGCTGTTGGGCAAATGCAGGGTACACACCAGTAGGTGCGTCCCTCA
This sequence comes from Neoceratodus forsteri, assembly GCA_016271365.2. Taxonomy (NCBI): domain Eukaryota; kingdom Metazoa; phylum Chordata; order Ceratodontiformes; family Ceratodontidae; genus Neoceratodus; species Neoceratodus forsteri. The sequence continues at coordinate 631,217,153 of CM057456.1, read as the reverse complement.
ATCCCCAATCAGCTAGCATGATGGCGCCACACCATGCATACATAATGTGGTGAGCACATCTAAGAAAAGGTCCACTGCAATCCGAGCAAAGCTCGTCAGATGCAGCGGACCTTCCCTGGATGTGCTTGCCGACATTGTGTATCTGGCAGCTGCCCTCTTCGGTGCCCAATCCCCCTGCCAGCCTCCCGTGTCCCAATGTATGTGCTGATGGGGGAGCACACTCCATGGCGGCATAAAGCACTCTTCACCCCCAATTTGTTATACGCCGAGGGGGGGTGCCCAATCCCCCTTGGCTCTCTCCCCCCCAACTTTCCTTTTGTGCTGATGGGGGTGCCCAATCCCCATCTGCATAAATTAACCCCCTTGTGTTGTGTGCTGATGAGGGTGCCCAACTCTGCCGGCTGCAGTAACCCCCCCGAGGTTAGGTGGCATGGTGGGAGTCCACCCAGCATGCCAAATACTCTGTAAAAAAAAAACTGCCCCACGATGTTTTTTTTTCTTTCACCCGTAACACAAAAATGGTCCCTCATAGTCTCCCTACCCACCACCAAACCTACCCACTGCACATCCTGCCTCCCACCCCCCACCCCATACTTACCTCTGGAGTCCAGCGATGATCTTCAGTGGACCGGGAACACCTCTGCACTCTTCAAAGCTGACTGCGAACTGAGGAAATGCCGGTAAGCTGTATAATGTAATAAACAGGGTTTTTTCAACTTTGATGCATATCTCTGGCATTTTTTGGAATTTCTGCACTAAATTTTCAACCTGGGGTTTTGGGACCCATCCTCATGAATTCTGTCACTGTATGACGTTAATCTGTCCCAAAAGGTGATTTCGCAGTCACTGCATGGAATTACCTTTCCGGACTGATTAACACAAGGACAGTGGCAGTGTTCATGAGGTGGGCTCTCAAAAAGCCTATGTTGCTAATCTGGTGGAAGAAATCCCAAAAATGGCTGTTTTACGAGCGTGCATTGTGCAGTTGCTACGCACGCTCGTAACTTCACAAATTCACAATATTTTCATGCCAGATTTTCAACATTGTCATTTTTCTACACCTCCTTGTGAACAGTACAGCTGTCATTTTTCACATCCTGGCCGAAATGTGTTTCCGCAGATCCGGCGCACAATAGCATGGTCGCTGTGGGAAATCAGTGTTTGGGGCAGATTATGAAAATGACAGTGACACTGTTCATGAGCAGAGGTCCTCAAATGCCTATGTTGAAGACTTGGTGACGATACCCCATAAAATGACTGTGTTACGAGCATGCGTTGCGCAGTTTGTACACACGCTAGTAACGTGCATTTGTAATATTTTCACTCTGGATTTTCACCATTGGCATTTTTCCACACCTCTTGATGAACAGTACAGCTGTCATTTTACATATCCTGCCCGAAACGTGTTTTTGCATGTCCAGTGCAGAATAGTACGGTCACTGTGCGAAATCACTTTTTGGAACAGTTTGAGGAAATGACAGTCACATTGTACAAGAGCAGAGGTGCTAAAATGCCTATGTTGAACATTTGGTCCCAAAAGTCCATCAAATGACTGTGTTACAAGCATGCGTTGAGCATTTCCCACGCACCCTTGTAACTTCGCAAATTTGCAATATTTCCATGCCACATTTTTAACACTGCCATTTTTTTTACACCTCTTTATGAGCAGTACAGCTGTCATTTTTCACACCCTGCCCAAAATGCATTTCCGCACTGCACTACCAAACCCAATGCCAGCGTGACAACATTCGGCATTGACAAATGCTTGTTATTGTTTGCTGCAGCTTGTATTGATCACATGAACTGTTAGATAAATGTATTGTAACTTGTAAATGCTTTTAATATGAAGAAATGTGTGTGTTTTTGAAATGCACTGCAAATTAATCATTATGTAGCATATATTCTAAAAATTAAGACATCTAAGTCAGGTAGTGCTAACCAGATTTTATTCAGTAATTTACAATTAGTCTATCCTGAATACATCCTGAAACAACATATTTTGCCAGTTTCTAAATGTTAAATAATGAAGCCTGTTTAAACTACTTGCTTTGGTACAAGAAAAAAATAAACAGATAACCAGGGTGCCTAATAAAGGTCTAGTAAGAAAAATGTTTATTTTGTTACAATAATTACTGTTCTTAATCAGCACTGTAAATACATTTTAAAATCACATGATAAAAGTATCAAATCATACCAGTAGGTTTTCATTACATCATGCAATAGTTTTCAATACATTGTACTTTTGTTCTACTTGGTCTGCAGTGATTTTACTTGGTTTGCAATTATTTTATCTATTTGAAGGTAACTGTTTAACTATACTTAACCTGTTCAGCATGTTTTCAGAAATGTTTGCTTTTTGTAGACTTTGTATGTGAGTATGCAGTTGTGGCAGACTGACATGTAAGGAATCACTGTCACCAACCCCCTCAGAAGCACATTCAAGTTTATTATCATCAGGGCCATCCAATCTCCTGACACACTTGAGTCAAAATCCTTCAGATTGAAAGTATTTATACATGGAAAATCTACCATACCATTCAAAAACAAGCATTGTGGTCAATGCTGCATTTAGGTGAATGGGGCACTTTGCACCTCTTCTCACAACTATTGTTTCAGTCTCTGAGCCAGCAAAAAGTTCTCTGATAGTCTGCTTTAACACAGATTTTAAAGGGACACTGTCAGCTTTGTCCCTAAATTTGGCATAATTTTGTAGCAGTGTTCCCCAAAGCACACACTAAACAAACTACCAGTGTAAAATGACCCTGCATGTCCGAAAAGTACTATTTTACCTGATTTCCATAATTTACCATTATTTTTCTGTCTGACCAACCCAAACGTAAGTCAGCGACCTCTGGAAGCACATCAATTCCAAAGACATGTGTCTGTAACAGAGCGCATGTATGCAGAGCAATCTTTAGCATGCCCTACAGACAGAGCAGCTTAAAAGAAGTATTTCAAGACCCTAAATCGAACTGTGCCTCTTGTGACAAGAAACAAGGCATAATACAGCTAAAATATACACTTAAAAAGCAGAACCTAAATCCCGCACATGCGTAATAATGTCTTGGAGCAGAGATCCTGCGCAAGCGCAGGAACATGTCACTATTGCACATGCGTGGGATTTAGACTCTGCTTTTTAATGTATATTTAAGCTGTATTACACCTTGTTTCTTGTCACAAGAAGCACAGTTCGATTTAGAGTCTTGAAATTCTTCTTTTAAGCAGCTCTGTTTGTAGGGTATGCTAAAATTGCACCATGTACATGCGCTGTATTACAGATGCGCGTCTTTCGAATGGATGTACTTCCGGAGGTTGGTTGACACGTTCAGACAGAAAAGTAATGTAAAATTGTGAAAAGTAGGTAAAAATATTACTTTTGGGACATGATGGTCCATTTTACACTGGTAGTTTGTTTAGTGTGTGCCTTGGGGGGCATGCTAATAAATTATGAAAACCATAGGGACAAAGCTGACAGTGCCCCTTGTGTTCCAGTCTACATATGCATGACCAGAGGATTTTGAAACTAAAGCAGGGAAGTGAAAGCAGGAAATCATCAGGAGAGGGGTGCAAGATGCTACCAGCACCTGTGCAAGAGTAAGACGAAAATGCGGTAGGGCCCGAAAACCCTGCTGGTGGCCCAGGAAGGTCCAGGAGGTGGTGCGGGGAAAAAAGGCTGCCTATGGGCAATTCAAGAGCTCAAAGAGTGAAAGGGATCAAGAGGAGTATGAGCTGATGGCTAGAAGGGCCACTAGGGTGGTGAGGGCGGCTAAGGCAAGGAAGGAGCAGAACCTGGCCAGGGAAATTAGGAGAGGGAACAAGGGGTTCTTTAGATACATTGGGGAAAAACGAAGGGTGAAGAGGCAGATTAGCAGGATTAAATCAGGGGAAAGATGGGCACAAGATCCGGGGGAGCAGGCTGAGGTACTAAATGAGTACTTCACCTCAGTTTTCACCAAGGAAAATGGGGGTGCTGCATCATACATGGGAGGAGACAGAGATACTGAGGAGGTGGGGGCCCTTACCAATCGGCGGGTCTGGGGAGAGGGGTAGGCATCACTGACAGGAAGGCGGAGGGCTAAGCAGGGAGAAGCGGTACCGGAAGTGGAAATCACAGTGGAGAGAGTGAGGGAAGCCCTCAGGTCCCTTAAGATGGAGAACTCACCGGGGCCAGATAAATTACATCCCAGAGTGCTGAAGGAACTTGTGGATGTCCTGGTGAAACCCCTGGCGGAGCTTTTCACCATCTCTCTGAGGACAGGGTGGGTGCCCCAGGACTGGAAGGTGGCGCATATAGTGCCTATCCACAAGGGAGGATCAAGGGAGGTGGCAGGGAACTACAGGCCTGTCAGCCTGACATCGGTGGTGGGCAAGGTAATTGAGGGCATTGTCAAGGAGAGGCTGGGGGAACCTGGAAAAGTCAGGGTGCCTGGACGATAGACAGCATGGATTTGACCCGGGAAATCGTGTCAGACAAACCTAGTGGAGTTCTATGACTGGGTGACAAGTGCCTTGGACCTAGGTAGACCAGTGGATGTCCTCTTTCTAGACTTCAGCAAGACATTTGACTCTGTTCCTCACATGGGCCTGTTGGATAAGCTGGGAGTAATGGGGGTGGGGAACCAGATGATCAGATTGATAGGCAATTGGCTCCAGGACTGGACCCAGAGGGTCGTAGTTGGTGGGATAATTTCATCCCCAAAGAGGGTCATTAGTGGGGTCCCACAGGGATCAGTCCTTGGGCCCCTCCTGTTCAACGCCTACATCTCTGACATAAGGACAGGAATCAGGAGTGAGATGAGTCTCTTTGCGGATGACTCAAAACTGGGGGCAGTGGTGGATGGGGAGGAGGGGAGGGTGGCCCTACAGGGGGACCTGGAGGCTCTGGAAAGATGGTCTAGAAAGTGGAAGCTGAGGTTCAATGCAGGGAAATGCAAGGTACTCCACCTGGGGGCCAGAAACCTGGGCCAAGTGTACACCCTGGGGGGGAAAATGCTACAAGTCTCGATGGCTGAGATAGACCTGGGGTGGTGGTGGATGTCAAGATGAACAACTCGGAGCCTTGTAGGAGGGCAGCAGCCAAGGCCAACAGGATGCTGGGATGCATCGCTAGAGGGATCACCTCCAGAAGGAGGGAAGTGATACTCCCTCTGTATAACTGCTTGGTGAGGCCACACCTTGAGTACTGCGTGCAGTTTTGGAGGCCACACTTAAAGAGGGACATTAAACTCCTGGAGAGGGTCCAGAAGAGGGCAACCAAAACGATTTGGGGCTTGGGGGACAGAACCTATGAGGAGAGGCTTGAAGAGCTAAATATGTACACACTGGCAGAGAGAAGGGACCGGGGGGACATGATAGAGGTCTTCAAGTACATGAAGAGGGTAAATAGGGGAGGAACAGTCAGGGTGCTTCGAAGGAAGGAGGAGGGGGCCACTAGATGGCATGGGTGGAAACTGGAGGGAGGGAAGATTCAGGGGAGAAAGGAGGAGGTGCTACTTCACTGAGAGGGTGGTGGAGCCATGGAATGCACTGCCTAGGGGGCTGGTGTAGGCAGAGATGGTAGAGGGGTTCAAGAGGGGCTGGGACAGGTACAGGGGAAGGGTTCTGGAAGCAAAATCCAATGCAGCAAAAATATCCGGAACTGGGAAGGGAGAAGCCAGAGAAGGCGATTGGCGCAGCAAGGTCAGCACCCAGGGTGGGGGCTGACCAATTGAGCAGACTCGAAAGACCGTTAGGCCTATTCTGCTGGCATTTTAGTATGTTAGTAAGTGAATCACATGAAAGCAGTCACATTTGACCCCTTATCACCTCACACTGTACTGTTTTGGTCAAATCTAAGTCTGTGTACTAAACTGTTAGCATATCAGAGTAGATTTCCCTGAGAATTTAAATATTTTTATACAATTTCAGTCAAAAATTCCATAAATGTAAGAAATTGCAAGAAATTGTGGATTTTGTGTGGAGAAGGGTGAAAACTGCGGAAATTGTGGACAAATTGCACCTGCAATTTTCCAGTGGCCCTGGTCATTGCTGTTTCAATATCCAGAGCTGATTCAATTAAGTTCAGCTTTGCAGTTTGTAGGTCATGAAAAAATGCTTCAAGATGGAAATTTCAGATGGACCTGGTGATAAGGATGGAGGGAGGAAGGAGGGGCCTTGGAGGATTAAATTTTCCTCATATGGTAGGTCATGCAATGGTCACTAAGACAGTCAAATAGTATGCCTTTAGGCATAATTCTGTGTTGGTGGGGTGAGAGAACCCAGTCAAGAAGGCTGTGATTGGAGGTTTAAGCATTGTGTTGCATGAGGTCCAAGATCAGCTGGGTCAACTTTAGGGCTTTCATGATAGCCTGTCAAGTTTAGGACTGAAAAGATCTGGCACACATGGGGCAGACCAGTTTTTATTGAGGGTTCCTACTAGAAGGTACTCACAACTGAATCAGATCTGTTTAGCACATTTGAAATTAGCTATGTGATGAAGTCCAGGGATTTTTCCAGGATGCTGTAAATCCCTGTGTCCAGGACATTCAGACACAATTCAGCTTATAGTTCATTAATTTTCTGTATTTAGCTGCTGTCTTTATTATTGATGATATCTGCATGAAAATAGGTTAGATTTTCTTCACCCTGCTCCTCTCTCATAATGAGGGCTATTCACTAGTGACTGGCTGGGTACACATGATAGGCACATACCCGGCATATGCAGCTCTTCACCCACAGATAGGCACACAGTGGCCGGCATTCATGATTGCTGGCCACCACTGGGTACCTATCTGCATCCACACCCCACTCAGTGCACAAGATTGTGGGGGGGGGGGGGCAGATTGGAGGACACAGGCAGGCATCCAGTTGGATGCCTGACCAGTAGATCCCCTGTTCCATGCAAAGCTGGAGATTGTGGGATGGCATGGGTCCCGAATGTTTTCATTGTCAGGCAAGTGCCTGAATGGCTGTCCCCAGCCCTCCCTGCCAGACCGGAGGGCTGGGGCAAGATGGTAGGTGGGACCAATTTTTTCCACAGCTGGTGGAAGGCACACAAGAGGTATGGCAGTGTCCCTGGCCCCTACTGATATATCTTGCAGCCCCCCCTCGCCCAGCACTCCGTGCCTGCATGAATGGCACAGAGTGTGGACACACCCCTTGACACTCTCCCAGACTGTCCACACATATAGCTGCACAGACGGCTAGGGATTGAGGGTGGAAGTGGAATGTGTCCCTTACATGAATGCTGCCGAGGGTCTGCAGGACCACTGGTGCATGGCATTCAAACACAGAGTTGCCTGCATACTGCAGATTCACAGCATGTAGGCAATCATATTTTTAGTGCATAGATCCCAGTGCGCTGGTTGTTAAATCCCAGTCTGTTGCTGGGGAAATAACTCTAATTTCACAAATAGAAGATCATGACATTGGTGATGTGAAAAGTAGAAGAAAGATCCCCTATCATGCAACTGTCCTCAGTAATAAAGAACAATAGATAGATAAGGAATAGGAATTAACTATGAACTATTATGCATCTATGTATTCTATTTTAAAGTGTTCCTGAATACTTGGAATTTGCTGTAAAAATGATAAAATGAAAAGCACAATCAGCAAATTTGATTTTATGACCAATCCTTTTTTCTTGAGAAAGAGAGTTCATAAAGGGACACTAAATTTAAATACCTGAAGTGGTTCTCACAGCTGTGAATTGGGCCAAAAATCCATCCAGTTCCACTGAGGAGTCTGATCTCATTACCACTGTCATCAGATTGGAGTTTGACTGAAGCTGTGGAGGCACATCAGTGCCACAGAACCTGGAAAACACAAATCATTTATTACCTAGAGCATTTCTGTTTTTCATCCTGCCTTTCTCCACTGACATTTCCAGGATTGCTTGAACATTCCTCTGTCTCCCACAAGCCCTTACCCCGTCAGATATCCCACTGCAACTGCTCTCATCGGGGTCCCACTGACCCCCTGTAAGCCTCTGTGGGCTTTTCCCCCTAAGACGTGGCCTGGGTGACAACTAGCATGTTATCTGGTGTGTGGGGGAGGGGCACATTACTCCTGAGAGAGCTGGTGGATCCCAGAGGACACTGGATGTGGGGCATCATCTGCCTGAGATCCTCTTCCTCATCCTCTATATGCCTTTGGACCTTACAAAATAGCAAGCAGAAGGCCTTGTAGTCTATCAAGTTTGCTCTTTTGTGTTGGCCAGGATCCACCTTGTTCACAATCATTGGAATTCCGTGAGGTACCTCTGTCTATCCAGTCCATTGTGTGCTGTACATGCTCCCAAATGCACCAACCATAGGTGGTGTCACAGCCTTCCCACCCATGAAGAGGACAGTGTCCTCTAGGATACTTGATCTTTCCAGCTTGCGGAAACACACTGGATCTGGAGCAGAAACCTGGGTCACTGGCACAGCAAGTTGTGCTCACCACCGTGGACTGGGCATTCATTTAACACTCATTTAACCAAGAATCTGATTTGAATCCCTTATGAATAAAAGATGTAATTCTATGTTGCTTGTGTTCATTTAAATGAGTTCTTTGTTCCAAAATACCAAACCACAGATCACAGAAACATTTAATATCTTCAACAGTGTCCAACAAACTAACAATCATTTGTGCCATTTCTTTCTTTGTCCCTCAGGAACATTTGCCATTCAGGTATCAAACATAAAGAATTACAGGTCAGCAGCAATCCACTGTCAGTGGGTAAAAAATTTATGTCTGCAGAATTCTATTAAGAAACGAGGTGGAGGGGCAGAACCTTCGACATACGGTGCATGGAAGAAGAGAACAAAAGGTGCAAATAAAAATTCCAACACTTGATTTCCAATATCTCTGCACTAAAGCTTCACTGAAGCTTGGCAAAAATGTCCACTTCTCCACATTCGCCAATAGTGGAAAAATGCTTAATTGGGAACTGAGTGCTGGAATTTGTCTTTGTACCTTGAATTCAACAATTATTGTTGGTGTACTGTATCTAGCAAATTACATATGTTCTTCAGTTTTCCATTGTAAAATGTGCATTTTATCCATTGTTACCTGCCCAGTTCATGCTTCTCATTATCCTTGCCATCATAAACAAGCAGGTAGTCATACTGACAAGTCTTGTGTTCCTCTATGGCCAGTGAGCGGAAATCCAGGGCAATGTGACAACCAGCAGGGACCTCAATCAACCATGTGCAGTCCATGTCACTCTGGTAAGACAGGGGAAAGCCAGGACTCTGGAATTTACCTTTCTTTCCTCTCAGAACTCCTCCACAAGTACCTTGTAAAAAAATAATAGGCTTTTTACAAAAGTATTGTAGATTTCATTGGATAACACCAAGCCAAAGCATGCATCTGTGTTTTATTACATCGCTGCTTAGATCCGTGCTCCTCATTACTTATACAAACATACGAACATACGAAATTTGCCAGCAGATAAAGGCCTAGAGGTCTATCAAGACTGCTCGAATGTGCAGCTAGCACCCCTTATTCTGCAGCTGCCCCTCCCTTCCACCCTTCCCCTTCATTAACCCTCCCCCTTGTCCTGTCCCATCCTCGTTTGATGCAGTCCACTGTTCTACTGCATACCACTTCAGCAGGTAATGCATTCCACCCAGCCACCACCCTCTCTGTAAAAAAGTGTCTTCTCATCTCCCTCCTGAACCTTCCTTGCTCCAGTCTCATATCATGGCCCCTGGTGGCCCTCCCCTCCCATACTTTGAACAGCCCCTCTGTACCCGTCTTGTTTATTCCTTTCATGTATTTAAAGGTTTCAATCATGTCACCCCTGTCTCTCCTCTCCTCCAGTGAGTACATGTTCAACTCCTTCAACCTCTTCTCGTATAAGTCCCCCAGCCCCTTGATCATCTTTGTCGCTCTACGCTGCACCCCCTCCAGTAACTTAATGTCCCTCTTCAGATACAGATGCCAGTACTGCATGCAGTACTCCAGGTGTGGTCTAACTAATGACCTATACAGTGGCAGAATCACCTCCTCCCTCATCGAGGATATACCCTTGCAATACAACCCAGCATTTTGTTGGCCTTTGCAGCTGTCTTCCTACATTGTGCTGAGTTGTTCATTGACCCTGTAATGAGCACACCCAGATCCTTCTCCTCCTCCTCTGTCTGGGCTAGCTGCACCCCCCCAGCTGGTAATTCCTCCTTGGGTTCTTCATCCCAAAATGCAGCACCTTGCACTTTTGGCATTAAAGCCCAGTTGCCAGGTGTCTGACCAGGTTTCAAGCTTTGCCAGATCATCCTGCAACCCCTGCCATCCCCTAGGTCATCCACCACCGCCGCCTACCTTGGTATCATCAGCAAACAGACTGATCTTGCTCTTGATGTCCCATGATATGTCTGAAATGAATATCCCAAACAACACTGGTCCCAACACTGAGCCCTGTGGAACACCGCTCGTCACTGCCCTTGGGTGTGAGAGCTTCCCACCCACCACCACCCTCTGTTGCCTTCCCTGCAGCCAGTTTCCTACCCATCTCACCAGCTTTGCACCCGCCCCTGTGCCTACTAACTTCCTTCCCAGCCTTCCACGTGGCAGTGAGTTGAATGCCTTACTGAAGTCCAGATGCAAGACATCCACTGCATGGCCCCTGTCCAGTTGCCTAGTTACCCAGTCATAGAACTCGACCAGGTTGGTTTGGCAGGATCTGCCACGTATGAAGCCGTGCTGTCTGCTGTCCTGTAGTCCTTTGGCCTCTAGGAGGGCCACCAGCCTCTCCTTCAGGATAGTCTCCATTAGCTTACCCACAATGGATGTGAGGCTCACTGGTCTGTAGTTTCCCAGTTCATCCTTGGGGCCACTCTTGTGGAGGGGCACCACATGAGCTATCCTCCAGTCCTGAGATACACACCCCAAATGTAGTGAGGCATTAAATAGGTCTGCCGAAGGTCCTGCAAGGACCTCTGCCAGCTCCTTCAGTACCCTGGGGTGGATGCCATCTGGGCCTGGTGCCTTGTCCACCCTCAGTGCCTTCAAACCCTCTCGAACTCTGCTTTCCATGATTTCCCCATCTGTCACCACTTCCTCCCCTGCTTCTGCCATTTCTCCCACCTTGGGTGTCACCCCCCCCTCTTCTCTTTAGTAAATACTGAGCAGAAGTACTCATTTAGTGCTTCCGCCTTATCGTACCCTGCTTTCACCAACCTCCCCCCCTTCCTAATCCTTACTATGTGGTCCTTACAGCTCCTTTTCTCCCTGATGTACTTAAAGAAGTCCTTCTCCCCCTTCTTAATGCCTTGTGCCAGCCTGAGTTCCGTAGATGCTTTGGCTCCCCTTACTGCCCTTGTCACCTTCTTCGATTCTGTCAAGTACTCCTCCCTTATGAAATAAGGACTAACATATTGGTCCTTTACATATAAAATAAGTATGTATTACAGCATATTTTACAACCCTGAGGTATGTGATACTACATAACTTACAAGAGCAAAGCTACAGTGGGTTATAAAAGTATCATACACAATGGGTGTATACAAAAAAATCAAGAACAAGACTAAAGCCCTTCACTTTATGTTTTATAATTACTAGTTTAAGGAAAGAGATAGTTTGGTAAACATGGTAAAGCAGTTTGCCTGGCTGAGCTCTGTAATACATATTTATGGGATCACAAACATGTACAGTATTATGGAGTTTAACAACAGCAGGATTTAGGTTGATATTAACCTTAGTCAGTAATTACAAGGCCGTTAAGGACCAGCTGGACAGTTAATGAGCTACTAACATGTCAGGGAAAATGTAAGTAATAATAATATGTACATGCATTTCAGCCTTTACTTAATATATTCTCAGTATTTCTCATCCCTTAATTCTTTATTAATGAAGGATATTGGCATGAAAAGGGAATATCTCTCTCATTTGAACTTTATCTGCACCTCCTGCTTGTGAGCAAATGATGTCATCAACATAATTATCTGGTAATGACATTTCCATTTGTTGCTGCTGAAATTGTTTTGATCTCCCAGCACATGAGTAGGGTAGTGCATGAGTGCAACATCCATCTCAAGGTATCAGCAGAGATCTGCAGATAGTCCGCAGTCCACAGGAGACTCTGCAGGAGGAACACCTGACCAAGGTAGGAGATAACGCAGTTCTGTGTATGGATATAGTGGAATAGACAATTGAAGGTTAAGTAGGTCCAGGTAATGGGGTACCAATAACATAACACAAGAACTGTGAAAACATTTTATTTGCAAAAATCCTCAGTCCTTTCATGATACAGATAAAAGGTGCAGTCACTTATTCTCATAGAAATGGAATTGTTTGTGAAAGTCTTTTTCATTGCTAATACTGTATATACATATTCAACAAGCATTACATAAGTCAACTTTCCACCCTAGATCCTTACACTCTTCTTCTTTCTCTTCTACATATATAATCCTTGTTTCCTGATTTACTGCTGTTTCATTTATAGCTTTTACCTAAAATAAAGGGGAAAATTGATGATTTTTTAAAATACTCTTTTTTACATCATTTTCAATCCTTTAAAAGTGCTTCTTTTGAGCAAATCTATATATACACATATATATGTATATGTATATAGTCAACTTGTTATTATAAGACAAAACCCTTTTCTATATAAATTGTAATACTCAGATGATTTTTAATTGTTAAACATATTTCGGGTTTGGTTATATTAGGAAATGTAATACATGTATGTTATTGTTTATTTAAAATTTCAGTAAAATGTTATATACAAAAAAAATAACGAGGGTGTAGGAAGTGGTAGACATCAGGAAGGTAGCGACTGCTAGAAGGGTTGAAAACAGAAAGTAGTAGACACCCTATCTAGGGTAGGGTAACAAATACATTCAAGCAGGTAAAGGAAGAGGTAGGAAGTCAAAGAACATGGAAAGGAGGAAGGAAGGTACAGAAAAGGTTCAACAGAAAAAAAGACGACAGACAAAAAGGTTAAGAAAGCAAAGAACATTGAAGTGCTGCAGTGCAAGGGTGTGGAGCTGCAGTCTTTTGGGGCACATTCTGGAGACTGAGGTGATGCCCCATTTGCACTCACCTCTCTGGATTGGGGGTATAGGTAACTGGACTCTTAGCTGAACTGGTACGAGTGTACAAAACCTTCTACCCCATCCAGGGGTCACCAAGTCTGCCACTGCTCCCCCAGAGGATGCCTAGGCAAAGGCAGAGTAGTTTGACTTATTGTGGGCTCCAGGAGGGTGGGGTGGTGGGAAGGGAACACTTTCCTCTGCCTGTAACACTGCAAAATTCCTTCGCTGTACTGGCAGGACGAGGCAGCCACGAGGAGGTATCCACAGCGGTGGGAAGGCAGGAAATGGGGGTCCTCAAAAGCGAAGGCCCCCAAGGAGGGAGGAGGAGGCCTCCAGCCAAGGAGGAAGCAGCTGCTGATTAAGGACTCTGTCATTAGGGGGATAGACTTAGCAGCAGTGGGAGGAAGGGAGGGAGCCAGAGTTGAAATAAGTACCTACCTGGTGCTTCATCTTGTAGGAATGGAGAGTGGATCCAGAAGATCACTAGGGTGGCAGGAGATGGCAGGGAGCTAGATGTCATTGTACACCTAGGGACAAATGACCTGGCAAGGGATAGGGTAGTGGTAGTGCAGGGTAATTTCAGGGAGCTGGGATAAGTCCTGAAGTAGGTAGCATGAACAGTGGTGTTGGCTGAGGTGTTAACTGTGTATAGCCAAGAAGAGGAAAGGGCACTCCACAGCATGGCTTTTAATAGTTGGTTGAAGACATGGAGCATGGTAAAGGACTTTGGCTACACTGGGGACTGAGGAGCAGCCTAGGAAGATATAAGCCTCTATAGGGGGAAACAGCCTGCATCCTTTCTGGGGGGGGGGCTGCAGTCCTTAGTGGGTTGTTTAAATGATACTTAGATAAGCATTTAAAGTAGCTGGGGGGAGGCTGTAATACCAAAGGAGGCAAAGATTGCTTCCACCCAGATGATGGAGCAACAAGGAGGGAGGGCCTAAGAGGAAGAACCTCCCCCAGGGCAGAGGCGCAGGAAGACAGGGGTAGAGACAAAGCAGAGGACAAGAGGGTATACATCAGGATAGTAAGAAGAGAGGAGTAAAGGAGACAGGCAATAGAGAGTGTAACAAACGAGGGGGGAGTCAGGAGGAACTTCAGGAAACAGCACAGGTGGGGGGGAGAAAGCAGGAAGGGGGAGTAAGGTAAGGAGAGCCATGTGAGCCAAGGCAAGGAGTCTGGGAAATAAAATTCAAGACCTGGAGGCCTTCATGGAAGGGGCTAGCCTTAATTTGGTGGTTATAACTGAGTCATGGTGTACTGACAGCCATGACTGGGATATGGTCATACCAGGCTACTCTCTGTTGAGGAGAGACAGAACGGGGTGGGGGAGGTGTAGTACTATATTTGAGAGAGAGAGAGAATCAAGGCTATGGAAGTGCAGGGGAACTCGGAGGAAAGGGAAAAACTGGAGGTGCTGTGGGTCATCCTGGAGACAGGTGCTGGGACCACTCTCCCTACAGGGGTAGTATACAGTCCTCCAGCACAGGGAGAGGAGTTGGCTAAGGCACCTGGGAAGTACATCATCTGGATGGCAAATAAGGGGAAAGTCCTGCTAGTTGGCGACTTCAGTCTGCCAGATGTGAACTGGGTCCTTCCAGCAGCAGCTTTGGCAAGGAGCAGGTCCAGCCTTGACTCCCTATAAGGGGTCTTTCTCAGGTAGCTAGTCAATGAACCCACTAGGGACTGAGCAGTGCTGGACATGGTGCTTACAAAAAGAAACAGCATTGGAGAGGTCGCAATGGGCAGCCCTCAAGGTATCAGTGATCACCATACAGTATGGTTTAACATTAAGCCACGAGCAGAGGAAAACCACAAGAGGAGAGAGTCTGGAACTTTAGGAGGGTAGATTGTAAGGAAATATTTTAATTTAATTTATTTTTTATTCTTGTAGGCCCGATGAGCAAATGCCTATTTTCACAGGCAACAAGAGATGATTTACAAACATGTAATACATACAAAAGTATAAATACCATACAACTTACACAATCAAATACATTTACAACATAATACAATTCATATCAACCATCCTAACAAACACAATGCTGTTGTTCACATAAATACCTCACAAGGCTTTTCTTAAAAATATCAACTGTTTTACTATTCAAGAGTTCAGAGGGAAGTGAGTTAAAAAATGTTAGAACCTTATAAGTAATAGATTTTTGACCAATAGCTTTACGGCACAGTTGGACTTTATAGGAATATTTATCTTGTGATCTAATCCCACATCCATTAGTTACCCTACCAAATAAACTAGTAACAGAACTGGGGAGAGGACCAAAGGTAATTTCATACACACAAATACCATATTTAGCCTGAATCCTGTTGTCAAAGGATAGGCAGTCAGTCTGCTGATACAAAACACAATGATGTGTACAGTATGGAGCATAAATTATAAATCTAAGTATAGTGATAAATGTAACCCTGAGATGTGCCAATAAATTATTGTTGGTACCTAAGTAAACAAAAAGACCATAGTCCAAAGGACTCAACAAAAAATATGGGACAACAATACCTGAGATTCTGGGGTTAAACAGGTTTTCACCCAGTGAGGCCCATCTAGCCTTTGATGGATTGTTTTTTTAGGCCATTAATATGATTTTCATACGTTAAGTGGGATTCCAAAGTCAACCTCAGATACTTAAAATGGTCAACATATTCAATTATATCCCCCTTTAGATCTAATATTGGATCAAATTCTTCTTTACTTTGTTTATTTGAAAAAAAAACATGGCCTTTTGTTTTGTTTTTTTTACTTTCATAACCACATAATTCTGTTGCAACCAGTTCTGTAATGAAATAAAATCAACCTGAACCTTCCTGATGGCATCACCCGGCTTACTTCCTACCCCAAAAAGAACTACATCATCTGCATACATAATAATAGATGTCTATGAACAGACACTGGGGACAGAATTCATATACAAAGAAAAAATAAGAGGCCCTAAAATTGACCCTTGAGGGACACCACAAACAATTGGTTTAAATGTAGAAACATAACCTTCTATAGCTGTTTTGTGCACTCCGTTACTTAAGAAGTCAGTAAACCAGGCGATTACATCAGAGGAAAAATGAAATTTTTGAAGGATCACAGTTATAAGGTCATGTTCCACTAAGTCAAAGGCCTTGGTGAGGTCCACAAAAATAGCTGCCCCAGAGTGCCCTTTATCAAGAGCACCATGTAAGCAGCTGGTGAACCCCACCAAGGCCATCTCCGTATTGTGTTTCTGTTTGAAACCATATTGTTGAGGAGTTAATAACTCATACTTATTGAGAAAATCTGTTGTCTGATTAAAAATAATCTTTTCTAATATCTTTGATAATGGAGAAAGGAGAGAAACAGGACAATAATTTTGAGCTATAGTTGGGTTCCCTGATTTAAATATTAATCTAATGATGGAACATTTCCATTGCACAGGAAATGAACCTGAACACAGAGAGGCATTGAAAACAAAAGAAATAGGATAAGCCAAAAATGTTATGCCAAGTTTAATGATCCTAAAATCCAAACCATTGGAACACAGAGATGAACTGGGTTCCCTATTCAGAATATATTTCAGGACATCTTCTGGGGTAACTTTTTTAAAATAGAATTTAGGAAAATTATCATCAGCAACACCAGTTTGAAATTCATTTACAACTGTTGAAAAAAGAGACCTATTAGAATCAAGATCATCAAAGTAATTATTAAAAATTTCGGAGACTATAACTGGGTCACTAGTTAATATATTGCCAGTCTCAAGAGAAATGATAGACTGCCTTTCCTGTCTACCTATTAGGTGATTAAGAATACTCCATGTCTTTTTTGCATTTCCCCATGCATTTTTTTGTTCTGATAGAAAATACTGGGGTTTTGCCCCCCTAACTTCTGTTTTACATCTGTTTCTTTAAAGTTATGTAATGTTGTAGAGAAGTAGTCTTTCAAAGTTTTTTGTAAACATTCCAGCTCTTATCCCGAGATTGCATCAGATGTAATAAGTCAGTAGAAACCCAAGAATGTTTATTTGCCCTTATTCTCATTCTTTTTTGTGGTGCTAACATAATAAATAGAAGACTGCCTCAGAAATTGTCTAGTGGGGGGGCAGGGAGGGGTAAAGAAACCATGAGGAAAAATAAGGGAGGGCAGAATTAAGGCAAGTAGCCTCTCTGTGAAGGAAGTGAGTAAAAGCAAAATGAAAAACAGACCATTATGGTACTCTAGGGAAGTGGTCACAGTGGTGAAGGAAAAAAGGGTGACATTCAGGAGTTATAAGCAAATGCAGAGGAAGGAAGATGGAGGTGCACCAGGTAAAACAGAGGGAAGCAGGTAAGGCAGTGAAGGTAAAAAAGGCACAGACAGAGGAAAGAATACCCAACGGGGTAACAAATGGAGATAAGACTTTCTTCAGGTACATAAGTAAAAAGAGGAAAGCAAGGGAGGGAAAGTGAGAATAAAGAGGGCAGTAGAGGGAGACTGCACAGAAGAGGGCCAAGAAAAAGCAGGTACCCTGAACAGGTACTTCTGTTAAGTCTTCACAGTGGGAGGGGGGAATGTACCTCCAGTGATCAGCAGGAACAAAGGGGAAGGGGAGGCAGACACAAGTCCATTTTCACAAGAAAGATTCCTAAAGGGACTTGTAGCTCTGAACGTGAACAAGGCTATGGGAGTGGACGGGATACACCCAAAGGTACTGAGAGAACTCAGGGAGGCACTGGCTGTCCCGCTGATGGCCTTATTCAACAGCTCACTGGAATCAGGCATGGTTCTGAAGGACTGAAGAACAGCATACATGGTTCCTCTACTTAAAGGCTACATCAGGGAAGAAGCTAGTAATTATAGGCCGGTGAGCCTCACCTCAGTGGTGGGGAAATTATTGGAAACACTGTTAAAGGAAAGGTGAGAAAATGAATCCAGTGGGCTGCAAGACCAAAGGCAGCATGGATTCATGGGGGAAGGGGTCATGCCAGATGAATCTGATAGGTTTCTTTGATTGGGTATCCAAGGAAATAGATCAGGGGAGGGCAGGGGACACAGCCTATCCAGACCTTAACATGGCCTTCGAGACTGTGCTGCACAAGAGACTGATTAAGAAGTTGAGCAGCCTAGAAGTGGGATCCAAAGTGGTGAATTGTGTGAGAAACTGGTTAATGGATAGGTGACAGAGGGTGGTAGTTAGTGGCAATCATTCTAATGATGAGAGAGTAACCAGTGGGGTGCCACAAGGCTCAGTACTGGGACCAGTCCTGTTCAATGTCTTCATAAGTGACATTGCAGATAAACTGGAAGGGAAGGTATGCATTTTTGTAGATGATACCAAAATTTGTAATAGGGTGGATAATAAGGAATGGATGGAAAGAATGTGTAGGGATCTTGGAAATCTCAAGGAGTGGCCAAGAGCATGGCAGTTGGGGTCAATGCCAAAAAGTGCAAAATCATGCAACTAGGATATAGTGACCCAAAAGCTGTGTATAGGGTGGGTGTGGACTTACTGTCAGACACTAAGCAGGAAAGGGACCTTAGGGTTATCATATCTGATGACCTAAAAGTGACAGGGCAGTGTGACAAAGCAGTGGGTAGGGCTAGTGGGATGCTGGGATGCATATGGAGAGGTATCTCCAGCAGGAGGATGGAGGTGATGTTACCACTATATCGCTTGCTAGTGAGACTCCACCTGGAATATTTTGTCCAGTTCTGGAGGTTGCACCTCAGAAAGGACATAGACAGGGTGGAGGCAGACCAGAGGAGGTCAATTAAAATGGTGCAGAGGTTGCACCAAAAGCTCTATGAGGAGAGACTGAGGGATCTCATCAGGTACAGACTGGAAGACAAGGAGAGCAAGAGAGGATATGATAGAGACTTAATAGTACCTCACAGTGGGTGAACAGGGTACAGGAGGGAAGTCTCTTTCAAATGAGAAAAAACACCAGAACCAGAAGACATGTAATGAAGCTGGGGGGAGGGGAGTTTAGGAGGGATGTGAGGAAGTCCTACTTCACTGAAAGAATGGTGGATGTCTCTAACAGACTGCCAGCAGAAGTGATGCAGGTGAAAACAGTAGGAGGTTTCAAGCATGCATGGGATATACTGTACATAGGAAAATATTAGGAAATGTACAGGGAGGAGGGAGGGTCACTGAAGACCAGTTAGGGTCTGTGGAGACAGACTAGGGACCATCTGGGCAGACTGGGAGGGCCAAGTGGTCCTTTTCTGCTGACAAATTCTATGTTTATATGTTTCTATCTCACCAACAGAGATTTATGACATTATGCCTAGACAAGAGGCAGAGGTAGGGTGGAGTCAAAGGGACAAACATATTCAGGCAAATGTCCTTATTAAGAATACAGGGCTTAAAAGAACAATACAATGCAGAAAATACATTAAATAAACTGCATTGTATCAAAAAGCTACAGCAAATTTCCCTGCGATGTCAGTCACTTTTGTAGGGCCTAATGTGAAGCTAAAGGCTATTCACAATCACTTAGTCCCAGGGAGATGTGGGCAATAGTACATCATAATTTCAGCTCTCCGGTAGTGGGCAATGCTTTGTGGCATGTAAACAAGCCACTGTGAATGGTATGCATAATGCACACTAACTGCACAGGCACTTTAAAACACTTCTTGAAACAGCACCAATACATCCAAATGGCAGAAATATTGCATACTGGTAAGTTGTTTGTGGTAGTTTGGATCATGGTCTGTGGAGACAGTCATCCAAACCCTGACCCTAAGCCAATATTTATCTGCTGAGGCACTACGCACAAAGAATATGTCATTTGTGTATTTCAATCTTCACAGTTTTTCTTTCAAAAATAGATGGATTATTGATTAGAAACCAGATTTTGTTGTGCTAATTGAGATGTGGTTATCAACTTAAAAAAGACTAACTCAATGATCTTCACTCACTGCCAAAACAAAGCAAAAAGCGCACCTCTCCACATCCTCCCCAGCACCCCCTTGAACAGGTATCCAACTACAAATGTCCTGGACTTACCCTCGTCTCGGCCCTTATCTTCCATGATCACATAAACACCCTTGCTGCCGCAACAAACACCCCGATTGGACTCCTTTACCGACACAGGGACTGCCTCCTGCCCACACCCTTAGGCTTGCCATCACCTCATCAATACTGTCCCTAGTGGACTATGGGCTTTCTGTATATGGAGCAGCAGATAACTCCGCACTCCAGAAAATCCAGGTCTCCCTAAATAAGGCCTGCAGGCTCCTAACTGGTGCACCTAGGCTCACTCACACCTGCTCCCTCTATACCTCTGCCAATCTTCTCAACCTTGAAGAAAGGCACCTCTACCAGACCTGCATACTGTCCAAGAAAATACTGCTCAGACTCTCCCCCGCTGTGGTCACCGCCTCTCTTCATCCTGCCACCCCCACTATCTCTACCCACAACTCAGAGAAAGCACCACTGGTTGTGCCCAGGGTAAAAACCTCCCTTGCCCAGAGTTCTTTCCACTACAGGGCCCCTACATGGTTTAATGCACTCCCAACCACCATCACTAGTGCACCCAAGATCGCCCACTTCAAAACCACTCTTCGCAACCACCTCTTCAATATCCACTCCTGTAACTGCAACTAACATTTCACTCTCTCACCCACTCTGATCCAAATTCTCTGACAAAGTCCATTATGGATTGCAACCTCCGTCAACAATACCAAACCCATGAATATGACTGATTACCCTGCTTAGATGCTTTCTCAAGCTAATAATGTCTTGGTGCTGTGATGATGTAAATATTGTCATCCAAATACTGTAAATAATGTCTGAAAATATCTACATCCAAATACTGTAAATAATGTCGGTGACAAATGTCTGTAACACGTGCTTAATGTAAATTGTTGTTATACCCTGTCTGTATTAGTTTCTGTCTTACATGTGATGAGGCGCCTTTGTAAATGAGCCTCTGGCTCAAAGGTTGTAAATCTGGTATATCAAATAAATAAAAATAAAAAAGCAGGACTTTCAGAGGCATTGGTATCTGTTAATGGATACTGATTCTGGTGAACAGATAATAAAAAGGCGAAGGAGTTGCTATCTATGCATCCTCAAATCTTAACATGCAGCTTTTAGAATTTGATTTACCATCAGATTTTGAAGTTCTGCCAATTGAGGTTCTCCAGAGTCACACCGATATGCTTGATTGGATGTTATCATCCTCCACAAAATAATACAGAAACAGTATTGGACCCGCGGCTTGTTATGCCTGCCTTTAAAAACTCCCATGAGTTGACTTTGTTAGGGTATTGCCATTTAAATATCCCATGTACTTAATTTAGCTGGTAATTGGGAGGCACGTTAACCAGAACAATGAGTGCACCACAAATTATTGAGGCAGCATAGCTTAATAATTAGTTACTTAGTCCTTCTACGCCCCCAGTCTTATTACACCATAGTGCCAATAATTTATGGAATACATTCTTTTCTAACATTGCAAAATGTTTATGAAGTTCAGTATAATGTTCCGCAGGGTTTTAATTTGGTAAAAAGGTCAGGAACTGAGATCATTGGGCTGGTCTAATGGTACTTAGAAACTTGCTCTCTAGGAGGGTTTTAAGAATACCCAATTTGGGGATGTGACAGCCAGCATCTTCCACAAGACCTCTAGTGCCATGCCACTGCTCATTTTGTGTGACAAGAACATTGCAAGCCCCCTTTGGCGCATACAGCCTGGGTTTGCCACAGGCTGTGTTTGTGAACTGCTCTCAGCGCATCTGTTAGCGCAAGCCATACCTTGCGCCATTCCTTGTGGAACACACCCCTTGTGCCATTCAGGGGGGCTTTGTGAATTGGACCCAATATCTCATTTTCAGTGGGGCCCTGCTTTTACCCATTTTTATAATATATTTACCTAGGATAGCCTAGCTTAATGGCAAGTTACATTTTCAGAGGGGTCTGGCTTTCACAATGTATTTTTCTCAGGATAGAGCAGCATAGATCCACAGTTTGGTGCGGGCTTTCCTGTCCTACATTTACCATTTTTACTATATATTTACCCAGGATAGAGCAGATGAGATGTAATATCTCATTTTTTGTGGTGTTCTGCTTTTACATATTTTTAGATTGTATTCATTCAGGATAGGCCAGCTAAGAGGCAAAATCTACTTTTTGGTGGACTCCCACATCTTGATGCCACATTTCCAATATAGTCTTTTTATGACTTGGCATTATGATCAAGACAGGTGGAGCTTTTTTTCTAAATCCCTTACGATAGGTGATTTTGCAGTACGACTGTGAAAACATGTTTTGGAGGGGATTTGAAAAATGACACCTGTCATGTTCATGAGGTGAGGTAACAGAAGGAATATGTTGAACATTAGGGGCCAAAATCTAGAAACGTGAAATTGTGAGTAAACGTTGGAACAATTCAACCTATCTTCATAACTTAGTTTTTTTCCTTCATATTTTGACCCCAAATTTTCAACAGTCTTTTTATGACCCAGTGTTATGATCAAGATAGGTGGATTTTTAGAAAGCATGCCTGAAAGGTAGTCTCACAAAGGGACTGAGAAAACATGTTTGAAAGAGGATTTGAAAAATTACACCAGCCGTGTTCATCAGGTGGGGTAAGGGCTACGTACACATTTGGGGCCAAAATCTACAAAAATCACAAAGTTATGAGTAGGTGTTAAAAACAAATCCATGTTTCCTCATAAGTTTGTTGTTGTTTGACATTTTGGCTCCATATTTTCAACACTGTCTTTGTAAGACTTCACCTTATGTTCACGGCAGTTTGAATTTTTTAAATCCCAGAAACATGACTTTGTGGAACAAATGCAAAAACATGTTTAGGAGAAGATTTGAAAAATTACACCTGTCATGTTCATGAGGTGGGGTAACAAGACAGCTATGTTGAAAATTGGGGCCAAAATCTGCACTCATCACAATGTTATGAGTAAACACTGAAAAAAATTCAACATTTCTTCATAACTTCTTTATTTTGTGACATTTTGACTCCAAATTTTCTACATAGTCTTTTTATTTATTTTATTTATTTATTTCTTGGAATTACAATACCTTTGAGCCCAGGGCTTGTTTACAAAGGTTTCACATCAAGTATACTAAAAATAAGAGACAAGAAAAACACAAGCTCAACAAGTAATTATAAAAAACAGTCAAATTAAACAGTGGAGCAGAACCAAAGTTAAGTATAGTACAATGAGTCATAATAATTAAACTAAAAGAACAAAACAGGTAGATACAAAAATGGTGGCAGCCAGGGAAGGCTTTGTCAGAGAGTAAAAGTATAGGGAGAGAATAGAAAATAAGAGTGATGGAGAGCAGAAAAAGTGGAGAGAAGGGATGATAGGATGAGGAAGGGGAAGGGGGAAAAACAGAAGAGGACAAGCAGGATGGGAGAAAGTACAGAAGGGGAAAGACAGACAAGGGAGACAAGCAAAGGGTGTACCGACAGAAGAGCGAAACCCTATTGGCGAAATCCCCCACAGTGACATTTTTGACAAGTTTTGAAAATGTCGCTGTGGGGGACCTGCCGGAGAAATTTCGCCCTTTTCCTGAGTTTTGCCTCCCTCCCTTCGAGTTAACTCTGACTTGGCATTAACAATCTATAGAAGAGGGGCACGGGGGCACAGCCCCTTCGATAGAAACACAGACCAAAGTCTGACAGGCGACATTTCACCTGTTGACATAGAAACATAGAAACATAGACTCTGACGGCAGATAAGGACCGCTTGGCTCATCTAGTCTGCCCATTTCCCTACCTACAGGATAGGCTGCAGATCCTAGTTAACCAACAGCCTATTTCTTCCTACCCCCCCCCACAAGAACTGCCTTATGTCTGTCCCATGCATTTTTGAATTCTCCCACAGTTTTAGACCCCACAACCTCCTCAGGAAGGCTGTTCCGTGCATCCACTACCCTCTCTGTGAAATAATACTTCCTCACATTGCACCTGAACCTCCCCCCTCTATCTTTAAATTGTGTCCCCTTGTTCATGCACATCAGTTTTTCTGAAAGATGCTACCCTCTTGGACTTTGTTGATTCCACTGAGGTGCTTAAAAGTTTCTATCATGTCCCCCCTCTCCCTTCTTTCCTCAAGGGTATACATATTAAGCTCCTTTAGTCTGTCCTCATATGGCTTCTCTTGCAGACCCTGCACCATTTTAGTTGCCCTCCTCTGGACTGCCTCTATCCTATGTCCTTGCGGAGATGGGGTCTCCAGAACTGGACACAGTACTCCAGATTGGGTCTCACCAATTGTCTGTACAGAGGGATAACAACTTCCTGTTTTCTGCTGGTGATGCCTCTCCCTATGCATCCCAGTATACCCCCAGCCCTCCCTACTGCCTTCTCACATTACTTGCTAACCTTAAGGTCATCTGATATGATTACCACCAGGTCCCTTTCCTTTTTTGTTGTTGTTACTAACTCCCCCACCATTGTGTATTCTTCCCCTGGGTTCTGGTTTCCCAGGTGCATTATTTTGCACTTCTTTGCATTGAATCCAAGCTGCCATATTTCTGACCATTCCTCCAACCTTGCCAAGTCCCTTCTCATCCTTTCCACGCCTCCTTGTGTATCAACCCAGTTGCAGATCTTTGTGTCATCTGCAAAGAGGCATACTTTTCCTTCCAGTCCCTCTGCAATGTCACTTATGAAGACATTAAAAAAGGACTGGCCCCAGTACTGAACCCTGCGGTACCCCACTAGTAACCCCTCTTTCTTCAGAGTGGACATCGTGGATGTTGCTATGCCATACCTCAACAACATTGTTGTCGCATCAGCATAGGCAAACCAAGCAAAGAAGACTATGAGAGTGAAAGGGTAAGGTGTGAAGAGGGGACAGTAGTATAGCTCAGTAAGCACAGACACATTGGTTAAGAGAGGTGAAGTATTGGTGCATTGTTGGTTTGAAAGGACCTCATTTTATAGCTCCGAGGCAACCTCCAGAGGAAGGGCATTAAGCCAGGTAGGAGCTCTGAAGGTAAAAGAGCGCGGGGTTAGGGAGATGCAGCAGAGGGGGGACAAGGAAGGACTGCTTGGTTGCACTATGGGTGAGCTACAAGTTGGAGGCATGCTGCAGCAATGCCTGAGTAGCAGGGGGAGTGAGGTTGAGGCAGATCTTTTTAGTGAGGAGGCAGGTTTGATACATGATCCTGCCCATAAAATGTAGCCAACTAGTCTGAGCATAGAGCTCACAAGTATGGGTACTCTTGTGTGCACCAGTGACAAGACAGCAACAATTGTTGAGTGCCATCTTAAGACGATTAAGGGTAGTGTCAGTGGCTGACCCATAAATAACAAGTCCATAGTCAATAATGGACAGGATGGAGCTTGTAACCACAATATGTAGTGCATCAGGTGTGAGGCAATGGTGGTGACGATAAAGGACCCCAAGCCTGGCATTTATAACTTTAGCTATGAGGTTGATATGGAGTTGGTATGTAAGTGAGCAGTCTAGTGTTACATCTAAGTATTTGAAGTCATTGACCTGGTCTAGCGGGAGATTTCATTTGTTATAGATAGTAAGAGTAGCAGATCTGGACTTATTATAGGTGCCAGAGAACAGCAATGCCTTGGTTTTCTTATAGTATATTAATAACTTATGCTGGAGAAACCAGGTCTTGACCAAGGAGAAACTGGACTGCAAGTTAGCTGTGAGAGGAAGTAGTTCAGCGTGGGTTGAAAAGAGGACCGCATCATCAGCATAGAGGAGCATCTGGTTGTTGCAGGCCTTAAGAAGGTTGCTGATGAAGAGGTTAAATAATAATGAACCCAGAATGGAGCTTTGAGGGACTCCAGAGTGAACAGGGAGGTTACGGGAAAGGGTATCAAAAGTCTTGATGTGTTGTGTTATGTCCATGAGGTAACTGCCAAGCCAGCTGATGACCTCTTGAGAGTGGTCTAGTGCAGGGAGGGAGTGGAATAGGAGCCGGTGGTTGACGGTATCAAACGCATTAGTGAGGTCTATGTAAATAGCACCCAGTAAATGACCCCGGTCCAGCACCTTATGGATATGATTAATGTATTCAAGAAGGGCAGTGGTCATGCTGTGAGTTTTGTGGAAACCATGTCCTTGGGGGCACTGGACACAGTATTTAACCAGATATTCAGAGAGTTAGTCAGACACAATGCACTCTAATACTTTGGAGAGTGGAGGGAGGATAGATATGGGGCAGTAATAGGAAAGTAGAGACCTATCACCACTTTTATGTACAGGTGTCACAATGGCAGCTTTCCATAGATGGGGAACTGTCTTAGAGTGAGGGATGGGTTAAACAGTTTGGTGAGCAGAAGTAGAACTGTATTAAGTGCAAGGTGGAGGAGTTTTAGATCAAGGGAGTCCCCACTAAACCTGGCTTTGCCAAGGACTTTGAGAAGGTAACGCTGGGTTTCAGCAGAGGAGACTCTCCTGAAATAAAAGGGTGGTGTGTTAGGTGGGGGGTGTGGGGGATTTATGGAGTTCTCAAGGTGGTCATGGACAGTGAAGAAGTCAGGGGGAAGAATACCAACGAGTCTGGAGAATGCGATGTTAATGGCATCTGCAATTTGTTTATGGTCTTGAATGGTGGTACCATTATCCACAATCATAAAGGGAGATGTTTTATTTGGTGTGCCAGTGATCTCCTTTATGTTATTCCCAGAAATTTTGGCTATTGCCCCAAGAGTTATAAAACTCACTTTTGAAGTAATTTTGTTTAGCTCTCTGATCCTCCCAGGTGCACAAATTTCTGGCAGCCCTGTAATGTTGCATGTCATATGGGGATCTAGTAACCTGTGCCTGGTGCCAAAGGTGGTCCCTGTAAAACATCAAGTTAAGAAGTGAAAGGGTGACCTAGTGGTATGAGGTACAGCAAAGTTTTCACTTCCGAAATGGGGAAAACAAATCACTAAACATGATAGGTATCATTTATAAAACACTTGCAAAACATCATTTTATGCCACAAGTGCAAAAACACATTTTGGTCATAATTTGAAAAATGACATTTATGAGGTGGTGTGAAAAAATGGCTATGTTGAAAATTTGGGGTGAAAATACTGAAAATTACCAAAGTTATGAGCAAGAGTTAAAAAAAATCAACTTACCTTCATAACTATGCTGTTTTATAATATTTTGACCCCAAATTTTCAACATAGTCTTCTTATGACTCTGCCTCATGAACCCGGTAGCTGAACATTCTTAAATCCCACCTGAAAGTTGATTTCATGGAATGACTGTGAAATCACCATTTGAGCTGAATTTGAAAAATTTCAGCTACCTTTTTCGTGAGGTGGGGTCCTCAAAAGAACAAGTTGAAAATTTGAGGAAATATTAAAAAATGACAAAGTTATGAGTACAAGTTCAAAGCACATTGAAATATATTGATGAGCTTATTTGATTTCCTCCGGTCCCATGCTGAAGAGTGAAGATATGTCTCTGGTCCAGAAAGGAATAAAGTATTGAACCCCGTTAAATAAGCAAGGGGTATGGGGATGTGGAGTGGTTGGTTCTGGGGGGGTGGCAGGAAGGCAATGGTGGTGGGAGGGCAGTGGTGGCAACAGACATTAATGGACTGTTTTCTTATTTACAGGGTTTAAAAAATTAAAGAAGTCATTGAGGGAATTTTTTTGTATTTCAGGCAGTGCACTGGGGAATGGACACCCCAGTGTCATTTTATCTTTAAGGGACACGGAAATAATGGGAGGTGGGAGGGTTACTTGACAAAGGGTGGGATATTGAAATGGGACATGGAAAGTGACAGTGAGGTGAGAGGGATACTAGACAGAGGGCTGAATATTGAAATGGGGTACAGGAAGTGATGGGATGGTGGCAGGGATACTTGGCAATGGGTGGGCTATTGAAACAGGGTAAAGGAAGCGACGGGAAGGAGGCAAGGATACTTGGCGGAGGGTGGGATACTGAAGTGGGGCCTGGGAAGCAGTGGGGAGGTGGGAGAGATACTTGGAAGTGGCGGGATTGTTTTTACCCTTGGGGAAGGAGACAGCAGCAGGCTGATCATGACACCATTCAGATGGCTGTTGTGCAGCATCATGCAGATGAAAGAATTCAGCAGTTTTGGATTGGAGGTTCACCTTCCTTTCAACTACATGAGGTTTCTGTCCAACAAGCCAGTGAACAGTGTCTTGGTAAGCTTTGCTGATCAATGGGCTGTCACTATAGAGCCCACTGCAGCCTGAGCTGCATTGGAACCAGCAGTGACACACCACTGAAATGCTGTTCTTGTAACAAGATGTTAGCTTGCACACATGCAGCAAGCAAACATAAAAATACAATATTATCCCATTCACCAGGGTTATGGGATGACTTTCAAACACTGCAATTTAAAATTGTGAAGCATACTGTCTACTGTTCTATGCAAAGGATTTGATGAGTAAATTATTGAATTTTGTTTTAAATTGCAAAGTTTTATGTAACTGTTTCAATAACTTCTGCTTATATTTATAAGGATGTCACTGCAAATGAGCTAGTGGCTTGAGTGGCTGCAACATATCTTGTTTATGACATACTAGATAGTTGGACAGATATAGAGACAGACAGACAGTAGATAGACAGACAGATACATAGAGAGATAGATAGATAGACAGTAGATAGATAGACAGACAGACAGACAGACAGAGTACAGCTCTCTCCAAGTATATGTATACAGTATGTACGTGTGTATATTCTTCACATACACATATATATATATACCTATATAGGGGACATGCAATGGAAACAACTGGAATACATGATTTATCTGCACAAGAGCAGTTTGACCTTGGGTAACCTCATGAGTGGCGTAAGCCAAGAGTGAGGTGGCTGAGGTGAAACTGCTTGAGTGCAGATAAATCATGTATTCCACAAGTTCTCCATTGCATATTCAATTTATGCAATATGAAAGGAGTTTGCTGGATTTTGTTTATTTATTTTTTCTTTAGTTCGAGTTTTGTTCTGTACAAAACCAGAGGGATTATTTAATGTATTCATGCTCGAGAGTGGGGTGGTTTCTATGGTCACTACCTGTGCTGCTGTGCACCTGACATGGGAATGTTGAGAGTGAGGTTTTTATTGGTTGTTTTCAAGTATGTGGGCAGTCCAAAAAGTTTTGAAAACATGCTGGTGCCGTGTCTCGCGTAGCAGGAGTTGCCAGCTTTTGGATTGCGCCATGTTATGAAATGAAAATGTGTGAGCGGAGACGCCAGCGGATTCAGTGGGGTGCTGTAAACCAAGAAACTCCTCACTGATCAGAGAAGCATGCCAGTAAGGTGCAAAACCAGTTGTGTCACGGAGCGGAGAACATTAATTTGTTTTTTAGGTCAGTGCGTGGCTGTGGGTTCATTCTGTTGTTGCCAGGGGAAGAGCTGTTTTTGAGAAAGCAGTTTTTTTGACTAGTGTTCTAGTTGTTGTTGGAGCCGGGCAGCACTAGCAGTTTGGGCTGAGTTCAGTGTGAGAAAAAGGAGAGCAGAGAGAGCTGGCAGTCTGGAAATCATGGGGGGGGGGAGACAGGGGAATTGGGACGGGGATGTAAGTTATAAAACTGAGTCTGTTGGTACTGGCACAAAGTAATATATGTATGTATGTTTTGTAAGGTTGTACCATGTATGGGTGGTATGTGGACCATGATCAGAGGTGCCAATGCAAACTACTGAGAAACTGAAAGGATAGTTAGTGCTCTAGTTCCGGCAGGAGGGGGATTATTGATGACAGAGTGTTAAATAAATGATGGTTGATTGACATTAAGGTGTTAAATAAATGGTAGTTCCATGATTTACTTAACACCTGTGAAAATAAATACATTTATTTAACAGTTGTTGTACCCATACCTATTGCATAAATATATTTATATATTTAGCTGTGGAGCCAAAATCTATTGTATAAATCCATTTATCTCCACATATGTGGGATAAATCTCAGCACCCAATATTTATCCCACATATGTGGCATAAATGCAAGCTATCAATCAAACTCACTGCACCAGACCTGATGTCAGTACCTTCCAGAAGTATATCAAAGACAACTACAAAATAGAAACCTCCATAGAAAACCTGTAAGCCACAGAACTAAACCAGCTACTTGCCACATTCTTTATGAGCTGCAAAAAGGAAAAAATGGGACACCCTACGAACAGTAAAGTCTCTGAGCCATATTGCAAAGTATAGAGAGACATCTAAAGGCAAAAAGATACCCAGAATCCATGTCAACCTCTGCAGCATTCCTCACCATGGGAGAAATCCTCCAATGTAAGTAAAAACAGTTAAAAAGTCATGGGAACAAGCCTAAAACAGCTGATGAGCTCATTGACACTCTTATTAATAAACTTTACGAATGCCACCAACTGGGTCCTCACACACCAGAAAACCTACTCAGCACCATGTGGCTAGTAATAAGTCCTATTTTGGGGTCAGAGGAGTTACAGAAATGTGAGCACTAAAATGGGGAGACAGTACCATCCACAAAGACAAAAACAACAAACTATACTTCCAATATACCAGCGAAAGACATACGAAAACAAGGCAAGGCTCGAACCCAAAAGACACCGGGAAACTAAAGCCTAGAGCCTATGAACTAAGCAATGACCCCATCAGATGCTCTGTTAAAAACTATTAACTCTATAGAAGCCAGAGACCAGAGCAATGCAATGACCCCGAATCAGAAAACAGCCTCAGCAGAATGGTACAAATACCAGCCTATAGGAATTAATAAACTCTCCTCAACTGTAAAAACCATGGTAGCCAATGCAGGAATAGAAACAACCAAAAGACTAACCAACCATTCCGTTAGAAAACACCTCGATCAAAAACTGGTGGACAGTGGCATTCCCCCTATAGAAATAATTCAAATATTAGGACACAAACAGCTACAAAGCCCGAATTAATACTCAAAGCTAAATGGATCAAAGCAACAAGAAATCAATACTCTGCTAAGTGGACAAAACTCCCAAAAGACAACTCCAGAACAACAAAACCAAGAACTAGCAACAGTATCATCAAACTACAAAGAACTACTGGGCACCTGTATAAGTAGTCCAACTACACATGCCAAGTAAGTCATCTTCAACATAGTACAAGTTAATACAAGCTTACATTTCTAACCCACCCTCCACCCCCACCATATCAACACCCCTAAAATAATTAAATAAATAAAAACAACACTACTAACCACTTTTTTTTCTTTGTTCCTCCCCCAACAAGCAACAAGTGCAACAACTACATATGGAAAGACCCATGGTTAGCTCAGACAGCAACTCCAACTAGCTTTACAAGCCCAGAAAGGAAAATTTTTAAGGAAAAAAGATCTGAAGAAACTACTGCAACCATTTCAAGACACTGGAAACCCCTGCAAAACTCAAGCTTCATAACAACCCAAAAAAGAGAACACTCAGCAAAGAAAAGACCTGTATTTCTCCAAAAGCAAGAGAACATTCCTGCAAAAAAATAAAACTGTACAGTCCTTTGAACTGTTATAGGTATAGCAATAGCAACAAAGCCTTCTACTAACAAAAAAGGACTCTTTACAGTTTAAAAAAAGTTTTTGTCTTTTTCATTGCACTGTTTCCACACTCCTACTTCTTACCCCTACCTCCCTACCCTACCCCCTAAATGTTCCCCAACACCCCAGCACAGTTATGTAACAAAGTTTGAAATAAAAGATGCACTTTTATTTACTGTTCCTCACTTCTAATACCAGCAACTGCAAAAGTTCCTGTTCAAGTTGAAAACATAATACAATCTTTTCAAAGCACTTACCTTGTTTTCCTTGCCTCCATATAGTAATCCAAAGCAAACTAACCCTTTTCAAACAAAGTCCTTCAGATAAAAAAAATGACTCTTCAAAGTCATAATCCAACAGAGAAAATAAATCCATGCCACGACCCCAAATTATCCAAAGAAAATATCCACAATTCTCAGGAAAATCCACAAGCGACTGAAGAACCAAGCAATCCAGGAAATCCAGGAAGAAAACATCCAGAAGAAAAAAAAAATTAAAATAAATTCACGGAAGAAAAAAACAAATCCAAGTGAAATCCAGAAGAATCAACCAGAAAAGTTCTCCCGATGCCACGAAGCCATCATGACTGCCAAATCTAAGTCCACCACGAACTCCATAAAAATCAAACAACCAGTATGCCAGTTTAAGTCTACCGAAGATGATGCTCCATCCTTCGGTGACAGGATCCAACAAATCCCACTCTCCAGTAGACCCAGGCGAAGCAGCCACCTCCACGATGTCCACCTCCACGAGAAGCCTAAAGCAAACTGCACCACAACTCGAAGCCACGCCCCACAACCAATCAAAACACACACCACACAACCAATCACAACACAGCAAACAACCGTCAATCACCGAAACCCTTCCACCCCTAACCACATCCCCAAGCAATCACCATCACATTCCCGTGCTACGTGGAACAATTAAAAACAGTTACATAGCTCCATTCACCCCAACAACCAATCAAAACACACACACACACACACACACACACACAGACACACACACACACACCATTTACAAAATACCCCTACCTACACACAAAACCGGCGCAAGAACACCACAGAAACAAAGTCCCCAACAAAAAAGAATGAAACACCTATATACAACCCAACCCCCCCCAAAAAAAAAAAACACATCATGGGCCCACTGCATAAATCGGACATGTGATTGGGGGCCGTGGGATAAACCATTTATTTTCACTCATCCCCCAGTGACCTCTGGTAAATCACTTGCGGCTCTGCTATGCTCCGCCACTTGTGAAGTTACCCGAGGTCACTGGGGCACTTGTGAAAATAAATGGTTTATCCCACGGTCCCCCTTCACATATTCCCTATATACTGTATATATGGGATATGCAATAGGCTGACTGAGAATATGTAATTCATCTTCACATGTGAGGGGGCAGGACCATAACTCACAAGTGGCAGAGTCACAAGTGAGTTACAAAAGTCCTGTCCAGGCACAAGTGATAATAAACTATGTATTTTGAGTCAAACCATTGTAATTTCATTTATTTAACATCAGTGTACTAGGTATACATTTTAAATATGTTCTTTGTATTGTATGAATATATAGCTGTTTGTTAGATTTCATTTGCTGGCTTCAGTGCTGCACTTAACTATTGTGATGGCATCAACATTGTGAAAGTTGCACACTGATTGGTTTAGAATACACAGGGCCCCTGGTGTTCTGCAGCAGAATTTTCTGATTTCTGCGGCAGGGCTCCTTGACTTCTGCAGCAGCATTTTCTGATTTCTGTAGCATGATTTATTCATTTCTCTGGCAGAATGCAGTCCTGTCATTGGCTAAATATGATGTGATGTCATCGATGACATCATATGCTGAGCATAGAGGAGGGGCTTCAGGATAAACGAGGTGGGAAAGAAAGCCTGACACTATGGAAAAACAGTATATTTATATGAAAATTCACCAAAAGCAATGAATTCTGAGGCACTATATATATTCTGCTGCATGATGCAAATTCTGCGGCAAATTCCGCAACTGCAGAACCGCAGAATTCCAGGGGCCTTGAGTATACACTGTGACATACCCAAGTTTGCAAGATAATATTATATAAACATACAAACATATGAAGAAGCCAGCAGAAGAAGGCCGTTTGGTCTATCAAGTCTGCTCATATTGCAGGGTTCACAGCTTGAGCTATGTCCCTGCCCTCCCTCCCCACTCCTCCCATCCGCCCTACCCATGATCCTTACCTTTTCCCTATGCCTATTCCAGTCTCTCTTAAAGCTACCCACTGTCTTCAACTAGATGACCTCTTCTGGCAGGCACTCCAAGTATCCACTACCTTCTCTGTGGAGAAGTGCTTCCTGACCACCCTCCTAAACCTCCCACCCTACAGCTTAAGACTGTGCCCCCTCGTGTTATGGTTGCCACTCAGCTTAAAGAGTCTCTCCTTATCAACCTTATTTATCCCTTTCAAGTACATGACAGTCCCAATCATGTCTTCTCTCTCTCTTCTGTCTTCCAGGGAGTACATGTTCAGTGCCCTCAACCTCTCCTCATATGCCTTGCCCTGTTGACCAGCTATCATCTTGTAGCTCTCCTCTGGACCTTCTCCAGAAGGTTAATGTCCTTTTTGAGGTGTGGGCACCAGTACTGAACTCCATACTCTAGATGTGACCTTAACAGTGACCTGTATAAGGGCAGTATAACCTCCTCTCTCCTACTACTGATCCCCCTAGCTATGCATCCCAGCATCTTGTTTGCCTTTCTTGCACTGCATGGAGTGCTTCAGGTCACTAGTGATCATCACTCACAGGCCCTTCTTCTCCTCTGATACAGATACTTGGACTCCACCCAGGTACTACTCTGTCCTAGGATTCTTGGCTCCAATATGCATAACATTGCATTTCTTGGCATTGAAACCTGGGTGCCAGATCCTGGACCATCTCCCCAGCTTTTCCAGATCTTTCTGTAGGTCATGTATCCCTTCAGCTGTGTCAACTCTCCCACAGAGCTTGGTGTCATCTCTGAATAGGCACATTTTGCCCTTAATGCCATCCCCAATGTCATTGATGAAGACATTGAACAACACTGGCCCCAGCACCGAGCCCTGTGAGACCCCACTGGTTACCTCTCTGGTGCCAGATAACTCTCCCCCCACAACCACTCTCTGGGTTCTGTCCCTCAGCCAGTTTTCCACCCATCTGGCCATCTTTTCCCAACTCCAAGATCCACCAACTTCTTGATCGACCTTTGGTGGGACACAGAGTCAAAGGCCTTGCTAAAATCAAGATAGAGGATGTCTACTGCTTGGCCCCTGTCTACTGTCTTAGTGACATAGTCAAAGAAGTCAATCAGGTTTGTTTGACACTATCTCCTCCCATGAACCCATGCTGCCTCTCATTCTGGAGACCATGCTTCTCTAGATATTCCACCAATCTTTCCTTTAGTATGGCCTCCATGAGCTTGCCCACAATGGAGGTCAGACTGACTAGTCTGTAATTCCCTAGATCATCCTTGGGACTGCTTTTGTGGAAGGGCACGCCATGTGCTGTTCTCCAGTCCTGTGGTACCATGTCTGACTCTAGTGAACTATTAAATAGGTCTGCCAGTGGCCCTGACAGCTCCTTAGCCAGTTCCTTTAGTATCCTTGGATGTACTCTGTCTGGGCCTGGTAATTTGTCCACCTTCAATACCAGTGGACCCTCCCTCATTCTATCCTCCTCTATCACTACATCTGTGCTCCCCCCCACTCCTCTTCTCCCTTCTGAAGGCACTGGTCAGTCATTCTCCCTGGTGAAGATGGAATAGAAGTATTCATCTAGTATCTCTGCTTTCCCCCATTATCCTCCATCCACTCCAACCCTTTCTTAAGCCTAATGATCCCTTCCTTCTTGTTCTGTTTCTCACTTATATAGTGAAAGAAAGCCTTCTCCCCCTACTTAAATCCTTCAGCTATCTGCAGCTCCTTCTGTGCCTTTGCTCGTCGGTCTTCCTTACTTGCCTCACTAGCCAACCTTAGGTGATATTCCCTATCCACCTCTCTCTTGGTCTTCCTGAATTTTCTATAGGCCAACCTCTTTCCCCTTACTTCCTTGGCAATCCCAGAACTGAACTAACTGGGTGCTTTGGCCCTTGTGTTCTTTCCCCTGAGCCTAATGCACTCATCTGTGGCAACCAGTATTCCTTCCTTAATGATGGACCACCTTTGGTCCACCCCCATATCTGCTCTGATGCTCACCAGATGGCTCCTTAGCACTTCACCCATTTTCCTGAAGTCCACCCTCCTGAAATCCAGGATTTTGGCCTTAGT
This sequence comes from Neoceratodus forsteri, assembly GCA_016271365.2. NCBI lineage: Eukaryota > Metazoa > Chordata > Ceratodontiformes > Ceratodontidae > Neoceratodus > Neoceratodus forsteri. The sequence continues at coordinate 631,181,452 of CM057456.1, read as the reverse complement.
TGGGATGCTTTCCCTGCCCACATCCAACTGAAACCACACTGTGCAATGGTCACTTCCACCCAGTGGCTCCCTGAGCATTATTTCCAGTACATGCTCCCCATTTGTGAGCACCAGATCAAGAATTGCCTCAGCTATTGTTGGTTCAGTGATGCCCTGAGTCAGAAACCCACTCTGCAGTCCTTCCAGGTACACCTGACTCTTAGCACATGTTGTGGATGGTATGCTCCAGTCCACCTTAGGCAGGTTAAAGTCCCCCACATTTACCACATCTCCTTTCCCCGCAGCTTCCAATATTTGTGAGATTAGTTCCCTGTCCCTCTCCTCATCTTGACTCGGTGGTGTGAAAACCACCCCCATCCTCACCTTTCTCCTTCTATTGTACCATAACTGAACACATAATGCCTTCACCTCCCCTTCCTCTGACTTCTCCCTTTTGGTTCCACCACGCTGCATCAACAACAATGTCATTGAAATGCGGCTCAGTGATGGTAACAATGTCAACAGGCAAAATTTTGCCTATCAACAGTGAGGTTTTTTTTATGCGGGAGCTTACCCCCACAGCACTCCCCGCATTGAGCTTTGCCACACCCACACTCTCCTTCTGAACGATTACAAATTCCAGGTCGGAGCACTTGAAGTTGGTGAAATTTTGCCATTGGGTCCAGTACAGTGACAACCTTGAGATTGTCACTGTACTGGACTTCGATGTCAAAATGTTGACATTCTAATGTGATATGTATTATCTTGCTATGTTGGGTCATTGTGACATACCCTACTTTGCAAGATTATATTATCTTGCTATGTTGGGTAAAGATAATACCTTTTATCGTGTTGTAGAGACATATATTGTTATGGTTAGCGTTTGTTCTGTATAAAAGTCTGCCTGCTCAAAATTCTTGCTGTGCACATTCTAAACTGTTGTGCACATTCCAAAGTGGTGGTGTGCACTTCCAAACAGTTCAGCACAGTTCAAAGGTTTTAAATTCCTCATTCACACTACACTTGGCAGCTTATTAACCACCCAGTACCCAAAGGTATACCTTTTTTTTTTTTGCAGTTAATCTTTTTATTATTATAATATAATAAAACAGTGACTTCTGCATGTAAGAGACAATGTGAATAAACATGGTAGAGAAAACAGCTAACAAGAGAGACAACAGCAATAATGATGATCAGGTGGTATTGAATAAAAATAACCTTAATAACAGTCCTTACATCAGGTATTACAAGCGTGTGAGGATTCTAGGTAATTAAAACAGTCCTGCCAACATCTATTATATGCATTGTCTGCTAGAAAAGATATGAGACATACAGTCTAGGGAAGCATACTTAGATAAATTATTGAGAATATCAGAGAAGTTGGGAATTATAACAGATTTCCAGTGCAGAAGTATAAGGTGCTTAACTTGGAGAAATAATATAGTCAGCCATCTATTTTGAGCACGGGAAATTGTATTGTTGTAGAAGCTGAAAATGTCCAATATAATATTTTTAGGGTCTAATGTAAAAGGCTGACCGATTACTTTAATTGCAAAGTTGTGAGTGGTGTACCAAAGATTTTTTTATAGGAGGGCACTGCCATAAAATATGGAGTAAGCCCCCATTAGGAGAATCACAGTGCGAGCAGTCATTATTATTCATTAAACCCTTTTGCTGTAAAACCGCAGGGGTCCTATACCGTAAGTGAAGGATTTTTGTTTGTATAAGCGAACTGAGCACATCTTTAAAAGTTTTGTGGCAGGAAAGTCAACACCTATGCCATTGTAAGTCTGTTATATTGTAGTTTAAAAGCTGACTCCATTTATTTTTTGCGGTAAGAGATTGATCCAGAAATATATCTCTAGTATTATTGTAAATGGTGCTGTTCAAATTAAATGAGGTATTAAGCCATTGTGAGATATATTGATAATGTAAAACTTGTTTGGATAAATGTTGGAAATAGAAGCTACAAGCAGCACGAAGCTGTAGATATTTCCAAAAATCATGTTTTGGAAGTTTCCAGAGGGTTCAAAGATCAAGAAAGATTTGAGATTTAGGTCGTTCCGCTCAAGTATATCATTTAAGAAGAAGATGCCCCTGTTTTTCCAGTTACAGCAGAAAATTGGGTGATTATCCAGAGAAATGTTTGGGTTACCCCAAACCAGAGCATAGGCCAGAGGTGTTGGGTTAGATTTAAGGTGTTTATGGATTAGTTTCCAGTAGAATACTGATGAAGAAATTGTGGGATGAGATTTTAACTTCGGAAGGAGTGTATTATAAATATGAGAGGTGGGGACGTTCCCAGGGCATAGAGAGGATTCCATAGTAACCCATAATGGTGATTTAGCCATCAGTTTAAGAAACCATTTGATGGTTTGGGCTGCTCGGAAGGCCCACAAGTAGGCCTGGAACCAGGGAAGCCCAAAACCTCCTCTCGACCAATGTGAGCTGAATCTGGGGGTTTCCCTTCCCAAAGGAAGCTGCCGATTAGTTTATCAAATTTGACTAAAAAGTTGGAAGGTAAAATTAGGGGAATATTAGCAAAGAGATATAAAATTTTGGGAGAGATGGTCATTTTAATAGCAGATATTTTCCCAATAAATGAGAGGTTAAGCAGTTTCCATCTATCAAATGTAGATTTATCATTAGATAGTAAGGGGGTAAAGTTTGTATCCCATATTTTATCTAGCTTTGGGGTAATTTGAAAGCCGAGGTAAGAGAGGCCATGAGGTGCCCAGCGGAAGCCCATGGGGGTATTCATAGATGATTTACAGTATTCATTTATAGGTAAAGTTTCAGATTTATTATAATTTAAAGCTTAGCCAGACAGAGAGGTAAATTCTTTAAGTAACTGGACTAATGTTTGACCTACCTCTTCCAGATTTTCTAAGAGAATAAGGAGATCATCTGTGTAAGAAAGTGAGGAATAGCAGGAGTTACTGATCTGAATGCCCTTAATATTGCTGGCTTGACAAAGATAGGCAGAGAGGGACTCCATGGCAAGGATGAACAGTGATGGTGAAAAGGGGCAACCTTGCCTGGTACCTCTTGCCAGTAGAAAAGAAGGAGAGAGCATGGAATTGGTGAGAATTCATGCTGAAGGTGAGGTATATAGTAGCTTAATCCAGGAGCAATATTTATTGGGAATTCCAAAGTGAGACAATACAAGATATAAGTAGTTCCAATTTAAGGAATCAAATGCCTTTTCAAAATCGATAGCAATGGCGGCTGCTGGGGAGTTGAGTGATTTCGCTTTGTGAATTAAATTGAATAAGGAACGGAGATGATCGGAGCCTGATCTGTTCTTGATAAAACCAGCTTGGAAACTGTGAGCTAGCTTTGAGATTAATGGTTCTAGACGAAGGGTTAAAAGTGTTGCAAAGATTTTACTGTCTGTGTTAGTGAGATAGGTCTGTAGCTGGATGGGAGGGCTGTGTCCTTATCTTTTTTTGGGTAGAACTGTGATAATGGCTTCTGTCATTGTGAGAGGGAGAGTACCATTAGTTGACGATTCCAAAAAGACATTATAAAGCAGAGGACATAGGGTATCTGAAAGTGATTTATAGAAATCTACAGAGAAACCATCTAAAAAAAAGATATACCTTTTGACTTGTAAGAGTGTGTAAATTTAATTTGATGACAGAACAGAACAATGAAATGGTAAGTTTTTTTTTGTTGTTTTTATTTTGGTGGGGATGATTCTGTGATTCCTATGTAAAATAACACATACTATGTAAAATAAAATATGCCCAGCCACACACAACTCAGCATGTGATTCAATCTCAGGGTTGAGATAACAGCATGCACCTCCCAAACATGGCCGGATTAACCATTGTGCAGGAGGGGCAGTTTCCCAAGGCCCTGAGTATGAGAGGGACACCCAGAGGCAGTGCAATTTATTTTATTTTTAAAGTTGTTTTTTTAGCAGCTGTGCTACTGTGCTTGCCAGCCACACTTATTTTTTTGGCAGGGGGATAGGGAGGGAGACAAGCTGAGTCAGAGCTGCTGAGGAGCAAGTGAAAGCAACAGTGTCATGCAGTGAGCACTGCTGAAACACAATTTACCTTTTCACTTTCATTCTTGGGCTTCATTAGATACAGTGTAGTGAGCAATCATATTGAGTCCTCTCCTTCCTGGAATCTCTCTCTTGACACGTGGATCAGATCCTCCCACTTTATCAGTCCCCTGGCTCCATGTAAACTGAAATAGCTCCCGGGGAAAAAAAAAATCATTTTCCTAATGCGAGTTGTTGTGTTTTGTCCTTGTGATATTTTCTATCAGGCTTAGCTGGAAAGTGGGGCGCTAAATGAATGGCCCATGCAGCTGCAGGGTACGGATACAGTAACTGAGCATTCTAATAGCTAGCATATTAGATGATCCGAGCTTCGTTTGAAGGACAGCGTTAAAGCCATTTGGGCAGAAGGGCGCCTTTGCCATATCCAGTACTCACAGGAAGACTGTCAGGGGAGACATGCATCTTCATCCGCAGCTTCCTGGGAGACTCAGTGTTAGTTTAACAGAATAAGCTGAGTGTTTTGTGTTTTTATCCTGCTTTAATACTTCACATTTATCCAGTGAATGCTTTGTAGCTGGGTCATGGGAATGCCTGACCCCATTCTTCTTTGGCCGACAGTCCGAGTTCTGTGTTCTTCCATTATTATGATCCCTGAGGAGGAAGAGAGGGAGTCCTAGAGAAGCAAGAGTCAGTCCTGGCTTCATGTCAGTTCGTTCCAGGCAGTTTGCCACATGATAATGTGCTCTGTTACATTACCTCTGGCATCAACCAATCCCTTCGACAATTCATCCCTGGACTGTTCACACCCCAAATACATAATATAAATTATACCATGGACCTCGGACACCGACCAATGAAAATGGCAGGCTGGCACCTTACCACCATTGTAAATCCTACGATATAACAACAGGAAAAGGTGCCAACCACCGGTAAGCCACATGACAAACTCCCCCAAGATCACTGCAAGCACCAGAAAGCCAGGAAAGGCAACGGGCAGTGGGAAGCTCCGGAATCCCACAAGTGACAGTGCCACCATTCGCACCCTGAACCCTTGAACGTCGGGTTCTATGCAGAATAAAACATTTCACCGACAAAGATATGCCTAACAGTGTTTACTCCCTCCCTGTCACCTCACACACACGCAGCACACCTCACCTTCATGTAATATTTTCAGAGCGGCAACAGTTTACAGCAGCCATTTCTACGGCACTGCAGGTCTCACTCTCTGCTTCTTTTTAGTGTCAGTCTACTTCACTACATCTACGTCACTACCTACCAACTGAAAAAAAAAATAAAACACAGTAACACTGGAAACCGCAATTTCTAATGTCCCAGTCTCGGCGCTATGACATCCTGCTCTGCCTGTGTAAGCCTCTCACTGCTTGCAACATGGAGTCTCTGCCTCTCTCTCTCTCTCTCGCTGTCCTTGAGCCACAGTGGGCACCGTCCGGTGGCAGCTCGATTTCAGGCACACAAACTGCGCCTTCCATCTCCCTTGAGGGAGAAAGTTTTTAAATGAAGCCTCAGTGTCTCGCTCATTCTGTGAGCTGAAACTTGAAAGACAAGTTCACTTTCACATACTGCTCTCAACTTCTCACAGGTGCTGCACTCTCTGCCTTCTAGGTGGCCCTCTCTTTCAATAATAAAATACACAAACAAAAAAAGAAACCTGCAGAAGGGGAACAGAACAAAAGACAAAAAAAGAGTTCAAAAAGACATGAGAGAGCTTACTCCATCATATCCTACTTAGCAACGAGGCACTATTTTATGTATGGTGGAAGAATATTTCTAGCAAAACATTAATAAACATTTAAATACAACTTTTAAAAAAAAAGTTTCTCTATTTTAATAATTGACCCATAGTATAATAGCAATAAGCCACTTGGGGTGTGTGGGTTATCGGGGGATTTACCACGGCTGGTGAGGATTTACCCACTCGGCTGTGCCTTGTGGGCAAACCACGCCAGCCATGGTAAATTCCCCGATAACCCACACCCCCTCGTGGCTTATTGCTTAAATCAACTCCAGGTGGGCGCAATTCATCCACCACATGAGACAATGTGCTCAAGGGTAGTAGAACAGGAACTCATGTTGTAATTTTATTTGTAGTACAGTATGACATCTAGTGGGAGTGAATTGTCCAGGGACGAATTGTCATAAGGACTGATTAATGCTGGAGCTAATGTGACAGAGCACATTATCACACAATCAACTGCACAGAACGAACTGACATGTCCTCTCCAGTTCTGAATCCAGTGTCAGCTTCTGTCCAGGCCTAGTTTATCAGGTGAGATCCAGAGCACGAGCCACACTGAGTCATTCTGCAGCATCTATCTGCTCACCCCTTGGTGCTTATCATAAGTCTAATCTTGTATGATTGTGTGGTTCTCCAAATATAGTCTGGGCAGCCTGTGCTGATTGCTGACACTCGATGTCAATGTACTCTAGCTATACAATGTTAAACATTCTAACCTTCATTTCATACCCCAAGAAAGGGCATTCAGAGTAGTTGGAAACTTTTGCAAATGCATTTTTAGGCATTAAAAACCCTTTAGCTTTTGGGGATCTAGGTGGCCCACATATCCCTAACCTATTGTTGAAGTCACTGGGGGCCCCACCATTACATATTGCCCATGGCCTCAGCAGTTGTTAATCCAGCCCTGCTCTCTAGTTTCTCTCTGAAGGTTCATATGCTGTCATCTCAAAGCCTTGATGGAAACACAGGCTTGTTGTGTATGGTTGTCTATACATTGTTTACTATATTATAAAAAGCGCCAATATAGTTAGAGTTGAGTAGGGTGCTTAATGTTAAACCCCATTTTTTTCACCTTAATAACTTTTGCAGCATTCAACAAAATTATAGGTTCATAGTTTCATAGGCTGTAATGGGCTTGGGAGGCAAAATGCCCATATAGAGCTCGCCACCAATGGTGGATTGGAGTACTATTTTAAATAAGATTTTGTTTTATTCCCATATAGGTGTCTAGTTGACTTTTGAATATGTTTATGGTGCCACTCTCAACTATTCCCCTAGGCAGGACATTCCACTGTGACACCACCCGTTGGGTGTACCAGTGACTTCTTTTATAAGTTTTGAAATTAAATCCACTAAGTTCAAAGCTATGTGTTCTGGTAGTAGTGCAATAATTATTCTTCAGTAATCCCAGAGTTTCAAAAAGAATTGGATCTTGACATGCCCTGTAAGTCAAGCAGAGATCACCGTGGAGTTGTCTATACTCCATGGAGTAGAGACCCAAAGCTTAAAGCCTAGCCTCATAGTCAAGTTGACTCATATCCCTAATATGTTTGGTAACCTTTCTTTGTACTCCCTCCACTAGTTTTTTACCCTTTTTTTGTAGCTGGTGCACAGAAAGGAGAGCAATAGTCTAGATGTGATCTGACCAGGCAGGTGTACAGTGGCAGAATAACCCTGGAATCCCTGCTTTTTATATGTTTAAATATGCAACCAACAATTCTCTGGCATTTTTTGACCTTAGCTAAGGTTTGGGTATTGAAGGATAATTTATTGTCCACTATAACGCCTAAGTCTTTTTCATCAGTTGTCACCGAGAGTTACATGTTATTTTATTTGTAGATACATTTCTGATTATTATGACTCAGGTACATAACTTTGCACTTTTGTTCATTAAATGTCATCTTGTTATCTGTAGCTCATGCTCCCAGTTTGTTTAGTTCATTTTGAAGATAATTTGCAGCTTGCTCATTGTTGACTATACATCCAAGTCTACAATCATCTGTATACTAGGACATCCAGACTCCACTTGATGGTTGCATTGTAGAAATCAACAGATTAAAGAGAATGGGTCCCATAACAGAGCCCTGAGGGATCCCGCTACTAACTTTTCCCCACTGGGAGTGGTAGCCTCTGATAACTACACATTGAAAATTATGCAGCATTTGGCATGTGCGGTCTGAGTGGCAGGTTCTCAAGACATGGAACATGTTGTGACATTCCGTTAACCAGATTCCTAGATCTGGTGTGTTAAAAATTTATAAAATTCCAAATTTTTCTTTATCGTTAAGCCATTTTTTTGTGCTTTCACCTTCAGCCTAGATGGTACAGAATTTTGTCCTGAAACATTCAGGGTTGAAGGGGCCTGTGCTAAAGGTGTCCCTTTCAAAGGTTTCTGGGCAAAATATTAATTGGTTCCAGTGTTATAAGGATTTGATGTTTTTCTTCTGAGCATTCTCAGTAAGATTTTAGGATAACCCTCTGATATGATACTAACATTTATTTATGAGTTTTTGTTTTTGCAAAATTAATCTTTTTCAGGTTGTGAGCAGAATTTCTTGGCTGTTGATGGCCACCATCTTGTTTTTTTACTTGGTAAAAATTGAAAATACATAGGGGATATGCCATGGGCTGCCCTTCAGGTTTTGACCTTCATTGACCTCACTAGTGGCCCCAAATTTTAACAGATACTGTTTTATCTTTCTAATCATTTTCTTTATTTGAGAAAAACTTATGCACAACGGACATAATTTGGACCTTTTTCTCCATCAACAGGAATTACTGCACTGTTTGCATGGTGATGTGCACATCAATATTGTTGCATTACTGCCTCAGACATGTCACTATTGGAGGATTGTGTTCACAGTCCTCGTGTGTGCAGCTGAGTGATGTAGGTGTGCATTGTGGCTCATTGGCAGAGTGACGATTACTGGAATATGCCTCAATATAGGGGTGAGTTCTTGAGTGTCTGTGCCAGGAAATAACCTCACGTGGTCTATGCAGTGTTATCACCAAGGACTATTTTTTTTTATTCTCACCCCCATTGCATAAATAAAAATGGAGAATCTGAAAAAACAAACACATGAATCTTGCTAAGCAGGACTTATTAAGCAAGATTCTGTTGTCTGTTTTTCCTTAAATGTGCCAGAAATACCTTTCTGGGACTTAAACTGTCATTTCACCAAAATGTCTGATTTTAGTGCCATGATCCATGAATTGAAGTGCCACACATTTAAATGTAACACTAAGGTGCGACACTAAAATTTGCAGCACAAAAATTGTAGTGTTGCACGTGTTAGTGTTGGACTAAAATGTGCAACACTAAAATGTGAGACACTAAAATTTCATTTTTATGCTACACATACTTATAACTTGGCTGTTTTACAATATTTTAGTATAAAATTTTTAATATACTGTCTACATAACCCTACCTCATGAACAAGGATGGTGGGAATTTTCATGTACAGATGGAAAGGTGATTTGAAAGTCGCTCTGTGAAACCACCTTTCTGGCAGGATGTAACACATTCTAGCAGCCATGTTCATGACATAGAGTCTAAATAATTTTCATGTCACACATTTAAGTGCAACACTAATACGCGACATTAAAACTTGCAACATTAAAATTTCCCATGTGCACCAACAATGGAATTCTTGGGTTGCACTTAAATACAGATGGACTCTTCTTTTGGCACAGAACCCAGAGTGCCCTTTCCACCTGCAGCTGTTCATGCAGGTACCTTCAGATATGATTCCACTATTTTAAAAAGAAAGGAAATTCATTGCAAAAAGCTGTGTTAATGCACCAGTTAGGTTGAACTTAATGTCACAGAGGCAGGGAACTGTGGCATTAGGGTTTCCAACCCTAACTCTCCACCCCCCCAACAAGCACCAAAAGGCCAAGACAACACAAGCAACCACAGACAACCATCATCAGGTAAGACAACCAACATACAGCTGTTTCCAGATTACACAAATGCAGTAGCATGGATATGCTACCTTTGTGGAATTGTGGTTGCAGCTGCATAAATACAGACCCCACAGGGGTCTGTTCTTCTGTAGCCAGAAGTGTGTGTTTGTGTGTGTGTGTGTGTGTGTGTGTGTGTGTGTGTTCTTACAGCATGTATGGATGCCTGTGGCTGCAGAAGCTCTGACTCCACAGGGCCCTGCACTTCTGCAGACAGAAGTAGTGTTGCAATTTGTGTATCATGGATTTCTATATGCAGCAACAGGAGTGCAGGCCCCACAGAGGTCTACGCTTCTGCAGACAGAAGTCCATGTCTATGTCTTACACCTGTGGCTACAGAAGCGCTGTTGCAATTTGGGTAGCATGGATTTCTATGTGCAGCAGCAGAAGTGCAAGCACTACAGGGGGCCTGCACTTCCACAGACAGAAGTTGGTGTGTATGTTTATACCTGCAGATGCAGAAGCACAGGCCCCTCCAGCACCAGCACTTCTCCAGACAGAAGTGGTGTTGCAATTTGGGTATCATGGATTCCATGGGGCCTGCACTTCTGCAGCCAGAGGTCAGTGTGTTTGTCTTACACCTGCAGCTGCAGAAGTGTGTGTATGTCTTATGGCAGGCATAAGTACCTGTGCTTCTCCAGACAAAAAAAACTCTTGTAATTTGGGCATCATGGATTTGTATCTGTGGTGATGGGGCATTTGCTTCTGCAGACAGAAGTAGTGTTGTGCTTTGAGCATTGTGAATTGCTACCTACAGACAGAAGTGAGTGTGAATGTCTTGCACTGTGCATGCCACATATACAAATCCACAAAGGTAGTACATCAGTGCTACTGCATTTGTGTCATTTGGAAACAGTTGTATGTTGCTTGTCTTACCTGATGATGGCTGTCAGTGGTGACTTGTGTGGTCTTGTCCTTTTACTTCTTCGAGGAGTGGGAACTTAAACCCTAAAAACACATTTCCCTACTTTTAAGACATTAAGTTGAACCCAAACTGGTGCATAAATGTAATTATTTGCAATGAATTTAAGTATAGTTAGGGTTGATCAGACTTTATAATGTTAACCCCAAACATTTGCACCTGAGTACCTTGATGCCATTTGACAAAACTGCATGAAATTTGGCAAGCACAGTCCTGGTGATAAGTTTTTAAGACTTGGCAAGTTTCATGACAGCCACTTATCTGGATTCTGAGATCCTGAATTTTAAATAAGCCTTTAAAATTACACTTTGTTTGCTGCGTTTTTGCTCACCTGTGTAGAAAAACCTTTTGGAATATCGTTCCAAAATGTTCAGGATAGAAGAAGCCCAGCCCAAGGGTATACCTTTCAAGGTTTTGTGAAAAAATATTACATAGAAACATAAAAACATGGAAGTTTATGGCAGATAAAGACCACACGGGCCATCCAGTCTGCCCATTTCTTTTTCTACTTTATAAATGTGCCATTGGTCTTTGCTCAGTCAATGGCCTATCTATTCATACTCATCTGTATTGTTCCCTTATGCCTATCCTATGCCTGTTTGAAGCCCTGCACTGTATTTGTATCCACCACTTGATGAGGTAGGCCATTCCATGCATCTACCACCCTTTCTGTGAAAAATAACTTCCTCACATTCCCCCTTAATCGGCCTCCCTCTAATCTCATGCTGTGTCCTCTTGTCCTGCTATTTTTCTTATATTGAAACATGTTAGACTCTTTCACCTTGTTAATACCTTTAAGGTGTTTGAATGTTTCGATCATATCACCTCTCTCTCCCTCCTTTGCTCTAGGGTATACATATTGAGCTCCATTAATCTGTCCTCCTATGTTTTCTGATGCAGTCCCTGCACCATGTTGGTTGCCCTTCTCTGGACTGCCTCAATTTGGGTAACGTCCTTGTGAAGGTGTGGCCTCCAGTACTGCACACAGTACTCCAGATGGGGCCCAACCAGTGTCTTGTAAAGAGGGATTATTACCTCCTTCTTCTGACCTTGTGATACCCCTACTAATACACCCCAACATTCCCTTAGCCTTACTTAATGCTTTAGTGGTCTGCTTGGATGATTTCAGGTCATCGGTGATGATGATGCCCAAATCTCTTTCTTATTTATTTATTTATTTATTTATTTATTTATTCATTTAAGAGTTTCACCAGGAAGGCATACTGAGCAGAGAACTGCTTGATTCCAGATGCATCCTGGGGAGGAGGGGGAAAGGATGTATTCAGCATTGAATACTCAGTATTTACGGTACATAACAGCAACAACACAGGTATTATAGAGTTCAAATGGCAATACATGTAACATAACTTAGATGCTGATGCAGGCAGTTGGTACACAGAGTGCAGTAGTTAAATTAACTAGCTAACAAGTCCAATGGGTCAGCACTCATCTATGTCGTAAAGTGCCTATATAAAACTTGAGGTCACACACTATGAATACGAGAAGAACATTATGGCAATGAAGCGACTGCAGGCCTGTATATTCCAGGGAGTATGCTGAGGGCCTGGGACAGGCATGTAGAGGGGCATCAAGTGTGAGCAGTGGGATATTTGGTATCGCATTGGGACTGACTGCAGGAGCAGGTGGGGGGGAAATGACTTAAGGAGTAGGTTACGCTGCTGGGTGTTATCTGTATGCCTAATGACTGTCGGTGAGGAGTTCCATAGTTTAGGCATGTGGCAATTGAAGGTGGCCTGTCCTTTGGCTGTGGACATGTGTGGAACATATAGAAGCCGGGAGTCTGTGTTCTTGACAGAGTATGCTGAGGGGAGTTGAGCTTGGAGGGTGGACTCAAAGTAGGGGTGAGGGACTGAGCCCAGAATTTTGCAGCTGTCCTCGCACCGTGGAGCTGTCTCTGATCCTGGAGTGAAGGTAGGTCTAGAGACTTGTAGAGATAACAGTGGTGCATTGAGGGAGGGCAGTCCTTCTTTGCGACTGCCAGCAACTCCCCTCCCAGCCTATAGGTGGCTTCAGGGTTTCTCTTCCCTATGTGCATGATCTTGCACTTCTTTGCATTAAATCCCAGTTGCCACTCTTCTGGCCATTTTGCTAGTTTATCCAGATCTCTTCTCATTCTGTCCACCCCATCTGGATCATCTACTGTGTTGCAGATCTTGGTGTCATCTGCAACCAGACAAACCTTACCCTCCAGTCCATCTGCAATGTCACTGATGAAGATATTGAAGAGGACTGTCCCCAGGACTGATCCCTGAGGTAACCCATTTGTGACTTGCATCTCTTCTGACTGTATACTGTTTACCAGCACTCTCTGTTTTCTGCCTGTCAACCAGTTTGCCACCCAGTTCACCAACTTCTGACCCACCCCGAGCCTACCAAGCCTATCAATCAATCCTCTACGTGGAACAGTATTGAAGGCTCTGCTGAAGTCAAGGTAGGCGACATCAGCTGCTCCCCCTTGGTCCGCCACTCTGGTTACCCATTCAAAGAAATCTATGAGACTAGTTTGACATGACCTTCCCTTTGCAAACCCATGCTGTCTTGGATCCTGTGCTCCTATGGATTCCAGGTGTTGCATGATCCTTTCCAAAAGAAGAAGTGCCTCCATAATCTTGCCCACCACTGAGGTAAGACTGACCGGTTCTTGAGTTATAAGGTTTTGAAATTTGTCTTTTGAGCATACTCAGTAAGGTTTTGATGATAACCCTCTGATATGAACAAAGAATTTGTTTGCAAGCCAATTTTATTTTCCTGAGAAAATGTTTTTTTTTTATGTCTGTAAGAAAAAATGTTATGATCATGAGTGCTGCCATCTTGCTTTTTGTTTTGGGTGAAACAAATTCTAAAAACAAATAAAAATTATGCATTTTTGGAAAACAGACTCCTGAACCTAAGTAAACCAGGCCCATTTAGCTAGATTCTGGTGTTTAATGAAAAACTACCCAGAAATATGTTTTCTGTGCAAACCAGAAATCTTTGGTCTCCAGCTTAGCTGGGACTGTGATTTTATTGCCATGAGGCAAGAAGTAACTGTTCATGAGAAGGTGCAAACAAATAATTCCTTGTTTGCACATAAAAATTGTTTTTAGTTGTTCAAACAAATAATTCATTGGTAGACAAGAAAGCGGGAACAAAGAATTCTTTGTTCATACACAACAATTTGTTATCAGTGTTGTATAACAATTTTTGTCCTTGAACAAAGAATGTTTTGGTTGTCACTAACTGCAACCAAAGAATACTGGCTCACATCGATAAAATATGCCCTTTGTACCACAAAATAACTTTTATTCATAACTTAGCTGTTTTTTAACATTTTTTCATCAAATATTCAGCAATCTTATGGTTTAAGGCCCATAGACTAACAAAGTAGTAAAAAGCACCACTTCCACTTCTAAATGTGTTTTTATGCTGTAGTTGCATGTCCATCACTCCTGTGGTTGTTATGGAGGCCTAAAATATAAGTTCTAAGGGCATAAATATTGAAAAATGAGACTTGCATTGTGGTATGATTGCGCTGGTGTGCATGTAATGCTGGACCACAGGATTTGCATAGGATCCTTAGAGACCTATGCAAGTTCTAAAAGCACATAATGACATGGTAGGGGATTTTCATGGGGACCAAAGTATGCTACACAAACTGTGTATGCAAGGAATGGCCCATACACACATCATGCTAACACATGTAAGGCTACTGTATGGTATTTGCAGGCTCTACACAAATTATACATACACATCATGCACAGGGCTGCATTTCTGCACCCAGAAGTGGATTGTAATAGGGGTATCATGGATTTCTATCTGCAGCCAGAAAGGCCTGTGAATGTCTTGCAGGATGAATGTGTATCTGTGGCTGCAGAAGTACTGCTGCAATTTCAGTTTATTAACTTTCTCAAAAAGAAAGTGAATTCATGGCAAAAAACGGTGTTAATGTACCAGTTAGGGTTCAGTTTAATGCCACAAAAGTTTGGAAATGTGGCGTTCAGGTTTCTAAAGCTAACTCCACACCCTGAGGCCAAAAAAGGACAAAGACCACACAAGCAACCACAGACTGCCATCATCAGGTACTTTATGACAAACAACATACAGCTGCTTCTGGATAACACAAATGCAGTAGTACAAACGTGGTACCTTCAAAAATATGCATACATCATGCTGTACTTTAAAAAAAAAAATATTCCATCAGTGCTGATTAGAAATGTAACAATGTGACTGCAGAAGTGGATGTGTATGTTTTGCAGTGTATGCGTGTGTGTGTGTGTGTGTGTGTGTGTGTTTTTGTCTGGTCTCAGCATCTTTATATGGGCAAATAGAGCATTCTTAGAACTCAGATGGTGTGTGCACTACTTCTTTTTTTTTTTTTTTTTTTTGCATATGTAGTGTGGCTGAAGAAGTGGTGACCCCACAGGGTAGAAGTAGAAAGTAGTACACTACAGAAGTAGTGTTGTAATTTTGGTATTGTAGATTTGTATCTGCAGCCAGAAGTGGGTGTGTATCTGTTACATTGTGCTTGTGTATCTGCATAAACAATGACCTGCAGGGGCTAGCACTTCTGCAGTCAGAAGTGGGTGTGTATGCCTTGCAGTGTGCATGTGTATCTGTGGCTGTAGAAGTACAGGCCACATAGGGGCCTGCGCTTACGCAAACATAAGTATTGTTGTTATTTGAGTGTCGTGGATTTGTATCTATGACTGTGGCTGCGAGAAGTGCTGGTCCTACAGAAGTAGCGTTGTGATTTGAGTATCTTGGATTTCTATTTGCAGCCAGTGTGTATGTCCTGCAGTGTGCATATGTATCCATGGCTGCAGATGCACTGGATCCTGATAATGGATGTCTATTGTATCATCTGGAAACAGTTCTATGTTGCTTGTTTTACCTGATGATGGCTATCTGCAACTGCTTGGGTGACCTTGTCCTTTTGCTCCTTTGGGGGGGAAGAGTTTGGGTTGGATACCCTAACGTCACATTTCCCTACTTTTGTGGTGATAGGTTGAACCCATCTGGTGCATTAACACAGTTTTTTTGCAATGAATTATTTTAAATAAATAAATATATATATATATATATAGAGGCAAAACTCATTTATCGCATCAGTTAGGTTGTTCCACAGTGATAAGAGGAAATTGATAGTTGGCTAAACCCCTTGCCCCATCCAGCCCTTCCAGAACTGGTAGACAGCGTCCATCGGTCCTAAGTGTCACCCCATCACATGGGAAAGAAGCTGAGGAATAAGAGAATGGGTGACAGTTAGGACCGATGACCGCAATGCACACCCCGATACCATTTGGGGGGGTTGGCTGGAGCGGTGCAAAGGGGGTTTCAACCCTAACATCGAATTTCCTCACTTTTGTTGCTGTGGAACAACCCTAACTGATGCATTAAATGGAGTTTTTTGCCTCTAATTTCCCTTCTTTTTGAGAATGATAATGAGAAATAGTGAATGTAATGCGGCGGCGGGAGCACAATGTGATGTCGTGTCACATAGTAACATTGTGCCCGCAAACATAAATTGTAATGCGCATGGTGAAGCAAACAAAACAGAAAGAGAAACAGTACTGTAGACAGAAATGTTAAAAACAATGCAAACGCAACCGCAAATGAAAACACAAAGGGTAACGCACATGGTGGCGTAAACGTGAACGCTAAGTGAAACGGGTATGGAACTGCAAGTAGAAACGGTAATGGTAACAGTAATGTAAGTGCACAGGCTGGTTTTACCCAAAAACTGTATAAAGAAAGACAGTGAGTACAAAGAATGTATGCAAAATAACGACTCTCGGAACACAAAAATGAGGACTTGGAATAGTAAATTGCTTATATCTCAGTAACCGTATGACACAGAAAAAAAATTTAAAAGTCATATGAATGATCACTTTCCTGGCTAGTTTTGTGTGGGGGCTAAGAAATTCTTCAACAAAAAGTCCGTATCTCGCACCGTTTTCAAGATACGGGCCCTGAGAGGCGTGACGAATGCCGTAATGTTATCCTATGGGAAAAAACAGAAGTTTGAACTGCCATAACTTTGCCTCCCTGTAATATTTTTTCACTAAACCACTGAAAGGCACATCTGTCAGAAGTTGGCTGTGTTCCCTGCAAATTTCAGCCCAAAAGACCAAACCGTTATTTTACAGCAGGGTGCCAAACGATTGCTGCAATGCGTCGTACGCCGCAATGTTATCCTATGGAAAAAAGCGTCAAATTTGGAGTACCGTAACTTTGCCGCTGTGTAATATTTTTTCAAAGAAACACTGAAAGGCACATATGTGAGTTGTCGGCTGCATTCTCTCTAAATTTCAGCCCAAAACTCCAAACTGTTCTTTTGCAGCAGAGTGCCAAAGAATTACTGTTATTTTGGGCATAGTGTCGCAAAGTAGTGTCGTGATTTGCAAAAGCTTTTGCAATCATTTGCGACACTTTCGTAAGAGTGCAACACTACTTTGAGAAAGTACTTTTTTCAGAAATCTGAAAAACAAATTTCTGGGGTGTTTTACCCCAAAATAAAGACATGGCTTGCATCCTCAGGGCCCGACTAGGTGAATACAAAAATAATTAGGTTGCTAGAGGGTCTCAATTTTAAATGCCAAGCATTTTTCTGATCACTAACTGAAAACAAAATGGCAGATTTGCGACAGTAATAGGGCCATTTGCGACAGTAAAAAGTGTATTTGCGACACTGGCGAACTTTTTGTTAACTTTTCCCATTGACTTATAATTGGAAATTGTTTTTGGAATAACTTTTGAACCGTTTAATATTTTTTCATGAAATCTTTGAAAGACACATCGGGACCCTAACAGACGTTCCTGAAGATTTTGGGGCCAGTAGCTAAAAACCGCATCGCAATTCCGTGGCGCACCGTGAGAATTCCAGAAAAGCGAATGCACACGCAGATCATGCTTAATCACTCCGCAGCTGTGTATCTGACCAGTACAAAACTTGGCAGATTCCAAGGCATGTGGGTCTTGATCGAGAATTCCAAATTTCAGGCAAATCTGTCAAACGGTTGCAAAGTTATTAAGGTGCAAAATTTTGGGTTTAACATGTAAATGGCTCCCCAACCGTAACTATGGTAACACTACCCTGCTACCATAATATATATATATATATATATACACACACACATACAGGTACAGTAGAACCTGTATATAAGGATTGCAATGGTGTTTCATTAAAAATTACCATTTTTGGTCTGGCTTGGTGGTGCTGAGGGCTGAGGCGCTGGATGCCTTACTTCGCGATGCACCTGTGACCCCTGTTCTGGAACGAGTGTGGGTCACTGGGTGTTGGCGGGGAAGAGAAGGATAGAGCATCCACTGGACTGCTCTCCTTCTTTGGGGAGGGGGGTTTTCACTTCCCGATGCCTAATTACCCCCTGGCAGAGGCTGGGGTTCAGGGCATGGGGTGACAGCATTGGGTGGAGTCTGGGCAGATGCCTGGGGGACAGGCATGTGGATGCATGCGCCTCTGCCTCAGCCGGCATCATTGCACACCCATGGCTCCAGTAAGGGGGGGGACGGAGCAAACAAGGAAAAATGTGGCACCTCTCGCATGGCTTGATGGCTGTCTGTGAGTGTTCGTCGAGAAGCCAGCAACTGAACTGGATCCAAGAAGGTGGGGAGTTAGGGAGCTCCCTGCCGCTGCACTGCGGGGGGTAAGCCACAGGGGTTTCAGGGTGCTGGTGGTCCTGATCGAGACAGACGGTGGCTGGATCCCCAGCAAGAAGATGCAAGGCCTAACAGGGGCCGAGAGGTGGCCCAAGGAGGGTAAATAATCTAAAAAAAAAAGGCCACTTTTAGAGAGTTATACCTTGGCTGTTTAAACACTAGGACTGCAAAATGTTGTATGTATCTTCTTAGTCCTAGGGTCTCTTAACCCCCATATTTCATGATGATCCATTGTGTACTTTGGGAGATATTAATGGCTGGAATTATGTATTTTGCCTGATTTGCTACCTACAGTATGCCCTAAGAATCCAGATAGCTAAAAAAGTACTAAGAATAAAGGTATGAAACATACAGGTTTGGTCGGTATTATATGGTAATAGGTCTTTTTTGAGGGTTTTGTAAAAAAAATTAATTAGTTGATTGGCTCCATGGTGTCGAGTGATGGGGATCGCTCAGCATGCTGGTGACCTGGGCTCATGCCCGAGCCTGGGACAGCAGGAGCAGAGACCGGCAGAGAGGGTTCAGAACATCCGTTGGATGCTGTCCTTCCTGGGGGGTGGGCATGAGCCTGCATTACACTTGATCAGCTCCTGGTGGCCCATTGTGGCAGGTGCACTTTGCAACGTGGGTGACCACACACCGCAAAGGCACCTGCCAGGCCAAGGCCAGGGCATGCATCTACATTTGTGGGTGGGAGGGCGGAGAAAATGGAAAACACCACCTGCTCGGCTAACTGGATGACAGTTGATGGTCCCCGCTCTCATCACGCAGCCTGAAGAAGAGCCTCTGTGTCAACTCCCCACTGTACCCAAGCAAGTGTGAAGCCCAGTCTCCCCTCCTGACCCTACCCAGGAGGGGGGCCTTGACGAAGGGATACATCAGGCTGCTTGGGTCTCAGCAGAAGAGGGGGATGGTGAGAATGGTGATGAGGAGTTATCTCGGTGGGTTGAGGGATCCTAGGTGGCCTCAAGGAGTGGCCAATTGAGGGCCTGGGGGAGCATAAAATAGATTAGCAAAAAAATTAGTTTAAGTTAATTGTGATTAATTGGTCATGAGTGCACATTAAAAAATCAAGTAAAACAGCTAAAACTACACTTTGACTTTTTCATGTTAAAGTTACACACAAACAAAATCTTGTAGGTAAGATAACTTTTTAATTTGACAAAAGATAAAGGTGATAATTCAGTGTTTGTGAGGGAGGGTTAGTAAGAGTTACAGAATATGTTTTTTTAATCAATTAACAGTTATTAATCATATTTGATTAAAAATGGAAATCTTCACAAAGGAATCCTTCACAAATTTTATTGTTTCCTAAAACATCTACAAGAACCATGAATATTTAAAATAGGTTTTGAAAATATTCATACTGAAATGGTTTTTATCCTCTGCAATGATTTTCAAAGTCATTGTGTGGGTAGGAATTATTTCTTAAAATATTCATGTGTTTCACAACTGTTTTCGTGGTTTGTGATAGTCCGAACAACACTTTGACTTTTTCATGTTAAAGTTCGACATGAACAAAAAATGTATGGTCAGAAAACTTCTCAATTTGGTAAAAGTAAAGGGTGACAGTTTAGAGTGTGTGAAGGAGGATTAATGTGACTTACACAATATATTTGTCTTTAAAAAATTCATTATAGTGGTGACGTGTGCACCTGTGCGAAGTAATTGCTTAATCGCTATGCTGAGTCTCCCCGTTGCATCCTCAGCCATCCATGGGTTTTTACAGAGCTAAGCCAACATCTACATCCAAGGCTGGCTAGAGGAACCCAATGGCTACTGATTGGTCATGATTTGGTGTTTTTACTCCGTCTAGCAAAAGAAGACAAATGATCAAAACCTCCCCACCCAGCTGGTGTACTCCATGTGGCCATGATGACAATGGCCCTGAGCTCCCAATCTTCTATACAAAATGAGCAGATCTCGCTGCGGCAAGCTACCAGCTGGAAAAAATGACAACTAGCATAGAGCAAATCAAGGCCACTGTTATGGAGACCCTAGACTCTCTGACTGGGTGAGTTACGCAAACAGAGCACCAGGTTACAGAAATAGCTGCGGCCCAGGATGAGCAGGCCCTCTGACTTCAAGCTACTGAGGGACAGATCGCATGGCTCTCCTCCAAGATAGAGTATCTTGAAGGGAGAGGAAGGTGAAACAACTTGGATACTTGATCTTAAGGAAAGGCTCGAAAGACAAGACCCAGGGCCCGAGTCCAAGATGACTGGTGTAACTTGCACGCAGTTGCGAGCTATGCCAGTTGCTCCTACACCAGGGACCCTACGCTGCATTCCAGTAGCGGCAGGGTTCTGGCACTTGTGACATGTGAGATACACCATGTGTGTGGTGGTAGCCTATGCATGGTGTATCATGGCCACATGTCACAGCCCGCGGCAAGAGACAGGCAGCCCCCTGGCCCCAGACCGCCTCAACAGACACCAGGGGGTATGAAGGGACAGGATACATGGCACAGGCATCCAGGGGGGACACCAGAAATGGACCCTCGGGATCCAGGCAGATCAGGGGAGTTGGGGGAGGTGTGAGTCAGTAGGAGCTTGGGGGTTCACCTGGCACTATTGCCATGGCTCTGCATGGTGGCATCCAATGGTGCCAGCCATTGGATGCCACTTAAGACAGGTCCAAGCTGTCGGACCTTGGGTATGCCACTATGTCTCTTGAAATCACAACTGCAGGTTACGACAGCCGCCCTACTGGAACTGGGTTATGTTGCTGTCGTAACCTGCAGTTGCACCAGGCATTGTGTGCTGTGGTGTAAGTGCTGTCATATCCTGCAATTGTCAAAGCCTGCATATGCCATGGCACCTCTTGTAATAGGGGCTGGTGTATCGCCTGGCGTAAGTAGCAAGATACGCCATGAGGTTCAGCGTATCTCACCTTATGTTGGCGTATCCCCTTCTGGAATCGTGCCCCCAGTCCTTTACTTACGTACTAACCTCCTTTTCTGGCTGCATTTAGACAGTAATTCTTATGATTTTAAGAACTGACAGGCTATCGCGTAAAATGGCAAATCATCTGCAGCACCAGCAAAACTCTGACCATTCATCTTTCACCTGCTATGATTCCAAGATAAGCAAATAATCTTGAAAGCAACTAAGGAACAACAAGATGTCATAGTGTCTGATCAACATATCTCTTTTTACCCAACTATCCCTCCACAGTCCTGCAAAGCAGACAAGCCTACAATAAAATTAAACAGAGCCTATGGCACAGTGGACTTGAGCATTCTGTGCTCTATCCAGCCACACTCTCTGGGCAATATCAGGGTCAACAGCTGAACTTTAAGACCCCTGCAGAGACATGTTTTCTTTCAGACACAGCTTGGACCCTCACAGAGCCCGCAACAGCAAGAGACCCCTTCAGAAGAGATGGGCCAGGGGGAATCAGATTCTGCCAGCCAGCACCCACTATGAAATGCTCCTCGACTTATCCAGGGAACAGTGAGCAACACAAGGGACTCACTTCTTGTTTAGTAGGGAGGGGGCAGTGAGTAGCAGCACAGATCAACGTGTTAAGAAGCCACTAGTCTAGTACAAAATACAGACTTCTGCTTTCTGTAGCACCTGACTGTAGTTATCTAAGCATATGTGATTTAGATAGCCTGGTTCTGTTTTACATATTAACAATTGCAGTGCCACCTTTAAGAAATGTTGTGCATGTCCTTCCCCCCACCCTTTGCTTGTGGTCCTGGTGATGAACTGTTCTCCGTGGCTCTTGGCTTTCCTATTTGTCTATGGTTTGAGGCCTTGGGGGACACAGAAGCAGGGAAAACATAGATTCTGTTGAATTCCCATGTTGCCCCAAGCAGTTTGAAATTCTTGGACTTTAGTTGAATACAAATTATCAGTACTGTTAAACTTGCTATGGTGACACAAGGGGTTTGCAGTCTTTTTGTTACAGAACTGCTTTTCTGGTTGTGTGTTAACTTTTATCCAATTGTCTACCCATTGGGGCCAGGTATACTAAATTTTTGTTAGTCAAATAAGACTTTTCACAAGGATGTCAGCCCCAGGTAGAGTGGTTGTCAGCCCCCCCACACCGGGTAGAGTGGTGGCGGTTGCATTTTCTGACCCTAAATCTGGTGGCCTGCTGAGTCAGTCTTCATGGCAGTCATAGCAGCCTAAGACCTAATCCCTGACTGGGACAATACTTTCTTCCTACATGTAGTTTTTGGGTTAACAAAAAATAAACATGAAAAAATAATATATCCTGTTCTGGGGACCAGTCTTGTACCTAAGACCCCTTGTAGTAGTCTCCCTTTGGTAGCGAGGTTGCCAAGAGGCTAGCAGAACAGACAGGCTCCTGAAATTCAGGTACCTATATTGTTAAACAGGTGGAAGAGGTGGTCCATCTGTAGGAATATCTCCAATTTCTTCACAACCTATTGCTGGGGCTCCCCACAGTCTATACTCCTATGAGAGATGAGGCCAACTTATCTTCCCAGGGCGGGGGGCGGGGCTGAGGGGCTTGGGCTTCTCTCTAGCCTGGTACTGAGATTCCATGACACTGAGAGCTTGCCACCTTATTGTCAACTAGTGACAGCATCCAGTGTGTCTCAACCGGTAGGACTGCATAACTGAAATAATTTTTCTTGTTTTTCAGTTTCTGTTTATTACCCATTGGTGTATACATTTCCCAATGGTCTCTTCCAGGATGTTCTGATTTGGGTGATCGCTGTACATTTTCTGGTAATCCCATGTGTTTTTGCAATATTACTTGTTGATTCTCTTGTGGCAGTGGGGGTGTTGGGGGGTGGTGAGGGGGCTCTGAGGGGAGGGATGTTCCCATACTTTTAACTGGTGAATTGGTGCAACACGCTCTGAGTAGTATGGCCTCGCATAATATCCTTAAAATTATTTCCTAGAATGTTAATGGTCTTAACAGCCCAGTGATATGCAGGAAAGTGTTACTTAAACTTTAAAGACATTAACTGTGACATTGCTCTTCTGAAGGAGTCTCACATCTCAGCTGGGAATACGCACTGTCTGCATTGTTCCTGGGTGAGGGTTGTGTACGAGAGTACACACTCCACCAAACAGAGAGGAGCAGCCATACTGAATAGAAAAGGATTTCAAATGGGCATTCATGGTCAGGCTTTAGACACAGATGGTCAATTAATCATTACCAAGGGGACATTCCAGGGGGAACCAGTCATCTTGGGAAGTGTTTAAGCCCCAAATACACCCAAAATACCCTTTTATGATTCGGTTCTGAGATCCCTCTCCAGTTGGCAGCATTTTTTTGGGTGGAGATCTAAACTTAGCACTCAAACCTTTCCTTGATAGAACTGGACTGGGGGAAGGACTGACGTGACAGTTGAGTCACATGTTTTGCACTCTTTTTACAGGGTAGGGCTACACGACATTTGGTACACTACCCACCTGGCTAAGATAGAGTTCACTTTTTAGTACCCCATACATGAGACTTACAGCAGGATTGATGTCATATTTGTGTCCCAGGACCTGGTCCCCCACACTTGGAAGGTCTATTTGGGTAACATACTTATGTCTGGCCATGCTCCTGTTAGTTTATCTTTGGCATTGGGTAGGCAAAACACCCTTTGGAACAAATGGAGGCTGAACACCAGTCTCCTTCAACAACCCAGTTTCAAATAGTGGCTCCACCATGAGCTACTGGACTATTTTGTCCACAATAAAGCTCCTGGTACCAGTGTGATAACTCAGTGTGAAGCTATAGTATGAAAGCCACCCTGCATGGTACACTCATAGCATGTACCTCTAAACTTCTGAAAGTTAGAGACCAGCATACCAGACAGCTTGAAGGCACCCATAAACAGCCAGGACATGACATAGTTTTGAACCCAGACCACCCCCACCTCCTCATACCCCAGATTTCTGAGACAAAGGCTGCACTTGAAGAAACCCTCCAGCACTGTACAGAATATGCCCTACTCAGAATTAATCAAGCTTATTGGGATGCAGGAGAACAACCCAGCAAACTGTTAGCCCACCGACTCTGGACTCAAGAAGTGGAACGTTACATTTCCACAATCCAAAGACCTGATGGCTCTCTACTATCTGACTCTACCCTCATTAATGAGGAACTTCAGATGTTCTACTCCAGCCTCTACTCCTTGGAGGTGTCCCCTGCACTTGCTAAACTCTCTGTCTTTTATGGAGATCTAAACCTCCCACAGGTATCCCCTCATATGATCACAACCTTTTCCCTTCCTATCTCCATGTAGTAGGTCACTGAGGCAATTCTGGATATGTTCAGTGGAAAATCCCCAGGTCCAGATAGCTATCCCACAGATTTTTATCAAGCCTTCATGGATCTTCTGGCACCTACACTGCAGTAGAGTTTAATTTGGCTGGAGAAAAGGGTGATCCGCCACGTTTCAACAAGCGCTCATCACATTAATTCCCAAGAAAGGGAAATATAGTATGCTGTGCTCACAATTTTGCCCCATTTCATTAATCAATGTAGACATCAAAATCTATGTAAAAGATGAACCGCTTATAACCTATCATACCCACGATACTCCACTCTGATCAAGTGGGAGACTGGGAGCAGATAATATACAGTGGCTACTCGATCTAATCTGGGAAACCTCTACATCTAATGAGCCCACTGCCATCCTGTCATACACAGAAAAAATCCTTTGACAAGGTGGAACGGGCCTACCTGTTTGACTCTCTATCCTGCTTTACATAGATACCTAAATGCATAGACTCTGTCGGCAGATAAGGGCCTACGGCCCACCCAGACTGCCCATTTGAGCTTGTAAGTTCACTTTGTTTTCCTAGAAGTCTGTTGCCCTTTACCCAACCCTCCAAAATTCCCTTATGTCTATTCTATGCATTCTTAAATTCTGTGATTGTTTCAGCCCCCACTACTTCCTCTGGTAGGGTGTTCCACTTGTCCACCACCCATTCTGTGAAGAAATTCTTCCTTGTGTTTCTTCTGAATCGTCCTCCCTCCATCTTCATCCTGTGCCCTCTAATCCTGGAACATCTTTTTCGCTGGAAAATAGTGTATTCCTGCAATCTGTTCCACCCTGTAAGGTACTTGTATGTCTCTATCATATCCCCTCTCTCCCTCCTCTCCTCCAGTGAGTACATGTTCAGGTCCTTCAACCTGCCCTCATAGTACTTGTGATGCAATCCATGTACCATCTTATTTGCCCTCCTCTGAACCTTCTCTACCCTGTCTATGTCCTTACGTAGGTAAGGTCTCCAGAACTGTACACTACTCC